>JAVJIX010000028.1:1705000-2340000 GCA_036785185.1 Paratrypauchen microcephalus | reverse complement strand
GATAAAAGTCAGCTCAGAGTCAAAAATGACGCCCAGGTTTTTCACTTGAGGAGATGGGTAAAAAGACTGTGCTTGTAGTTTTGATAAAAGTTTCTCTCTCTGGGCCTCAGGACCGATGACTAAAACCTCAGTTTTGTCCTGGTTAAGCTGGAGAACGTTTCTTGCCATCCAGGATTTGATATCTAGAATGCAGTTAAAAAGAGCATCCATTGGTCTGGTGTCATCAGGAGACACGGAAATGTAAAGCTGCGTATCATCTGCATAGCTGTGGAAATTGATTCCATGTCTCCTGATGACGCCGCCAAGGGGAAGCATGTACAGGTTGAAAAGCACAGGGCCTAAAATGGAACCCTGGGGGACACCACATGTGATTTTATGGATCTTGGAGGAGTATATGTCCATACTTACCATAAATGTTCTGTCTGTGAGATAGGACGTGAACCATTTGTGAACAGCACCAGAGAGGCCGAGGTGTTTTAGGCAAGTTAAAAGAATCATGTGGTCTACTGTGTCAAAGGCAGCGCTCAGATCCAGCAGAACCAACACAGTCACCTTTTGAGAGTCACAATTTATTCTAAAGTCATTTAAAATCTTTGCCAAGGCAGTCTCGGTGCTGTGGTTCACCCTAAAACCAGACTGAAATTTTTCCAAAATGTTGTGATCATCTAGAAAATCATTTAATTGGATAGAGACAAGTTTCTCTAGAATGGTAAGTTAAAAATGGTAAGTTAGACACTGGTCAGTAGTTGTTAAAATCATTGAAATCTAAATTGCTCTTCTTCAGCAAGGGCCTCACCACCGCCGCTTTGAAGGCAGCGGGAAAGACCCCTGTCTGAAGAGAGCAATTCATCATGACCAAAAGTTCATCCCCAAAAGATCCATAAAAAGACTTAAAAAATGGAGTGGGGATTGGGTCTACGAGACATGTGGTGGGCCTCACTGAGGAGAAGACCTTGTCCAGCATCCCAGCATTAACCAAGGCAAAACATATAGGAAAGTACTGTGTCCAGTTTATCTCCATATGAAAATGTGCATATTCATTCCACTGATAATTTTGGTCTTCTAGAGAACTATTTTGATGAGTATATTTCCAACAGCCAAAACAAATGCATTGTACATTGTACACATTGTAATTTAGAGTTGATGTCAAATAGCTGTGTATGCCGGCAGTTTTGTATTGTTTTCACCGAGTATGCTACAAGCAAAAAAAGGTAAATGATATTTTAAAGATAAAGCATCACTGCTGTCTGAAGAGGGCACAAGGGCCCCACCTGCTGGCAAACTGAGGAGTGAAGCAGTAATGTGATTAAATTAGATGCTAGTGATGAAGTTAGCTGCAGAGTGAAGGCAAATTAAGCACACAAATGGTCCAAACAAGTCTGGTGGAGGAATGTGGAGTGGCTAGCACTCACGCCTCACAGCAAGAAGGTTCCGGGTTCAATCCCCGGGTTTTGAATCCCATCCAAAAGTAATTTTTTTGTGTGGAGTTTGCATGTTCTCCCCATGTCTGGGTGGATTTACTCCGGGCACTCCGGTTTTCCCTGATCAGCCCAAAAAACAGCTCCTGACCAAGCCTAGAAATAAGATCATGGAGGTGGGTCGCCCTTTCATGTGCTGCCCACTGCTCCGGAAGGATGGGTAAATGCAGAGGATAAATTTCCCTACAGGGATAAATAAATTTAAAAAATGTAGAATTACTTAACCAGGTTTGAATAAAACAACTAAATGCATTTCAAATGCATTTAAATGAGAAAATAGTATAGCATTGTTAAAAGTTAAAGTAAGTTCATTTTCAAGTTTTTAAATATTTAGAAACTCGCATTTAATGTCTGCCTTGGGTATACAAAGGCTAATCCCATTCTCAAACAAAATCATAGCAATTTTGGCCAAGCATATAGTTCTGTAAACAGGTCCTAACCTAGCTGAAATAATGGCTTTCTAAAATCCTCAAATGCACCTCCTGGCTTAAATGTAAAATGAAATATGTTCTGACACAGTCCAGGTGTACTTCTGAGAGGACACAGACAAAACCAACCCTTCTTTAGCCCAATGGAACACTTGGGAGTGAGCTTGGACTGGTGGCCACAGCTCCTTCATTGTCTGGGGCTGGACACAGAAAGGAGCTCCTAAAGGGGCCTGGCAGCTCCACAACCTCCATCTGCCCACATGCCTCACCAGGAGTCCAGCTCACACCACTTGAGATTATACTCACGTCCAAGCTGTTACTGTAATTTGCATTGGCTCATAGGCAGAAGAGAGAGGAGAGGAGGAGCCAGCGTGAGGCAGGGATGTTATAAGTGCTCCTGGCAGCACATTGAGCTCCATGTAGCAGTATGGCCCACTGGCATAGGCAGCGCTGTATTAAAATGCAATAATGGCACAAAGCAGGTTCTCCGTCTGGCTGAAATTATAGACCCTGTGTCAGTGAATGCAGTAAATTATAGAAATGTGGGCTTTGAAACCATTCCAGACACATTCACAGTGAAGGCTGCGTTCTTTACAGCTTTGGTTTGTGTATTCACTTCTAAAGCATAACGCGTGGTGTAATGTAAAAAAAAAAAAATATATATATATATAAATATATATATGTTAATATATATAAATATATATATATATATATATATATATATATATATATATATATATATATATATATATATATATTTTTTTTTTTTTTTTTTTTACAAAAAATATGAGACTAATTAGTATTCATAAATATGGGTGTTTGTGTCTCAATACTTTGTATTGTATGTGTCAAATACAGAAATTAGCACATGAAACTGAATTATGGTAAATTGAAGAGAAAGTCAATGCATGGTTCAGGGTTGGCAATTATTAGTGGTAGAAGCCCATAAGGAAAAGGCAGAGAGAAAAGATTTATTGTGACCTTAGAAAAAACTGACGCAATAGGATTTCACAGACTTGGTTCAAAAAATAAGATATATTTTTGTTTGAGAGGAGATCTCAAAGGTTTGGTTTGGAGAAAATAAATTGTCAATACATAAAGGCCAAAAGTGACAGTCAAGTAGAATAATAAAAATCACAAATGATTCCTCTCCGCGCTACATTTCTCACAAGTCTTATTTACAGAGGCATGATTTTCTGCTGCCTGTTGATGCAGAATAATGTTGGATTTTGAATTAAAATCACGTTCTCTTGTTTAAAAGGGAACAAATCGGAATAGTATTTTCTCAATCCGGCTTCATGTTTTCAGATGTCCTCATTTTTCAGGCTTAATTTGCCTCTAGCTTGATAGCTTATAGACTGCAATTTAGACTAGCAGGCAATTTATTAAATTTCCTAATTAACAGAGGCAAAATAAAGAACAAATTCCTGATAATTCAGCTTGAATCATAACGCTTGTGAGCTAATTACTTATGGCACAGGAAGGGCAATGACCCATAATGAACTTCCTATAGCCACTGGTAAAGTCACTCCATTTGGACAGTATTTAATGATCACAGTCATTTGTTATGGACTTTGGTCACACTGTGGACATTTTAATTATTTTATAGCAACATTTCACTTCAAACAATGCATTTATCTGCTTGCCTCAGAATGGTGCTGAGTTGACAGTCATTTTTCATTGCTCTGTATGCAGAGAACTGCTTGCGCTTAATAATGATTTGGTGAAATTAACTTTGTGCAATATTTAGATAAAAAAATAATTATGGCGCAGATAAGAAACAGCTAAATGTGCATTTCAATGTCAAATAGGCCTGACAGGTTTGTGATTAGGGCTCAGTCTGTGGCAGGAGCGGTCTGTGACCATTCTAAACGTTTCACTCTTTAATTACCCAGTATCCTGATATGTCAGTATGTAAATAATTGGATATAATAATTGGAAATAATCTTCCGTCTTTTCTGCTTCTTTTGTGTCTGTACTGTTTGTGTCTGTACTGTTTGATAGATTTGACCAAAGCAAATTAATCCCAAAGGTGTTCTATCGGGTTGAAGTCAGGACTGTGCAGGCCAGTCAAGTTCATCCACACCAAACTCTCTCATCCATGTCTTTATTACTGTGGCCGGCAAGTGCAAAACACTTTGATATTTCACAAGACACATTAACAAGTTTGAAAACAAAATTACATTTAGAATACACATTTACATCTTGAAAACAAATTCCAAGTTTCATAAAACACATTCGCAAATGTGCAAACAAATTTACAAAACACGAAACACTTGTGCATCCGCAAAAACACAAATACAAACCCCCAAAACAAATTAACAAGACAGTTCTTGACAGAAAGGGAATGTCCTAAAAAGCAGAAGTGCCGCAGCGACAAGCAGGATGTCAACAGCAATTCTATGAGAGCATGTGTTAATAGTCAGAAACTTTTTTTTTTTTTCAGTTGTTGTGGTGAATGAACAATGTTTTGCCCCGATTGTGGAGTCAATCTTCTCCATGTTGGGTGCTTTTCTTCAGCCTGAGGACGGTCTCTGGAGATCACACCAAGAGGAAGCACACGCTCTCATTGAATTACTGTTGACATCCTGCTTGCTGCATCAATTGCGCTAATCGATTTTGATTATTTGGATAGGTGAGTGAATACTTTGGCAGTATAGTGTAGCTCGATAATTTAAATTTTGGTTGGGCACTATGAAAGTATCAAAGTAAATGTTATTTCATTTTGTAAAACCTCTGTAGTGGATTGCTTGGCATCACTTTCCTAGGCTTAAGTCTGTGTGAAGAATAACTCTTAAAAACAATCTCCATGCTTTCCTTTAAAAGTGCACTATGTAACTATGTATGGCAATGTGCTTTGCCTGGAAAGTTCCATAGTGTAGAAGTAAATGTATGTATCTCAAGCAGGTGATGCCATAAAGCCAAGTTACAGGTCACATTTAGGTATTGTGGAAAAACTCTTCAGCAAAAAGTTACTATATGCACCTTTAACGTGGCACAAATATGAAAATATGAATAGTAAGTAATGTCTATTTTGCAAATGTATTCTGCAAATCATTATGCTGTTTATGGAAAACAGATTCAACTGCCATGTGTCCCTTTGTGGAATTGTGGAGATTTTGAATATTAGATTTCTTCTGGCCTATGGTTAAGTGATACAGACTTCAGCGCAGGTATTACTGTTTCATGGTGGGTTCCTGTTTTATTAATATCTCATGCACATGCAAGTGGGCATGTGGGCTGCTGAGTTGAATCTGCCTCCATCCAGTGCTGCCGGGGATGTGTCAAGAGGTTTTGCAATTGTAGAATATGTGCACAAAGCTCATGGAGGTGTGAAGTATTCTTGTGAAAATCTGAATTGTAGCTACTGCACCTGACCTAACAGCCAGCCCTTAAACTTACCTAATCTGAAACAACAGCAACAGAGAAAGACCAGAATCACGATCTGTACTAGAGATCACTTACACTACATGAAAAACCAGCATTGTGTCAAGTGTGATGTCCAAACTGTGCAGTAAAATACTTTGGGTCCAAGCTTTTATAACAGGAGCCAAAATGTTGACATTACATTCATAGTTTGTGAGTAAACATTTGTCCACTTGTTTTACACTATTTTAGCTTTAGTCAACTATAACTAGCTACATTTCTTTTTTATTAAATTATTCCACTTTTTTTTTTTGACAACTTTTAACTAGACATCACAGTTTGAACATGCAAGACAGTTTACAATACAATATCGTTTTGGAGGGGCTCAGACACAGTTATCAAAATGCAACCTTACAAATTTCCCTAAAGCAAACCTTCTTTTAACACATCAACTTGTTTTTTTATACATCCTACCCACCATTACTAAATATGTGTTAAAGAGTATTCATTTATTTCATTTATCATAACTACATCTTAATTTGCCTTAATAAACTTACCTATATGACTCATATGACCATATGAGTTGTGTTTTGTTTCATTCACACAGTATTTATTACTTTATTATTCATCTGTCTACATCTCCAAAGCTCTGTTCCACCTTTCGATGTCATGTAGGCTAGTTGTAGTTTTGAAGGTAACCTTTTACCTTTAGTTCAGGTGTGATTGACAATTCCAGGGCTGAAATTATCCAAACGATTCTAGTAAAGGTGTTTGGAGTTTAAAACACAGTGGAGCACTTCCTGTATTACAAAGATGCAGGGTTTGTGTGTTAAACATGTGTGAATGAAACAAAACACAACTCCAGGTTTGTTTGTGATGAGGAAACAACATTATAACATAGATCAGAAATAGCGCAATATGGGCCCTTTAAGAATGATTCTGATTTCAAGATTTAGATACAGCCATAAGGGGTGAGGGTTAGGAGTTAGGGTTCAAGTATTAAGTAGTTACCATTCATCACTCATTGTTGATTATGAATGAAGCCTTTGTTCAAACTTTATTTACATTAGATCAACTGTAGTTATTATTAAGTATTACCTTATTTATTTTTAGTCAGTGCTCAGTAAGCAGATTGATACAGCACACTATATTAGAGAACAAAACACTTGTGGCTGGAAGTGCTTTGGCTGCAATTTGAAGCCATTAAAATGATTATAGCCGCTTAAACACTAGCCACGATATAAAGGATGCAAAACAGTAGCAAGTAGAAAGGAGAAGCCAACTCAAAGGTTGCACAAAACAATATTGAAGTGTTGTTTGGCAGTAAACACATGTAGTAGTTTGTAATGATGTTAGGAGAAAGTGCCTGGATTAAAGCCAACACAAAAGTCCAGCGTCTCTCTATTTACTGCCCCTGTGCCCCACTGTATCTATTGACATTTCCTCATTGACAGGATTAGTGCATCTTTTATTATGTGCTCACGGTGTTATTTACAGACTTTTATTTTGTAGTTTTCAGTACAAAATAAAACATTGTGCAGTATTAGTATTAGGTCTGGATTAGGTTTAGGTTAGTTTATTTGCCATTTGTAGATAAAAACCACAATGGAAAAACATGTGCAAAAAGCTCAGAGTGCACCATGAGACCATTTATAAGCTATAAAGCTATAAAAGCAATAGACAATCATTACAGGTGATATAGTGACACTATGAAGTAAGCAAGGTACAAAGATTAAGTATCCAAAATATTAAGGTGCTATAGCAAAGTTCAAAGTTAGTGGTTTTGTTCCACTTTCTGCAAAGAAAGAACTGAAATTATTTGGTTAAATGTGTTGTAATTTACTACTTGGATCTAACATCTGATATATAATTTTAAATTATAAAGACAAAAAACTTTATTTTTGGTTCAAGGTGCAAGCTTAAACATTCAAGCCATGTATAATAAAAACATAATAATAATAATAATAATAAATAATAATAATAATAATAATAATAATAATAATAATAATAATAATAATAATAATAATAATAATAATAATAATAATAATAAATAAATAAATAAATAAATAAAAATAAAAAAAAACTTTTATCTATACCCAGAACTGAAGTAATACTGTTACACTGTAAAATATATTACTGAAGAATAAAGGTGCCTGAAAAGCAAGAATTTATGAATTTGATTTCCCTGATTATATATTTTGAGGGTTATTGCCCATTCATATTCATGGCTTTCAAGCATAATGATTCCTTCTTGATTTGAATAATTTGACATGGCAACAGTCCTCTGTTATAGCAAGAATGCAAATCTAAATATTATAGTATACCTTTTGAATGGGGAAAAAAAATCCTCACAGAATCCTTCATATCAGGACAGAATCATTTGCCCATGAATCTAATAATATTTGGTTTTGAATTGACAAGTGCTAGATTTTCAGGGATACCCACCTTTGCCTTGCAGAGATACAAGATTTCCAGATGTTGTCCTTCAAAAAAGCAAATGTGTCTCCAGCAGCTGTGGTATAAATTTTCCACATTTTACAGAAGCAGACTTTGACTAATACTCCAGTATATGACAGAAAGTTCTCCCCAAATCGTCTTTGTCCAGGATTTCTGTGATGTGTGTCAGTTTGAACGCAGTGTGTTCCATTATTTGTGTGCACTGAGTTGTATGCATTACAGCCTTGGGTGGATTTCAGCCTCTGTCTTTGCTAACAATTAGAGGAGAGTGTTTTTCATTTCAGGATTACAGTGGATTTATTCATGTAGATCCTGTTGGTAATAAATCTCAATTGTATCTTGTGTGGTGGCAAACAAAATGGTACATGTAGAAAATTAGCTTTGTATGATTAGAATAAATGAGCTATAGAGGGAAAAACAATACAATCTAGCCACGGGGTGCTCTATGTGCTAGTCCTAACTAATGCAGATGTTATGACCAGAAAATGCATGAATGTACAATAAATGCACGAGGAAGTGCATCTGTCTTAAAATCTGACTCAAATTCATTCATATAAACAAATGTAGAGTTAAGCTGCAAAAACAGATAAATAATATAAAGTATTTTTCTTTTGGATGCTATGTTCTACAGATATTATCAATGACAATAATGTATGTGGATCAAGGAGGGATGGAATATTATTTTGATAGCAGTAAAATACATGTAGCTTTTAAAAACACACAAAGAGTAAGTAAGCCTAAGATCACTTTTTTAAATCATACTAATCTGTTTTTGCAAAGGAACTCGTAAAACACACAAACAATCTTTTAAAATGCATATGTGCAGATGTAATATTCCTGTGTTTGAAAATAGAGCGCAATATTTGGGTAATTTGGTACAGCTGTAGTGATTTTTAATGGGTAAATTATACAGACATAGTCCTTTAGCAATGAACACGTCAGTCATGAATCCAGCTTTGGCTCCGAAAATGACACTGCAATAATGATGATCAATGGGCGGAGATCTGCCAGTGCAATATGTGCCACTTTTTTCTTTCTTTCTTTTTTTGCCATCACACTATTTTAGAGCAAATGAGCTGTTTGCTAGTGCGATCAGGACTGACAATATCATAAGCTGGAAGTTGACACACAAAATCCAGATCAATGCGGGATATTATGGGCTTAAAAGAAGGATTTTCAAAAAACAGGGAATACTGTAGTAGGCATCAGTATTTATTCATATACAGCTCTGGAAAATAAGAGACCACTGCAAAATGATCAGTTTTTCTGATTTTACTACTTATAGGCATGTGTTTGGGCAAAAGGGACATTTTTGTTTGAGTCTATAAACTACTGACAACATTTCCCCTAAATTCCAAATAAAAATATTATCGTTTACAGCATTTATTTGCAAAAAATGACAAATGATCAAAATAACAAAAAAGATACATGTTTTCAGACCTCAAACAATGCAAAGAAACAAGATCAAATTCATTTTAAAACAACATAATACTAATGTTTACGCTTAAGAAGAGTTCAGAAATCAATATTTGGTGCAATAACCCTTATTTTAAATCACAGCTTTCATGCGTCTTGGCATGCTCTCCACAAGTCTTTCACATTGTTCTTGGGTGACTTTATTCCACTCCTGGTGCAAGAACTAGTTGTGCAACAAGGTAGTCACGGGCCTAGGTGCGACATTTCGTACTGAGCACCCTAGTGGTCAGCCTCGTACTCGAGGCTCTAATACATGCAATACAATCCTTTAAAAAAAGGCCAGAAGCACAGAGGAAGTTTATATACATTATACTGTAAATAAAAACATATGCCACTACATTGGATCCATACATTGGGTAAACATTAAAAATAATTGTATTAATACAGGGTAATCAAATATTACTGCATCAACATTACAACAGTGAAACAGCGTAGCTTGCTTAAACTCGAACCGCGCAGAAACAAAACTTAATTTCACTTATTTATCTGGTCAGAAACAAAGAAAAAAATTATTCATATGCATATGACCCCCCAGTGCGCATGAACTGGGCCAATAGAAGGCCGTCTTACGAGCCTTGCGTTGTGAAAAATCGTAAATAATGTCCCCAATATTTAATTCGCTGGCTCTTGTGTTTTCTATAGACAGTATAGCTAACCCACTGAGCCTCTCCTGCTCCATGCTGCTCCTTAGGTAGGTCTTAATAAGTTTGAGTTTGGAAAAAGATCGCTCAGCTGTTGCCACAGTCACAGGTAATGTCAGAAACAGGGCTCTCAAGGCTCACGCTTGAGAGTGTGACACACGCAATTCGACGTATTCACACGCTCACACGCCACACATGTGTTTTGTGTTTTTTTATTTATTTTTTTTTTTTTTGTGCCCAAAAAATCGGTCTGTGTGGCTTAGTTTATGCAGGCTCCGTGAGTTTTCAGCTCCCTGTTCCCCCTGCTCCCCCGGAGCAGAGCCGAACTGCCCATGGTGAGACGCGGTGAGACGCGGGCCCGGTGCATTAACCAGACTCTTACATGAATCCGTTAAAAATGTCCCGCTCCCCTCCGCCCCGCTCCCTCCTCCCCGCCCCTCTCAGCGCGCACTGACAAAGTGCAGTGATGATAAAACAAACTGAGAACCATCAGGTAATAACTTCATTTATATAACTCATTAGTTGCTTTGTAGTTTAAGTTTGCTCTTTAGACAAACAGGGCTCTCAACACGCAATTCGACGTGTTCACACGCTCACACGGCATTTCTCACGCAATTCAAGCGAGCCCCCCTTCCCCACACACACACACTTCTCCGAATGTGGATGTAATACTGTCATAATTGACCACTAGCATTTTGGCAAGTTGTAAAACTGATGACTTTTGTGCACTCTCTGATTTAAAACAAGATCTAAAGGAGAGGACTTTACTACCATCATCGCGGTTAGGCGCTAGAAATGCTAACATTTCAAATCTTAGCCGCAGTCATCCTATAGGCCTAGGTCTACTCTCTACTAATGACTAATTTCAAATTAAATTAAAACTAACCTCAAAACATAAAATTAGCCCACTACATATCTTTTGAAAGTCAAACGCCAACATGTCGTGTTTGCCTAGCCTACTTCTGGTCCTGAGGAGATTATCTGTTGCCTGACGGTTCACAGTTACTGCTGTAAGGTGTCCTGTCCTCACTGCCACTCTAGGTTAAAAATCCAAATTGGTCCAATTTCGGAGGTTTTGCCACCCTTTCCTCTTGTTCTTTATGTTCCTGCTGCTTCTTGCAGCCACTCTTATGTTTGAAGGCGGGCATGCTACTTGTTTCGGTCAGAACAATGATTGAAATATGCAGCCACCATTCATTAGAAAAATCAGCCTACCTAGAATTCATTGCTGTATCTCAGTAGAAACAAAGATACTGGCGTAAGATGACCGCAAGAAACGAACAGAAATAATTTATTTAGCTTTTTATTTGATTGTTGGATTATTAATAGTGAGTTTTGTTTTTTTTTAAAAAAGCTCAGCTTTGTGTTTGTGTTGGAATTCAACAGACGCTGGAATGGAATGGCTGTAATACATGTACAGTTGCTGATTTCAGAAAAAAAAATGCAGCGGTCTCTTATTTTTTTCCAGAGGTGTATTTTTGTAAAGAAAATACACTTAAATAATAATGAGAAAGAATCTATGGGTTGAATTAGGGCTGCTCGATTATGGAAAAAATCATAATCACGATTATCTCAGTCAATATTGAAATCACAATTATTCAAACGATTTTTTCAAAGTCCCCTGCCTACATACAGACACACACACAAAGTGGGCTACTCTCCCCTTAAACATTTATTCTTCTTCTGTCTTATTCTACAGATTGCCCTAAACTTAATAAAATACAACCTGGATTTTAACTTTTTCACCGTTGCTATGTGCGTTGCTATGTGCGGAGGAGGTCGGACGCGGAGGACGCGCAGAGGCCGACGACGTTACTTTTTCGTGCTGTGATCTGTGCGTTGCAACAATGGAATTTCCCCACTGAGGGACTAATAAAGGCATATCTTATCTTATCTTATCTTATCTAACAAATATAAACATAAAATAGCCTGGTGCTATGATATCCTCACAGGCACACAAACAAAAAGCTATCACACACAGCTATTCCTCACTTTCCTCACATAGATTTCTCCTCAGTATAATATAATAAAATATAATATAATAAACATAACATAATTAATATAATTAATACAATATAATATAATATAATAGCGCTAAAATGGAATGGTGATATGGCAAACACACATTTCATGACATGACTTACCAAAAGCAAAGATGAGATACTGCAAATCTGAAAAGAAGAAGCTCTGAGATGAAGTGTAGGCACCAGCAAGTCTCTGCGCTGCGCATTGGCCCGCGTGGAAGGGAATGTATTGCGCATGCGCGTCCATCTCGACAGACAAATGAAAAAATAATCGTCTGGACTCGATTATATGAATTTTGAGATCGTTTGACACAAAAATCGAAATCGTGATCAAAATTCGATTAACTGCACAGCCCTAGGTTGAATAGAGTATGTGAAAAAATAAAAATGTGAAAAACAGAATGAGTAAATTCAAAAAGTGTTTTGCTGTGGTTCAATGTTTGTCCTCATTTACCTTAGGCATTACGAGCATTCTAATTACTCACCTGATGAGTTTATAAACACGTTTCCCTTTGAAGAAACCATATATGAATTTTAGTATCACTGTAACGTTAACAAGTAGCATGCTAATACACACTTCCTGATTATAAAACGCTTTATTATTAGATGCAACCCCTTTACTGTGACAAGACAAATTTTATTCAAAAAACATGGGAAAAATCAACTACAGGGATTTAAAGGGCCAATCTTATGCTATTTTCTGATCTACGCTATAATGTTGTTTCCTCATCAAAAATATGACCAGTGTTTTATTTCGTTTACACGTTTAACACAAAAATCCATATTTAGGCTGAGTTCTCTCAAATAGAAAACACTCCTTGTGACGTCATGTGCTGATACAGGAAGCGCTCCACTTTTCCACAGTTTTTAAACTTCTTACACCTTTACTAGAATCATTTGGATGATTTCAGCCTTGGAATTGCTAATCTCTACTGAAGAAAAAGTAAAAGGTAGCTGTTAACTTGAAAACTACCACTTCATGACATCACAAGGTGGAACAGAGCATTTCGAGCTTTAGAGATGTAGACAGACTTAATACTGCAGGATTACTCGGACATGCGTAAATGAAAGCAAACACAACTCCAGGTATCTTTTTCATGAGGTAACAATATTCTAACATGGCTTAAAGCTCACAAGAGTCAATCGAGCATACTATAGGACCATTAACAAGTGTTATTTTGGTTAGTTTTTTTTAGTATTTTGATTTTGCAACTTTGTAAGTGAAACGGACAAAGTAGAGATACAAACAGTATGTAACAGTACATAATGACAGAACTACATTGTATATGAATCTACAGCTCTTGTCACTGACCCTTGTACAATTTCAAAATAACTATTGCTCGATATAGAAATCTTATAAGCTTCCTGTTACTGGATATTTGTCCTGTATTCTAGCATCACTCTGAACTAACTTCTTATTTTATCATGGCCTGTTTGTCTGTTTTTGGCAACTTTTTGTCAGCAATATGTGTGAATATGTCAGTAAATCTGTCACATGGCGGAAAGCACAACATCCGTACACACTGTGGAGCTATTTGTTTTGTCTTATAAAATATGTAGCTTGAGCCTTTAAAAAGAAATGTGTAGAGGCACGGTGGATTCCATTTCCTTGGTTTCCACACCATTTGACAGGAAGCAAGAGAATAGCTCACATTTTACATGTTGGCTGCAGTTTTAAGTGAGGAGTTCAGGTTGTTAAAATAATACAAATAGACCACAGGGCGCTGCTTGTGTCAGGCAATTAATCATGAGAACTCAGGAATGAAAAGTAATTTTTTCCCTCAGTCTGTTTTGGACATATATTGTAATTGATAAAACCAAACAATATGTGGGTTTCAAAGGCTATTTTTTAAAATTAGTAAACACAGCCAAAAAATAATAATAAGATTTTTCAGGAGTCTGTGATCAATACGAGTGTACATGGTCCTGTTTAGGTGTATGATCAATATAAAAGGTGAGAGTGACTAAGAGAGACTGTAATCTTATTTGAGGGGGACTTGTTTAACTGCACAGATCATCCAACTAAGTCAGTTTTTTAGGGTCACATTGTATTAAAATAAAAGATTAAAGTTTAACAAAGCCTCTGACAGAGTAGTTCCACCAGTTAGCACCACATCCCCAGGGACTGTTGATGACATCAGCTGCAAAGTATCAATATGCAAACAATTACCCCACTGCTTTTTATGTACATTAAAAAAGGTGAGAGCTCATTGCTTTTCCTTGAAAATAAGTATTTGATCACTTGCTGATTTTGTAGGTTTGCCCACTGACAAAGAAATAAACAGTCTATTTTTTAATGATAGCTTTATTTTAACATTGAGAGATAGGATATCAAAAAGAAAATCCAGAAAATCACATTATAGAAAATATATTAATTCATTTGCATTTCATTGTGTGAAATAAGTACTGGATCCCCTACCAACCATTAAGAGTTCTGGCTCCCACAGACCAGGTAGGCACTCCTAATCAACTCATCACCTGAATTTCAGACAGATGATTTAACTAGTCACCTGTATAAAAGATCCCTGTCCATAGAATCAGTCAATCAATCAGACTCTAAACTCTCCAACATGGAAAAGACCAAAGAGCTGTCAAAAGATGTCAGGGACAAGATTGTAGACCTGCACAAGGCTGGAATGGGCTACAAAACCATAAGCAAGGTGTTAAAGGTCCCATGACATGGTACTTCTTGATGCTTTTATATGGCTCCTTAATGGTTCCCTAATACTGTAAATGAATCATTCTTCAAAATCAACACTCACTGCATGAGATATGACTCTGACAGTCTTCATGAGGCTAGATATGTGTCTAAAATGCTTTATTCTGGGTGTTGCTGCTTCGATGCAAATGAGAAGGACAGTGAGATTGGCTAAGGAGCGGGGGGGGGGGCAGGTTTCCCCCGCTGGAAGCGCAGCTCTGCACCGAGGTCTGCTCGCTTCCGTGTTTAACACAGGAAGACAGATGGGAGACTTTGCAATGAAAAAAAGCATATTTACACAGAAAATAAAATTAAACCACTGGTATTTCAGAGGTCCAGAGGGTCGGGTAAGGGACTTGCGAGCCTAGAAACACTCGGACGTGCCTCCAGGCAAATAAAAAACGCATTTCGCATTGTAGCGCATTCACAGTCCAAACTCTATGGGCGGGATATACAGGGACGCTGAGCGGAGACAGAGGGAGGGGCTGGAGCTGCATTTGCCGATCTGACGTCAAAAAGGTGCCTTGTCCGAACTCGCCCGTTTCAACACTGGTTTTGTGTAACGCAGAAAAGGACCGCAAATGCTCAGTTTAGACATTTCGCAACTTTTAGCCATGGGGGGGGGGGGGGGGGCTAAACAGGGTAGGGGAGCTCACATTAACGTTCAAAAACCTCAGAAAGTGAAAATTTCATGCCATGGGACCTTTAAGGAGACAACTGTTGGTGGAATTGTTCGAAAATTTCAACTGACCTCGGTCTGAGGCTCCATGGGTCTTCCAACATGAACATTATGTTAATCTGTATGGGTTTCCTTCTAAAAGTGTGTGTGGTAACACTGGCTTACATCTGACAGTCTCGTCTCAGCCCGGTTCTGCTCGGGTTCTGGAGCTCACGTAAGTAGGTCCGGTAATAAATATAACAGGTAATAAAGCTTGTTTTTCTCCGCAAAACAACATTTGTCCAAAAAGTGATATCTATTTCCATCACAGACAGTTGTCCGAAAAAATCCAGCTGCCTATTTTGCATGGTTCCCTTTTCTCTCGGAGTTGTATCACTGCGCACGTAGCCTAGCCTACCTAGCCTGTTCACTTGTAAACATCCTGTCCCCACGAACTTACCAGACCTACTTGAGCTCCAGAATCCGAGCAGAACCGGGCTGAGACGAGACTGTCACCGGTAAGCCAGTGTTACCGCACAACACTTTTAGAAGGAAACCCATACAGATTAACATTTTAAAAAAATAATTTAAAAAAACGCTATCCCTTTAAGGTCATGGAGTGGCCTAGCCAGTCTCTGGACTTTAACCCTATAAAAAACCTATGGCGGGAGCTGAAACTCCGACTTGTCAAGCAACAGCCATGAAACCTTAATGATTCAGCGATGATCTGTAAAGAAGAGTGGGCCAAAATTCCTTGTGATATGTGCACAAACCTGGTCATCAACTCCAAGAAACCTCTGACCTCTGTGCTGCAAACAAGGGTTTTGCCACCAAGTTCTAAGTCTTTTTTGGCAAGAGGCTTCAAATACTTTTTTCACTCAATGAAATGAAAATCAGTTTATATATTTTCTTGTATCATTTTCTTGTATTGGATTTTCTTTTTAATATTCTATCTCTCGATGTTAAAATAAACCTACCATTATTAAAATTATAGACTGTTCATTTCTTGATCAGTGGGCAAACCTACAAAATCAGCAAAGGATCAAATACTTATTTCCTCCATAGAGTACCTTTAAAGGGCCCATATTACTCTATTTTCTGATCTCCACTATATAGTCTTAATGTGCATTTTTTTTTCTTCTATATTCTCTTATTTACTTGTTTTATTAATAGGCTATTATTACTATCTCAGCTGTCTGCATGCACTTTTTTTGTTCTAACTTTCTTTGCACTAAACTGCCTGGAACTAATGGGGCAAATGAATTTCTTATCTTATCTAGTAATGTTTCCTCATCAAAAACATAGCTGGAATTGTGTTTTGTTTCATTCACACATATTTAACACACAAACTGCATATTTAGGCTGAGTTCTTCACAGAATCTCTTTTCCACCTTATGATGTCATGTAGTAATACAGGAAGAGCGCCACTGTAGTCTGGTTAACACCTGACCATATCACAAGTGAGATATGGGTCTGGAAACTCGCTTCGAAAAATCCCGTAGCGGAGGTGTGGTTAGCGATTGCCAACGGCCGTTTATTGGGCGTTATGAATGTCTATCATTTAGCGTATACGTAGCCCATAGCCAATCATGTCAGTTGTCAGTTCAAACTACAAGCTTCCGTTTGTCATGTAGTACGCGTCACCGTCTTGCCACACCTCCCCCGCTCTCTGATTGGGGCCCTAACTCCATACACCTTCACTAGAATCATTTGGATAATTTCAGTCCTGGAATTACCAATTTCTACTGAACAAAAGGTAAAAAGTAACAGGAACAGAGCATTTTGAGCTTTGGAGATGTACACAGACTAATAATAAATCAAACATGTGTGAATGAAACAAAACACAACTCATGAGAGTTAATATACAGTGGTACCTCACCTTACGAAAGACCCAACAAACGAAAATTCCAAGTTACGAAATGCCTTCACGTTAAATTTTGGTCTCTAGATACGAAAGAAAATTCAAGTTACGAAACGTGAAATCTCAAAAATTCAAATAATGCGCGCTCAGATGCACACCCCGAAACGTAAATACACTTTATCAACACACACGGGCTTAGGTTCCAGAAATAACCCACAACAAGAGAAATCCCCGAAGTAGGACAACTTTATATTTTACAATTATTCTACATGTTTTAAGGCTCTAAGTGCCTCACCACACACATTATACACTTTTCTCAGACTGGAATTAAACTTTTCTCACATTTCTCTCTCGTTTAAACACTCAAACTTTCATAGATTTTCAACAAAATGTATTAACTAGTGAAGCGTGGGGGGAGACACGGCTCCAGAAGCCCCGCGCCGTGCGAGGAGCACCTCACCTCGCCGCGCGAGGAGCACCTCACCTCACCGTGCCGCGCGAGGAGCACCTCTAGTCCTGGTCTGCATGACCGGCACTGGGTCTGCGAGCACGAGATAGAACCGCGGCGCCCGGACCGCGTCCTCTGGAGCCCGAGCCACAAACCAGCCGCACGAAACCAGCAAAGAGCGGCACGTGGTGGTTTAATCCTGGTTTAGTCCAGGTCCAATCCAGGTTTAGACCTGGTTTAGAAATGGTCTAGACCTAGTTTAGTTCTGGTCTAGACCTGGTTTATTCCACATTTAGTCCTGGCTCTACAGTCTCTTAGCCAATCAGGACACAGAACACAAAGTTACACTATAAAAAAAAACGTTACACTATAAAAAAAACAACAACCTTGGAACGAATCAGGCCTTTTCCATTGAAATAGCTACTCAACTTACGAAAAATTCACGTTACGAAACCACTTCTGGAACGAATTCATTTCATAAGGTGAGGTACCACTGTATAACCTTTAAATATAATATAATTTTAACCCCATTTTACTTCCAATGTCACATCCATTTTGTGGTGGCACATATTTCAGTAAAGATTAACAAGGTGGAAGCAATTAGTATGGTGTTGAAAGACTAATATGTAGCTTATTTAGGAATGCCAGCTACAATTAAAGTGTACGGGGCTGCCATAGTTTCTAACTCTTTGTCATTGAAAGTTGGAAATGGGATGTAATTGAGGAGACCATTTTAGCATGTGGACATAATTATAATATGCAAATGCCCCTGTGTTGTTTACCCTGATAGCCTCCACTTTACTTGATAAGATGGGACCAGAAATCCCTGGGGCCAGTCTGACAGGGTTAGGGCCACCAGTGCTGCAGACAGAGCTGACTGGATAAAGTTGGCTTGTCAATAATTATGCCTGCATCCTGACAGAAGGGCAGCTAACAGTTCACTGGAGGCATACTCTAATTGGTGGTTATGCTTTTTCTGACAAAGTGCTGCCTGTTCAAATATTCTTTCTCGGCATCAGCACTGCTCATGCCTCGCTAGAAGGACACGTGCCATCACTGTCAATGTCATTACAGACTTAACCCCTACGTGCAATACTGTTTTATTATTTTAGTTTGGAACTAAATGTCTTGCTGTTTTGGGTGGCTAGTCTGCTGTTATTTCTTCATATCATATTATCATATTATACTATAACATATTATAATGTTGTTCTATCATCAAAAACATCCCTGAAGAGGTTTTAGATTATCCATGCATGTTTGAGTAATTTAGCAATCTCTTCAGAGCCATATTGGAGCTCTGCCTATGGTTAGCTGATTCAGTCCAATGCTCAGCCCACAAGCCTATGTCATGCATGCTACCACACGACAGTTCTCCATAAATATACAAAAGCATGATACAAAACTATATACAGCAACTTGACAACTTGACACAACAACAGTTTTTGCCACTGGCTCCTCATCTGAATTCCCAGCGCTCTACCATCCAAGTAGGCACCTTGCTGAGCTTCTGACATTTGACATGATCAAGATTTGACAAGGAGATGTGGTCACCTATTAATAGCATTTTCAAAACAATAAAACGTAACATGGTGATCTAAATATGTGTGTAAGTGTGTCTGTGTTACCCCTTTTTAATGTAGCCTAATATGTGTTTAGTGGGGTTCAGTGCATGTGCTTTGTTTTGGAAAAGTAAGTATTTTGAACCATCTGGAACACTTTTTGTTACACTGTGAGTTTTGGTTACAGGCTGGAAGTGATTGTCCTGATATTGCTCAAAAGGTAAAGATACTCAGTTGTTACAGATTTTGGATTTATTTTATTTTTGAAGTTCATTGCAATGGTTTGTCATTATCTATTTTGGCTATATTTTCATAAGTGGTGTTAGCCTGGTCACTGGAACAGCATTAACACAGTGACAGCAGAAAAAATACACATACTGTATTGTAAGTCAAATTAGTTATAAGTACCTATTCCCTAATGTTCACAGTAATAGTACTTCTTGACTTTGTGCTTGTGGTCATAAATGATTACCACAGTATATACTATTTTAACTCAGTACTACACTAAGGTAAAAATAGCAGTATTGTAGTAGTTTTACTTGACTTGCAGCTTTGTTATTCACTGTCAAAGGGCTGGTGCTGACCTTTCTCACTGTACATCTATGTATGAATCATGCATGTTACTGTACACATGTGAGAATACATTGACGCACTACATTTTACTGTGTCAAAAATGCTGGAACAGTTTATCAGAGGTTAGTAGTACTGTTAAAAGTCTGGCATGGGACTACATTACCCATGATGCACCTGTAGTCGAAACTGTAGTTCCCAGAGACTGGAGCCCCTTTGCCTGGTTTACACCTGATCATATCACAAGTGAGATATGGTCTGGAAGCCATGTGGGTGCCCGATGTGGGCGGAAGTACCCGATGTGGGCTCTGTGTGTTCTGCACATGCGCACAATGACGTGTAATGACGTATCATGACGTATCAGGAAGAAGGAGGGTTTATCTGCCCGATTCGGGCTTTTTTAAAATGTATTTATTTTATTTACGACAGACACGTATTTTGACAACGAAGGCAATTTTCGGCATGATAGATAGATAGATAAAGATAAAAAATGTAATAAATAAATAATAAATAAATAATACATCAAAAATAAACATAAGTATGTAAATAAATACTCAAATAAATTAATGTATTATATTATGTATTAAAAATACATAATATATAAAAAAAATAAATAAATAAGGAATTAAAAGTGAGTCTAAGAACTTTTTGAGGCAACTGCAGAACCTTAAAAAAATTGTTTTTCTTAGGTTAACTCACACCTCCCCCGCTCTCTGATTGGGGCCCTAAATCTGGGACTCTCGCTTGGACGAGTTTCCAGGCCGCCTTCCGGTTCGAAACGAACGGAAGCGGCCTGGGAATTCCCAGGCTACCCCGACGTCCATTACAGAGGACATGTTACAACATGAGGAATAAAAATAAAATTAACAAAACGCAAATGCTAAGGTGTTAATTTACCTCCAAATAGAAAATAATAATAATAATAATAATAATAATAATAATAATAATAATAATAATAATAATAATAAAGTATAAAAAAGATAGCTAAAGATACAAAAAGATAGATAAAAAAAAAGATAGATAAATCACACGAGACAACCACCCTGAGGTAATCTGCAGACAGAGCCGTAAACCAACTGCAAGGAACGAATCGGGCACTGTCGTGAAACCCGTACAACAATACACAAACTGCACATGCGCGAACACAGAGCCCACATCAGGTACTTCCGCCCACATCGGGTACCGACAAGCCACCTTCGAAATATCTCGTACCGGAGGTGTGGTTTACGATCGCCAATGGCCGTTTATTGGGCGTTACGAATGTCTATCATTTGGCGTATACGTAGTCCATAGCCAATCATGTCAGTTGTCAGTTCCAACTACAAGCTTCCGTTTGTCACGTAGTATGCGTCACCGTCTTGCCCCCTCCCCGCTCTCTGATTGGCTCCCAGAATCGGGAGAGCTCACTTGCCATAGTGGATTTCCCAAGTTAGGGGCCCCTCGAGTTCGTGTGCGCTGTTGTTTTGTTGTATAAGGAGCGGTTCCTCGTGCTGGTCTCGGGTGTCCTTTTGGTTCGAGTGTATGTGTGCCGTGTGCGTTCTTGCTGTGTGAGTATTGTCGTATATATTTGGCAGTTTATTGGAATGTATAGTTCTCGAAGTTTATAGTTAATGGTAAAAGGCGCTATCGCTAATTTACGGTGCTTCAATGTTCTATGGGCGTTTCTTTGTGCTGGAGCGCCCACTTGTGGTTCCTTTGTGTTATAGTACGTTTCTTTCTTTTCCTAGTTTGTTCCCTAATATTATATATTTTTTCTTGTTCTTGTTTTCAGATAACCACACACCCATACATGTAACCAATTAATTCTCTTGTTCAATATTACCTTCTCCTTCCTCCTGAATAAACATCTGAGCCTTAATCAAGTGCCTGTTCCTTCTGAGGAAAACTCAGTTGAATGCAAATCAGTAACCAGTGCATGCCAAACGCACACTGTACCTTACAAGGACGTATGTTGGTAAACCCGGATGAAGTTTGAGTTTTGTGTGAGCAGATAGGAGCACACATGGCTGCACAGTTCTCTGGGTGTTGTTTTCATGTCTGTACCCCCTCCTTGTGTTAGAGCTGCAGCACAGAGGTGTGACACAAAAATAGGACAGATCCACAAAAACTGCTTACACCATGGTCCTATAGGAATGCTTATTTGGTTTCTCAGGCTCCTTAAAGATTAGGATATTTCCGCACTATGGTTACAGCATTATGAATTTATAATAAGCATTCCCTGAACACAAAGACTTGCCTTTATTACAAAAGTATCTTTCTTTAACAGAGAAAAAAAGCTTACAATAGGACTAATGTATTTTTTCTTTCATCTTGTATGTTAATGACCAAATGCATTTGTTTATTGTTATATGTATTCACATGTATGTGGGTGGGTACCTGCGCTAGAATGTATCTCTACTTCTATTCGTTAAAAAATATGTTAAAACAACTAACAACTTGGTAAAATAATGGTAAAATTTTGTACTTTTGTAGTAATATGTAGTAATACCAGAATACAGTAACGGCTGAATTATTAGCAGACCATGTAGCCTATAGTAGTATGATGAGCACATAATGAGTAGCAGCAGTAGTAGTAGCAGTAAATGTAAAAAGTTTTTTCTAGCCCTACTCATAAAATACATAGGCCTATAGCAGCTGTAACAATTAAAAGTATAATAATATGCTATACAAAATATAAAACTAATACAGGCTGTGAAATAGGTATATCAGAATTATTCAACTATTAATGATAGTGATTATTCTGGTGTCAGATTGAACAAAATAAATAATAATACGATTTGACAATTTTAGCAAAGCAAAAGAAATCCTTTTTATCAGTGTTTTTGCGCCACATTAACTTAACTTTATCATTCTCAAATCTCATCACATGCGAGGATAGTGGTTCAGAGAAGTAAATGATTTCACTGTTTATTAGACATGATGTCAATAATTATGAATAATCTTAATATTGTGATGGTTTCATCTCACAACACAAACACTATACATTTTGTTTCCTATTTGAAAACAAGTTTTTCTTTGAAGCCAGTGATGGACATTCCCCGTCTGTGCTGACCTCTCTCACTCACTCCCTCACTCACTGCTGCACAGAGAAGACAGACTGATTGTAAATGGACAGTGGGCTGCTCCTCTCCTCAGCCGCTTGAAGGACAGCTCACAGAGGCACAGAGGGTAAGCTCTCTAAGATCTAAGAAAATACTCTCTATCCCCTCCAGCAGATAAAACAAACCCTGCCACGCCTAGAAGAACGCAGCCAGAGCAGCACTCTGGACACACGGGGTCGGATAATGACACAGTATGGTCTGGACTGTGAAAATGAAATCACATCCACAGAGACTAAATATAACATCCAAATGCCCTGTAGCTTTTTACATAACAAAATTATGCTTTTAGTTTTCATTTGGTGGCACAAAATGTCTTCATTCTGTGCTGGCATTATTTCATCTAGATAAGAACAGTGGTACACATAAGGTTTAGTGGGAGATTGCCGTGTTGAAGGTGCAGTTGGACAGACTGTTGGCACAGTGCGCTATGTCTTTATCAGTAGGCCTGTGTTCATCTATGTACAATCAATGCTTACCACCTGCGTGTGGCATACATATTTCATCTAGTGTGGATATTTCTTTTTGAAATTGCCCATTTACGTTAAAAAGAGTTATTTAAATGTTATATTGTTGTTTCCTTATCAAAAACATGCCTCGAGCTGTATTTTTGTTTAATTTATGCTTGATTCATTAATCCATTATTTCAAAATTAAGCACGCAAAAAAGCTTTGTTTGTATTTGGGCAGTTGTGTTGCATCATAGGTAAAATTCTGGACTTCTCCTAAGCCCATAAGCCATCACCAGAATCATTCTGCAGTCAAATTGTGTTTCCAACAAATGCATGTCTCTATTAGAGTAGCATTCACAGGGGATAAGCACTTCATTTGTTTACTTTCTGATTGTTCATTCCCATCACTGACAGCAAAGGGAGATCCAACGCCTAAATGCCTCACTGGAAACTGAGTGTTTTCCAAGACATTATTTCAAGTTAGAAAATGTGAAATACTTATCCCAAGGTGAAAGTATGTACAAGTAAAAAGTATGTCTAAAGGGAATTAAAGCCACAACAATGCATAATATGTGTTTTTTACGAGTTTCAGATGGCTAAAATGACTAGGATAGCAGCCAGCAGCGTGTCAAAATGAAGAAAAGAAAAGAAACATGATGCAACAAGATTGAAGTTTTGCTGTAATTGTCACAAGGTCATACCACTCCCACACTTGTTAATTGTAATATAATAAGTTTAATTATAATACAAGATATGACTTTATCAGTGTTATCAATCCAATTACTGTTTCACCAGAAGACATGTTAATTAGAGTTATGATAGTCGACAGTTCACGTCTCCTGAATAGTGGTAGAATGACTAGGCACAAGAATAAACTAAACTCCGGCTCATCCTGTTCTTTTTGCTGTCGTGGACTTATCGATTTTGCAGCTTGGCCTCATATTAAGCAATAAAGCATTTGTAGGCAGAGCTGCCCTTTTCTTTCCATCGCTTCAGCTGTTTGTACATCTGTTCACGTCCCAGCGTACCCTCTTAACACCTATTACCATCAGGAGTGTGCATTTTGGGCATCTCCTTAATGCAATACAAAGACCTATTTCTACATGAGTTGCTGTGGTAACAAAGTTTTCCCTCCTGTGTGATCCGCTGAGCGATCAATAGGAGAGCATTCTTGATGGTGTGGCAGAAAATGTGTGTGCACAGATGGCCTCCTGAGAAACTGTGGCCTACTTAAAGCAGGCTAACACAATTAAGGTTAGGTTTTAATAAATGAAATAAACATTAAGTAATAAGAACCATAAATGAGTGTTTGGACCCAGAGGTTAGGACACAAATTACACATCTTTAACACCACTCAGTATGCGGGGAATACTTTTAAATGAAAACTGTGCTTTCTAGCTGACTTTATTGACCACTTTGTTTTAGCTTTCTCAAATTCTAAGAAAACTGGAGCATCATGGGAGAAATAGAGGAAATAAAAGAAGCATGACGCTAAGGAATAAAATTTCACTTTAAAGATATTGGTGAGCTGTTAATTTCAGGTTCCTTTGCAGATACACATACTCATTGGTACATTTGTAACTTCTACTATTTGTCTACAGTAATTTGCAATCAACCACCCCAGCTAACCTCTCCGAATCTTCTTTATAAATAGGCTGCATAATTTTGTAACAAAATTTAATTATGATTTTCAATTGCAAATGCACGAATGTTTTCAAATCAGAATTTTGTTTGCAGTCCACATTTTGAACACACCCAGGAGACCATGATTTGATGCAAGATTAAAGGTACAGTGTAACTTTTCTGGTGGAGTGCAGGGACTGCAGATGGAAACTAGCTATGTAGCTATAATCTGGTGCAGATCATCTTTGTTTTTTTAGCTTAATGTCTCTGTACATTGTTCCTTTTCAAATAAAAACTAAACTAATTTATCTCAACAGAGACTGCAGGTCACACCATAGGGCCGGGTTACATGTAGTGAATGCAAGTTCTGAAAGGGATATGCCACCCCTAGGTCAAACTTGGGCATCTCCCCACAGTCCAGAGACTAAAATAAGTGATGGAAAGCGTTTTCCTGGTGACCCAGCCATTGTCCGAGTCTGTCAGCACTGACCGCCACGCGCAGCTGCAGCTACTCCGCGTTAGACTGGAGTCTAACGTCGCCAGAGAAAGATTTCGGCCAAAAGGAATTAATTTGCTCGATGCTTTTCCCAATTACTTTCTGTGTAGTGCGCATTCATATCGAGTGCAAATAAATGTGCAAATCAACACGGAGAGCTTGACTTGGTCATTTTGGGTGGGAACTATTTTACAGTGCGGAAAAACATAGCCGAAGCACACAGGGGAATCCCTGTTACACACCACGTTGGGAGTTCCCCTGATACGCAGCGTGGTGTGTGCTTCGGCTCTGTTTTTCCACACTGAAAAATAGTTCCCACCCAAAATGACCAAGGCAAGTTCTCCGTGTTGATTTGCACATTTATTTGCACTCGATATGAATGCGCACTACACAGAAAGTAATTGGGAAAAGCATCGAGCAAATGAATTCCTTTTAGTCAAATAAAAACCCATGTTATTGACTAAATGCACGATGGATACGTTTAATGCCATACCGGGACATTTCAGAGCAAGCAACATCTACATGGAGACAAGCAAGTGGAAAAGTTACATAGTGCACTGTTAAAAGAAATATTATACTGTGTTTTGTGAGATGTGTGTCTAACTCCTATGTGCATAGAGTAGTGTGTGGGTGAGTGAGTGATTGTGTGCGTGCTTTTGAAGGAGCCCACAGAGATTAACATGTAATACATAAGTACAGCTCTTTAAGTTTGAAAATTAACACCATTCAAATTGTGATTTCAATTTGGTTCTCTTTCCTACTCTTTATCTTGAACTAGAGCTGCCATATTGGAAAGGCACTGCAATGATCTCCAGACACGTACGCCAATTTTTCTTTGAGCACATTGATTATAAAAAGGTGGTGTAGACTAAAGAGTATCTAAATTTATATATTTAATCTCATTTATCAATTCCTGAGTTTAAAGGGATAGGTTGGGTTTTTTGATGTGAATCTGTATGGCATCCCCTTCAGCAGTGTCGTGCATTAACACTGACTTATCCCTGCCAGTGTCCTGTGAGCCGAGTTCTGACCCGGTTCTGGAGCTGACGAAAGTAGGTCCGGCAAGTTAGCCGGGACATTAAAGGGACAGTGTGTAGGATTCGTGGCGCATAGGTGGTTACTAGCTATTCCACTTCCTCTTTTGGCTATGGCAGACCTCGAGGGTCACCCGGGCGCGACGTAGCGCCGAAATCTCGCGTGCCCGCGCACGAACCGCGCACCGCTGTATACATAAACCGCGGTCCCCCGTTCACTTTTTTTTTTTCTTTTCGCATGAAAACACACAATCCCGATCATGATTCATGACAATCTACACATCAAATGAAACCTTACAGTCTCCTCTTTTTGACTATGCAATTCATTTCCCTGCAAAACAATCACTCCCCGAGCACATGGGGCTTTTATACAGAAAAGCACAAAACTTAGCTTACTTAGCTTACCTTTGAAGGCTTTGCACAGGTCAAACTCTGTATTTCATCATAAACTTGGTCTCAATCTGTCCATAAGGATCCAGCGAATAAAATCCAGTAAAACAATTTAGTCCAAAATACGTGTTATATCCATTACGATGTGTGATCCGGCAGCATGCTCCCCCCTCCCCTTCCCCTTCTCTCCTTCGGTCCTGGCTGCATATGAGAGCAGAGGACCGAAGGAGAGAAGGGGAAGGGGAGGGGGGAAGGGGGGAGCCATACGCAGCGCGGCTGTGCAGGAGCCGAGGCGAAGGATGAGCCCAAATGTCCTTCTGCGGCTCTCGTATTCAAAATGGCTGCCTCTATATGGGGAAGATCCCCCTTTTATGTGACTATATCTAAGTCCAAAAGAATACTTTGATTTCATGATGGAAGTGAAAAGGCTTGGAAAACAATGTATTTTTGAATGGGTATCTTCAATTTCAGTAATTAACAGGTAAAAATCTTACACACTGTCCCTTTAAATAAAGCTTGGTTTTCTTCTCAAAACAATATTTGTCCAAAAAGTGATATATTTACGTCACAAAACACTTGCCCACGAAAAAGTCAGAAGTCATAATCGCTTGGTGCTATTTTCTCTTGAGTCGTATCACTGCGCGCTTATTAGTATTATTAGCCTGTTCACTTGTAAGTGGCGATGTTTACAAGTGAAAGAAAAACAAGCTTTATTAACTGTCCTGGCTAACTTGCCGGTGTCCGGTCGAAATGGGCCGCCCCGTCAGAATGAGCTCCAAGCGCTACTGCGCATGCGCGCGCATGCGCAAACCACCCCTGAGTGTTGTTCCCTTTAAATGCCATCGAGCTTGGCTCCAGAGGCAGAAGTTGAGTTGCTGCTATTGATTGATTGATTGATTGATATTTTTGTAAATATAAATATATTTGTAAATGTTTCTTCTGTTGTCCCTTTTCCTGTCCTCATAAATCATGAATAAGAGACAAGCCTTATTTGACAGATAATATAAGCGTGTCAGAATGAGCTCTGTACAGTCAGAGCCTAATTTGACAGATAATATAAGCGTGTCGAAATGAACTGTCCATGCCCATTATAAAAGAGTTGGAATTTTACATACTAAAGACACCGTATGCAAACAGCAAACAGCATACAACTCTCTAATCCTATCTAATCTAAAACTGCAGACGTATTTGTCGTAGTACGTATTTGTCAAGTACAAACGCCACAATTTTGGATGTCATTGAGTGCAATGTTCAAAATGTGCACAAAACTGTTATAATTTTTAAAATGTTTCGGTAACACTTTATAATAACGGTCGCTTATAAAGCATTAGTAACACTTAGTAAATAATGAACTAATTATTACTAATTATTTTACAAAACATTTACAAATATGTTAAAAAATATTTGTTAATGAGTAACAAATACTACACTAATAGCATTAGTAACACTTAGTAAATAATGAACTAATTATTTTACAAAACATTTACAAATATTTGTTCATGAGTAAGAAATATATTAAATATTTGTTAATGAGTAAGAAATAATCAATTTAATCTCGCCAGAAAGACCCATTGAAAGGAGATATTATGACACGCATGGTCCCTCCCACTCAACCAATCCTAAAAATACAAATAATTATCTATAATTATTTGTATTTTTACAAATAATTAGCTTTGAATCTATACAACTGTAAACAACTCACGCATACAACTGTAAACGAAAAACGGCGTATTTCGACGTAAGGCGGCCTATTTCGACGGGGGGGCGTAACCCGATAGACATCGCCGTCAAAATAGGTCAGTGGTGGGCTCATTCTGACGAGGCGGCCCATATCGACAGTACACCGGACCTACTTTCGTCAGTGCTAGAACCGGGGCAGAACTCGGCTCACAGGACACTGGCAGGATAAGTCAGTGTTAATGCACGACACTGCTGAAAGGGATGCCGTACAGATTCACATCAAAAAACAAACTATCCCTTTAAAGCCCCAGTGTGTAGGATTCGTGGCGCATAGGTGGATGGTGCTATTGCACTTTCTGTTTTAGCTACGGCAGACCTCGAGGGTCACCCGGGCGCGCCGTAACGCGGACAGCTCTCGTACCCGCGCACGAGCCGCGCACCGCTACTGTATAAATAAAACGTGGTCCTGGTTATTTATTTATTTTATTTTCTCATGAAAACACACATTCCCGATCATGTACCATGACACTCTACACATCAAATGAAACCTTACATTCTCCTCTTTTTGACTATGCAATTCATTTTCCTGCAAATCACTCCCCGAGCACATGGGGCTTTTATACGGAAAAGCACAAAACAAGGTTAGCTTACCTTAGAATGCTTTGCACAGGTCAAACAATTTGTCCGTAAGGATCCAGCGAATAAAATCCAGTAAAACAATTTAGTCCAAAACACGTGTTCGATCCATTACGACGTCTGATCCGGCAGCATGCTTGTGTTGTTTACCCAAAACCATGAGCCTTGCTGAAGGTGAAGGCGGAGCCCAAATGTCCTTCTGCGGCTCTCGTATTCAAAATGGCTGCCTCTGCATGGGGAAGATCCCCCTTTTATGTGACTATGGCCGTTTCCCAATTCAGCGACGGCACGCTTGTGAGTGTGCACTCGGTCTGTCGTCGAGACGGGGCACACTCGCTCTGTCCTTAGTGCACTACGTTTCTCACATGGGCGTCTGCGAAATGGAACAAGTCCCGCCTCAGCTCAATGAGCCGGGTGGTCTGCTCCTTGTTCCCTAAAGACAAAAATATTATTCTATTGCGACTAGTAATACTTGGAATTGGGACATGCCCAATGTTCCCCCTAATTTTGAATGTGTCTGAGCAAACACACACTAACTCCACATCCGAAATGCCCCCCCGCGCGGCTCGCACTTTGCAGATATAAAAAAAAAATGCCCCCGCGGCTGAATAAAAAGCTCTTTCATCCCTGATTTACAGGGCGCTGCACAAGTTTTCTTGTGCGCTGAGAATGTGCGAACAGTGCGCAGGTTAGAGTAAACGCTGGACATGGCGACACTGTAGAATATCCAGCATTACAACAGCAAAGGAAATATAGAAGTGTAAGGGGAAACGCATGTGAACGGTAAAACAGGTGCCGTGATCTATGCCGTTACGGCTACCGTCACACATGTTTAGCGTAGTTTATGAAGAGTTTCATGTAGCATAGTTGTAGGTGAGGTGAACCAGTACGTATATTTTATAGTGACGTCGCAACTCTCACTTGTGGATGTCGCTGGCGAGTCGGTCTTTGTAGTCATATATCCTCCCGCGCTGTGCATGCTGGGGCTTTTAAGTGTGCGAAGCGTGCATGTTTGCACGCTTGGTCCACGCCCCGATTTCCATGGAAACGACTGCGCCGTTCAGAGCTCGTCTCGACGGTGCAGGGGGAAAAAAACGAATGGAACGGCGCTTGTCGCGCCGGATATGACGCATATCCCGTTCCAAGGACGCTCACAAGTGTGCCGTCGGTGAATTGGGAAACGGCCTATAAGTCCAAAAGAATACTTTGATTTCATAATGGAAGTGAAAAGGCTTGGAAAACAATGTATTTTTGAATGGGTATCTTCAATTTCAGTAATTAACGGGTAAAAATCTTACACACTGTCCCTTTAAGGAGCAGAACTGATAAGTGAAAACCTCTCCTAGCATCTGATTGGTACCTGTTTGAAATAAATTTTAATGCTTGGGTCAAATAGCAGTATGGTTTCAAAGCCCCAGCTGTCAGTAGAGTAAATGTAATCATGTGTCTAAGAGATGTGGAACAACTTATGCTCTGTCTCTGTTTCACCTCCCTGTGAAAATGACACTACACAAAGGCAGGTTTTAATGAGCACTCTGATTGGACAGTGCTGTTTCATAGATAACGAGGTGCCCTGTTGTCTGTCACACAGTAGCCGGTCCTGGTGTGTGTGTGCGTGTGCGTGCGTGTGCGTGTGTGCGTGTGTGCAGCAGGGAGAGTGCCAGAGAGCAAAAACACACAGTTTTTAGTGAGGCTATATAAGTCTACATAGTGAGAACAAAGCACTACCAAGTCTTCAGTGTTCATGTTTTAGACCATCCTTTGAAGTCCTATCAGACATAAGGATGTGCAAGCCATGATTAATGTGAAGCAAAGGAGAAAAGACTCATTTACTGCAGCTCCATAAGCCTACATATGAATCTTACTGTGCTGTATGCAGTACTGAGTAGATTGTATTAACATCAGCTGCTTAGTATTCACAAATGAAAGGCACAGAGGAATCTAAGTGATATACACATTGGATCCATTTAAAATAGAAGTAAACAGTTCATTCTGCAGCTGACTGGCACATTGGATATGACAAACAACAAAGTGTTCAGCCTGTGGATATGAAGGAGGTAGCGTCACTTGTCATGTCCTCACTTTGCTTGCATTTCCAGGCTTCTCATCAGCAGCGTTGATGAGCTCAGGGCATTAGCAGTCCAGATGGTTGCCAAAGAGCTGAAACCACTGGTAGCCTGGCATCAGAGCCTCAGTGTTGTGTTCCACTGGCTCCTTTATGGTTATTACAGCGAAGGATCTCTTTCTACTCCTGTCACCACAGGCGTGTTCACTCCAGGACTGAAATCAATACTGCTAAATGGGAATCAGAGAATCAGGACATCCTTTAAACCTGTATATCTTCCAGTCATGTTTTCATTGAAAAACAAACTACAACCCAGCGTCTCTGCATCTTTTTTAGTTGACTTTATGTTGCTCTGACTGGCATGACAGCTCTCGGTCTAATGCAGCAGTACATGTGAGGAGAGGTGGGAAACAGAGCTTTTGAAAAGGTCATAAAATCCTCACACCCTGCTGACAAGTGCCCTTTCTGCCTAGAATTCTCCATTCTGATGGGAATTCAGCACTAGAGAAACATGGTTTATTGTGTGATAGAAAAGACATTGCTTAGTGTATAAAATAAGTATGTATGTTGAGCTCATTGGGGAAATGTTAGAATTAAAATATTTTAATAGTGATTTGTACATAGCCTTTGAATTTTAAAGTGTAATATCCACCACAGGGCTCAGTGACATGGGCCTTTGACAGTGCTGGTGCTGCCTTTCATCATCCCACATGCCATTACACCAGAAAAGCTCCATTTGATTTTGTGATAGATATTTCTCTGCAGTCGCAGTAATCGTAACCAGTGTCTGTCTGTTTGCAGCAGCCTTAGATATAAGCCCTGAGACCTTTTATTAATCAGAGATCTCTTTTCACTGACTCTCTTTCTTGTCCTGTGTGTGTGCTCCACAGGAGTCTAAGCTGATCGTGATGGAGCGGCTGGTTGTGTGCATGCTCTTGTGTGCAGCTCTGGTCCGGGGCTACAGCTGTCCGGGCCGCTGCATCTGTCAGCACCTGTCCCCCACTCTCACCCTGCTCTGTGCCAAGACCGGCCTGCTCTTTGTCCCACCCACCATCGACCGCAAGACCGTGGAGCTGCGCCTCACCGATAACTTCATCACCATTGTGCGACGCAAAGACTTCTTCAACATGACCAGTCTGGTGCACCTGACGCTGTCTCGTAACACCATCAGTCAGATCACGCCACATGCTTTTGTGGGCCTGAGAGCTTTGCGGGCGCTTCATATGGACGGAAACCGCCTGACCATTATAAAGAGCGACCACTTCAAAGGACTGGTGAACCTGCGCCATCTCATTCTGGGGAACAACCAGATTCATGAGGTGGATCCTAACTCTTTTGATGAGTTTGTGTCCACTATAGAGGACTTAGATCTGTCCAACAACAACCTACGCGGCCTGCCGTGGGAGGCCATAGGCCGAATGATCAACATCAACACTCTCACACTAGACCATAATCTGATCGACCACATTGGTGTGGGGACCTTTACACTGCTGACCAAGCTGGTGCGTTTGGACATGACCTCCAACAGGCTGCAGAAGCTGCCCCCTGACAGTCTATTTCAACATGCCCAAGTCCTGTCCGACGCAATAGGCTCGAGCTCCTCCACTTTGGCTGTGAGTTTTGGAGGCAACCCTCTGCACTGTAACTGCGAGCTACTGTGGCTGCGCAGACTGACCAGAGAGGATGATCTAGAGACCTGCGCCTCCCCAGAGCACCTCATGGACAAGTACTTCTGGTCCATACAGGAGGAGGAGTTTATCTGTGAGCCTCCTCTCATCACCAAACATGTGGCCACAAAGCCCTATGTAATGGAGGGGCAGGGAGTGACTCTGAAATGTAAAGCAGTTGGAGATCCAGACCCAGAGATCCACTGGCGCTCTCCAGATGGGAAGCTTGTGCACAATAATTCTCGTACCATCCTTTATGATAATGGAACCCTTGATATTCTCATCACCACTCTGAAGGATAGCGGAGCATTTAACTGTGTGGCATCAAATGCCGCAGGCATCGCCACAGCTGCTGTTGAGATCAATATGATCCCCCTTCCTCTGTTTGTTAACAACACAGCCCACATGAGGGAAGACCCTGGCCTCTCTGACATCACCACCTCCACCAAATCTGGCAACGACACCAAGGGCTATGACAAGCAGGACAGGAGAGTCATGGTGTCTGAGCTGACCTCGTCCTCAGCAGTTATCCGCTGGCCATCGGAACGCCACATTCCCGGCATCCGCATGTACCAGATCCAGTATAACAGCTCGGCCGATGAAACTCTGGTGTACAGGTACGGGCATGGGGAGGGAGGGTCTTAAAGAGGGAACACAGACAAAGGGAGACATCTGGAGCTGCCATCTGCTTAATGCCACAGCGGTGCTACAGAAGCATGACAAGCAGCAAAGATGAAGGATGGTTATAAATCACATTCCTGCTGTCATCAAATACTATACACAAGTTATTATAAAAACATTTAAGTCTTCATTAAATAATGACATTAAATACATAACTGTAATAAAATGTTGCAGAGTGGAGATGGTTTAAATAACTATTGATTAATAATGACATTGTTTTTTGTATAGTTTTAGGCCTGACAAAAATGTCTTTTAATCTTTTAATCCTAAATCTAAAAAAAGAAAATCAGTTGACTCTTGTTCATACAGATGAGCCATGTTAGAAAAAATTATAAGCCATTTTTGTCCCTTTTTTCTCTGATATAATAAGTCACTCTTCTGTATAATTTGTCATCCTGTTTAGCCATGAAGCAGAGGCAGTTGTGTCTTTAGGTGGTATATTATTACCTACAAAATGATAACTATGAAGGGCCTTTAGGGAGAAGCAACACGGCTCTAATTATATTAATGTCATAGTGACCTGAAGCCAGTGCCTGGTGCTCTGTGCTGAGCCATCTAATCCTTTTCTCTGTAGACAACAGTAACCTCAGGTACTCAGTGTCTGAGCGTCATGCGTCACTTGTCCAAAGGCCTGCAGCTTTTGTGGAATATTGTGTAGTCATTGAGCCATGTCTTCCCTGTTTATCACCTCATAGTTTACCTTTGTTGTCATTTTATTCACAAACCCACTGAGGCCTTTTTACTAGCATAATGTGAAGTGACCCACTCTCCAATCACTCAGCTCTAATGAAGTGTTAGGCCCTTTATGTCTGCCTACCACAGTGACTGATATCTAATGTTACTTTGAGGAGATAGAGATGGCTCTTGTGTTTTGTTGTGGGAAACGGACACCTAGTGTGATTTAAGACACCGTATGCAAATGGCTGAACAGGAGCGCACCTGACTAATTGTCTATCACCATATTGTGTTTCTTTGCAGGATGATACCCTCAACCAATAAGAACTTCTTGATCAACGACTTGGCAGCGGGGCGCGAGTATGACCTGTGCGTGCTGGCGGTTTATGATGATGGCATCACATCACTAACAGCAACGCGAGTAGTGGGCTGTGTGCAGTTCCACACAGCCAACGAGGTCAGCCAGTGCCGCTTCATGCACAGCCAGTTCCTGGGAGGAACCATGATCATCATTATAGGAGGGATCATTGTGGCTTCAGTGCTAGTGTTTATTATAATCCTGATGATACGCTACAAGGCCTACAGCAGCCCAGATGACAACAAGAGCAAGTGCAGTTCCAGCATGCACTCCCAAACCAATGGCAGCCAGCAGAGGCTGCAGCGCTCAGTGTCCAAGCAGCCCTCTGATGAGGGGCAGGCCCAGGGGCTTAAAGAGTGCATGGCTCTGGTCCTGCGAGTGGAGAGTGACAAGAAGGATGAGCCCACATCCACCACTGCCATCCTGGAAGTGGAGCTGCCCCTGTCCTCAGAACGCATGAAGAGGAGGACCAGCCTGGACGCACACTTCTCTGGGCCTCCCTCTGAGGACACACAGACGGACAGCAGCCTGACCGGCTCCACTATGTCTCTGTGTCTCATAGGGCCCAACGCTGGCACCAAAGAGGCTCCTAGGCTCAAGGACAAGAAGAGTGCTCTGGCCAATATGGGACTGCTCCCCAACGATCTGTCACGAACTAGGCACAGATTTTCCTTTGATGGTGGGGATTACTCCATATTTCAGAGTCATAGTTACCCGCGCAGAGCGAGGACAAGGTGGCATCGGTCCACCAACCAGCTCAACACTGAGTCATCCCCTCTCGCAAACAGGAAAGTTACATTCAGCAGCACTGAGTGGATGTTAGAGAGCACGGTGTGAGGGAGGAGCCCTGTAGCCTGCGTGACAGTGGTATGCACCTGTACAGACAGAAGCACACAGCCCTGTACACTGCACATGAGACAAGCACATTCACCAAGGCAAATTTTTCTGAACTGTTTTCTCCATCTTGGCTCCCTGTCATATTCCCCAGAGCTCTGTTGATCATGTCCTTACTTTATGCAGCAGTGCCTTACTCTAAAAGATGTACGAATGGAGGATGCTGCTCTCTCATAAACCTCCCTCTCTTTCATTGCCTCCCACTCTGACATTTTGAGTGTTTCTTGGATTTTTATTTATTTTTTACTTTTTCTGTGACATGCCAAGGGAGTGTGATATTTGGATGTGACTGTTTAAGATTAATTGTTAAAAAAAATGAGTAAAACACCATCTTCATAAATGTAAAGTGAATGGCAAAGTATTATGTCAATCATGTTTTGGGTTCTTTTTTTAAAAGATAAAAAAAAAAACTTTGCACAGAAGACACGAGATACAAGGACAAGTATCACCACCAGTCTATACAAATAACAGTAATAATGAAAAAGAACTGAATTTTACAAATGACCATTTCTAATGTTATCATAGGGAGGATGGACTTGGAATTTCCTCTCTGGTGGCCAGACTGTATGATGTTGAATAGGTATTGTGTATAATAATGGGTACTGTATCTGGCTGGTCTAGATAAAAGACAAAAGATACATATATAAGTATATTAAAACATTGGTGTATGTGTACTAACTATGTAAGTAAGTCATATGTCACATGACTTTTTACAAAGCATTTGGGTGCTGGCTGCAAGTTTTTACATTAAAAACCTGTGTCATCGCACCTCTTCCTATTTAGTATGTCAAGGTTTGGGCCATACTATATCCCTCTGAAAAGGGGAATAAACATTTTTGTGTGGGAAGTGTTTCCATGCTGTATTTTTTTTACAGTATACCGCAACATCAGCCTTGCCGAGTGTCCACTGCAGCAGAGAGGGACACATGAATCCAGATGATACATTTTTGATGCCTGCTGCACACTATTTATAACATTTGCACTTCTATGAAAGCTGCACAACGGCTGTGGAGCAGAGTGGACTCCCGGGAACATGACAGCCCGCATGTGATGCTGAATTTAAATGGTGCTGTGCCGGAGTACAATTTATGGGACAATCCGCTAGGGGGAGACATAAGTAACTCAGTCACTGGAGCTACAGAGCGCTTTGGAGGAAATCCTATTAGCCCCAGTGGAAGTTTGGTTGACAAATGCCTCAAACATTTATATATTTAACCTCCTGAGACCCGGCGCATTCATTTGAGTCCTTTATAGTGGACATGGAGTTAACCAATCTTTTAAGTGTTTTAAGATAAACTCTAGTTTGTGGCTGCACTATAATAAAATAAAATAAAATAAATAATTATAAATAAAATAAAAAATAATACATAAAAATACATAAATAAGTAAATAAATAATATAAATAATAAATAAACATGCATAAATAAGTAAACAAATATAAATAAGTAAATAAAAAAAATACATAAATAAGAAAAAAAAACTTTTTGAGGTGTTTGTAGAAGCTTGCCAGAGATGGTCATCAAAACAAAAAAAAATGTTTTTGTTAGGCTGTTAACTTCACATGGATTTAACAATATTACAGTCCGTTACAGAGGACATGTTACAACATTATGAATAAAAATAAAATTAACAAAATGTAAATGCTAAGGTGTTCATTTACCTCCAAATAAAAAATTAAAATGATAATAATTTAGATACACTTTTTTCTTCGGGTCCCAGGAGGTTAAAAAATGAGCATTGGCACATAGACTGGTCTGTTAAAAAGTTCATTCTTCTGATTTCAGCTTTTCTATGTATGCCAAAGTATACATATACTCCGTTAAATACTTTCAGTGGTTGACTTATATACAATATCATATACTGTATATGCATTAGTGAAATGATATTGTTTTTGATGCCTTTTATAGAATTTAGTCAATTATTTTTAAATATGGTCTCATATTTTTTAACAATTGGCATAAATGTTGCATACTCTTTAGTTGTTACTGAAGCAGTGTCAGCAGTAGAAACATCATCCCAAACAATCTTGTCAGTTTGTGCTCTTGCCATTATTTACAGCAGGTAAAAAATTGGAACGTGTGCAAGTTTTATTTTGCAGGAGAATAATAGGCATTTCTGTGTGCTTCATCGTGTAAGGATTATTCATCAAACTAACCAAATTTGCTTAGCTCAGAGCCTCAGGCCGCAGCCTGTCTTAAAGATTGACCCGAACAGCAAAACCAGCTTTCATTTAGAATAGAGCAAAGTGTTTAGTGTCTCTTCAGCACTTCTGATGGACAGGGAAAAACTGCTTTGACACGACTAAGGGGACATTTTCACTCCACACAGATTCCACTATATGTTTAAGGCATAACAAGTAATGTGTTTGGGAGTGTTGAATTTTTTTTTTCCAGAAAAAAAATGTATTATGTTTGCAAACATAATTAATATAATTATTAGTTGCAGTTTTTTTACTGCCTCTATAATTATAATGCCTCTTTTCAATAAGATACACATAGTTTATTTTAATATGTATTTCAAGTCATGGGCTCATATAAAACAGTATTACAAAGAAACAACACCAGTTAAAATTGCAGTTACACCAGTTAAAATTGCAGTTAAAATTCAACCTTAATAAGCATGTTACATCATTTCCTTTTAAGGTACCCTCTTACTACATAGTTATTAAGCCTAAAGTTGTTTTCTACACCAATGTCATCACAGATTTAGCTCCCCAAGTATTGCTTTCTTTATTCCCTCTTCAACAAATGGCCAGTTGCAGCCAAACGTAATGCAGCCCACTCTCTGCAACTCAGAGAAAACACTTAGCCTATTGACACAGACTGTGGGAATGGCTTTAGGCTTTTCCAGCACACAAATAGTTTACCAGCGGGAGTCCGTGTGCAACATTTCATTATCGAAAAACACAGATGGCACCAATATTACTTGTTGCCAGGTTTGTTTAAACAATCTCTTTGGCGTTACTACTTTTTCAAAAGAACAAATGTCGCCTGGCAGATGTAATTGAAAGACACAGACAAGTGACAAATAAAATACTGTCATTCATATTGAAGCAACACAATACTCTGCTGGTCCAAGGGTGGAAATGGTTTTGACATATATCCAAAGATGCGACTGAAGGAAGGTTGTCTGAATACAGTACAAGTTCACAGCTCTTTCCTCTAGCAGTGAAGTACAGAGTGCCCCCTCTTCTGCAGTAGTCAAGGAGCAATTCAGCAAATGACTACATTTATTCACTTTGATCAGGAGCAGCTCGCAAAGAGGTGGTTCCTTTGCATCACAAAAAGAGCCACTGCAGACTGATTTGTCGTCAGGATGTACCTAAACATCAGAAGTCCTTTTTCTATTCATAATACATTGCATGATTTGATCTTTGAGAGGTGGGGTCAGTTTTTAAGTCTTTCCTACGAACTTTCCCTAATAGCCATGCTCTCAAAATGTTAAAATTAACATTCTCATTAACAATGCATATTGTTTTTGAGTCAACATGGCTTCACTCACAGGGGGCATAAGGCTGTGTTTTGCAGCATTTTTTTAATAACTAAAATCAATCAAATGAAAATATTTTTACCTACTGTACTGTGACACACTGACTTTAAAAGAATACAATTTAAAAACTACATTGCAACAAGAAACATGAACCCTTTCAAGTTGGAAATACAAGGCCTCCCAGAGAGGTGAACATCCCAAAGAGAAAGTCACTGATCAAGGAATGAACCTGCAGCCTTCCCATTTCCTTTAAAGGCAGGAGGTACACGCCCCACTGGCTCTGCCCTGCCGCCTGCTGACTCCGCTGCTGTACTGCGGGCTCTGAGCTACAGTGATGCTGATGAGATATTGCAACAAAGAACCCCATGGAGAAGAAAGACAGCTCAGGGAAAAAGCCTCAGTACTGTGGAGGTACACAACAGGTTGCAGTAGTTTTGTGCTTGATACTTGCATATCTCAGTCTCCAGAACTTCCATCTGAGCTGTCCACTCCTGTTGCTCTCCAATCTTTCCTCTTCCTTTTCTTCAAGTCTGGTTCAGAGTCAGAGGGTTTGAAAGAAGCTTGCTTGCGTTTCTTTCTCCTGTAAGAGTGTCTTTCTTTGTCTTTTTCACTGTCACTGTCCACTGAGCTGCTGTCAGAATCCCTACATTTTTTCACACTTTTCTTGTTTTTATGTCGACTTTTGGCCCTTTTTCTCTGTCTGTCTTTAGCAGCTCCACTGTCATCGCTTCCACTGCTCCGGCATTCGGCTTTTGTTCGCTTGCTTTCCTCTCCTTTTTTCTTCTTTTTCTTTTTTTTCTTATGAGAGGATTTTTTGGAACGCTTTGATGGTTTTGCTTCTTTGCCAGATTTGGATTTTTTTACTTTTGTCCTGACCATTTTCTGTGAATCACTGGAATTGCTAGAAAAGTGAATGAATATTTTATTAATGGCACATTATTAACTTTCTAAATAAATTATTGGGACAAAAAATATTTACATTGCTTCACCTGTCACTAGTGAACTCTTCAGGGTAGAGCTCTTTAAAGCCACTGTGTCCCCATCTGTAAAAAATAACATTATAGATGAATTACCTTATTTATTACATTATATCATTTAAAATGCTTAAAGGGATAGTGCGTTTTTTTATGTTAATCTGTATGGGTTTCCTTCTAAAAGTTACGTGTGTTGACACCGGCTTACCTCTGATACTCTCAGCTGATCCCGGTTCGGCTCGCTTTCTTGAGCTCACCTAAGTAGGTCCGGTAACTTCCCTGGAACATGAAATAAAGCTTGTTTTTCTTCTCAAAACAAACCATTTGTTAGAAAGGTGATATATTTGCGTTCCAAACAGTTGTCCACGAAACATCCAGCAGCGTATTTCGCATTCACGTATTGTCTCTCTCCACTCGTATCACTACGCCCATGTTAACTTTATCAGCCTGTTCACCTTCAGCGGATATCTACGCTGAAGTTTACAAGTGAACAGGCTGATAGAGTTAACATAGGCGTAGTGATACAAGTGGAGAGAGACAATATGCAAATGCGAAATACGCTGCTGGATGTTTCGTGGACAACTGTTTCGGACGCAAATATATCACCTTTCTAACAAATGTTTTGTTTTGAGAAGAAAAACAAGCTTTATTTCATGTTCCAGGGAAGTTACCGGACCTACTTACATGGGCTCCAGAAAGCGAGCCGAACCAGGATCAGCTGAGAGTGTTAGAGGTAAGCCGGTGTCAACACACGTAACTTTAAGAAGGAAACCCATACAGATTAACATTTTAAAAAACGCACTATCCCTTAAGTGCAGATTCAGTGTTGTACCTTTCTGGATCCTTAGCTTCAAATTCATACAGTTGTTTAGTCCAGTATCGGGCCTCTCTGTCGTCATGCTCTGAAACTCTGCTTCTGCTGATGTGTCTAGGGTCAGACTCTTGATCACAGTGCATGTGCCCCCTGGAAAACAACCAACACTCAATGAATCAGAGAGATAGATGAGGCCAACCACTCTCTCAAGTCCTTCTACAATGCAAGACCAAAACCCAGAGGAGCTGGACTGTGTGGCCTTTACTTTCAGCAGCTTTAAACGAAGCTGGGACGTTCACTGGTCCTACCTTATACTGGCAGCTGCTGACAAATGTTTGCGATCAGGCGTTTGGAGCTCCCACTCTCGCATTTTCCACATTTCCGTCTCTTCCTGGATCTGCAGAAGATAAACAACAGTGAGTACCACCTATTTTTCTTTTAAAGTGCTACCAGAGCATGTTTCTGTTCACTTTTAATGAATTATGCCTATAATACGCATTGCATAAAACTGTGCACTATCGTAGCACATAGAATTATTAATTTGCATTTTCATTAATATAATGAAGTACAACATGGACATATCTATCACAAAGATTACACAGTACACCTTTGGCAATACAGGATCAAAGCTGAGGAACAATTAGACCAACACAGGCTCCATGTTTTAACAGAAACAGTGCATTAAATAATATACTCTACCATATTAATGACAAATAAATGACCAGATTTACTGTGGCCTACTGTTGTACAGGCCGGCACTACCTTGTTGCGTTATTAGGATGTCTAAATAAAATCATAAATAGTATTTTCAATAGAAAACCATAACAAACCTTATTGTGTGCATCCGTGTGTCGGATCACGTTCCGCAACAGCGTCTTTCCCATCGTCTGTTTCGACATCTTTCTACCCGGAGAAGGTATACAATGCCGCTATATCAAAAGATAAGAGTGAATATAAAAAGATAAGAGTTAATATACACTTAATATCATTATTACAGCAGGAGCTAGTGGCTGAAACTCGTACAAAGCAGAGCATGGACTACAACCATTTAGCCTAGCGCGTTAGCTTGTATATTGATGCAAAATTATGAATATCTATCCACGACACTTAAACCTTCTAGTGTGCAAAGACTGACGAAAGGTTTCGGACGCTTAATACCTTAATAATTTATCCTTAAATATGAGAATTAATACAAAAATAAACCATGTCCTAAAATTAAACCGGCTACTTCCGCCTTTAGTCGACGCGTAGCTGTGACGCACGCGATGACGTTTACGTTTTCTGAAGTGAACCTGGACGGGGCCTGTCCTTTTTCACAGGGCTGCTATTCTCTTGGTGTTGCTGCCATAATGAGGTTCTCTAATGTTGTAAGACAATATCTATTTTTATTTCTTTTAGTTATAGGCTATATTGAGTTGACCTCCATTGTTATACACATATTTGTTCTATTACAAGGTACAGAACAGACACTATATTATGAAAACAGTAGCTGCTGTGGGAGCCCCTGGGCGGAGAAATCGACTGCCATAGATTGACCATTAATATCATCATACCAAGCTTCTTATTGTAAGTATTTTGTATTTTGTAAGTATTTTTAAAACCTTGAGACCTTGAAATGTAGTAGTAGTAGTAGTAATTTATTTCGAGCATATTTCGAGCAGAAAATGTGCAGTGTCATACAATTTAAATAAACAACCAAAAATAACAGAAAAAAGAAAGAATATATAGACACAAATACGTTTTTTTTGTTTTTGTTTTTTGCATATATATACATGCCCGAAAAGGAGTGGGTAGAAGTAAAACTTATTAAATCCCACCCCTTCTCCCAAAGTTAGTAGTGATCCTTATTTTTGTGTTTTTACAGTTAACCGGTGACAGTGGTTGGCTGCCAATACTTGAATACTTGAAATCTCATTTTTGTCTTGGCATTTGTTTACCTTTATATATTTACATCTGTTTACGTTATATATTTATCAGTAACTGCACATGATCTGCCTCAGTCAATTATTTGCAATTAACATAGGAAGGAATTAGGAGGGCCTAATCCTTTTAATACATTTTTTGCATAATAATAAAGTTGTCTAAGTACTTACTGTGAGCAAATAAAGTGTACAACTGGGCAGTGGAGTAAAAGTTAACAAAATGCATGCAATATAAACTTTTATGACTTATTCACTGCCATTTTCAATGAAAAAGAACCAAGGTGATGAGTGACTATTTTAAATGCTTGGATTAAATTTGAATTTTATTAATTGCACTGTGCGGTAATTTCAACAGATGACAGTTATTATAGTCATTTGACACATTGGTAATGAGAATATTACAGTCTGGCATATTTGTTTACATTATTACTCTTCATTAAGATGTTTGTAACACATGATACAGATCTGGAAATGACAGTGACTAATGCAATGTCAATAGTCAGACTCACTTCTTTTGAGCCAAGTATCAGTCGCAGAGGTATCTGATTTGTATTTGACAACAAAATGGATGAGATTCTCAGCAGTGAATCTTATCACCCTGTGTTGCTCTGAGCATACAGTGGAGGAAATAAGTATTTGATCCTTTGCTGATTTTGTAGGTTTGCCCACTGACAAAGAAATTAACAGTCTATAATTTTAATGGAAGGTTTATTTTAACAATGAGAGATAGAATATCAAAAAGAAAATGCAGAAAATAACTTTAAACAAAATATATAAACTTATTTTCATTCAATTGAGTGAAAAAAGTATTTGAAGCCTCTAGCCAAAAAACACTTATACTTGGTGGCAAAACCCTTGTTTGCAGCTGTTTCTTGGAGTTGATGACCAGGTTTGCGCACATATCAGAAGGAATTTTGGTCCACTCTTCTTTACAGATCATCGCTAAATCATTAAGCTTTCATGGCTGTCGTTTGACAACTCAGAGTTTCAGCTCCCGCCATAGGTTTTTTTATAGGGTTAAAGTCCGGAGACTGGCTGGACCACTCCATGACCTTAATGTGCTTCTTCTTGAGCCGCTCCTTCGTTGACTTGGTTGTATGTTTTGGATCATTGTCATGTTGGAAGACCCATCCATGACCCATTTTCAGTTTCCTGGGTTTTAATGTTCATCAATGTCCATCCTCCTGAAGTGTAGTTGTCCTCTGCCCTCTGCCCTCTGCTCCTCCCGTGTAGTTCTAGGCTGATTTCTCACTGTTCTCATGATCACTGAAACCCCACGAGGTGAGATCATGTGTGGAGCCCCAGACTGAGGTTGATTGATGGTAATTTTGTATTTGCACCAACAGTTGTAGGTGCAGTTAACACCCTTAACATCCTTTACAATTAGCAAAAATAGTACCACTTTATAAGAATGGTGATAAACACAACTTCTCAAACTATAGGCTAGTCTCAATGCTTCCACAGTTTTCAAAAATATTGGAAAAGGTGCTTGCAATAAGGCTTGATAGTTTTTTACAAAAACAAAACATCTTGAATGATAACCAGTATGGATTTAGGGCAAAACATTCAACCGCAATGGCAATAATGGAACTAACTGAAAAAATAGCAACTGAAATTGGCAAGGGGAATTATTTCTTAAGTATATTCACTGACTTACAAAAAGCTTTCGATGTAATAAATCATTAAAGATTACTTAAGAAAATTAACAAGTACAGCATTATTTTACCAGGGAAAAGATATAAAAGAGGTCACAAATAGAGTAAACTTAAAATAAAAGTAAAATATTGTTTTGATTTAAATGGATTGATTCTTAATGTTAAAAAAAAACAAATTTCATTTTATTTAATGATAAAAATAAAAAAGATGACGTATCATTAGAAATAGATGGGATACAGATTAAAAGAGTAAGTGAAACAAAATTTTTAGGAGTCATGATTGATGAAGCTCTAAAGTGGAGATCTCATATAAATTACACTAAAAGCAAAATATCCAATGCAATTGCGGTGATGCATAAAGTAAAGTTCTCATTAAACAGTGCAGCATTATTAACCTTGTATAACTCTATAATCGCACCATATCTGATGTACTGTGGAAATTTGGTGTCGACATGTAAAACTTACCTACTGCCATTATTTATTTTACAGAAAAGGGCTTTGAGGATTATCACAGTCAGAGCCATTGAACCCATTATTTGTTCAACTTAAAAGTGTTGAAAATGTGTGATATTGTTGAATTAAGTATCCTCAAAGTCATGTATAAACCAAAGTGCAGAGTGTTACCTGTAAATATTCAAAGACTGTTTGAGATGCCACAAGCCACTACCAATTTAAAAGGAACCTACATGTTTAAAAAACACAGATTCAGAACCAATGTTCTTGACAAAGAAATCTTTAAGAAGTGACTTTATTGATCTCACACTGGAGAAATTCTTCTCTGCATTTTAACCCATCCTATATATATATATATATACATATATTATATTATATTATATATACATATATATATATATACATATATTAGGAGCAGAGGGCAGCACACTTGTGCGCCCGGGGACCATCTCCATTATCTTCTTGCTTCGGTTTGGTCAGGACCTAAGCTGGAGGTACCTATGGTGCATGTTTTGGGTTGATGGGGGAAACCGGAGTGCCCGGAGGAAACCCACCCAGACACGGAGAAAACATGCAAACTCCACACAGAAAGGCCCAGGCGACCCGGGGATCGAACCCAGACCATGCATGCAAACTCCACACAGAACACACACACAGAAAGGCCTGGGGATCGAACCCGGAACCTTCTTGCTGTGAAGCGTGAGTGCTAGCCACTCAGCCACCGTGCCGCCAAAATCAAAGAATCAATTACAATAATGGCATTTAAAAAATACATAAAATCTAGTGTAATGCATATGTATGAAAAAGAAAACTAAATTGTTGCGCTTAAAAATGAAGCTTTCTGTTAACAATTGATTAATAATTGTGATTGAAATGGAATGTTTTGATGAAATGTTTTATAGTCACTATCGGTGTTAATGTCTGGAAAAGGGAAAAAAGGGGGCAAATAACACAAGATTACTCTTCTTTCTGCTCCCTTTCATTCAATATTTTGTATTGCCATCAAACTGATGATGTCTTTTTATACTTTATGAATGAAATAAACAAACAAAAATAAAAAATAAAATAAAAATAAACACCCAGCTTCTGACTAGTTAAATCATACGTCTTAAATTCAGGTGATGAGTTGATGGTCTGTTGGAGCCAGAACTCTTAATGGTTGCTAGGGGATCCAGTACTTATTTCACACAATGGAATGCAAATCATTGAATATATTGTCTATAATGTGATTTTTCTGGATTTTCTTTTTAATCTTCTATCTCTCAATCTTAAAATAAACATACCATTAAAATTATAGACTGTTTATTTCTTTGTCAGTGGGTAAACCTACAGAATCAGGAAAGGATCAAATACTTATTTCCTCTACCATCTCGATCTCTCTGAAATAAGAAATTGGATGGGTAAGTCTTTTTGAGCTGCTTCAAAAACAGTTTACATTCTCACTCCACAGTGGCTACATAGACAATGTGCCCTCCTTCTTTTGCAACTCATTTGATTTACAAATTGCCTGAGTACATTGTCCCTGGGGCCAAACAACTCCCTTCTCCACGGCTCTGAGCTGACTTTACTTTCAGTCTCAAAGTCACTATTTTATTTATAATATTCAAAAAAATCCACCTAAAACTTTGAGAATTTGTGGAATCTATTTGTAGTTTGTCATTATTATTCTAATGAGTATTACAAACGGGGTACTATAACCCAGAATGTTGATCTAAATTCAGTATCTGCTTGTTCTTTCTAGGTGAAGGGCATTTATTACTCACCCAGTAAGAAAAAAAAACACTTTTCCTTCGCTTATGTTAGTGCCACAACCAGCTCTTTTGCAACTGTTCCTATTAGCCTTAGGACCACACATCGCCACTACTACTTCAAAGATCAAAAGATCAAAGTCAGCTTTATTGTCAATTTTGCCATATGTAGTGCAAAAAAGACAGTGTACAAAATACAATATAAAGGCAAAACAAAACAAAAACTATCTAAAAAAAAATCGAAATCTAAAAACTAAAATCTAAAAGAGAGCAGTGCAACAGAATAAATAAATACATATTTACAGATGTCCAAAATGTGCAGTGTGCATCAAAAATGTGTGTACTTGACATGATTACATCTCTACTTGCCCCCAGTACCAAAATGTAGCTAATTTAGAAATGTAATACAATATATCAGGGTATAATTTACAAGATAAACAAAATATAATAGTTTTTAGTTTTGTTTATTTGGGCTGCTTGTTTGTTTACCTTATATGCATACATCACAGGCTGTAGCTATTGCTTATGAGCGCCTATTCCCCACTATATATAGATATAATACATGATGTAGATGGTGTTTGTAGTGACCCCCCCCCCAAAAAATAAAATAAAATAAAAAATAAATTGCTGTTTCTTATAATTGTAGATTACATGTAACTCATCTGCATTACAGTCCAAGCAGAAGAAGAGGGCGGAGGAAGGACTTTTTCCCACCCAGTCTCAGTGACTGGGTGAAAGAAGAGAGCGGTGGGGGGAGGGGACACCTACCCAGACACAACCATGTCTGACATCCATGCGTGCTGAAAAGAAGCAGGGCTGGTATAAAGACTCCACAACCAAACCAGAGAACAGAGAGACGGGGGAAGGGTGGGAGGGGATCGGTGTGTGAAAGATGCACAGTGCTGCATCTCTCAGAGTCCAGGAGAAACAAAAAAACATTGTGTTGTGAAGGGAGGCTGAACCACCAGGCACGAGCAATGAGAAGCCGCTAAGCACAGCCTCTTCCTTCTGTCTCCCTGCGTGAGTCGAACTCTGCCAGCTGATCCCAAGCCCTGCAATGATTTAGAGGTATGCATTAAGGCTTTTCATTAGGATTTTGGTCTTTTGTATTAGGAATATGCTTCTGCAGAGGATTTGAACATGCTGTTACTTGTGATTGAACACAGTGTGCGGTGTGCAGACTCCCCTCCCTATTGCCCCTGGCTGTGTTTGGGCTATGGTCCTGACTCAGAAGCAGAGCATCACCCAGATGTGGCTCTGTGGATGTAGCGGAGGTTAAGTCCGTGACAGCAGCATGGGGGCCAAACAGATGAAATGGTGAGTGCTGTTTGTTCATTGCTATTGCTCTGTCTGCTATCGTTCTTGTCTGATGCAGGGACATGTAATAAACCTGGCAGCGGATCATTTTAATCAGTAGGTGCTGCCTCTGTTAAAGGTGCATTTCCCATGACAACATGACGTTAATGCTCAAAGCTTATTGTTCAGTGTTCAGAGCAAGAGGTGTGGGTGTGCCCCTGCATGTTTCTGTGCAAGCTCAAGGCTGCTATTGCCTAGCAACGGCCAACTTCCTGTAGCAGATCATCCATTTTATCCAAGAATTACATTAAATAAATTATAACAGTACTTCATTAAAACAGAACCCAATCCAATCCACTCATTCAACCACAATATTTAATAATCAAAATGATAATGATAATAATAATAAGATTTTGCACATTCCACTTGTTATTCCTCAAGTCTGTATGGATTGAAGTATGTTGTGTTGGTGTTACAGATAAGCGAGTAACATCAGCAGTACACATTTATTGAGTTGAAGCCTGAGATTATCTTGAAAATGTCATCGTCTGCAATGGCAAGATTAGTTGTTGGCTTTGATCCCCTTCAGACAAACACTAAGGAACAATCAATGCAGCGGGAGATAAGATGCTCACTTCTTGTTTTTACATGACCCACTGGAATTAATCTTCTTGAAAAGACAGCAAGAACATCCTGCAGGCTTCTTAGATCTAAATTTGGATTTCTATTCATTTTTTATTTCACGGACATCTATTTGTAAACTCTTAAAAGCATGTTATTAGCATTTGCAGACTAGTGCTTTTGGATAAGTTGAAAATTCTATTGCCCCACATCTGGATCTCACTGCATATGTTTTGGTCATGACATGTTAAACCGTTCAAATGCCCCGGCCAGCAGAGATTTCAAGGCTGTCTAAACTTAGCCTCAGACGCATACTTACCACTTATGTATTTGTAGCTTGAAGACCAAGGATATAATTTTCTGTCCCACTCTGCACATTCACGTGTTTTCCTTTTAGAAATCGAACTATAATGGACTTTGACCTCTAAAATAAAATATTGCTGTATGGCACTGGGCATACTAGCTGCGTAGTTTTCCTTTAAACAAAACCAAGTGGAGATGGCAGCTGCTGAGGGTGCTTTTTTCTGAACTCACAAAAGACAAGCTACACAAGCCTTTCACAAAGCGTACTGCATAATGTTTTGAAATTATAGCCAAAGGGGGAGCAAACTATGTAAAGAATTTCCTGACAGAGTTGCATGCGTTCCTTCTTGGATTGTGGTTTTCAAAGCTGTGTCTTAATGTTATATTTAGAAATTGTTCATATGTGAGTACCGGTAAAAGAAATATGGCTTACATTTTTTGTCCAGGTTGTCTAAGGTACTATTTTTGTGTGGTGCCGTTGGGGATTATTTCTGGACTTGTGTTTCATGTACCTTGGTCTATTTATGTTATAGCATCAGGCAGAAAATGCAAATGCACTCACTGCTACTTGTACCCGCCATCTGTTTCAGCCTGTCCTCAGCCAGCCCTGCACACTCTCCTAAAGAGGAGTATGTTATCACCCAACCCACAGATGGATCAAAAGATGAAACGGCCGATGAGCTCTCTGAGGTCCAAGGAGAATGTCACAAGGACCAATCAGAAGTGACAGAGAAGAAGTCGGCTGCAGGTTGGGACCCATAACACGCTGTGGACTCTGGGCTTACAGTGTTAAAAGAATCATATTGGACGGTGGACATGATGTAATTTTCATGAAAGGGCCCATATTACACTATTTTCTGAGATATAATGTCATAATGTTGGTTCCTCATCACAAACCTACCTGGAGTTGTTTTGTTTCATTCACACATGTTTAACACACAAATCCAGCATACTTTCTTACATACGTTCTTCTCTCAAACAGAAAACACTTGTGATGTCATGTGGTAATACAGAAAGTGCTCCACTGTGTTTTTAAACTCCTTACACCCTCATTTGGATGATTTCGGCCCAGGAAATGCCAATTTCTACTGAACTAAAGGTAAAAGGTAACTGTTTACTTGAAAACTACTGCTTTGTGACATCACAAGGTGGAAGAGAGCATTTTGAGCTTTCTAGATGTAGACAGACTAATAAAAAAGGATTACTCAAACATGTGTGAATGAAACAAAACACAACTCCAGGTTTTTAATGAGGTAACAACATGTCTTAAACTTACAAGAATAGATTTTGTGTAATATAGGACCTTTAACTGAAATGACAATGGTTGATATTTAGAACAAAATGTTTACTTGCCTAACAGAAATCACCCACTAACAAATACTAATATATTTAATTCATATTAATATGCCTATTTGGTACATGTAATTCATATAAACAATAATGCACAAAAAATTCCACAGTAGTAACATGGAACTAACAGTAGTAACATGCACTGCTCTTAGATTTTTGTCCTTAGATAGTTTTTGTATTGTCTTATATTGTCTTTTTTGCACTGCTTGGCCAGGGAGAAACAGAATTTCAATTCACTGTATGTCAAACACATATGGCAGAATTGACAATAAAGTTGACTTTGACTTTTTGACTTTGAATATATCTGCATAAATACTCCACCTCTTTCATTCCCTGGTGTGTCTGCTTCTATTTCAGAGGAGGTACTGCTCTGTGGTTTGTGCCCGTCCCTGGGGCAGGAGGGGCAGGAGGGGCAGGAGGGAGGGCTGGAGGGGGACAGGTCCTGGGTGGAGCAGCTGGACGCCCACCAGGAGCAGCTAGAGAAGGAGATGCATGAAGCGCGGAGGATGGTGTTTCGCCTTCAGGTATTTCAGCAACTACCGGTAATAGACCCAAACTAGAGCTCTCACATTAAGAAAGCATGAACACAGGCTCTGCAGAGGTACATTCAGTCTCACATACTACGTACTACATACTGCATACTATGTTTCACATATTAAAAGGTCCTATATTGCACAAAATTGACTCTTGCGAGCTTTACACCATTTTAGAACATTGTTAACTCATCAAAAATCTCTGGAGTTTTCATTCACACATGTTTGAGTAATCCTTTCTTATTAGTCTACATCTCCAAAGCTCAAAGCTCTGTTCTACCTTGTGATGCTACCTTTTATCTTTATTTCAGTAGACATTGGCAATTCCAGGGCTGAAACAGGTCTGAACAGTGTTTTTTTTTTTGTTTGTTTTTTTGTTTGTTTTTTGTTTTTTTTAGAGAAGAACTCGGCAGAATATGCAGGGTTTGGGTGTTAAATATGTGTGAATGAAACAAAACAAAACTATGGGCACATTTTTATTATAACATAGATCAAAAAATAAAGTAATATGCGTTTTAAGGTTCTGTCAAAAAGTCAGGGGACATTGCAATTCTGAATTAAAATTTCTTTCTTTTCTATGTCAATAATAGATGATCAAAGGAGAAGTTCAATTTGTCAACTGGACAAAGTTTGTTTGGTTGAAAACGTTTCGCCGCTCATCCGAGAGGCTTCGTCAGCTCTGGCCCTCATGCTGGTTCGACCCTGTTTATATCTAGCTGCAAGGGAGGAGCTAGCTTCCCTGAACAAAGCTCTGACCTATCCCCGCTACTCTCTTTTGTTTTACGAATTCCTCTGGCGTCTTGTATTAGCATATCTATCAGCCCGCTCACTACACTGAAACAACTCTGAAACCATCAGCTAATCTGTCTCTTTGTATTTCAAATTTCTCTGGCGTCCAATTCCCTATTCAAGACAACGACCCTCTCCACCTCTCTGCAATGGCTTGTCTGTCCTAATGATTCTTTGTTTGAGAATTGAATTATAGATGGGAGACAAGTTGTGTCTAACTCCCCCATTTCTGTTTAACGACGGATTCTCTTTTTTGACAAAAATATCCTCTTTAACTCCCCTCTCAAACCAGTTCTTTTCCCTGGCTAAGATCTGAACCTCACCGTCCTCAAATGAATGGCCCGCGGCTTCTAGGTGAAGATGAACGGCAGATGACGGTCCACTCTGGCCCGCCCGCCTGTGTTGGTACATCCTCTTGTGAAGTGGCTTTCTCCAATGTAGCGCTCACTGCAGTCTTCACTACACTGAATGGAGTAGACCACATTGCTTTGTTTGTGGCTCGGTGTTTTGTCCTTTGGGTGGACCAGTTTTTGTCTTAAAGTGTTTGTGGGTTTGAAATAAACTGGGATTTCATATTGTCTGAAAATCCTCTGTAGTTTTTCCGAAACGCCGGCCAGGTACGGAATCGCTACCCCTTTCCTCCTGGGTTCGGATTCTCTGTTGTCTTGTTTCTTGCCCTTGTCTCTCTTGGTTTTGTTGACAGCCCATTTAGGATATCCACAAACAGAGAGGGCTTCCTGCACATGTTGTTCTTCTTTCTCCTTACCCTCTGTGCTTGTGGGAACCACTTGGGCCCTGTGTTGTAATGTCCGAATAACACCTAGTTTGTGCTGCAGTGGGTGGTGTGAATCAAAAAGCAGGTATTGGTCTGTGTGTGTGGGCTTCCTGAAGACTTCTACTTGGAGTCCCCGGTCTCCTCCTATCGTTACTGCACAATCTAAGAATGTCAATGTGTTATCATTAGCATCTTCACGGGTGAATTTGATATTAGGATCTACAGAATTGATATGTGCAGTAAAAGGTTCCAAATCTTGAATTTTGATTTTTGTGAAATTATCATCAACAGAATGAAACCAGTGTGTGGGAGGAGTGCCTGGATATGAAGCTAAGGCACTCTGTTCAAATTGTTCCATGTATAAATTAGCCATGATAGGGGAGACCGGTGAGCCCATCGCACAGCCATGAATTTGCCTGTAAAAGTTCCCTCTGAACTGGAAATAGGTGGTATTTAGACCAATTTCCACCAGTTGGCAGATTTGGTCAGGAGAAAGTTTGGTTCTCTCTTCTAGCTTGGAATCCTGTAGTAAACTCCTTCTCGCTGCTTCGACCGCTACAGCTGTGGGGATACAAGTGAAAAGAGAGGTTACATCAAAGGAAACCATTGTCTCATCCTGACCAAACTGGAGAAACTTAACTTTGTTAACAAATTCGGCTGTGTTCTCAATGTGGTGCTCCGTGTTACCCACCAATGGCGCCAAGATGGTTTTTAGGTGTTTGGCCAAATTATATGTGATAGAGTCAACACTACACACAATGGGTCTGAGTGGTACTCCTTGTTTGTGAATCTTCGGGAGGCCATAGATGCACGGGATAGCATCACCAGGGTACAGTCTGTAATACAGTTGTAGATCAATGACTTCTTCTTTCCTCAACTTCTGCGTTTCAGTACTTCAAAAACACCGAGCCACAAACAAAGCAATGTGGTCTACTCCATTCAGTGTAGTGAAGACTGAAGTGAGCGCTATATTGGGGAAACCAAGCAGCCACTTCACAAGAGGATGTACCAACACAGGCGGGCGGGCCAGAGTGGACCATCATCTGCCGTTCATCTTCACCTAGAAGCCGCGGGCCATTCATTTGAGGACGGTGAGGTTCAGATCTTAGCCAGGGAAAAGAACTGGTTTGAGAGGGGAGTTAAAGAGGCTATTTTTGTCAAAAAAGAGAATCCGTCGTTAAACAGAAATGGGGGAGTTAGACACAACTTGTCTCCCATCTATAATTCGATTCTCAAACAAAGAATCATTAGGACAGACAAGCCATTGCAGAGGGGTGGAGAGGGTCGTTGTCTTGAATAGGGAATTGGACGCCAGAGAAATTTGAAATACAAAGAGACAGATTAGCTGATGGTTTCAGAGTTGTTTCAGTGTAGTGAGCGGGCTGATAGATATGCTAATACAAGACGCCAGAGGAATTCGTAAAACAAAAGAGAGTAGCGGGGATAGGTCAGAGCTTTGTTCAGGGAAGCTAGCTCCTCCCTTGCAGCTAGATATAAACAGGGTCGAACCAGCATGAGGGCCAGAGCTGACGAAGCCTCTCGGATGAGCGGCGAAACGTTTTCAACCAAACAAACTTTGTCCAGTTGACAAATTGAAATTCTCCTTTGATCATGGATTCTACCTGGACGACTGAGGGACTTTTCACGTATGTCAATAATACATCTGCCTGTCACCTACATTAATCAGTTGCTTATGGCCCATTTCTGAAGTTCATTAAATATACGATAATCAAAAACTATTTCTATGTACTATTAGGTCACTGTTAAATTACACCATTTACACATCCTACTTGACTAATTGGTCTTAAAAGTTTTACCGTCTACATTCATTATAGAGTAATTTGCGTACATCATGGCCATGGGATGACCACCTACACATAATCCTTTCTATTCTTGCATAGAAAAGTCAATATAAATTAACTTTGACCTCAAGGCTCAATCAATGGATGTCTGATTTTTAAAACTTTCTCCCGATATGGCCTTGTTAATATTCCCTGGGGACGTTCTCTGTAATGCTGTGAAAAGCATGCATAACTGGTGTTCTGTCAGATATTCTAATTAAAGAGCTGTTTTGATTTGTCACACTATGAAGCCCGACACATAATTGTTCTACCCCTTTTTTGTCTCAACTGTATGTCATAATGTATAGAATATCATTTACTGAACTTTGATGTTAAGTGAATGTGTTTAATCAGGCTCATATTAGTTTCTTTGGGTGTGTTTGACAATCTTATTCAGTATTTATCACTGTAAGGCTATGATATTCAAACAAATATTAATAATCCAATGAAATACAACTGCAGCATCATGAAAATCATGTTTTGTTTTATTTTAATTTGTATTTTGGCTGCTTAAAGCATATCCCAATGCTCAGAATCACCACCACATGTCACAGTTTATTCAATCCAGTTTTGTTTGCAAACTAGAAATACAAGACAAAAACAGTGGATTGAGTTAGGAGACTTGTCTCTTTATTTGAGCTTAGATCTACTCAATTTCATGTGCTCCCAGTAATGCTGAACTTAAATGTACATTTAAAGCACAAAATCAAGCTTTTAACCATGTTATGGTTGTTTCATTGTTTACCCTCTCAAAATTGTATTTGGACTGATTCACGCATGTTTTCAAGATGACATTTTGATGATCAACCCCTGTTTTCACTGCCACTGGTATTCGCCTGTAGTTCCGTAGTTCGTTTTCCAGCAGCATTCTATTATCATTTTGGTACAAATATGGAAAAAAGCAGGTAACACCACCAGGCCAAATTACAGGCCAAATCTGTGGAGGGGTGACCCCACACACAGCAACAATGTTTGTCAAGGAGGTACCTTTAAGCAATAAACCCACTGTAATTGAATAAATAATACTTTTAATGCCATATCATGGAACATTCCAGGCAAAGCAGTATCAACTATTTTTGGTAGATCCCCCCCACCCCCACGAGAAAGGTTACATAGTGCATTTTAAATAGTAAATAATTTACAACAATAGTTGCTTGTGTGTGTGCATTTGCACAACAATTAGTCGGGTCATTAGTGGTTGTTTTATTGATTTTTGTGATTATCTCAATAGAGGTTGTGGAGTAGATATCTATCAGAGCTTTGAACATTTGAAATCCTCTTTACAAACACTGTGTTTGTTTTCACAGGCTCTGCTGCTTCATGGCTCTCTCCCTGAAGAGAACCAGGAGACAACCGCCAACTACGGAGACAGTCGAGCCAATACTGAACAGCAACTGGTACAACAGTCTCTTTCTCTGTCAAATTGAACTATTTTAAGTTTTAGGACTGCACAATATTGAAAATATCAATGTGTTGATTATGTTTTAATTATCTTCATGTTTTAATTAACTTTCATTGAACATTGATGTTATCGCAATGTATTTACTTTGTTGCAGTATCGATTATTGTGTTAGCCAATATTGCAATGTCGATACTTTTGCAATATATTGTGTAGCCCTTATTTCACTAACCAGAATGTTGATTTGTGATGACATTTATACATCACTCCCCCCGCCTTAGCACAGCTAAATCTCTCTGATCTGAGCCTTAGCTGTCATAGAGACCACACAGATCACACATGCTACTTATCTTTTTTTTTTCTTTGAAGGTTTTAATCCGGAGCCGTTTGGACCAAAGTGTGGAAGAGGCCCTTGATCTTAAGGTACAGTGCACAAATGTGAATTAGAATTTACGGATTATTATGGAGATGAGAAACAGTACATTTTATTATACCTCTGTATTATCATTTTAGAGGGAGCTTCTGAGACACAAACAGGAAGTGCGCCACATTCAGGCCATTAAGGTATACTGTATATTCCTATTAGGATATGGTGTGAATATGAAGGATGAAACAGTGTCATTTAATAAGCCCCCTGGTATTTTGCTTTATTGCCAGATGATATTTGATCTGTAAATGCATGTATTCATGGCTTAGTGAGAAAATTATGGAATAGTAATGGTCACATGCTGTCAGTAAGACAAGTGTATGTGTCCTATCTGTATTCTGCTCTTCTGCTGCTCCCATTTCTTTGATGTGTTCCTGTCTCATTAGGATGCTCTACAGCAGCGCCTGACAGTGCAGGAGGACACTGTGCTGCAGCTCAAGCAGGAGCTGCTCAGGTGCACCATGGCCAAAGATCAGCTGGAAGGGGAAAATGTGAGACAAATTATGATATCCATTTGACACCATACTATGTGTCCTGACTGACCTCAGGCTACAGCTAATGTGAAAACAATGGTGCCTTTATCCTTCAGCGTGATGTGTTGTGTTTGCAGGCAGAGCTCAAACACAAATTGAGTCAACGGAGCAAATTACTGAGCGAATATGAGGTATTGTTTTTTATTATTTATACCCCTAGATTCTCTTAGGGTACACACGTGTATTTATATGTATGCTGCTAGTGATTTATGGCATTCATTGGACTTGTCACATTTGCAGCAGGTCGGGAGGAGGGAGCGATTAATGCAGCAACACAAGCCTGATGAAGCCCCATATAAAGCACACGAAGTCAACCTTGGACGGGTACAAATACTCACACTTGCAGTACATATTTGGCTGTCCCTGTTTGGTTTAAATTCCTTTTACCCACGTTGTACGTCTAAGTGGGATTAAAGGTACTGTATTGTTCACAGGGGGAGGAGCTGCAGCTGGTGAGAGAAGCACTGCGCAGTTTGCGAGACAGTTTCTCTGGTCATGACCCACAGCATCACACATTGGACACTTTGGAGCAGGGTGTGGCCAGTCTCATGGACCGCCTACACTCCCTGGACACCCAGCTTAGACAGGACAGAGGGGTACGCAACCCTTTCCCCTCAAATCTCCCTCAAATCTGCAATTGTTTGTAGTACATGAGTTGATTGCATGTGTTTATTGTGAGTAATACCCCTCTCTTGTAGGAGGATTTCAAATCACCAGGACGCAGGGCAAATTCCACAGACCGTGACTCTTGGCCACAAGGCTCAAGTGAGGCAACTCCGATCTTTGTTTTGTTGAATGTATTACCTCCTGCCACGTCTCATCCGACTATTAAATCAAATATGCTGTTTAATTACACCCCAGTTTGTTCAGGGCATTATTGACATTGAATCTACTGCCATTGTAGTGTTGGATGGTGAAAAGCAATGTCTGCTCTTTTTTATAATTATTCTCAGAAATGGCACACTCCCAAAGCAGCCCGGGGTTGGACACAGTTGTCTCCACCAAAGTGCTCTACTTCACTGATCGCTCGCTCACCCCCTTTCTGATTAACATCCCAAAAAGGTGATTTTACATTGTCCTGCCAATTACTGTTTTGCTTGATAAATTCATACGAGCTGGATTATGTTTGGTGAAAGCTGCAGGCTGAGGGCACTGGGTAGGAGCATTGTATGAGCAGAACTATAAATGCATGCATCCGCGGTCTGGCTCTTTATGTGTTTATGCTGGAGGAGCTTAATGCATCTGTGGGCGTGTGCTAGTACATGTGAGTGATGGCTTGTACTTACAGGCTGGGTGAGGTGACACTGAGGGACTTCAAGGCCGCTGTGGACCGTCAAGGCAGTTTCAGATACCACTTCAAAGCCCTTGACCCGGAATTTGGCACCGTCAAAGAGGAGGTAGGAAAATTATAGCAGCTCCTTCTTTTCCCCTCAGCTTCACTTGGCAAATAAATGCCAACTCTGGAGTATAATATGCTAATAATAGTCTCAGCGTGTCTACCCTATACTTCAAAACACTGCTGGAGAACTCATTTACATCCCAAAGACATTGGTATCACTGACTTCTCATTTTCAGTTAGTGTCTGGATCTTTGTTCGTTATTCATGTATATTTTTTCTCTGATATGTAAATGATAAATGTTCAATGTGTAGGTTTTTCAAGATGGAGCAGTTGTACCAGGCTGGGAGGGAAAGATTGTGGCATGGGTTGAAGAAGACCATGGAGAGAGGAGGTAGACAGCAGAACTATAAACCTCAAAACTCACTGGACTTAATATATGAACCACTATATTATTATTTGTGATTGTGATTTAATAATGCTTTAAGACAGATCTGGGTGTGGCTGCAGGTTTTTCTTTCCAACCAAGCAGCAGTACACCAGACTTGACTCATTTAATCAACTGATCTCAGTCTCCACACAGTTGAAGGTGTGCTCTTGGTTGGTTGGAACAAAAACCTGCAGCCACACTGGTCCTTTGTGGAACAGTTTGCTCAGGTCTGCTTTAAGAGGTACAATACAATGACCTGGGACCAATGGATGTAACCTTTTAAAATTGAAGTTCTCAAACTCACCATTTAATACTAAAAGTAATTAAAGGCATTTTTTATTGCATATTCAAGCAAAGCACATCTCACAAAGTTCATCTCATGCACATTAGGATGATGATTGTTAAATAGGTTGTAATGCAATATGAGGGAGTTTGACATGGTGCTTTACATGACAGCATTGCCACACGAATCTTGTATAAGCTCTTATGTGCAAAGTTTGCCAAGCTTACAATCGTGTTTACTGTTTTATCCACATGTTCACGTTGCCAAATAGTGTTCCATGTTTTAATTAATAAACACAAATGACTGCATGGATCAGTTGTTGTCGGTTATTATACAATTATACAATCATATGAACTGCTGCATCTCTACATCATTATGCAGCCCACCCCTACGCCCACACCATCACAGACAAACTCTACATGTATCACTGTACTAATTAGGTAAATCATTGCAGTAAATAGGTTGGATCCATAGTGGGCTTCTGACATCAGGAAAAACGACTATCTTAAATTTGTTAAAATTGCTTGAGCTATGAGTGTTTATCTAAATGGAATTGATTCATTCACCTGTCAAGAAAAAAGGCAAATGGAACAACATATTTTACTTAAAATGGTTTCACTTGTATCTGCTCATCTCCATGGAAATATTACTGGTTTGTCTTGAACAGAATGACATTAAACAGATCTATCCAGGTGTTGTAATGCTAGAAAATACCTTGAATTCTTTTTACTGTTAGCAGCGTTGCCTCTCAACAGATCTGACCTGAAACTTGTAACGTGTTTCGATGGAGCCATTAACCAGTAAAGTTAAATGGCGTATAAAATAAAACTGCAATATTCTTTGGCAAGTCAATTCAAAATCTATTCAAATCTAGTAATAAAACTTAAAAATTATAGAATGTTTACTCTCAAAGTCAGTTGTTTCTTTCTCTTGTTAAATACAGCAGTTGCGGAATCCTCATCAACAAGATTAGGAAAGTCCAGGAGCAAATGGTACACATCTTCCACTTCCAATAAGACATCATCCTTCCAAAAGAGAAACAATTTTAGCCCAGGCGCCACACACACAGACAACCCACACAAGCAAAAATAAAAGCACTGAGGGCAATTATGTATTTTTCATGAGCTCACACTATGCTCTGACATTCGCTGGACTGTGGAGCCAGACAATCATTAAAACATTGTTCAAGGTTGTGTGAAAGTACTAACCTTGGAGATCTGCAGTTGGCATTCTGACATATTAGAAACCTTTGGCACCTCCACTGTCAGCTCCACGCAGAGAGGAGACCCCGCCGCATCAGACCTCACCTCGAGCAGGTACTCTGGCCTCTGCTGCTGCACAAGTGTGGAGGAGATGACTTGGATCAGATTCTTTTTTTTAGGCAGCTCTGTAGGTTCAGGAACAATGAGGATCTCCTCTTCTTTCTCTGTATATAGGGATGATATTTTCTGCAGGAGGGAAGCTGGTGTTTGACAGGCTGAGAAAATAGACAAGACACATACAGTAAATATTAAAATAATATGGATGGTATAGCTTTCCTGGATTTAATCATGAATGTAATTTGTGACTTTCCACCCTTGCAAATAAGAAAGCCAAAGTGTAAGGATCATAGAGGCTACTCACTTGTCATTATGGAAACTGGTTGTGCATTATTATTATTATTAGGGAGCTGAGCCAAAAGGCGAAGCTCTCAATTTACCGGTCAATCTACGTTCCTACCCTCACCTATGGCCATGAGCTTTGGGTAATGACCGAAAGGACGAGATCGCGGATACAAGCGGCCGAAATGAGTTTCCTCCGCAGAGTGGCTGGGCGCACCCTTAGAGATAGGGTGAGGAGCTTGGTCACACGGGAGGAGCTCGGAGTAGAGCCGCTGCTTCTCCACGTGGAGAGGAGCCAGCTGAGGTGGCTCGGGCATCTGTTCCGGATGCCTCCTGGACGCCTCCCTCGGGAGGTGTTCCGGGCATGTCCCACCGGGAGGAGGCCCCGGGGAAGACCCAGGACCCGCTGGAGGGACTATGTCTCCCGGCTGGCCTGGGAACGCCTTGGGGTCCCCCCGGAGGAGCTGGAGGAAGTGTCCGGGGTGAAGGAAGTCTGGAGGTCCCTGCTTAGACTGTTGCCCCCGCGACCCGGCCCCGGATAAGCGGAAGAAAATGGATGGATGGATGGATGGGTTGTGCATTATGTCTAATTGTAAAAGTATATCTATTTGTTTGGTCTCTATAGCATAACAAAGTTTTCAGACCGTTCTTAAAATATACACTACTGACAGTACACATAATGAGTACAAATCTATCTGGCCTTTTTTCAATACATTACTGTTTCTGTTTTACAAAAAGCTGTATTATATTGGACCGCAAAGAGTACACAATATCATCCTTTGAAAGAGTTTGTATCACATTTGTAATACCTATTTCTCCTCCACTGTCTGCTTTATTGCTCATACTAGGCCACTGTTGGAATCCAAGGCGACGGTGCAAGTCCTGTTTGGTGCTTCTGGGGCTAACAGGAGTGTAGTGTTGAGATAACTTGAGGTTGTGCTGCTGCTGTACAAAGTTCAAGAGGAGCATGTAGAGCTGGTTCATCTCTGTTTCATTGGGCTTATACTCCTTTAGCAGCCCGGGATTCACCGCAACATCCAGAACAGTGTAGGGCCCTGCAGGTGAATCCACACAGGATTAATAGTCATATCAAACAGTGTACTTGCAATGTCGTGTGGCTTTGTCTCTTTCTTTACCTTGACCTCTTTTATCCTCTGTTTCTAGTTTACCGGCACACAAAGGTAATGGCTTGCCAGGGTGCTGGGGAGCTGGCACACGTTTCCAGCTACACAGGTTGATGTAGAGCTGCCCTCGATTTGGGTCCTGTTGAGGACACAGATGTTGTATTGTAAATAATTAGTGAAACATACAATTTCAAACCTATAAATAAGAGACAGGAGACAGCTCCATATGGGGCTCACTGGGAACACTTCATGCTTTTTACAGCCTTATCATAAAAACACTCAGTCATTTAAATCTCTATCAACTCAAGCGCACAGGCAAGTGATTAATATAGCAGCCTAATGCCTAAATGACATGTTTAGCTGTGTATTTTTATAGCGTGATGCATTATGTTGTAAATGTGTAAGAGGCCTGCATATTATTTTAAGAAAGGAATTAATGGGTTTTAGATTCCTAATATGCAACATTTTGAGGACTTTTCCCCATGCTATTTTGAAAACCCATGGATAAACTGCCATATATATATATATATATATATATATATATATATATATATATATATATATATATATATATATATATACACATATATATGTATATGTATGTATATATATATATGTATATATATATGTATATGTATATATATGTATGTATGTATAATAACTTAGATACCGCATATACAATATATTTAGAAATGCATCTGCAGGCTTCTTTACTTAGTTAGGTCCTACTTACTACATTAGATCAATATTTCACAACCTTTTTCAACAAGCTATTGTCTTACAAAGGAAAAATACAATTGTATTTTTCCTTTGTAACAAATAGACCTACTTTATAGAGGCACCAAACGTGCTATGCTTCTTTTAAGAAGACCTGTGCATTGGAGAAAATTTCTAATGGGTTTAGAGTAGATCTACACCCACAGGTCTTCACACATCTAAAGTTTTGATTAAAATGCTTTGCGGTATATCTAAGGAAATAATAGGCTACAGACGAGACCTTTAAAGAAATCAATAAATCATTTGACTACATAGGCCAGGACAAACTGCATTTCTTTTACTCTCGAATGGAGCCTCCGTTTTCCTGCGTTATTGGAAAGTGCATGGAGCCCTTGAATGGCCATTTAGAAAAGATAACATAATTGGTCCATCCATATTAAATCGAGTACAATCAGCATTACTGGGCCCACTGGTGCTATCAGACTGTTAGCTTCAGCCAAGTGAGCGACTGTACTCAACTTGTTAGAACTCACCAGGATGTCGGTGCAGATGCAGGAATGGAGCTCAGGCGCAGAACTCAAGTCTGCTCCTTCTTTCATTTGTTTTTCTATCAGTTTGCGGTAGGCCTCTGGGTCATCTCGACAAAGATCATCCAGCACTGACCAGAAATGGTTTATTTGCTGCAGGACGTCCTCTTTACTGTTCCCAGAAGATTGCATTATTAGTTTGGTAAATAAGTCTTTTTTGCACTACCTGGCCAGAGAGAAACGAAATTTCGATTCACTATAACTATGTTGAACACATATGGCAGAACTGACAGTAAAGCTGACGTTGATCTTTGATCTTTTAGTCTTTGAAGCTAACTTCAACGCAAATTAGCTTGAATTTTAAAATTCTTGACTTGAAATGAACAAGTACAAAGAAAACTGATAATTGTTAGACGTATAATGCGCACCTTCAGTCGTAGATAGTTAATTTTGTCTTAATGCCTAACATTTAAAATCTAAACTGTATAATTGGTTGGCTAAAGTAGCGTGTAAATTAGCTTGTTAAATTAGGCTAGTTAGCAAAGTTAGTGTTGTCCGTTTCCATAGTAACAGTGGGAGCCCTTGGTCAAGCAAGAAGCGCTTTACCAACGCCCCCTGGTGGTAAAGAAAACAACTGCAGCTTTAAAGTACAGACAGTGAAATATAATCATTTTTATTTTATTTTTAAATAACATGTGCATTATATAGTGACACGTAATACATAAAAATATAACAAAAATATGCATTAGCTCTTTAAATACTTTTAAGCTTAGGTACAACCACTCAGGTCTTGAAGACCAAGCATAAGCCATATTTTGTTACCAACTGAATCATTTGCCTGAAACCCATGAACAGACTAACCCTGATGCATCAGTAATTCTGCAAAAACAAAACATACAAATAATTATCAAGCAATAATCAATATGCTAGTGTGATATTGTTATGAAATACTTGAGCCTGTTGTAAACTATTGTCTCACCTCAATCATGTCATAGATCCAGCCCAGGAATTCAGCCACTTTGGTATAGACACCAGGATGATTTGGTTCTGCACAGCCTGTCCCCCAACTGACAACTCCCACCAGCCTCCACACGTTATCATCCTGGCACACCAATGGTCCCCCGCTGTCTCCCTGAAAGGTATGTATGCATACATCACCTCTGGTTTCCTCGTGTGCCAGTGTTTGTGTCTACTGTAAATCACACAAGACACATAGCGTATACATATAGAATATAGCTCAACTGTGTCTGACCTGACAGGCGTCCACTTTTCCCTCTGTGTAACCTGCACAAAGCATCCGTGATGTGATTTCACCATTGTACATGCAGGAGCTGTTACACTTCTTTGTACTTATTATAGGAACAGGGGCTTCTTTTAAAGTGTCTGGTGACTGTACTGGAAATTAAATAGTCTCATCATTACAGGATGTACTGGAAAAACATTTGTGTCCTGGATAGTGTGGATCTTACTGCCATCTGGTTGTGTATAACCCCAGCCAGAGATCCAGCACTGTGTTCCTCCTGGTAGATCATAGTCGTATTGTGGCAAGCACACTGGTCTTATTGTATCTGTTTTAAGTGCAAAATATTTTACAATTTGAAATTCCTGATTGTGATTTTGATTTAGCATAACTAACCTGAGAAATTCAGTGGAGTACGCAGCTTCATCAGAGCTATGTCACTGTCATGGCTTCTGTGGTTGTAGTTTTTGTTGTAGATAATTTTTTCAACAGCATATCCCGTGTGCTGAGTCATTTTAGCTGAGCTGCGTGTGACAAGGCCAGCATAGACCACCCAGTTGGACACCTGAGGGAGCCTGTAGCTGTCAGAAGACACGCACCAGTGTCAGAGAATAATCTCATATTATGATGCTGCAGCTGGTAAAACTGATTACAACTGATGGGAGTAACCTTTGAACTTTGGCACAGAGAAAGTCAGAGGGCTTACTTGTGAACACAATGTGCTGCTGTGACAACCCAGTGCCGGGTGATGATGGAGCCTCCACAGTTGTGGCGGTTGCTGTAGTAAAGACTGACCTGCCACGGCCACCTGCCCAGGGCCGCCTCAACGCCTCCGATTATTCTGGACAGCTTTGCCCTGGTCCCACACTCTGCATAGAGAGCCATTCATCAGGCCTGACCACAAGAAGGTGGAACACTGCTTCAGCAGGTGTCATCCATCACCGGGTCTGCCTTCCATGCACACCTTTACTGCAGAATCACTAAACAATTGTAGGCTTTTGTATTTCAGGAGAAGTCTGAAAAATGTAAATTAGCTCACCAGAACATTGTAAAGCGATAACCTTCCCTGTGACACAACTCCCCCTAAATGAGAACAAAATGGGTAACTAATGATCCATAATCAACATGTTATGTTTCAACAACGTGCTTTACCTTAGCTGCCACATATTTTCCAGTCCACTTTTGTTTTCTGGGGCAATTTGTATAAAACCATTAGTGTAGCTTGGTCCAATGTCGGTAAGATTTACTCCTTTATGTTTTGTTAGACTGAAAAGGGGATACATTGAAAAATATGTAGTTTATATTCAGAAAATGTCACATAAAGTTATTTGTTTTTGTGACTTAAAAACAAGGTGATTTCTCCATGAGCTGTAACAGAAAACTTTTCATAGTAGGTCAAAGTGCACATACCTGAGATAGCCCAGCTGTCGGCAGACCAGTGTTCCCAGAGAAGAGTTCCACCTCTCATAGCACACAGGCAGCCAGGTGGGAACTTTGCTCAGCTGGATCTCCAGGACGGAGTTTTCTGGACTGATTCTGTAAAACACTGAACCTGATTCATTCAAAATCCCTCCAGATAAGCACTCAATCAGTTATAACATAACTCTCTGGAAAAAGCAGCAAATATCAATTTTAATGTAGGCATTACAAGCAGATCATTATGCACTGTGTTTCATGCCAGTCAGTGGAACATGAAGTGGCTCTTTGAATATTAATGCTGCTGCTCGGAGCAACAACACTCAGATAGTCCAGAGGTAGGACCTGGTGTACTGATTTAGACACACACACACACACACACACACACACACACACACACACACACAACACACAACACACAACACACAACACACACACACCACACAGCCCACTGCTGAATGAATACATGAAAACAAACCTTTTCTGGAGTCAGAGATGGAAATGTCTTCAGTTACATTGCAGAAAGAGGTTTCTTTGGTGTCCCCCAAGCCCACTGGACTGTGAGTGGAAGAAGGCCTTAAGAGCAGTTTGACTGCATAGAAAATACAGTATACATTAATATAACATATGGACACAATCAGACATGTGGCTGTATTGATCTAACACAGACTGGAATGCATTATGCAGTAAGAGAATCTGTTGCACTCACCCAGAAACCAGACCCCAACTGCCAGACCCCCCAGCAGTCCAACAGCACACAAAGCAGCCATACACCTCACCAGTCTGTGGGCTGGAGAACAACCTAACCGTAAATCACAGCAGCATAACATAAAGATGCCACTCATCATCAGAGATGTTAAAAATCTAGGTATTCACCAAAAGAATGAAACCAGGTTCTGCTCGGCACGTCTTTGGTGTCCTCCAGTCCTGAGGTTTTGTCAAAGGTTGGAGTCACAACTGCAGGGTTTTCAATCACTGATAAAGTCTCTCCATCACTACTCTGTAAGTGCAGAGGTCAGAGGAGGTCATCCAAATCCACAACAGATTGATAACGGTAAAAGTCCAAAATCAAATACAGTATCAGTCTGTTTAGATTTTCCGCATGAATAATAATAAGACTGCTTATTAACAAACCTGAATACATAATTCTGTGAATAAATACCAATAATATTTTTAATCTAGTACATACACGAGTGAATAGCTTCTTCTGTAGCCATAGCTGCTCTGGGACTGACTGACAAAAAGTGTCTTGCCCAAGGACACATCAAACTATGTGATATAGCTATGGTAACCATGACCCACAGGCCATCCTGAATAGATTATCCCAACCATACTATACACTGTGTGAAGAATCCCTCAGTCGTCCAGGTAGAATCCATGGTAAAAGGAGAAATTCAATTTGACAAATTGAGTTTCTTCTTTTACCATACTATACAGTGTCTAAAACTACTGCTAGTGCTAGTGTATCTTACATTATGGTACTCTGTGTGTAAAGAAAGGTACGATTAGTGTCTAACATGTAAAGGTGAGGGCATACGCAGTCTTCAATTCAGACAAGGAAGTAAAGAAGGTATTTGAAAGTTGAGTTGTTTGTTTCTTACCATGTTTTCCTTCCTTATAATCCCCGCTAAAGGCACCTGTGTTTGGGCTCATCTGCAGGCCTGAGCGGAGGCACAGGTCTGGTCCACTCACTGTTGATGCTCCATTTAACAGAATGCAAGTGTGGATTTTCCCTGGACAAAGAGACAATGAGGTCAGCAGTGGTGCAGAGAATGAGGCTGTTGTTTGCCCTGTGGGATCATGGGGCCGGTGCAAGCTGCAGGCTGAACCAGGTCTTTGTCGACAGAGCATCTCCAGAGATACCTGCGAGCTGGACATTGATAGGACCCTGAGTTGCTAGGAAACCCTTTTACCTGTGCCAAAAGCTGTCGACTTTCACAGCACGGCCGCTTATTACCTGACAGTTTGTAGATTCAGGGAGAAGGTCATTATTGCGGATTGTTGAAAAGTCTCATATCTTGTCTATTTTCTGTCACTTAGAATCCTGAGCTTGTCTCTTAGCACTCACACTCAACCTCACATCTGCTCTGTCCACATACTCACACAAGTCTCTTTCCGTGTTCTATTTTCACACGCCAAAGTTCTGCTTGTTCTGTTCTCTTAGGACAACTGTAACATGGAAAGCGGCCCTAAAAATGACCAAAGTGTCCAATCGTATCAAACCAACTGTAAAAAATAAACCCTGTCTTTTCCGAATAGTACTCCTTTCAGAAGACGAAGGGTCTCTGCTCTCATATTTACAGTTTTTGCTGTTAGCCTGTGTGAAATTGTTACTTAATGTATTGTTCCCTCTTGGTTAAAGAGCATGTATAATATTAGTAGGCCTTCATTGTGCTCCTTTTCAGACATATTTTATTAATAGTTTTGTTTAGATCCATGGCAACGTTGTGAAATCGGTGACACATATTAGGATACATTTAACTGATTGACTGAAAACATATAGGACGGGACCACACAATTATAAGAGATAATGCAACCACTGAGATTCAATCAAACAAAAAATCGTGTTGGCTCCTCTTTCAGCTGTTAACTATTTTATTTTTTTATTTAATGGGGACATTTCTGAGTTTTGGAGCGTTGCTGGCTAAGGCCTTCCATGAGTCTTGTCACAAAGGCCAATCTTGGAGACTCCTCTGTTGATGCTGGCTGCAGTCCACTTTGGAGCGCCCCCTGTCTGCAGAGGCCAATTCGCCCTGTCTGTGGTGCTGAGATTGGATCAGCGCTGCTCTTCTCTCAGCCTTGAGTTTGTGTTCTTGTTACTGAGGCCAAAACCTCCAACACCAGAAGCAGTCTGGCAGTCACATCACCCATCTAGACAGAACACTGCAGAAGAAGAGAGCTACTTGTGCAGAGTCCAGCTCACCAAGAAATTTGCATATTCAGTGAGCTGTTATATATTCCTGCAGAAATAGCATTAATGGTTGGACTAGACACAGACAAAGACAGTTCTACTGAAGCCTGTTTAGAAAAATCGGTTCCCACAGATCATCATGTCCAAATGAGTGAGACCATTTTACTGCAACAACACCACATGCCATGTCATACTGCTAGATGATGGTCACTTTTCCTTATTGATAACATGGTACATGGCATGGAATATATCTAAAAGATAACTTGTTGAACCTGATCATTTATATTTGTGATTGCTATAATAAAACAATAGTGTAAAAAGTTTGAAATGTTGAGCAATATGATAATAATTATGATTTTATTCTAATTGTAAAATGCAATAATTTAATCTAGCCTCTTCTAACAATATGATTTTTTTTTTTTTTCATATTGAAATATTTTAAAAGTGACCTTAATTTTAGAAAACTATGTTGTGCTGCTGATGCACTTAAGACATATACTTATTTGCATATTCGTTTGGTGTCATTATCAGCATTTTAACAGCAACTAATGATACCATAATTAATGAAAATAGCGTTTAGCAATCTGTAAATAATCTACCCCCCACCGCATTATAGAAAAACAGTGAGGCTGCACAGTGGTTGGATACAGAAGATGATGATGCTCTGTGTGAGACCCTGGCCACCTCTGGGCCTGGGTAATTGTCTAGCTCTGCTGTCTTCAAATGGAGTCTCTGGAGATGCAGGATAAATCCTCTGGCCACTGTGGCCTCCCCTCAGCTTGTGCCATGCTACCATCTTGTGGTTGACTATTGAACAGCTAAAGATGTGCTCACTTCAGTTTGTTTTAATTGTTTAGTTGTCAATTCTCCCAATAGCCCTCTATTTCTCCCAATAGGGCAACATTAAACTATAAGGTAAACTGTGCTGGACCTTCTTTGATGCCCTACACACTATATGATCAGGGCAGTGGTTTGTAGTCATATAAATTAGTTTCCCAACCTGGGGTACTGGGATGTGAGAACTTGAATGGTATCAGATTTTAAAGAAGGTTAAACTGAATAGTATTCGAATTAAACATTAGATATATTTGCTGTCAATTTTAGATTTGGGACATCAATACCATTAAAACCAAAAATATTATGGAAATAATCAATTACTATGGTAAATATACTACCTGTGCAGGGAGTATGAGACATAGCTCAGGGGTACTTGATTGGGAACTACCGAGCTAAATGGGAGTAAACTTGTGTGAGCACATCTCCACAGAAGTGTCTAAATGGGATACGGTTATGGCAGCATTGGAAGTGGCAGGATGAATAAATTGCTGTCATGTATATGTTTGTGTCTTGTCTTGTACAAGCTAATGATGGTGAGAGCAGCTAAGAGCACAGCAGATGGTAGCTAATGTGGTTTGCCTTAGCTGCCCACCACGCTTACTCTAATTAAACAGAGGCGATTACATTAACACTGGCTCCCACTCAATCTGCTCCCTCACTCCTTAGACTGGAGCAGGCTGTGATCAGGGCTGGACTCAGACTAATGTGACTAGTACTTGCTCATTTTTTATGAAGATTTTACTTCAATATAAAAAAAAGGATATTTTTAAATTCTTTTTCCATATTTTGATTTAATAATCCGCTGTCAAAATAGTCACTGGTCACTTTAATAGTTGATTAGTCACAATAATAATGTTTAGTCATTGCAAACATGGAATACTACATTTGTTGTTGCATTCATTGCGTAAAAATACCATAGAAAAACATGCATTCTTACTGTGAGGAGGCATTCCGTTCCACAGATCTCACCTGTAACTTGGTTTGATAGCATCACCAGAAAAATAACATCTCCATGGAGACAAGCACGTGGTAAACCCTCCATTTGATAAGGTACATAGTGCATCTTTAAAAGAAAATCACATTATTTTTAAGCCAATTATTTGTTGACGAGGTGATATTTTACATTTCATGAACGTTACAAGAAAAGTCGAGTTTACTATTTGAGCAAAACCATCAATGCCAGTGCTTCTTATAACGTGTTGTACTGTGTGGTATGATTTTTCGGACCATTTCTACTAAATCATGATTTTAAATGTGCAGCATAAACTATCGTAATTTTTCAGGCTAACATACAGGACTGCCATAAAACTCAATCATTATGGTAATTGTTTTGTCTTGGATTTTGTGTCTTGGGCTTTTGAGTGCTCCCATTATTTACAAGAAAAACAGTAAACAGTGCAGGGTGCAGTGGTGGGCCCAGGAAATAGATTGCATAATAAAACATTTGTAGTGCTCTCAAGGGCTACTTTACAGCTAAAATGAATGATTTAACAAATAAAGGCCATAAGTTTTGTACAAGAGTTGAACACACTAGCTACTGTTCACTTGTATAGGGGTCTAGAGTAGTCTTCGGAGCTCTTAGTTGAGACACACTTGATTTAGTTGTCTTCTCTTCTTCACATTTACACTTGTTGCAGGCTCCAGCTGTGGCTCTGCTCCTCTTTATCAAAGGTCGCCACAGAGCCGGGATCCAAGCCAGCTGTTTACAAGTCACCCAGAGGACACACAAACTTTGTAAACATCTCAAGATGATGCTGGCAAGGTTATGGCCATAATCTCTTACCAGCCAAAAAGAAGAACAGTGAGTACATACAGAGACACAACATGTGCATAAAATGGTAAACAGTTTTATTCTTTTTTGAACCATGCCACTGAACACTGATGCATACAGAGTTGTGCCTGAATCCACACAGAGGATAACACTTTCACACACTGTGTTACAAAGCTGTAATGAAGAGAGAGTTTACTGCACACATGGCAAGAAGAACAACCCTGATTGGACACCAGGTCGAGCTTTGATCTGGCCCTGAGGTAGACAGACATTGACAAAATCTAAACAATGCTAGTCACATCCTTGTAGAACACATCAAATAAAAGGACATCTGCATTATCACAACATAGAGATCAAAGAAAACCCCTTTTCACACAAAGTGCTCTGTTTCTTTTGGTCCATTAGATTTCCATTAGTGCATGTTCATGTGGATACAGTGAATGTGTATTTTCATGGCACTGAGTGTTGTTGGCTACTTAAAAGGCATGAGGATGCCCACAGACGCCAAGGTTTGTTTTACTCACTGGTTTCATTTTAAGATCTCAGTCTATTGTCACTTTAAAATAACTACATATTTGAAACAAGTGTGGGCTTTTCTACATTGAAATTGCTTGTAACTTGCATCAGAGTATCAGCCACTATCACAGTTTGTTGCTTCCAGTTGCAATGTTCAGACGAGTGGATCTACATGGCAGTCTATTTGAATTAAGTAACAATAAACAAACACTCAGAAACATCTACCAATAGCACAGACCCATGTACTCAGCACATCAAGGCTCTACTTATAAAAGAGGCACAAGGGAGGGGTCGTATCAACACTTACAAAACACACAGTAAGATGTCTCTCAAATCATACCAAATGTAAACAAATAGCAAATTACTGTGATACAAAAATACAACAAGTTCAACTCTATAAGGCCGGTAAGGCTCACATAAGGGAATAACGTGACAGTTGTACAGTACAGCTACACTACAATTAACAATTACCTGCTCATGACACAATGTCAGATTTTTTCATATTGAAAAAAAATCGTTTTCACATTTTCTTAACTTTTCATAGAAAATTCTGATTCTTGATTTTGTAAGACATCTATATGTACTATATAGGTAACAATTAAAAAACTACACATAAAAGCCATTAGGCATTTTTACACATTGTTGACCATCAAAGTTTGAATGGTGGTAGTATGAAAATTAATGTTTTAACAAAAAACTAATTTCAGTAGGTTGAAAATAAAATCAGAGGTAGAGCTTGCTCTACTATAAATCATCTTGAGATGCTGCCTGTGATACACACCAGCACATATTTGGTAAGAAACATATAGCAAACCAACTACATTGCAAGAAACTTAAAAGTGTGAGCTTGAACAAACACCCACTGCAAGATAGACAAGGCAGTTAAATATTTCAAGCTTATGAGGTCAAAACATGGCAGCCATTCAAGTAAAACATGCACAAAACCAACTCAAAAAATAAAACCAAAAGCAGAAAAACTAACTGGAGAAAAATGTTAACTCAAAGACACTTTCATGGAATAAATGTGATCTGTGAATGATGCACAATCCTGAAAGTGACGAGAGCTCCTGCTACACACAGGCAGTGGCAGCCATGGTTATTTTCTAATAGTACAGATGGATTGTAGGTTCAGTCCTGTGTGAACCTGGCCTATAGTAACACAACAACAAACAGCAATATCTATCACATGATTATCACAGAGTTTTTGCTTACTTTGAAGAAATGTCTAAATTTAACATGTAATTTCCTTTAGGCTTTAAACAGACAAAACTTCAGCTTCAGCTGTTTCAGTTGTCACCTACTGTTGTGGTTTGTTTAGCCCAAGTTCTTTATACCTGACCCAGTCAGATAAAAAAAAAAAATCCACCTACATATACAGGTTACCACAACAAACATTGTCATTCAAAACAATGCTATTCTCTTGTAAACTATAATTCCCTGTTTTTCAGTTCTAAAAACTTTCTTAAAAATCATTGAACAGGGAGTGTGATTGTGTCAGTGTGATCAGTCCAAGTCCTGCTTAGACATAACAGACGTAGAGGTAAGTCTTCTCTATCCTCCAGTCAGGGGGCACCTCCTCGGGGTTGTGGCCCTTCATGTGCTTCTGCATGGCGGCCAGGCTCGGGCAGAAGTCCTGGCAGATGGTGCACTGGTATGGAGACGCTCCATTGTGAGTGCGCAGGTGCTTGATCATCGCTGAATAGTCTCTTGAGCGTTGATGACATAACTTACACTCAAATGGCTTCTCCCCTGAAAAATAATCAAAATTTTAAATTATAAAAATATATATTTTTCTTGAACATAAAGAATGTCCTCCCTAAATATCGTATAATGCTTAAAATATGACTTAAAATATGAAAGCTATTTCAATAAAAGATGTAAAACAAAGCAAGCTGAACCTGTGTGCACGCGGTAGTGCGTCTCCAGCTGGTGTTTGAGGCTGAACCTCTTGCCGCAGCCGTTGCACTCATAAGGCTTCTCTCCAGTGTGGATGCGCTTGTGGCCCCTCAGTGTGCCGTCATCTCTGAAGCAGCTCCCACAGAACTCACACTCAAAGGGGTGGTCTCCTGAAACAGGCACAGAAACACATATGCACCGGTCATATGTGGTCACGCCAATCTCTGCTCTGTCATGTCCTGATGTCGTCTATGAAACACTCCCCCTGGCTGTCAGCTAATAGCTCATACAAGTGCTCCAGGCCTCATGTGCTCCGTTCTATACTGTAGTTAATCTATTTCTCTCCTAGGCTGAGAGTTTGACTCATCTCCAATGACCTATGTGCCTCATTATCTCAGTGTCCACAGCAACAGCCAAGTCAGAGGATACATTGCTCTCCTCATTACAGGCCGATTCTCTCCGATCCCCCACCCCACTGTGGAGCAGATGACATTTACAAAATGTTACTTCCAAGCAGAAAGGCATACAAACAAGATACGCTGCCATGGCCAGAACTCCCTTCACTTCTGTCTCTTCACATCAATTATGTATTTCTCCTGTCTAGACATCAAGTCGTCCTGACAGCTGCGAGTGTTATTTAAGGTAAAAGAAGAAAGGGGGACATCTTGGCAGTAAATATCTCTCCGTGTCCCGTGGCACTAAGACTCACCCTCGGTAGAACACACACAGACAAGTCATTTCCATTTGCTTTTCCTTCAATATTTATTTGGGTTTCCTCTATCATTTTGGGTGAACCGCAGTAGAACTGACAGCCGTGATTTGCACAAGCCCAAAGGCTGTCTAAGAACCCAAAATATAAACAGGATGAAATTGCCCAAAATATGCACGGCCATAAAGGTACACTGCTGTCATGAGATAGGTGAGTCATCATCTTATAGAAAAAGGAAAATCAGGGTGGAAGAGGCTGCATACAAAGCAGCTCAAATCTAAAGCTGATCATCTACAGAAATAACGCCATGTCTAAAAATAAAACGTCATTGTCTTTGTGTGTCCTGAATGATTTTACCACTGTGTCTTTACAAACTGTTGCGTCAGAGGTCTTACCTGTGTGTGAGCGCAAGTGTCTTTTGAGTGTGGTGTGGCTGGGGAAGGGCCGCTCACAGTGGCTGCAGATATAGCTGTGCATGCCAGTGTGGACCTCCATGTGCTGTTGCAGGGCCTTCTGAGTCTGGAAGCGCTTTGCACACAGCAGACAGAACACCGCCATGTCAGTCCCTGGAGAACGCACAAGACACAGTTATTTCAGTACAGGGCCTTAAGTGGGGAAACTGGGTCACTTCAACTTTGTGTGAGTCCTCTGAGGGAAAAGCTTCTTTCAAAGAGCAAGTGCCTGCACCTAAACTAACTCTCCTGAAAGCCCACAGGCACTTTCTACTCTTTACATGTTCTATTTTAAACCATCAAAGACATTGTTTTCTTTAAGAATTTCCCACACAATGCACAGCATGCCAATCACAGAATCAATGGCTCCTTCCTGGTGTGTTAGATGTGTAATTATTCTCTTCACTCCCCATCAGGAGTCGGCCTCAGCCTATGAAGTCCTCTGTCTGTGCGCTCAAAGAGCAGCAGATAGTGACTCCACCCTAAATGATGCCTACACCATGTGCTCTGAGCTGAATGTTAAGCAGTGATATCAAGCCATTAAAGGCAGGACTGCAGGAAAAAACACAATCCAGTTTAATCCTGTGTGTGACCTGGCATCTCTTTGGGGCTGCTTTCCTGTTGCACAGAGTGTGGAAAGGAATACAGATAGGCAGAGGCTGGCACACTACTTGAAGTCAGAATGGCTATGTGAAGATCCATTGGATGTCATGCTCTCAGTGCTTGAAATACGAGCTGTGTATGACAGCAGCCACATTCACACTGTCATACACATGAATGCACATCATAGGAGTCTGACTTAACAAGTGGTTAACTAGTCGTGTTCATGGGAGTGAGACTAAAGCTCTAATGTGAGATTATGGGCTGCTTATTTCTCTGTCTGCTCAGGTTGCAGATCATTTACAATGCTAGCAGCTCCCATTGGTCCTGACTCAGATTCAATCAGACATCTCCAGCGGAGGATCATTAGTAAACAGAAGACTGTGCCAGCACTTCATTGGAATTCAAGTGGGGTTGCTGTGTCGCATTTAAAATGCAGTCTGATGAGGTCCACTAAATCAAATCATTTGTTACTGTTATTGAAGTGCCTTGAGGCAACTGGCAATTAAATTGGAATTAACGCGGGGAAAAGGATACAGCACACTCATACTAAGAGGGAAGAGTGTCAGACACTTGCTTTAGGTTCAATCAAGTTAACAGAGCCTTTTCAAAGAAGAAAGGAAATGTAATCACGTACATTCACATGTATTGTATTAAACCACATAACAATTTATATTAAAAAAAGTTATTTATCTGTAAAAGAAGAATTGTGTGTAAATGAACATTTTTGTTGCTTTTCAAACTGTTCTCTTTTTTAATCTTAGTATTGTTCAAGACTAATACAACTGATGATCCGTAATCATTAACAGAAAGAAGACAGGATGAAAGACATTCCCTGATCTTAACAGTTCTGCAGGGAGGCGATCCGCTGGACTGAACTGCACCTGTTCAGGGCTTTAGCCTGTGGACTTTTGCACAAAGGGACACAATGAGGTTCAAGCCCTCATTGACCAAGCCCATTAGTCATAGGTTCCTTGTGCAGCTCCTACAATCCCTGTCTTTATGTTGTTGCCTAATGACCACGGCTTTCTCTCACCCACGGATCACAATATTTTAGTGGAAGACAAAAGCCCTCCCCCCACCATTCACACAGCCTCTGCTCCCACTCCCACAGCTCCTCTGCTGACCATATAGGAAATCCTTTCATTCGTGAAACAGCATTACCTTCTGCCTTAGTCATGCTTAATTCAGACTGCAGAATCATCATTGATCTAAAAATAGCACACGTTTAATACATGTCTAAACTCAACAGGTTTTCCTGCTCTTCATGCACTGTTATAGAAGTGGATCTACTCCTAATAACACTGCAATACATTTAAAGGTCAGCAGGGGGAGTGCCTCTGCTTCAACATGCCCATTGGTGAGCTGAAAGCAGAGCATTTGACAGACTGAATAACACATCCTTTCCTTTAGATACTTCAAAGTTATTTAATTCATTTGCAGAATAAAAAAAAAAGAATCATTATTTATATATAGAATGCATAATACATGTGCTTTCAAGGCTGCTCCCTGCTTTAAACACGGAGCTGTCTATTCTAAAAGTTAAGTTTACAATAGAGTGGAAGTAAAAGTGTCGAGACTCCCAGACACTCCTTCATCTATGTGGCATTTTTTTCTGTCACCAAGAATCCTCCAACATGAGCAGAGACACTGACAAATATTCTGTCACCAAACCTCACTCTACATCTCAGGCTGACACATGACGACAAAAGCTCACATGTTGCTTCATTTTGTTTGTGCACAACCTTCACTGGAAATAAAAATAACAAAAAATAAATAAATAAATAAAGCCAAGTCTAAACATAAAACTCACAAGACAATGAAATGATTTTGGTGTCATGTATTTTGTCTTGCTGTTCAATGGTGTGATCCTTAGAGACAAAAAGCATTCCCGGTTGTCGTCTTTCCAGTAAGCTCCAGTAATAAGTGCGGTGGAGCTTCTTTATGAGAGAATAAGCCCTAAAGTTGGCCATCACTGCCCCCTGCTTTCTCACCCTTAACCAGACAAAGGGCTCGGGATTTAGGTTTAAGGCACTGGGTGACCCCTGACCTTTGGCCCTCAGTGGGATAAATACCACGTAATCAATGGTATTCCTGAAAGGCCAGAGAGTTGACTGTGCATTGTGTCTGTGGGAAGCAGGCTGAATAGTGGGAATTTGCCAGGTCAAAACAAAAATGTACATTTCTTACATTATTGGGCTGCTTGCTTAACAGGCATTTAAATTAAGTTGGGTAATTGAGGGCGACTGGAGGTTGTTATGCCATCCACAGTGACACTATGTGTATACTCATGTGATTTAACATGGTCTGCTTTCATACATCTGCCACTTACTCAGTCCAACTGAGGTGGGAGCCCGCCAGGCTCTCACGCTGCCTAAGAAACAAAACCATGTGTCTAGGCAACCAGATAGGATCATGATCCTTGTTGGGGTGAAGTGTTCAAGCTAATCCCTTCATTCACAAATAAGCACAGCCTGTTTCTTTTCAAGCATCACACAAAAGTTTTCCCACCCTGAGAATCTGGAAGTAAACTCACTGCAAATTGAACAAGACCAATGACAACCTCTATAAATCTTGTGTGTTAATCTAAAATTTGGAGTAAGCTTCATAAGTACAGCAGTTTAAAATGGCTTTTTATTTAAATTTCAATAGATGCAAATTGTTACACAATTTCTAATAATTAATAAACATGTTTTTTAAATAACTAATAAACATGTATTTTATTTATGAGGCAGTGTCACTGCATTATTGATAATCATAATGAATAAGTGAAATCTATCAAGACTCTGTGTCTTATAATTTTAATACACTTTGACCACCAGAATAATATATCCTCATGTTAAACTCTCACAGTCACAGAAGCCGTATCATTAGGTGCCGACCTCACATGACCCTGTGCTTTCATGCTACTGTATTCAGGCTGCTTCTCGTGGACACAACACACAAACACTACAGTACCTTAAATAACCCCAGGCCATCAGTGTGCACTGCTAATCTACCCGAGTGAGGAACAACCATCTCAATAATTAATACAACAAGAGATACGTTGCTTGTGTTTAACCACCATTCCATGGACCAGCTCATTGAGGTCACAAAATACGACAGTGTTTTAGCCCCTGCTTCGGTTCCTGGAATGGTGCAGTTTTCCTAATTTTGTCTTTACCTAAAAGTCCCTTTACAGTGCTAATTAAGATTAAGAGAACTATCAACAAGGTTAATTTGGTTTAATTATTACAAGTTACAAGTGGCCATTTATAGTTATATGATGGCTGCCATACAATTAGGAAGGCTCCATTTTAAAGGTAGGCTGTTATTCAGTGGTCCACAGGACCGTTTAATTAGGCATTGGACAGAAGGTAATATTATTCACTTGGCAAAGCAGCCGGTAATGTGTGGAAATAGTGCAGCTGCTGTGCGTACACAAAAGCAGCTCTCTTTTGGCCTTTGCCTTAAAGGTGAGGTGGCAAAATAGTTAGCTAAAGCAGATAGTCCATTTCAGTGGCTGATGTAGATAAGCTTGTGCCATGAGCTCTCTCAAATTGAAAGCAAATGCCCCAAAGCCTTGACGTCTCTGATGAAACAAACTCCTTTGTTGTGAGCACAGTTTGGAGACAGATCCATTCTTTTATTTTGGGCACTGACAAGTAGGTCAGAGGAGACTATGACAGGGCTGTGGTGAGGAGTAAACAGGAGCACATGATGTTTTTCTCTCAGTCCTGGCATCCAACACCAGCAGCCATCCTGCTGCCCTCAGGAAGTCCTCACAGCCCCTGCCCCTGCTACTGCCCCCCTTCCTTTGATCTCTCTAAACCAACCAAAGGCCATTCACCTCTGACATATCAAAATGATTAGAGACTTTCACTGTAAACGAGTCCTACAGCCAGTGTTACCAAACTGCTCCACACCATGTCTCCCATATAGTATTATGTTTCTGCCAAAGGATCTGCAGGGGAAACATGTAACTCAAGTGTTAATGTGCCTGGAGGAAGCTGATTTGACTTGCATGACACCACACCACACCAAAACCATGTTACTCTACATAATGGACAGTTTGACAGTTAAGCTCAATCCGTATGCAGCTAACTGTATGGCATGGGCACAGACATATAGCAGACCGATGCCATGACAAAATAGGGGAGTATTGCCTGGATCTACAGCTGTGGATCTGATGCTTACCTGAAACTGAGCTGGGGATGTTTACAACCTCGGGAGATGAGGGTAGAAACTTCTGGGCATCGTTAACACCCCTCCATGTCCACATGCATTAACTATTCATTCTGTGTGTGCCACCCGGAGTTACAGTTACATGCCAATGCGCCTGAGAGCCTGATCGCCTTTCTCTGACAGTAGCAGAAAAGGTGTGGGCCCTGGCAGCTTTAATGTACAACAATATCCAATATCATTACGGAGCAAGTTGAACATGTTTTAAACCTATAAAGGGCCCACACCAAAAAATACATGTGTTTTTACTTATTATCAAAATAACAGCCTTGGCTTGTGTCCTTGAAGATTTAACATTTGAAAAAAAAAAGAAAAGAAAAAAAAAGGTCAATATAAGTGTGTTTGATTATTTTTATTTGATTGTTTTATTGTTTTGATACAGGTGCAGATGTTTTTTCAAACCTAAAAAACATGCACTAGGGACTACGATGGAGATTAGCTCTAGTGCTATAACCTGGCACAATGCATCTCGCCTGTTAAGGTTAATGTATATTGTGCACTGTCCCTGTCTCATAAACAAACTTAATAAAATAAATAAGATAGACACTTTTTCTTCCAATTAAAAGATGTCAAATTTGTTATATAGTGATCTGGTTGGGGTGTGTGTTCCTTTAAAACGGTGATGTTGGTGTTGTGGCAAAGTGGCATTCAGTGGCTGTGGATGCCGAGAGATATTAGTGGGTGACATGTGAGAGGGCCTCCCACCTCTGTGTTGATAAATTATGGAGCATCATAACAGGAACAGTTTAACCCAGCCAGCATGACAAACACATTTGGAGCCATAATCACAGGGCTCTTTACAGTGCAGTTCGGTACTGGCTCTGTCCAGGTTGAAAATAATAAGAAAAGTGCTTTATGAAATACCTGTGTGTGTTTGTCGGTGAGCTTCCAGGGCATCTTCAGAAGAGAATGTGGCCGCGCACTGATCACAAACTAGCGCTTCAGCAGGAGCTGTGGGGAAGTGAGAAATGTTTTAGACAGTACTTTAGAAATTGGAGTCATTTAGCATTAACGTTGAGCAAAAGGCCAGAAGGAAAGAACAAAGGAGCCCTAATTCAGAAGTGACCAAAAGAGTGTCTTTACGCACTTGTGGCTTTCAGGTGTTAACACAGGGAAGTTACTGCGCACAGTTCAATGGAGGAAAGTGCCATAAAAACACAACTCAGGGCAAACAAAAGCAGCAGACAAGCGGCACCGGCCCTGCTCTTTTAGGGAAATGAAGCACACTGAACACATTTATTTACAGGCCTGTTATCAAGTCCACAGCAGCAGCAGGCTCCAGAACAAGCTGCAGTTCTGTCTATGGTTCTATGGTTCTATGTCTTTGGTTTGGTCTATGGTCCTGTCTATGGTCCTGTCTGCAGACTGAGCCTGCAGCACACACTTCATCAGAAATACTGAGTTAAATCCCATTGCGCCCAGTAGACCGGCACCTGGTGGCTCACTTCTGGAATGCCCTTGTCTATTCTGATGAAGACTTTAGTGTGCACTGCTCCTCACACCTGAACACACACACAGCTGTGGGGATGTGGGTTGGCTCTCACAGAGATGTAAATCGGTTGCAGATCCATACTGGCCTAGGGCTCATTCACTGATCTATTTTCTGCTCAGCTGGCTTTAAATGAAGTTAAAATGACTCATTAAAACACCCACAAGCTTTGGGAACTCTGAGCGCTCCAGCCTAAATGTGGTCCTCTTTCAACTCTTGCGCTGTACACAGACAGTGTGCCACTGTTCCCAGTGCTGCACAAATAATAAAAAGCCCCAATCTGTTCATTTTTAAAAACAACCATTTCTGAAAACAAACAGTTACTGTTTGGAGCGTGCGTTTTGTTACACAGTCAAAAATAAAACTTGGTGGCAAATAGTTTGATATAGTAATAAAAATACAAGTGTGTAGATGCTGATGCTGTGTGGCGCTGTCCAGTGTGGTATGTTGTTCTGTGTGTGATTCTGTGATAAGGGAAGAAGAGAACATAGTGCATTGTCTTGTGCAGTCAAAGGCACGGAGTGTGCTCTCATCCATAAACCATCAAACTGTCTCCAGACGCGGCTGCAATCGTCCTCCATCAAAACACTTTGTCTGGCATACCAAAATAAGAGCCAGCATCGAGCTGAATACCAAATCAGCCCATTAGAGCGGTGGAGCACTCGCTCCTTAGCAACCAGCGGGATCTAAGGCTGCTATACCAAAATACACAGAAGCAAAGAAATGAGATACACATCTTTCTTTGTAGTATTAAGGGGTGACATATCAGGATTGTGACTTTATGCAAAGAAATCAAACAAGGTTAAAGGTGCTGCTGTTACATGTCAGAGGCAATTGAAGAGTTGAGTGTGATGCTGAGGTGTTAGAGGAAAGGCTAGAAGTGTGGTTAGGGTTACGGAGGATACTGAAGCGGGGCCGACTCAGGTGAAGCGCTTTAAGCTCAGTTTAAAGAAACAGACTTTCTTTTATCTGTCAGCAGTATGTCATTCCCAAGCACAGGACAGGGACCTGGCCTTGTCTGTACATATTCCTACTGTGGATTCATCCTCTGTTTTAGTTTCATTTTTAGGCCCCCTCACCCACCCTTGCTCCTCAGTCTTTATTTTGGATAAAGTAGCTGGGAGAGCAGTCAGGTCTGATTAAGTCTGCATTTGGGTACAGTGTGTTCCTGGACACACATCTGCGAGCGAGCCATCACACACGCTTCGGAACACTGGCAGAACACCCAGGCCTGCCGGCAGCTCATGATGTCATCACTCAGAAGGGGCCGGGCTGGCCTGCTGCCAAAGTCTCCAAAAAAACACTGGAACGATTCAAGCAAGAGGCTGTAGCGGGAGGCAGGAGAGAGGAGAGGTGCACAGGCCTAAGCATGAACAGAAAGCATGATCCAAGGATTCGCAGCAGCACTAACTGGGAGTGTGTCTGCTGGGGAGGGGCGAGTGGTATGGAACAGGTGCATCTGAAAGGAGGCACTATTGAGAGACTTAATAAGCAGAGGATTGTGTGAGGATGGTGACTTTATACCTGTATGAGACAACATGTGCATCCTGAGCCTCATGCTGTCCTGAAAGTGTTTACCGCAGAACTCACAGCCGTGGCCCTTCTCCTCAGAGTGCAGCCTCCTGTGGACAGACAAACCAAAGTGAGAGTGTTATTAGAAACACAACTGGAATGATAAAAAGTCTGGGTGCTTTTCATCTGTCAGGTATCCAAAATCCACAAGCGTTATTGTCCTCGTAACAAGAGGACCATGTTTTAATTCAGGCAAGAATCCCTCACTGAATGCAGCATCATTAGTATAAGAGGCCCTTGGAGTTGTGAATCACAACGCATGAATGCTAAAAGAACACAGACAATAGGATATCTGGCTAATTTCAGAGTGCCGACAAACGTGCGCCTCTACCCGCCAGCGCTGCAAGACAGCACACACACACCACACACTAATGCATGTAAAATTACATCTGAGCTAAACACGGAGTGTGCGCATATACACTTCCCTTGTAACTGCAATGAAAAGAAGATGATTCCCTGAAGCTCCGCCATCATATCATATCATGTCACACACATCCAAGCATGCAAGGCAGCTGTACTGTTATCCTTGGATCACCCCACTAACAGACGAACAAATGCCCTAAAAACTGATGTGGCCAAGATAGTACAGGGAGCTTATTTTGTATATGTGAAACTACTAACCAGCATCAGGACATTAACTACAACGGGGGAGACAACTAAATTCAAAATATACCAAAAAATTCCAATATACAAATTGCCTGCCACAATTGGCTTTTAACAAAATATATCTATTATATCCCTCTTATACATTAAACTGTATGTTAAATTTGCTCCTCACTCAATAACAAATTCTTTTTCAATGTAGAATATTGTGTCCTCAAACAGCTCTCAAATGTCAGCATGCAGACCAGGTGAATGCTCAGTGACCTGGTTCCACACACCAACTTCCTGACATCCTGAAGCAGAGGCACCAGGAGGCTGCTTGGACCCGCAGACATGATGCGTGTGTGCGTGAGTGAGTAAGAGCCACGCGCAGTAAATACCTCACACGACGGGCGCTCGTGTGGCTGAGCACTTGAGCCATAGCTCCAGAGAGAGCCGGTGTCAGTCAAATCCTACAGGGGGCACTACAGGCTGCAGCACTGGACTAATAATGGGTTAGCTGCACATAAGGATCCACCACTCAAAGGCTGTTTTGTTTGTAATGATTAGCAATGAGTAAAACGCCGTCAAGCCATTGCAATTATTACCATCTAAAATCAGGATAATTAGAGCTGTCATTGAGCTAGTCTGTGTGCTTTGCTAAGTTTTTTGTGTACAATGACAAAATATCATCTGTCACACTCATAAATAAAAGAGAAATAAACAAAACAACACAGCGGGTTTGGAGGCAGAAGTTATCCATCATCAAGCCCGAGCGTCCAGCCGGTCCCTGCTGAGAGCCTTCTCTCGCCTGATGCAAAGGAATGCATATCAAATAGTCTGAGAGACGGCCTGTTGTGTGAGGCACACTTCTGCACAAATAATCAAACAGAATTTAAAAAGTACGCCTTTGTATAAAACAATGTTATTTGACGCCAAGGCTCTTTATATCAAATCTCACACAAAGACCTAAGTCTTACTTGCCAATGCATCTTTTAAAGAAAGACATGAGTGCAGGTGTCCCTGAGAATACATTTACATATTTACCACAACAGCTACCATGTTTCTTACTCTTGATTGCTTTGTTTTTTTGCCACCCCCATCCCATTTTTCAAATCTAAAAAAAATAGTATTATGATTTTTATGTATATATTTTATTATAAAACAATTAAATGCAAGGCACCAAACAACATGCACTATTTTAATGTTATATATAAAATGTAATAATGAATGACACTTATTATGTATTTGTATGAGTTACCTGTGCTGCTCCATGGCCTGGCGGCTGTGCAGTTGTAGCCCACATTCACCACAGCATTGGCCCTGGCTCTGGCCCTCCTGCCTCATTCCTGCTGCAAACTGGCCCAGGCGGTTCAGCAGTTCTCTGTGGAGCAGACCCTGGTGTAACAGGCCACCATAGGCCCTAGGGTCCAGTGAGACACCCAAGGGTGGGGCCATTGATACTGGGATCACCCCATCCCCTGTGTGGTTGCCAGTCATTGAGTAAATAGCGGTCATATGTTTCTCTCCTATCCCAGGGAAAGAGTCCAGAGCATTGGCTGCTGCTCCTCCATGCTCCGGGCTGGAGTGCAGCTCTCGAGCACTGGTGATGACGCTGCTTCTCAGAGGGGTCCCGGGGCCCTCATCATGAGGCTGCTCTGAGACACCACTCCCCTGGTCCGGGCTGGAGGGCTGGCCTTGGCCCACCTCAGGCTCATCCACCTGCATGCTCTCACACTTGATGCTGTCAGGATCCATAGAGGTCACCTGGGACAGCTCTGAGGGTGACTCATGGGTGCTCTTGAGCGCCCCCTCCTGGAGCTGTTTTGGGCTCAGTGGTGTGTTGTTTTGCTCCATGTGAGTGGGACTTCTGTCAGACATGTGGTACAGGGCCAGTTGGTGCAGAACAGAGGGGGTGGTACGTGCAGGCCCATCCTGTATGGAATGCTTTTTTGACATTAGCATTTGTCTCCAGTGGCGGACGCGTGGCTCGCTGTGGTCTGTGGGGCTGTGGTTTTTAAGGGCTACATCATGGCTCTCCTCATGCTGAATGGTCTCCAGCACCTTGAGGCACTGCTCCTCCAGATACTCTATCTCCAGGATCTCTGCAGCGTACAGCAGGTCGTCCAGGTCCTCAGCAGTGGCCTGCAGAGAGGCGGTGTAAGCATACTCCAGGATTTGCTGGAAGGTCTTGGGGGATAGGAAGTCCAGGGCATATCGCAAACTGCTGCGATGGAACAGGATCTCAAACATCTTGCTGGTGCAGGCCAGGACTGTGCGATGTGCTGGAAACTCCTGGCCATCTACTGTGATGATGACATCGCATAGGGTGCCAGTGAGACGCATTTGATTGGCCCGGTGCAGCAGAGTGCTGGAGTGAGAAGGATTGTGGAGCTGGAGCACACCCATGTTTGTACGAGCCTTTTCCTCTCGGAGCTGGCCCGAGCCACGCATCAGGTGCTGTCCCGCCTGGTTCTGTGGGCCTCAGCTGTCTGTGGTCTGTGATTTGTGCAGGATCACAGGATCATTAGCACCTGTCTCAGTTACATTGTGACACAAAGCACATTTAATTACACACAGCTCAACACATTAAAAGTATACAAGTATATGTCTTTGTTAGTTTTCCAATGAGATTGTTAAGAGAGTCTAAGCATTGGAAGGCAGGTCTAGAAACCTCTTCTAGCCCCTATATGTGTTTTCCTATGTATTTTAATTAAAGAGCGGATAGGAGGCGAGGGCTGCATGGTCGATAAGCGCAGACTAGAGCAACAGTTTCCACTAGAGGTGATTATATTCGGAGGTCTCGTTGCGCGCGGTCACGTCGCTGTAATAACGTCTGCATACTGAGAGGTGACGCTTCAATTTATCAAGCGCCTCACACACATCTCCTCACTCAACAGGTAGGCCCACTATTACCAGCCGCCCTCGAGGCTCATTAGTTCATTTAGGCTGCACGTCTTCGTGATTAGACGTGTTAAAGACAATTAAATCGCTCCGCTAAAAATCCCTAAATAAGTTATCAAAGTATTTAATTGATGAGCGCGTGATAATGGATGGGGGTAGAGTAGCGGAGACGGGTTTGTTAGAGGGATTTGTGTGATTATAATAGCTGTAGCCTAACCAAAAACCCAGTGTCCGTGAGTCTGGAGCAGACCGAGTGATGCGGGTGAAGCCCCAACTCCCAGTCTCCCCATCCGCGCGCATCAGGTGCACACAGAATAAGCGCGTAGAAAATCCGAATACTTCAAATTAAGCTTCAGCACACGCTCCTGCAGTCCCCTTGTCTGCCCGGGCTATGACAGACCGCCTGTTGTCTGCAAGGAGACATTTCCAAAATACATGCAATTCCTGTCTCATTGGAAACATTTACTTTCAAATCAGTCCTGTCACTTTTCTTTTGGCGTGCTTTAAGGTATAAAATCCCTCAGTCAGTATTTAAGAAAGTAGAATACATTTTCAAATAAACAGACAAGCACTGAAAAGTCATTCTAGTTCACGCACCGGAATGACCCGAGTTAAATTGTTAGTTGCCCACATGAAGAGTATAGTGTAATAAAAGTGCGCAGTGACAGTTGTTCCTACCTCCACGTCCTCTCACCCTCCGCGGATTATCCAGGCAACATCATGCTTACACATTTCACAGTACGCGCTCCAAACTCACTCCTGCCTCAAGTAAGCAAATCATGAGCCAGCCGCCACTGTCAAGCCCCACAGGGAAGTTCCCACATCCGAGGACGAACTTCACAATAAAACGCGCACCAGACTCTGAAGAGGATTGCTTAAAGGTCTATTCAAAAGGCTAATATACGTTCTAATATAGGCTTGTTTTTTCTTTTTTTTTACTTTGTAGAAGTGGACTTGCTCGCATTTTGCCTTAGATTAGATTAGATTCAACTTTATTGTCATTACACATGTATACATACAGGTAATGAAATGAGGTTTAGTATCTAATCAAAAGATGCGTGAAGAGTCCCTCAGTCGTCCAGGTAGGATCCATGATAAAAGGAGAAATTCAATTTGTCAACTGGACAAAGTTTGTTTGGTCGAAAACGTTTCGCCGCTGATGAGCCGATGAGCGGCGAAACGTTTTCGACTTTGTCCAGTTGACAAATTGAATTTCTCCTTTTATCATATCTAATCAAAAGTGCAAGGAGCAGCAAGTGCATGTATACAGTAGAACTATATACAGTACAATACACAGTATACACAATATACAGGCTACAGTATGGTTGTAGAATTATGTACAGATAAATAGGGCAATATGAACATACCTTACTTACCATCCTTAACCACTGTAAGGCGCTTTGTGTTACATTTTTGTATGAAAAGCACTTTATAAATATTGTTTGATTGATTGATTGATTGAAATAATAATAATAATTAAAAAACATAGCCGCAAGTGGCGATGATCGGCCCTCGCTTTTAATGTCCCACTTGTCTAGATGATCCAGCACACTTCTGGCGAGTCTGGGTCAAAAACCCTAGGAGGAGTTCATTAAAATACGAGGACATGAAAATGCTTTGTGCCAGATCAAAGTTAAAGATCAATGATCTTTAAAGTTAAAGATCCATGATCAATGCTCAAAGTCACAGCTCGAGGTCACGTGCTCCAATATGGCCGACTTCCTGTTAGTTGCTTAGCAACCGCGTATACCGGGTATAGCCATAGGCACAATGTATTCAGATTTTCCAGTGGGCACTGTCAAGCCATTTTTTAAGATTTTTTAATACAGATTATTTGTAAATTCCTTTTTTGGCATTCTTGAATTTTGTGCAAAATTTCGTGAGTTTTCGTCGGTGGGAAGAACCCGAAACTTGAAAAAAGGGGTTAGAAGAAGAAGAAGAAGAAGAAGAAGAAGAGGAAGAAGAGGAAGAAGAGGAAGAAGAAGAAGAAGAAGAAGAAGAAGAAGAAGAAGAAGAAGAAGAAGAAGAATAAGAAGAAGAAGAAGAAGAAGAAGAAGAAGAAGAAGAAGAAGAGGAAGAAGAGGAAGAAGAGGAAGAGGAGGAAGAAAAACCAGAACAATAACAATAGGCCCTACACTTTAGCGCTTGGGCCTAAAAAAATAAAAACTCACTCTGTAAATCTGACATTATTTAGCTGGTTTTATCTGGGGAAGTATTCAATTTGTTAATGTTCAGATTTTTTATTTAGTATAATAATATACTAGATTACATAATAATATATTATATACAGTGGTACCTCACCTTACGAAAGACCCAACAAACGAAAATTTCAAGTTACGAAACGCCTTCACGTTAAATTTTGGTCTCTAGATACGAAAGAAAATTCAAGTTACAAAACGCGAAATCTCAAAAATTTAAATAATGTGCGCTCAGCCACACACATTATACGCTTTTCTCAGACTGAATTTAAACTTTTCTCACATTTGTCTCTCGTTTAAACACTCAAACTTTCATAGATTTTCAACAAAATTATTAATAGTGAAGCGTGGGGAGAGGGGGGAGAAAACTGTGAGCGGACACGTGTGATAGCGCAGCATGACCCGGCGCGGGGCTGCCAGCAGGTCTAGACCTGGACTAAACCAGGACTGGACCAGGACTAAACCTGGACTAAACCAGGACTAAACCTGGACTAAACCAGGACTAGACCAGGACTAGACCAGGTGGATTAAAGCGCAGCGCGCGGGTCTATTTCCTGGTTTCGTTTCGAGTCACGGTTGAGGTGAGCAGCGAGGGAGACCGCACGCAGTCTGAGCGCATGAACGAACGCATGCCTGGTCTAGACCAGGTCTAGAGGAGGTCTAGAGGAGGCACGGTTTGAGCACGGGTCTCGTTCATGCGCTCAGACTGTGTGCGGTCCCCCTTGCTGCTCGCCTCAGCCGTGACTCGAAACGAAACCAGGAAATAGACCCGCGCGCTGCGCTTTAATCCACCTGGTCTAGTCCTGGTCTAGTCCTGGTTTAGTCTAGGTTTAGTCCTGGTTTAGTCCAGGTTTAGACCTTGGTCTAGACCTGGTATAGTACATGTTTAGTCCTGGGTCTACAGTCTCTACGCAGAACACAAAGTTACACTATAAAAAAAAAACTTGGATCAGGGCCTTGGAACGAATCAGGCTTTTTCCATTGAAATAGCTACTCAACTTACGAAAAATTCACATTATGAAACCACTTCTGGAACGAATTAATTTCGTAAGGTGAGGTACCACTGTATAATGTCCCTACTACTGCATAAAACTCATTGATGATGACGACGACGACGACGACGACGACGACGACGACGACGACGACGACTATTATTATTATTATTATTCAAGATTGTTTCTTTGTCATATGCAGGATCAACACAAGGTCAACAATGCAATGAAATGCTTAGGATCAGAAGAACCGTTGACTCGCTAAGAAGTCAAGAAGTACTAATAGCAGCAATAATAGTACATGGTAAAAAAAAGTGTTGCAAAAAAGTGCAGGGGACAAGGTAAACAATATAATAATATGTAATAAAATATAATAAAGTGCAGGTAGGATTAAATAAGGTGTAAGTAGAGTATTTGACAGATTGCACAGGATATAGTGTAGTATAAGTATTGCACAGGTTATTGCACAGGTAACAGTAGCATTTACAGTGAGGTAGTGACAAACATGATACATTCATATAGAGCAGCAGCCATTATTATTATTATTATTATTATTATTATTATTATTATTATTATTATTATTATTATTATTATTATTATTATTATTATTATTATTCATTTTCTGACTCAAAGGCTTTATTGTAGTGTGAAAAGGGGAAAGACTGGGTGGAGACATCAGCAAAGGGTCAGGGCTGGGAGGCAAACTCAAACTGAGGTGGAAACATCCACATGGGAAACACTGAGATTCATTTTTCAAACTGATTTAGTGATGCACCAGTAAAGGGAAAAAAACAACTTAGATAATTAAAACATAGGCCTACAACATGTTCGGTATGTTTTACAACAATGAAGACATGTTTTAGGCCGAAACTGATGTAAACGAGTGTGTTTTATGGTGAAAGGTGTCTTCCGTCATTACCTGAGTTATGACGGTAGTTTGCCGCCGTCTTGACCGGCTGCAAATCATGAGCGGCCGACGTGAGTGATCGCCCTCTGCTTCTTTTCGCTCCTGCAGCAATCAAGAGACATCTGCAGGGCATCTGAAGACTGACAGGCCACCGGGTTCGCCACTTTCAATTCGAAAGGGCAAACACAAGTGCCGGAGCGGAGCCGGCTACAGGAGTTGTGTTTAGGCGAAGTGAAAAGTGAAGTGAGGTAAAGCGGGGCCTTTTAGTCGCATGTCTGAAACAGGATGCTTCGTCAGGTCACCGCGGTCTCCTGTGGTCACGGACACTGTTGACACAGCACCCGTTTGCGGCTCATGTCACATTAGCTGCATGCCTCTGCTGAAAATACCTCACTCTAGTAACCCACTCAATATTTTGACATCCAAGCCGGGAAGAGTTAAACTTGACTCATACCCAAACATGCATTATATAACCACGTGCTTGTTTTCCCCAGTGCAATCTGAACAAGTGTCCTGAAGAATGCAGTGCCCAGAATAACCTGATTGCACTGTAACCTTTGTGTTAATAGTCCAGCGCGCCCATGACATGGCGAAAACAAGACGCAACAATCAGAGGGCGACGGCTCCATCTACTGGCTACAGCGAGGCACTACATGCGCTGACTTCGCGTAGAAATGAAGAAAATGCGCCAGACGCTTTTAGAATTAGCTTTTTTTTATTTAGAAGATGGGTTAGCACCCAGACTGTACAGAACAGATGTAAGATTAAATAAAATATGTTCGAAGTTGAGACAGACAAGGAATGTGGTTGAGAAAATGTGGAAGATCTCTATGATGAGCTCCATTAGGCCTATGTCCATTCTTTTTGTTAAGACGCATTAAAAATGCTGTACATTTATTCATCTGGTCAAAGTTGATTTTTAAAATAATAATTAAAACGAAACTAAATAAATACATAAAGAAGGGGGAGGGGGTTGAGCTGTTAACACTTTGTCTATGGGATGAGACTGCCCAAACATGGACATATTTTTAAGCACAGTTTTTATAAAAAGATTGAATCATGCCACGGTACACCTTCTTTCACTACAGCTGCAAGTTGTAGTGCTGTGACAGACATATTATACACCACATCATGTTAGTTCATTTATTACACTTTAGTTCTATTCATTCAGAATACTAAAAAGAAAAGGCAAAATCTGTCACAACACTATGCAGATTATTAAAACTGAGGACAAGACAGTCTATTGACACACAGGCGCAGTGCACAAGCTTGCAGGCAGGAATGGAAACAAAACTGTTCTTTTGTACAAGATACAATTTTCACAACAAAAAAAAGCCCAAATTTTGATTTACTCTAGTGATGCTGAATTAGTAGCACTTGAAGCTGTCCCAAGGCTATACTGAAAGTGATGCCGTTTCACCAATGTGTTTGTGAGGGTAGATTGCCTTTTTACTGCTGTTTTCATTTAGATATGCACTAAAATGTTAAAACGCATCAAAATAGTTTGATGCTAAATATATTATTTTTAATTTACCATAGAAATATGGCCTACTATTTCCATCTAGACTTTTCTATAATTATTTTATTGATCAGATATGGTATAATCCACACACCTACAGCATTCCTGTATTAGACAAGCTGTAACGCCAACCACTGTAAACAAAAGAGTACAACCTTACAGGTCAGACATGCATAACAAGCTCCAAAAACACTAACTCACAATTCAAACAAAAAAGCAACAATGTACATCTGAACAGGAGAACATGAACATAAGAAAAATAATCTCTATTTATATATATATATATATATTTATATAGTATATATAGTCCTTTTTTTACATTGTTTATTAATAATTCAATGGTTGTGCACAACAGCAGTTTAAACCATAACCACATAAAAAAGAACTGTTATTAGTGTATTTTATCAGGCAGATATTATAAGATAGTTACCATTTATCCTGTGCGAGTAAATAAAATAATACAAAAATAAAATTAATCTCTTATGATCTAAACTTCCAGGGTGTAGTAAACATGTCATGTGACCCATAAGGCGCACACTGAGGTGCATTCAAACAAGAGTTGTGATTTTGTAAAATGAAGTTAAGGGCACTGGAAATCAAAACTCAGCAGTTTTGCAATGTCCATGTGGAAAATGGTCATGTCCCATCATGCTTTGCTCTCAGTCTGTATGATACTGTTGTGTCCTGTAGAGATCTCTGCCAGGGCGTTTGTTAACTCGGCCTCCTCCAGTTTGCCTGTTTCATCTGAGAAAAAGTGCCTGAAAGGGTGAAAGAGGAAGCATGTTCAATCATTATAGAGCTGAATTATTTAAAGAACATTTGAACACAATTAATATTAGCTGTTAACATGTTAACCATGTATCCATCTGACATTTTCACCCAATATGTAAGAAGACGCCTTATATACTTGGACATCTTATTACATATTTCTTCACCACCTTGACAGTAGGGAAAATACACAATAAAATTGTTGTTTTTTATAATGTAGCTAACAAGCCTCTATAGCAGGTGATATTAACTTGTGTGTAGTTCCATTGTAAAAGCAAAGGTTGTAGCTGTGTTTATGTTGATTACTGCTCATTATACTGCTTATTATTATGTATGAATTAACTATAATACGTAATATGTTCTATGTGATCAACAACAAAGAAAAAATAAACAATTCAGAAAAAGTGACACTGAAAATAAACTAATGCACCGGTGACATTTTTGAGCCAGAGACAAGGCCTCGCTTGAGTGATTAGAAAGGCATGATGTTGTGTCTATTTACCATTTAAATACATAACTAATCTACTTATGAATTTAAAGGGAAAGCCCGTTCTGATGAGTCTAGTAAACCGCCCCAAATGGACAATGACACACACAAGCATAAAACAGAAAAATCAAGACATCATTTTTCATTCACAACACAACATTGAACTAAATATACCAATAATACTGTCATTGCCGAATTAACCATTACTTTAGATAGTGCGTGGTCAATGGCAGGATGTGGTGGTGAATGAATGGGCATACACACGCACACTCGCACACAAGCACACACACAGATAAACCTCTAGAGGGAGCCGTACTCATCGCTGACAGGAGGAGGAGCGGTCTTGGCCAGAGTCTCTGATGAGGGGTCTGCTCCATCTCCATTGGGCATAGTGGGATCAGAGGGTGGGCTGTCTAGGCTAATCAGGTCAGCAGGGGGTGATGACGGCCTCTCTGTCCTGTCCCTGAACTCTAACTCTAGGTCAGGACTCTCTAAGCCAGTGAGGTGCGGGCTGGGGGCTTCGGGAGTTAGTAAATCATATGTGTTGGGATGCATCGCAAAGAGGTTGTTTGAGGTGTTGAGATTGGAATTAGCAGAGTTCCCAGTAGAGACATCTGCGACTAGGGGGGCAGTGTCTTCAGTATCCACGCTGGGTTCGCCGTGATTGACTGAAGGAGCATTTTTGGTGATGTTATAATCATCCATTTGGTCAGACAGTTTATAATTATTAAAGCTACTCTCTGGGGCAGTGCTGTGTGCATTTTGCAGTGTTGCAGGATAGGTGGCAGTGTTAGGTGTGGTGAGTGCGTCTAAGGGTACTGGGTCTGCTGGTGGACTGGGGGCGGGCTTCCTCAGAGTGGGGGAGGCAGAGGGGGAGGAGGCAGCAAGTGGGGAGACAGGGGGGCTATTTCTCGCATGCTGTGCCGCCATAAGTTTGGGAGAGAAGCGTCGCTTTGGTGGTATTGGTGTGACAGATTTAGGATCTTTAGTCCGATCCGGAGTAGATGGAGGAGTGTTCAGTTTAGGCTGCTCCTCAGGGATGAGACTGTCTTTCTGATCCAAAACTAATGGGCTTGGTCTATCTGCATTTTCGAGCTTTAAGGGTGGCTCTATTTTTCCCACGTCGTCAGTAGAAGAGTTGACAGGTGTTGGCGGGGCAGTGTTGGACTCGGCACATGGGGTTGCAGCGGTGACGGGGGCATGTGCGGGCTCGTTGGCAGGAGTGGACAGACTACAGGTGAGTGTGGTGGTCTCGCTAGAGGGGCTGTCCTGGGCGGGGTCGAGAGTTGCAGTGGCTGTGGCTGAGGAGAGCGTGTCCAGTGCCAGAGCAGCAGTGTAAGCCGCCAGCCTGAGAGCAGGGAGAGAACAGAGACACACAGACTAGACACCAGGGTGACTGTGACGGAGGAAGGTGGCTCGGACCAGCATGCACGGGTTTAGTTACAACACCACACAAGTAGAGACAAAACAACTGAAAGAAGCACATATTAGGCCAATTAACCGAAATAAAAAGGCATCATGCTGTGAGTGGACCATAAAGGATACACCCCATACACACAACATGAAGTACACAGACTAGAAAACTAATACTAGGAAGAGGCTACCAAGAGCTACAGCACTATGGTTAAACAGTACCAGTGACAATTTTCAAATGCACTTTTCCATATAGCCTGCATGAATAATGGCTTTCTGTGGTTGTCAAATGACTTCATGGGTTGACCACACTGTAAATGCTGAAAATTCACTGTCTTTAACTGGTATTGCTTCAACCTTTACATCAGAACATTCTCCGATGACTGGAGAAAAAAAACATAATACGATAATCCCTTTGAATGGGAGTAAATACAAAAAGCAACACAGTTCAGTGGACTCCACTCAAGAATGACCCGGACTTTTCACAGTGCGCATTAATGGAGGCCAAATCAGCCGGTCTGTTAAAAAGAATGATTCTTTGAAGTGGAGTGCATTGTACACAGCTCAAAAGAAGAGTTAAAGGGCCGCGCGCCGCAGGTCAGCTGCACTTACTCTGGCTCTGTAAGGGGCGTGGTCTCGCTGGGCTCTGTGGGGCCTGCTGCATTGTGATTGGCTGTGCATTCGTCTTCAGTTCGAACTTCAACAATTGGTTCTTTAGACTCATCTTTTCTGTAGTAGGGCACATCATATATTTTAATAAGAGTAACAACATATCTATACATCTATATATATCTATATCTATCTATCTATCTCTCTCTCTCTCTCTCTCTCTCCATCTATCCATCTATCCATCTCTCTATCTATATATCTATATCTATCTATATATATATATATATATATATATATATATATATATAGATAGATAGATATAGATATATATATATATACATATAGATAGATAGATATAGATATATATATATATACATATACATACAGTATATAAGGATAGATTTTCGGTGTCTGTCTGCAAATTACAAGATCAATGTTTGTGTCTGGCTAACTGTGGCTGCATTTCACTAAAAGTAGTACCATAAAACGTAGACAAATCAATACATAATTCTACTACCCACACAATTTGATTTAAGTCAGCCATTTCTGTCAGTCTGCATCTACAGTCTTTTTTTTTTGTATTGATCTATATGGTATGCAAATCTAATTTCTCTGTTAAATGCAACTGCTTCTAAAATGCATTTTTTAACACAACTTACATGAATGCAGCCTTGCCCTCCTCCAGGTTGTGTCCTTTAGTGCCAGTGCCTGACTTCCCACAAAGGCACATAATTAGGCCACACTTGTTGACAAAGTAACAGGTGACATCCACAACCAGCAGGAGCAGTACAAATACTACAACTATGATGCCCGCCCAGAGAATAGTGTTCATATTGAGCACTGTCTCCTCGCCCAGATCTGCAGCACAAAGAAGAGGAGGTTTTACTCAACAGTGAAGACACAAAAATACTACCTACAGTTTATCATAAAAATAAAGTACTCACCTTTGTGCATCTGATGTTTCTTTTAACTAGTACTGATGTGCAAAGTTAGACTATGGTGTTAGTATTAAAAGAGTACATTTAAATAAATATTTTATTTAGTACCAGCAACACCAGATACACAAGATGTTGCTAGTATTTTAAAATAAGAAATAATTAGTACAGTATTCTTCTACTCATATTACAATGTTTTGCTGAAAGTACTGTATACAGAATTGTACTGTTATTGATTAAATTAATAAGTGCTCTGTCTTTGAATAACTCCCACCAGAAAGTACTGGGAAAGAATTGACACAAATGATCAAAAAATAAAAATGTGTATTAAAAAAAACATATAGCTATATTTTAAACAGACTAAAAAAAATGACAAGATTGACAAATAAAAACAAAATATTTTGTGCATAATTGTTACTAGACTAATATTACGGTCACACACACGTTCTCACAGATCACTGTAAGTGCTTCTGTCATTCACCAGCCCACAGTATTTTCAGCCTCTGTAGACTGGTGCTCTGCTCGAGCTGAGGCAGAGAGGAGTTCTGGTGCCTTTCGCTCAGAGTCATGTTAAAGCACCTTTTCTCTGATAAAATCAAAGAATGACATTGTCCAGAAAGGCCCTAAGAGAGCAAACTCCCCTTTTCTCTCCTATTAGAGCAGGAACATGGTGGACACAGACAGGATGAGTGATACCAAAGTGTATGTCACTGATGAACAGCCCTGTTTGGCTGAAAATGCACACACGTCAGGATGCAAATGTTCGTGGTCCACCACACCAATGTCCAAGACAGGGCAAGAGAGTGCCACACCAACACACAGAATAAAAGGAGCGGGGCAAATGAAGGGAAACAAAGAGGAAAACGAGAGAAGGGTGGGAGAACACAGGAAGAGAGAAAGTGAAAATGTGTCTGTACGGTCTGAAATCAACCAAAGTATAATAAGGAAAACTCATCATTATTGTAATCGAGGAGAAATGGCAACACATCAAAGAAAAGGCACAGCACAATGTTGAGATGGTGAGTGAGTAAGGGATGCTTTAGACTGGAAAATGAATGCATAAGCTCTGCTGCTGCTACATTTGTGAGGCTGATTTATTTTATATGGTCACTACACTTGAAAGTAGTTAGAGATGCTAATATTAAATATTTAGGGAGTCGCAATGCTTTTTCTCTTGAGAAAGCAAAACTCAGTGGAGATAACGTCAAGTGCCTGTCCGAGTTCTGCAAGAGCAAACTCAGGCTCATTTAACAAGGCCTGTCAAAACTTGAAAGTTAGAAGATTCAACCGGAAAATAATTTCTGGCACAGTGCTGTCCAAGAAATTGTTTTTGGAGATATATTTAGTTGTCATTCACCTTTCAATGGTGGAAAGGTAAAAACAGAGATATTCTGGATTGCTCTGAATTTGCTCTTTTATTAGTTTGAGTGTTCAGGCTCTGGGAAAATACCTGGTACTCCAGCTGGTTCTGCCGTGGTTCTGAATGACATGGATGCTGGCTGGGACTTGCCCTTCTGATTCTCAGCCACAACAAACACATTGTATTCTGTGTCCCATTCAAGTCCACTGAGGACCACAGAGTCACTGACACTGGGCATCCGGATCTCAGGTTTCCACTCTGTTGCCTGAACCTAAAAAAAAAAGGGACCACAAACCAAGTACAAAGAGTTCAGGCAATGATAAAAAGAATACAAAGTTCTCGGAATCTTATAAAACAATTAAGTTTTTAATTTACAAAGAGTGGACAGTGGACTGGTACTGGTCATACTCACAGGTTTGTAGCGGATGAGATAATGCAGGATAGGTGAGCCACCATCGTCCTGTTTGATCCAGCCCACTCGGAGAGAGTTGCCTTTGGGCTGAGGACTCCACTCCAGCTTTGGAGGATTGGGGTTTCCTGTGGGGATAGAGCAGCACCTTGTGTAAACATGTGCATATTTATGAAACAGAAGCAAATCTCCATCTTAAAGTAAACTCTTTTGTTTCATTAAAAACTGACTCTCCGCTTTGTTGTTTTTCTTTGAACGCACTTGGCCTTCCTAAATCACTTTCCAGGAGATAGCGGGTCTGGAGTCAGCCTAATTACCAAGTGACACATACACATGCTTATCTGATTCCGCCTGGGAGTGGCTTTCAATCAGCATTAAATTGCTAACTGACATAGGCCCTGTCCCCACGACAACGTTCCTGTTTTTTTTTTTACCCGGGGTGAAAAAAAGTCTCGTCCAGACACGTGTTGGATCAGAAAACATGCGCGTCAAGATGAGCACGGAGCGCTGAGTGAAAACGATGTAGTACATATGTCACACCAATAAGTGGCGCTGTAAACCGGAAAGAGCCAGAGCCACCAGTAACGCAGGACTACAAAGAGCACATGCGCAGAAAGTCCTTTCTCTTTCGTAAACAAGCAAACACGTGTACTTTAGGGACCGTCAACACAAGCGAATATATTTTGTCCCCCTGCTCCACCAATGTAGCAGCGACTCACTCCGGTAATGTGAAAATGCTGACCGTCCCTAACATAGACAGACGCCACAGAACAAAGATTTGCGCTGCGTGAGCAGAGTTTTTGCCTATAAATCGATAGTTAGCATTACTTGCTATCGTTTTATTAGATAGACATTAACAAGTAGAACTCTCGTTAACCTTGGGCGTGTTATTTAGGCAAAATGCTTGTTTGGATCTTACTACGGGAATGTTAAACATACTCGGACATTATGTTGGCTTTTCGGCGAGAATATACAACCGGGGACCATCACCAACGGGCAGCTATATATATTTGTGTGTGATACTGCATGTGCCTGTTTGTAAAAGGTAAAATTTCATTTAATAAAAAAGACAAGAAATGGTTGCTCTTTCTCTTTATTTACAGCACACAACACACTCAAATTGGTATGTGCTCCTCATTGTCCACTATCTGCCTTTCCAGCGATGGGATCTTTCCAGTTTTAAAATACGTGTTTAGCTTTGCATTGGCAAACACCCGTGCGTCGTGCGTACTGCCAGCCCACTTCACAGTAACGTCCATAAACCGGTACCTGTAGTCACACACCGCTTGTATGTTGAGGGGATGTGTCCCATCGATCGATCCCAAACATTGTGGCATGTCATGCACACGGAGGAAGCCCGAAACAAGCTCCTCTGCCTCCGGTTCCGTGAAAGGCGTAATTGTGCATGGTCCTCTGCTGTTGTCGCAATGCATTGCATATGAACAGAGTTTGATGCAGCATTGCCAATAAACTTCCAAAAGTCTGCAAAAGATACTGAAGTCCATTGTCCGCCATGGCTGTTGTTATCTGGTTGTTACCTGCGGAAGGCGCCGGGTTCCACCCTCTGGTCACCGGTCACGTGATGATTACGGCAGCGCGACGTCATCATTTTCTCACCTGCCCCGCTTTTTTGCCGCCCACATTCCAACGCAACGGGGGGCGTTCTCCGACTTCTCCACTCTGGAAGCCGTTTTTGAAAAACTCCGTTCTCGCCCCCAAAAACGCCGGCGCCGTCTGGACGGCAGGCCCAAACGCACCCAAACTTCTCCGTTTCCTCCAAAAAACGTTGTCGTGGGGACAGGGCCATAGTGCCATTGTAATACAGCTCTGGGAAGTGCACTTTTCACACCGACTGAAATGGTGATTCTTACCAGTGGCTTTCACAGAATAAACAGATAAGTGAGAAGATAACATTACTACTGTATAAGTAACATCAGTCCACGTGATATTTTAAACCTTGTGTTGGTGGGACTCTGTATGGAATCAATAGACAAAGAAATGTAATTTATTAAATGAATAAATGTTAAATAAAAATGAAAAACAAAGTTTTCCAATTTTACACAAAACATGTATTCAATACAGAAAGCTCACCAACTAATTACATTAGTTAGTCCAATGTGTCTGAAATGTAACAACAAGAAGGTTAGTAAGCTATGTCATGATTTCTTTAAATCAATTAGATTTTAATTAAACTGAATTAATGTTATACCTAGTAGTAGAAGTAGTGGTAGATGAGACATGATACATTGAATACATACAACACACAACAGGGACCATTTTTCAGTTTTTCCACTGTAAGCCATCAATATTGCCCAAGTGATAATGATATTAAACACTAGTGACAGTTACGTATCTCCATGTAAACGGCTGTGCTCCTCCTTCGTTCATCCCACTACGGCAAATGTCCAAATCTCTGATTAATACAATCGAGGTGGGTAATATTGCATGGCCGCTTCAGAGCAACTGGAGTTAAATGGATGAATTAATCTGAATGATCTGATAAGGAAGTGCTCTTTACAGAACTGGGCAGTTACCTTCTGTGGTGTGGAGGACATCAGCACAAACATGGTGCGATGGTGAAGTGAGAGTAAATGAGACAAATGCATAATAAGACATGACAACAATCCCTTTAAGGCAAACAAACACACTGGCATGGCAATATAACAGCAACATTTTATAAAAAGGTGCATCCAACTGCTTTGTCTTCACTTAAGACTTTGTGATTTACGAGACAGCTGATTAATCAAAGCTGATGAGCCTAATCCAAAAGTAAACATTTCCAAATTACACCCAATGGCGACCGCTTGAGGGGCCCCACTGCGTTTGAACTGCAGAGATTTGCTCGTACTTCAAAAATACAGCCATTAAACCAATTATTTCTCAAGCTGTGAATCAAAGCGATATTAATATTCATAGGTAACAACACAATACATAAATTACAATCTAGAGGTAAGGAAAAAGTTAAGTTTTGTCAGTGTTACAGTCAGGCAAGGTCGCACACTTTTGGTTATTCTATTACTCTAAATGTTGCTAATCAGAAAGGGTTGATGAGGTCCAGACAGGACAGACAGCGCTAGGACACTAAAGACTAATCAGCTATTATCCGCACTACTCCACAAACCTGTATCCTCAGCGAAAAAATGAAAATTGCCATCTAGAGACAGAAAAGTAAACAAATCAAGCAATCAGAATCAGGGGTGTTCACTAGTGACTTTCTGGAGTCAATGTTCTGGTTAAGCATGTTAACAGTTGTTGTTACTGTATAATTTAAGTAATATAACTGAACGAACAAGATTCTGGGTATGATTTTAAGACCTATGTGTATTTTAATAAAGCAAGAAATACTGCTTCTCCCAGGAGCATGAGTATTCTAATAAAGCATCAATAAGTAATATATTTGCCAAATGTTTTTCATATCAGAATTAAGCTATATAGGCATGCTTGCTGCCACTTTTATATTATATTTATATGATTTCTTTCTGATATTACAAAGAGCATAAGAATTACATTATTGATTAAATAAAACAATAGAACGTAGAGATATGGGGTATGGTTATGTGAATATAAATAAATATAAACAGAAAGATAATTATCCAGAAAAACAGACAAGACAATGCCTTGATAACAGATTGTTGATGAAAAATGCATCAATCCTACACCACGGCTTGTGTTAATTTCAAAAGGACTCGGATGACAGCTAAATCTGATGCACCCGCCCACGTGAGATGACAAAATTAAGCCTCAGCCAAAAACAGAATCTGCAGACGATTAGCATTAAGATAACACAGAACGCTGACCAAATGTCTCTTAACAGATTTCATTTGGAGTCAACAATCTTTACAATGTGGAATAGAAAAGGGCCATGAAGATCTTTTCAGCTGACCAGCAGAGGGCACTAAACACTAAAGAAACAAGTTAAATCCATACTATTGCTCCAGTTTTATAGAAATAGGCAGTTGCAAAGGTAAACGTAATAGGTTCTGCATGTAAGCACATGAACAACTGCTTGTGTAAATAACCCATATTGTTTACAGAGTTTCTGCCACAAAGGCATGAATGTACTTACGGACTGGCTCGGTCTTGAAGAACTCGGCAGGGCTGCTCTCCCCTTCACCCTTCCCATTGATGGCTGATAATCTGACTTCATAGTTGGTCTCTGGCTTCAGGCCTGTGATGATCATCTCACTGACAACGCCTGTCACAAGAGGCAGGTCAAAGCTTTAATTAGCGCAAAAACAAACTACGTCTGGCTCGTCACAACACAGTGACACAGTGAAGTACTGAAACTAAATAATTTTTATTCTGATCACAAAAGTATTGTGTATGACCATGTTGACCATTTCAAATTCATCAGTCAAACATCTGTTAACACAATAATGCTCTTGCAGTTCTTGACTTAATATTAATCTTATTTCTTTCTTGTGTCATTGATTTCTCTTCTCAGCCAGGTACAAAATACTGAATGCTGTAAAATTATTCAAGCAAGGCAATTATTCAAGATCTATATAACTGAGACTGTATATATAGCAAATAGCTCAAAGTAAACACTTTCTTACCATCCTGGGCCTCAAAGACCTTGTGGTGCCAGCGGGCACTCCCAGGAGCCCTCCACTCTGCCTTGTACCTCAGAACAGGCACTCCTCCACTGGACTCAGGTTCCTCAAACTGGACCTGTGCCGTGGTGGAGAAGGGCCGTACCTCACTCACAGAGGGGGATGATGGCACGTCTGTGACAGTGAGACACACACCGGTTACTGCTGAAATTATAATAATTTATAATGGGTGCACATAGAGTTGTTTTTCCATCCAATTTCTATACAAGTAAACATTTTCATCAAATTAATTTTGGACTGTAAGAGAGGTACAGAATGATAAACTGATTCTGGAAAACTATTTCATTTCATTCACATGAATGATTATTGACTTTCAGCCCACTGGTGATAAAAGAGAGAGAAGCCAGTGTAATACATTAGAGAACTGTGGTTTTGTCAATTCATTTTAAGGCTACAGACTTGTAATCTTCAACACTGTGTGACAGTGGCTGCTGTGTTACTGAGCGATGGTGGGAGACTGCATGAGCACACAGCACCAGTAGTGGTTATTTTTATCTGCACTAAATAAAATCCTTAAGCCTGTTTGTTTTGCTAAACAACCGAATGAACGAACAGGAAATCATCTGCCAGTGGTTGTTTCAGCGTTTGAGCTTGATATAAAAAACATTTAACAAATAGTGATCTATTTCTTTTAAGAGTAGCTCTATTCAGAGGCCTAGCTGTGTTATTTAAGTGTGTTTGGTAGCTGTCACTCTGCTATGTATCCTTTATAGATGTTATAGATATTATAATGTATAATATTAAACCACAGCAGTTGTACAGTTCAGGACTGACCGGCCTGAATCAGAAGAAACTCCTTGGACTCAGTTCCCATGTCATTTGAGGCTGTGCAGTTGTAGCTCCCAAAATCATTTTCTGACTCTGGCATTATCTGCAGGAAAGAGAGAGAGGACAGCAACACATTTACTGTAAGAAGGCAGAGAGGCAGACCAGATGAAGAAAGTTGTGTCAAGCCTCTAAAGGTGACCTTTATGTTTGTCCATTAGTGGAGCCTATTTTTATTTGTTGTGAGCATTTCTGCTAAATAATTCAGGATATCTTTTCCACAATGTAGCTGAAAGAAAATCCTACACTTCAGTTCAATCCTCATAAAATTTTGATGAACAGAAAGAGTGTCAACATTTAAATCTACCACATGCAGGATTCCACATTAGTTAGCAGAGCTGTGTACCTGTAAGTAGCTGGAGGATGGGGTCCTGAAAATCTTGATGTTGGTGGAGTTTGCGTTGGGCAGCTGGAGTCCATCGCGCAGCCACACAATAGACACTTCACTGGGGTAGGCCCTGACCTCACAGCTCAGGTTCACAGAATTGCCTTCCCATGTGTACACCGCCACTGTGCCGTGGATCTTAGGAGCATCTAAACAAAACATTTACAATTCTCACATTATATTCCCCATTTCAATTAGCAACATAAACAGGATATATACATGATATGATGTTATATTATGAGAGGCAGAATTAATGAGACTGCTGCAGCAACGAACATTATTCTTTGTCATCTCTAGGTGTTGTCACCTTTAATAAAGATGTACTATTCAGGCATTTAAATCTTTTTATGCTCAAGAATTAAAACCAATAAAAAATCCAAACCAGATTCAGTAGCTGCCAAGTGATTTAGCACCTGCCAACAGAGCTTTGCTGTCTTATTTAACCTCTAACCTTTTAAATAAAGTACTTACAGTGAACCTCCAGATACGCTGCTGCTGTGTCTTCTCCAATGGCACTCTGTGCTGTGCACATGTATTGTCCGGCGTCTGTGTACTTGACATACTTTAAAGTCAAAGAAGAGACCCGAGCATCACTTCTTACTACTACATTTCCATCTGGGCTCTAAAAGAGGAGAGAAAACAGCATTCACATTTCTACAGAACATAATGGACATAATGGATACCTGCATGAATGTGTGACCTGAAAAGATAGAAATGAAAATAAAAGAAGAGATAACTGTAAATAAATAATGAGGGACTAGAAACATCCAAAGCTTTTCACACCAAGGTCTCACCATGTGAAGAACATGGTGAGTGGAAGACCAAGGAGAATTTTTAGCACAAAAGAAGCAGTAATCTCATCAGTAGCCTTAATATTACGGAGAGAAAGCTGTCATTTAATGTACAAATATGTTTGAAATTACTTCTACTACATGAAAGTTGCACATTGAATGGTAAACTAGTTGAATTATAATGACCTGATAAATGCCTGTTCCACTACACCCAGATTTCTTAGAGAAGCAGACACAATGAGCTTCCTGCTGCTGACCTGAGGGTCAACCTCCCTGGTAAGTTTCACCTGTCGTCACCTGATACTGAGCCATTAGCCTTGGTGGCACGGTAGTTACTCTTTAACAGAATCATTGTCTTTTAAAACTTTGAATCTATTTCAAAGTTGGAGTTCAAATAAAAGTATAAAGTAAAGCGGGTGTACATTTAGTTTGATTAGAACATAAAAAACATATTAACTTCAAACCTCCAATATTACTGATCATGAACGGTAGAGCTGCTGTAAATGGCTGTATTTCAGTGGGCAGTAGCAGGAATAAGCCTGTGTTGGCTTTGATCCAGGCTGTCGGCCAAACAAAAGCATGGATGCTTTTACACATATTGAATTAGGACCATCCGGGCAGCCATGTAAGAGAAAACCTCCTTCGGTTGTATTCACATTCAACAGACAAAGCACGTCTGGGCCATTCATTATGCATAACGGGTAGCAGGAGCAGAGACAGTTGTATAATGCAGTACCCCTTTACTCTGACCCTTAGCACAAACAATTTCCCGACAACCTGGAACACTAACATTTGTGCCCCACCCAGACACCTGTGAATCTCCAAAAGCACATCCGCTCTGAAAAACCCATACCAACCAAATAATCTACCTCACAATCAGCTAACAGTCCATACTCAGTATTAAGCAGAGCCAGTTAATAGCTTTCTCTGCTCCTCTGTAAGACAGGAGACACATAGCTGAACATCAGAGCATAAAATTGCGAATACACTGAGGGCATGTTAAACACATGTCTCGCCAGGTTTGATCTGGCCTCGAATACAAATGTAGCTTTCTCTGACTGTAACTTTTCAAATCACTCACAAACATGCAGTGCATTCATAAACTAGTGTATGCCCTGGGCCTCGTAACAGGATCACCAACACAATTCTCACACTATACAGAGGCAAGGGCTCATGGATGGAATTCACAACTATTTTAGGGGCCTATATTGTACTATTTTGTGATCTATGTTATAATGTTGTTTCCTCATCAAAAACATATCTGGAGCTGTGGTTTGTTTCATTCACAAAATCCTGCATATATGGGTGAGTTCTTATCTCAAACAGAAAACACTCTGGTCCATCTTGTCATGTCATGTGGTCATACAGGAAGTGCTCCTTTGTGTTTTTAAACGCTATACACCTTCATTAAAATAATTTGGATAATTTCACCCCTGGAATCGCCAATCTCTACTTAACAAAAAGTAAAAAGTAGCTGTTAACTTGAAAACTACCACTATAATAGCTTTGGGGATCTAAACAACTAATAAGACTAATAAAAAAGGTTACTCAAACATGTGTGAAATGAAACAAAACACAACTGCGGGTATGTTTTTAAAAAGGCAACAACATTATAATATGGCTAAAAGCTAACAAGAATCAATTTTGTGTAATATAGGGCCTTTAATAAATGACTCCCGAATATTGTGTTGAAACTAAGGCAAGCAACAACAGCACCTGCTCTAGAATGGCAAAAAACTACAGTAATTATTTTTAAATTATAGACCAGAGTGGGACAGTAAAATATCTTTCGCACAATGAATTAACACAGCATTGCATAACATAAAAGCCTTATCTCCTACCTTTAAGATAACTTAATTTCAATTAAAGCTCCTGCTGGGTTTTGCCAAATGAGAATGAATAACTTCTTAATCCACATCACTTTAATATATAACCCTGAGGGAGGCTGAATTTCTCACCATTCTCCCATATGTAAACCCATATTCTGATTAAGTTGAAAAGGCTTGTGTGGGCGATTATTTCTGTGCCATGTTAATTTGTTTCAGGAACAGGCATCTGGCTCCTGCAAAGCTGTCACACATTCTCTTCAATGCACATTCAGAGATGTCAGGCGAAAGCTATAGATAAATGCAAGAAGAAGTCATGAGATAAGGTTTGGCAGCAGACCAGGCGAGGACATGTGGGTGGGAAAGAACTCAAAAAGTATGATTTCTCCATAAACAGAGAAGAACAGAAGCATGCAGCACCAAACACAGTCTAAAGCTGGCAAAGCACCAGGCAGATGTCCTGTTCCAACTTGAAGAAAACATACAAAAAAAAGAAGACGAAAAGTTACAGGTTTTGTCCCCTAACTAATCAAAAGTTTGGGCTACATCCATCCCAAATTAAATTAAAGAAGTTCCTAACATGAAAGATGGATGGGTGTTTGAAAAGTCATGCATTTAGAATACCTTGTGTTGCTCAGGCCGAGTCCATGATGCCTGTAAGGACAGAGACAGAACAACAAACAAAAGGCAAAGCAATTCTTAGAAAAAAATAATTTGTATGCAGGCAAAGCTGGGAGATGCATTCTGAACTTTCTGTCTTCTATATTCAAAGAGCTTTAAGTTCAGTGTCTCATAATGTAGTATTTGAAGTATTTGAATTTTCAGGATTAACAGGATATTTGGTGATAATTAACTCTACAACAACACTTGTTACTATCCCTGTGAAAAATGTCTATTAGCATCTTGATAACACCACTGTGTTTAGATAAGGAGGTCATTGGTTTATCAGGAACAAGCCATTAAACTGCATTTCAGCTATTGCTCCTAGTAGTACTTACGCTACCTTAAGCCGTACTACAAAAATGAATCATACTTCCCAATGACTGCTGAACACTTTGGATTTCTAAGAGGCATTTTTCTAGGTCATTAGAACGCATCCAAAACAAATTATTACTACCGTTAATAAATCATCAAACATACTTCCCAACCATTGACTGTATACATAAATGGACATAGCTAATCCGCTAGACGCCATGTTCCAAGTAGGAAGTGTTCATGGGGGCTCTTTGAGTTCCATCGACTCCAAATGACTTCCAGTTGACTTTACACTCAAAAACTGTCACCCATCTCTGTAACTGCTGCTGTGAGCCTATTCATTTTGGTCTTAAATTGTTCATATTCATCCACCCTCCATGATCCTGGTGTTTTTATTTCACAATTTTGTCTGTAAATAAATATTTTTTTTTCCTAATAAGGAGCTTGGCCCCTGTAAAACTGCTAGCCTTGTGAGCTTCATTTGACTGGAGCTGAATGCTATGGGTGATGTCACACTTCACTTCACACTTTGTCACAGTTCCAAATACAACATTTAAAACGCAGGTTAACAGCACTAAAAGCTTTTGAAAGGCATGCTTGGTGAATTCTGAGATGCTGTTAAGAGTGACAATGCGATGTAATGGCCCAGAAAAGAGAGAGTACTAGACCGTAAAATACATGATAAACAGCTATTTCATCAGGTGCAGTAAGAAAATGTAACATATTTAAAATGAGGTCAAGCAGAGAGTTCATTGACTAGATCACATATTACTCTTTCAAGAATTAAGTGACTAATCGTGACAATTAACAAATAATCATTATCTGGAGTATACAGGCTCTAAAACATATAGGTAAAGACCTTCATAACAGCAACAGACAGCATTAATAAATCAATAACATTAATAAATCTAAATAAACCATTTCTGATTTCATTGTTATTGTCCATTTTATTTGTAAATATTACAGAATAGTTGCCAGTTGCCTTATTTCAACCTTTATTTAGTTAAAAATAAATACGTGAAGAGTCCCTCAGTCGTCCAGGTAGAATCCATGATAAAAGGAGAAATTTAATTTGTCAACTGGACAAAGTTTGTTTGGTCGAAAACGTTTCGCCGCTCATCCGAGAGGCTTCGTCAGCTCTGTTAAAAATAAATAATTGCTAACTAATTGCTAACTGATCATCTACTAATAATCGTTAGTTGGAGCCCTACGTAATAATAACATAATAAAACATAAAATATGTTCAATATTGCCAGCATTATGCAAATGCCATTAGGTATAACTAGAAAGGTCAAAAAAAGTGAAGTGAACGAGTACTCGGCTAATGAAATGCAATCCTTCTTTATAGTTGCAATATATTCTGAAGGGCACAGGAACTCTGTCATAACAAGAAACAAACAAACAAAAAGGCTTCACTAACACAGACAGAAGGAGAAGGTGTCCAATTAAAAGCAGCAATCCAATAGAGAGGAGCATGGCCTCCCCACACTCATATAGTGTTTTACAGAAGAGCGAGAGCTGACAAGTCACGATATAATATCTGTGACAGGTGTTTGGTAGAGACAAAGCACGGCGACAACAGTAGACAGGAAGTGTAAAAGGAAGGCACAATCTCCAACAATATGGCGACGCCAGGTCCCAGGGGACAATCATAGCATTATGTTCTTCACTTCCACCAGAATCCTCCCTGTCTTGGTTCAACATGAATTATAATGGCAGATTGTACAAGGGGACAAACAATATAAAGATGTTTTATTCTTATGGCTAAACCCTGTCTACTCTATGTGAGCTTTGTTATTGTCCATTTACCGAGGCGAATTCTTTCTAGGACAAAACTGTGAAGTATCACAACAATGTTCAGGCTACCTTTGTATGTTGCAAGCTTGACAACACCAGAAAATCATAATAAAAAAGTATAATAACTGTACATTCTGTCAATTTCATGGATCAGAAAATAGACTCAATAGGTCATATAAATGCCACAAATAAGAACAAAGCTACAGCAGAGGTGCAACCTGAAGAGTGAAATCTTTCATGACAAATCCTGCTTTTGTTATGTACAGTAGTAGCACTACTCTTATTGTACAAAAGCAAGGCAGTAATCCTCTCCTTTGTTATGTTCTTCACAGCTATCAGACAATGCCACCTTCTATTGACATTCAAAATCCTGTTATTTAACTAAATAATGCCTTAATAATAATCCACTCTCATGCATATAGCCAAATAGCAACATGTACTGTCTGGCGATGAAAGAAAGTCTTATGAGTAAAGCCTATTCATAAAGACAAGCATTACAGAGTGTTATCTAAACCAGTTTTCATGAGCACGGAGTGGACCATATTTATAAAAAAAAAACAATACTGATATGATAAAGTGGTAGATCTATTTAGTTTTAAATATTTGTTTAAATAGTGAATTCAACATGAACAGTGACATTTTTATTTAAAATGTTAACCACAAAACTGTGGCTTTGATGAAATACGGACGTGGTGATACAGAAAGGATGGCGGACAAACACCACATGGACACGAAGAAACAATTAGCAGCCAGTCCCCATGCAGTCATTAGAGCCCCTGAGTGATGGAGAGAAAACATTCATCTAAGAGCTCCTACAGTCTACAGCACACACTCCACTACTGAGCAAAACACACTGCCACCAGAGCACAGCTGTGTGACACATGATGTGTCATGTGACCTACTCCACTGCTGCACACAGACATAGACCAGTGTGCTTCATATGGAGGCCTCCTGTTTAATACAGTCGCACCTGCAGGGATTATTCTGCCATCTTTAAAAAGGGCTGTTTGGAGGTTGGAACAAACCCTCTGATGACTCCTATCATGACAGCTTCTGATCAGATTGTCCAACCGACAACAAAAATGGAGAGGCAGCAGATGGGCCGTGTGCTCAGCAGTAACATTGCTCTCATGAGGATTGACACTGCTCTCATAGGCAGCAGAGTAAACTGTGTAAACTGTGTAAACTGTGGCTCAATAGTGCTCATGTGCCAGTCTCATGTGGTGGTAATGTGCTTTACAAAGCTCCACCAAAATACATGCCCCACTCAGGCCTGTAGCCAGCAGGTGGCTCCAGTTTAGTCCTTTTATCATGTCTGCTATTGACCACCTCAACTGTGGCACTGACCACCAGCCTACAGGAGAGAGTGTTGCTTTAGCTGTTTTTAAGTGGATCACTTAAAGAAAATAAGAAACAATGATTTTTTTTAAGTAAAATGACACCAATGTTAGACAGTCTACTGCACAATGGAAATGATATACAGAGCTGGGCTTGAATCCAGGCAACCTCATGCTGTGATGAAGAGGTCACATGATCAGGTAACAGCGGCACAGAAATGCTGCTTCGTTTAGGTAATCATAATCTTCAATCTCACAGTATAAATGACTTCACCCTATATAACCTATGTTTAAAATTTATATATATATATATATATACATATATAAATAAATAAATATATATATATATATATATATATATATATATATATATACATATATAAATAAATAAATAAAATATCTAGAACAACATTTTTGCAACATTGCTCTTTCTGTGTCTGCATTCTTTCTGCATTTCTGTGCCACAGCAGTGTCATACCTGATAGATCCTGTTAAGATGTGCCTGTTGGGAGAAAATGGAGTGCATGTAATGGGCTGGCTCCAAAACTCCATGGATTACAGTCTTTCTATTGTTCACCCCCTAATTTAATGAAAAGACAGTACAACCTTGAAGAACTGGCTGTATGAGCAACACATGTATGAGAATACCAATTAGGTATTCATTGATTTGGATGCTGTGAAAATGAAATATTTCCAGCAGTATCAAGGATGTAATGTATGTAGTTATCAAGAAGATGCCGAACAAATGTATTAAATGAAAACACAATTCAAGTGCATATTTGAGTAAATACAGAGCACTAGACATTTTTGGCAATTATAAATCCTCTTGATGTAAGAGTACAAACAGCAGCTTATTCTGCAAGATCCAATCTGCAGGTTCACATTGCTATTCAGGGAATAGTGGCCATAACACTGTAATGAAAGTGCATCTGCAAGTGATCAATATAGCTCTTGAATTTAGGTTAAAGGTATTCAATTTCTCTCCTTAGAACACTGGTGTCCTGCTTTGCTTTGTCTGCTCCCCAGGGGTTTCAGCGTGCCCCCATTACAAAGGTCTGAGGCACTGGCACATAGCATATATCCACGGATGATCTTTTAAAATGTGTCCTTACTTTGTGGTTAGGTTTCACAGCATTTGGTATTTTTCCAGTGTTGTGCAGTACAAAAATAGGACCAAGACACTATGATCCTCCTTTGTGCAGGTGTGGTTCATTACTGGAGTGAAACAAACTCTCACAGGACACCAGTATTCAAGGAAAGAAGTGGATAGCACGGATTCAGGCACTTTTCTTGCTCTGTCAGCCTATATATTTGAGATGAGTGCTCAGACTTTACCTGCTCTCCTTCAGTGAAGACGTGCTCACCAGAACTCCAGCTGATGGTGGGTGTGGGGTCGCCCGACGCCTCACACGTCAGGGTGACCTGCTCCTCCATCTCGGAGCTGGTTTGATTTACGATGTATGTGATCTTAGGTTTGACTGTAAAACACACAAGGCTTGTTAGTCAGGTGGGCTGACAGTTGAGATGGTAAGGAGCAGAGAAACTGGAGTTCAAAGGCTGGAGGAGGATCAGCAGCTTGACAGGCAGGAAACCTGAAGACTAAAGACTCAATATAAGGATCGTCTTTTTCATTGCTCACTCAGAAGCACCGAAGCTTTCCTTGTGTTTACACTGGAAATCTAATGTCAAGGGATTCCAAAGCTGACCTACCTACAGAAAGAGAACCACAAGACGTAAGAAGTGATCTTTGTGTGCATTATTTAAAGCAGTTTGATAGGTAGTCAATCAAACCTGAGTAACCTTACTAAAATATGTCTGACTTGATTAAAAAGAAAAGCTTGATTGAAAAAGCTTGTTGTATTATGTGTTTTGAATGCAGTGCAGGCAGTAACGAGCTTTTGTACTGCTAATTTGCTTTTTGAAAGGATTGTAGCAAGCATGAAACTCATTTACAGTGCTTTGTTTATCACAGTAAACATAGGGTAGGTTATTTAGCAAAGAGCCTTGTTAGCAAGTGAACCTTTAAATGGCACAAACAGGTGAACAGTAGCCTGCAGCTTTGTGTCTGCAGTGCTGTTCTGAATATTGTGCATGATGAATCAGAGATTCTTCTGCTGAATATAAATGCCAGCACACACTCATACATCCTCACTGTGACTTGAGAGATTGTCTTTGTTCTACACTTTGTTAGCTTCCAATTTGCCTTTATGTTGAGAACGCGCTGCAGCGCCAATCAATAAATTCAACATGCCACATCAAATATTCATGCTACATATTGTGGAAATACCAGGTGCAGAATTGGGCCTGTCGCGATAATTACAATATATCAATTTATCGTTCAACACAAGAAAGGTGGAACGATAACTTTTGGGGGTCAATAGTTATTGTGGTGGCTTTTTCTTTGCACTAGTAGAAAAATCTTTTTTCTTTTTTCTGTACTGCAATGAGATATGAGATCTAGAGCATTAAATTTATGGCTCCTTATAGACATAAACTACTTAAGTAGACAGCATTCTGTCACTTTATTACATTTCACATTTTTTAGAATAGTCTTTTTGGGATAATTCTGCTTTATGGTTTGGTTTCAATATTATTAATCATCTATATTTATTTCAGCAATATATCGCACTTCAAAATTTGCTGTTCTGGCAGGCCTTTCTTTCTTTCTTTATTAGTTTATTTGACAGGGACAATGTGCAAAAACATTAAAGATGCTTTACACCAGATTATAGCTGAAGCTAGTTTCCATCTGCAGTCCCTGAGCAGGTGAGAAATACAATATAAAACGTAAACAATATAATCAATACACACTCACACACTACAAATTACCAATTATTACACAATAAAATATTACAATAAAATCTCACTCAGATTATAACATACCCGTTATCATTCTTAATGCTGACACTGCTGACTCTCTAATAATAATTTCTTAACATTAAATGAAAAGTTTTTCATGTCAGAGGAAAGTTTCAAACTTTGTGGCAATTTATTCCATTCTTTGATGGCTTTGAAAGAAAAAGCTGTCTGTGCAAAGGCCGAGCTCCGTTTAGGTACTCTGCAGTCATTGTGTCTTGTGGACCTGGAGGTCCTGGCTGTTTGTTCAGAGCAGAGCTGTACAAATTTTTTCAATGGAGGAGGCGCTGTGTTATTTAAGATTTTAAAGACTAATCGTACATTTGAATAAGTGATTAAATTGTCAAAGTTTAGCATTTTATGTTGTGCAAATATTGGAAAATGATGATATCGCAGTGGCCTTTTGTCCAGTATCTTAACAGCCTGATTATATAAGGACTTTAAGGGTTTTGTTGTTGTCTCACATACTTGAGACCAACAAGTTATACAATAATTAATATGTGAGGTAATCATTGCATCCAGATAGACCTTTGCAGCATCATTGCTAAATTTGTTTCGAGTGTGTCTAAACACAGACTATATTTTAAAGTATTAGAAACTTTTTTAACATGCTTTTTAAAACAAAAAAATTGGATCCAGAATAACTCCTAAATATTTGAATTCCTCTACTGTTTTGAGTTGGCTCTTATTTATGTATATACATGGAAAGGAAGACTTCTGTTTTTGTGTCTTAGTAAAATACATTGCCACCGTTTTGTTTGTGTTCAAAGTGAGAGACGCAGATTGTAGCCAGCGTGAGATGTTTTCCATGACATCAGTTAGTTTTTTTGCCACACTGGTCGCTTCACTCCCATGTACATAAACGACGGTATCGTCCGCATACATTTGTATATCCACATCACCACAAACTGAAGGGAGATCATTTATATAAATTGTAAAAAGCAATTGCCCAGGGACAGAGCCTTGCGGGACACCCACATCATTGGCCTTAGATGTTGACAGCTTTGAGTTGACACGTACACACTGGACACGGTCTTTAAGATAGGATTCTATCCACTGCAGTGCACTGTGAGACAGATTGTAATGGGTGAGCTTTCTCAGTAACACCGAGTGGTTGACCATGTCATAAGCTTTACTTAGGTCCAAAAATACGGCACCCACAACACCGCCCTTGTCCAGCTTTGCCTTTACTGACTCTATGAAAAAACAGCCTATGAAAAGTTATGGTATCACATTTATAAGGAGGTTTTTACCAAGGATAGTAACAGTTATTTTACTTAAACCTCAGCTAAACCTATATTGCTGGCAGATTGTTGGCCACTGTGGCATTAAATTTAGCTTGATGCAAGAAATATAAAAACAATATCCACAAATGGATCAGACATATCTGATTTTGCTACACATATGTACACTGAGCTGTTAAGCTCAGGCCCTCACTTATGAAAGCCCTAAATATCATGCTAAATATAGACTAAAATAACTATTTGTTCAAGAGCAGAAATGCAGAAACTCCAGCTCATCAAAGATCGCTATTTACCTCACATATTTTTCAATAATACAAAATTTTTCACCCCAATGAGAGTAATTGGACATAACATACAATTCCAATTAAATTACTACAGGCTAATACTACTGAATACTGACTGTAATATCAAAGCATATAATTGGTAAAACAATAACATATAAAGTATTTTGATGGAAAAAGTGACGCAGGTATTCAAATCAATCCAACAGTGTGACAATGCTGATGTTACTTGTGCTGTATTATGTGATGTGATCCAAATTTTATTAGTCCATCCATCTTCTTCTTCCGCTTTTTCCATTTCTGGGTTGCTGCCCAGAACACAATGCACCAGCCCCCATGAATCCTCCCGCGGGTGGTGAGTCCACAGAAGGACAGCCCATGTCTCAACTGGCCTTGATGTACATCTGCCATGGGGGCTACCAATGTCCGCAAACACTGGGGGCGAGGTGGGTTAAGTATCTTGCCCAAGGACACAACTCATCTGTGGAACCGCCAACCCCTGAATCCGTAGGCAAACGCTCTACAAACTGAGCTACTGCCGCCCCAATTTTATCAGTCTAAAAAAGCCCATGTTTACAGAAATGCACACAATAGTTATTGATAAAGCATAAACAGGATCCAATCCTACATCAGCACTTCTTCTTTAAGCTGAAACAAAGACAACCCACACAAAACACACAATTTTGTGGCTAAGACAATGGACACATAAGGACACCATTTTTCTTCTCCCACCCACACTGCTTGCTATACCTCGGTACAGAAGAGATGAGGACAGCATGAACAGCACTGTCTTACCAAACACTTTCAGACTGAGCTCCTGTTCGGCCTCTCCAGCCTTGTTCGTGGCGATGCAGGTGTACTCGCCCTCGTCCAGCTTAGATACATCCATTATCGTCATTTCTGAGCCATCTTCATTAAAGCTGTACTTTTCACCGGCTTCAAGAACCATTTTATTTCTGTTGAAAACACATGCAAGCCAAGGATTTACAAGGTGACTCAACACCACTAATACTACTTTTACTTCTCTGACAAATGCAGTGTCAGATGTAAAAGCAGTATTAGTGGTGTTGTAGTGGAACTTAATACCAACATTTGTTACAGTATGGATTTTTTTTTTTTTTTTAAATCAATAAATAGTGTCTCTACAAATGGTTGTTTTTGCTCAGTTAGACCACCAGAATTGTTGGACTGATTCCAGGTCTGACAAAGCTAACTGCAGCTTGAAAAGCAAATAGATCAGGGACAAAAGCAGAAGCTATCAATGGCCGTTTTGACATAATGGGGATAGTGAGCCTATTGTAGGCGTCTGGTCTTCAGGTTTCACTGTTTAGATGTTCCTGTGATACTTCTTCTGTATTTAGTCAATTTGTTTGCTTATAACAAACAAAAAACTTTCACCATAGCGCTGCAAAGACCATTTTAGGCAAACCCAATACATTTGTTATACAAAATAATGAACCTTGTTTCAAAAGGTCTTTGCATACTTTACCTTGCCCATGTGACTATGGGTTCAGGATAGCCATCCGGAGCACAAGTCAACATGGCAGTATTTCCAACTTCTGCCGTGGCATTCACTTCGGACTGCCATACTCTGATGGTTGGGAGTACTAGAAACGCAAAAAGAAATAATAAAAAGTAAATCAAAAACACAACAGCTACAAGGTAAACATGCAGACTAAAACCTAATCCATTAACACACAATTGCTAAGATCGAAATGTTCTAGAAGTGTAAAGATTGTGCAAGTATGCCCTAACCCGAATCAAAATATGTTCCTAAACCTAACCATAATTCCAATCCTATCCTTAAACTTGACATAATTATGTTGGGGGTAAAAACTGCACTTCCTGGAAACAACAATTTGCTAGGATAAAATATATTTGATACTAGGTTGCTGTGAGCAACAGTTTCTATATAGAGGCTCTCAAAGGATGTCCCGAGCACTTGAGCGTCACAGGACACCTGCTGAACAAAAGCTGAACAAAAGCATCAAAGAGCCAGAGCAGCACTGACCGTTCACTACCACCTTGATGACCCGCAGATCGATTTCACCGCGAGCGAACTGCCGAGCCTCGCATGTGTACGAGCCCTCATCTGTCTTCTTTATCCCACGGATTTGAAGATGGTTGTTAGGCAGAACTTTAAACCGAACTGACAGACAAAACAAAGTCCGGACAATTAATAATGCACATCACATTCAAACTGTAAACAATGAAGCAATCAAACAAGTTCCACACATATTTTACAGCCAGGCTTGTTCGCTCTTTATTGATTAGAGGTGAATTTTCAGGAATAATAACAATGCAGTAGATGGAGATGAATGTTGGGAGGACGGGCATGTCATTGGGCAGTATTTCAGGACTGTGGCTGTCCATGGTTCCTGAAATAGGGGCAGCCATTATTAATTATGTGACACACTTTAAATTAAAATAGCAGGATGCTTCTGTATTAACAGTAGTTGTTTCTTAATCTAGAAAAGGCTCTGTCATAAAATTGTTAAAATAATAATAATAATAATAATAATAATAATAATAATAATAATAATAATAATAATAATAATAATAATAATAATAATAATAAATCTATCTCTTCAGAAGTAGTTTGATCAGGTATGAGTAGAAAAATTCCTGTATGCTTCAAACAGCTGAGACTAAAGTCTCAGCCTTCAACAGAAGGCACAAAAATCTTACAGTAACATTAACACCAAATCTAGATATAATAAACAACTACGTTAAAATGCAATAATAATAATAGCTTTTTCAGATGCACAAAGTCTCTTTATAATTTGGTGCATTATTCATTCCTTCCAGACCCAGAGGTGGTAAGCTACTATCGTATCGACAGCTGCCCTGGGCCAAAGCGATGGAAGCGAGGCTGCCAATGTGCACCATTGGTCCCTCCGAGCACCACCAACACACACAACACAACGGTTTTTAGCACTGGCGCCCCACTGTGGCACCAAATTTTCCCAATGGTTTCCCATCCATGTACTAACCAGGCCCTGCCCTGCTTAGCTTCTGAGATCTGATGAGATCAGGCTTTGACAAGGAGGTTTGGCCACAATGCTTTTTTTGAATGGTGCCTCAAGCACGTCCCTCAGTCAGTCAGAGGAGCCTCACCATCTTTATGCATCTGTATTCTTGCTCCTTTGTATTTCCAGAAGACGGTGGGTGGGGGTGAGCTGGTCACATCACACACGATGTTGGCATTGTCTCCTTCAGTGAACTCTTGTGGTGATGGAGCATTAGTGAAGGTGATTCTCTCTGAAAAGTTAAAGAACAAAACACATTTTAGCTGGTGCTACCTCACTCATTCACAATATGCAACCTCACAGCAAGTCATTGTCACAAAGATTAGAAAACCTCAGGAGAAAAATTAATATCAATATTTTTGAACTTTCCGATGACAATACCAAAAAAGACAGTATGGCTCAACTTTTCCTTAAGAATCCTTTACACAAAATTGGAAACAAGTGGATTTCAAACTTGATGTGCAATAGAATTTGTGGATATTTGGCGTTCAATGAAAATAAAATCCATTATTCACAAGAAATACACAACAGACAGAATCACTAAGCAGCCCTCTAATGGTCTTCCGACCATTTATTAAACTGATGAAAAATCTATCCTCACTCACATATGAAGAGAGGAATGTGTTGCCCCTGAGCAGGCAATAAAATACCCCCTTCAATGAACAGATTTTCCCTCTGCACAAAGCTCTGCTTTACTTTTATGGTACTCACGGAATATTTTGACGTTGACTGTGGACTCTGCTTGCTGATCTCCGCTGGTGGCCACACACTTGTATGTCCCTGCATTTTCTTCTCCAGCGTTGTACAGTGTGAGTGTGGACGATGACTCATCATTGCGAGTTACTGTTATGTCTTGTCTGTTGAGCTCTATCCGATCACCTTTTGGACCGAACCAGTCTATATGTTTGGGAACTCCAACCACTGAATCACACAAAATATAATTCATTACACACAATATACGGCTAAATCAAAACTGTACAGTTTGTAGGCATTGGAAAGGTCCAGTCAACATAGGACCCTTACCTTCACAAATGAAGAACTTGGACTCTCCGACACTTATCTCACCGTGACTCGGGGTTATCTGCACATCCAGGGAAACTGAAACAGACAGATGTGAAAAACTAAATCAGACACTCAGGAAATGTTAAATGAAGCATTGCGTTCAAATGCAGCACTGTGGTTAATTATTAAGAACACAAACTCATAGGACTGAGTCTCACATCTTAGTGCTCAACAGGATGGGCACAAACCAATGCAATTCACACACTGTGAGATTCTGTGAGATACCCGTTTACCCAAAGATACTTGTTATTTTATTTTTGCATGGAGACTCAATGTTTATCTCCATGCTTGAAGTAATGCAATGTGAACACTGCAGGAGGATTTCATTTAAGATCAAGCTCTGAGTCTCAGCAGCAGACTTCTACATAAAAATGCTATGTATTGTTACTCGCTATGCATTTAATGTGTGTAAATGTATTCCTATACCACCTGAAGAAAAGGGAAAGGCTTTCTTATTGTGTATATCGAAGAGTGAGGTCTGGCTTAATTAGAACAAAGCTTCTCTTGTCTCTAGCTGAAGCTCCCGCAAGACCGTCTCCTTACAGAGGTGGACTGTGACTAAAAAGCCCAAAATCCAGCCTCACAGTGCACAGTGTGCATTATGCACAAGCAGCAATGTGACCACCACTCCCACAGTCTGCCAGAGCAAAGCGCTCAGAGCAACTCTACTGTACATCAAGGTTCAATCGTGCCTATGAAAGCTGAAGTATATGACAAAGCTATCACATATGAATCATATATTATTAGAATATTTAATTAGTTACACCAATTAAAAATACATATATTTAATAATTTAATATATGTTGTATAGAGCAGTACACTGTATACTACTACTACTACTACTACTACTACTACTACTACTACTACTACTACTACTACTACTACTACTACTACTACTACTACTACTACTACTACTACTACTACTACTACTACTACTACTACTACTACTACTACTACTAGATTATAGGTTTTTCATATTAATTAAGAACCTAAATATCAGCCTAAAAATCTGGCTGTACTTGAATCTCAAAAAATGGTATCAGCATTAGGGATGGGGCCGTTCCAATCCAGTATTGGTATCGGGTTCCGATATCAACTTAATTCACAGATAGGAAATTCCTGCAAAAAATTTATATATACACATTATCTGCTGAAATGACTCCACGAGTGATTCCCTGTCGGCTGCTCTGCTCCTGCTGCAAAATGTGGAATGGATTTCATGAACGAAGGCGTATCTCAATGAGACACAGAGTAATGATGAGACACGCCTCTATTCTGGAAATCCATTCCACAGTTTGCAGCCAGCTAGCAGGCGAACAAGCAGCACGAGCTAGCAGGCGAACATTGAGCATAGTATTGAGCAGCACAAGGCAGTTAACCAACTTTTCATCACAATATGTCCGCTGTGTGGAAATACTTTTTACTAGAAACACTTCAAAGCAAGACAACAACGTGCAATGTTTGCAAAGCCGTTGTACCGACAGGCACAATCTATTTATCAGAGACTGCGCTACCCGAACTCTACAACCGAGTGTCAACCAAGTTAGCTGAGAAGCTAAAAAGAGTTCGAGATCTGAGCTTTACTACAGATATTTGGACATCGGATGTCTGCCCAGTGTCACTGATAAGCCTCACTGTGCACTGGATTGACCGCGATTCACCCGGGCTCTGTTGTGTGGTGCTCCAGGTAAAAAAGTGCAGAGGCTCACATAACCGGGCTACAATCGCAGCATGGTGTTAAACCACTGGGAGATCCCACTAGAAAAAGTGCATGTAATTCTACGGGACAATGCAAGACCTATAATTACCTCAAGTTTCCTTTTGGGACACACATGCAAACATTTGTTCATATCATAGGCCTACTTGCCTGTAGAGTTTATTTGTAGTTTAACAATAATGATGAGAATATTGAAAACAAACAGTTTTGGTATCGGAATAGTATCGGTATTGGCAGATATCCAAATTCAAGTATGTAAAGTAAAATGTGGTTCGGTGCATCCCTAATCAGCATCTGTTTTGAAAAAACAACAAACATATTGGCTGATCTCTAAAACATTGTGCAGGCCTTGATATGTTTTTATGTTTAAGTGTTTGTGGATATTTTGTATCATTTCTTTCATTTAACAACCAGAATGCACAAGTTCTTGCTTTCTCTAATATAGTCAGTTCACACCATATAAATGTGCTCACGTGCCACATCAGGGAGTTTCACAAATGAAATCATTGTGTAGTCCAAAGCTAATTAGTCCACAGTGTCTGTATGCTGAGCTATGACTCTTTCAGCAGATACTTCAGAACAAGACAGGATAACTGCTCTCCAAACAAAACACAAGCATTACCTTTAAACATAAAGAAGTCTAATGAGCATGAGGCTCACACCCACGTGAAACAGTGCAACCCCCAAACACGGGGTGGTCAAATTACAACCAATGGCCACTGTCCTAGAAATGTTATCCTGCTGAGGCTGTCCACTGACAATTTGCTTCTAAATCCAAGCCGCCGTCCAGGGTTACCCCACATATGGAGCAACAGTAATGCAAAATTATAGCACAGTCACTTGTTCAGGTCACTGGTCTTGTGTCCAGATAAGCAGGGCTCATTACCAAAGGTCTAGAAAATTTAGGCTTTACAGACTTCTGTTGCCAAGTTTGGATTTCTATGTGTCTCTGCTTAACAACCAAATGAGATAATTACAGTTTCTTCTGGTCTTCCACCAATCAGAGCATCGTTTTTATCACATATGGTATGACTAAACAAAACATTTTTGAAAATGACATTTTTATGCAACTGTTGGTGGCATGACATCTTGTCCTCAAATTTATTCTGTTAGCAACAAGAAGAACAGAAGATTTACAGTTCCAAGCACAAGCATGACAAGGGCTAAGACTGTCATGTGGGGATGACATAGGGCTGGGCGATTAATCGAGATTTGCGATATCTCGAGACGTTTTATGAAATCGAGAAAGATTTTGGCATATCGAAAAACTCGAGATAATGCGCTAAATGAATAAGATTTCGCCACTCTGCTTATTTTCCTCAACTGTTTGTGGAGCTGTCCGCCCCGCCTCCTTCTTGCGTTTGTGTTTCACTGCCGTGGTTCCCCCTCCCCGTACCCACACCGCGTGTGTTTGCTGACAACCAATGTTGCCAACTTAGCGACTTTGTCGCTATTTTTAGCTACTTTCTGGACCCCCCTAGCGAGAAAATTAGACAAAAGCGACTAGCGACAAATCTAGCGAGTTTTTTTGGTGATCAGAGGCTCCAAGATCGCAGGAGGGGGAAAAAATAATTCCGCCGTTTTCTCTCTTTCCCCGTTCAGAGAAAGAGACAGAGATACACAGGCAGAGAGGGGCGGGGGCGGAGTTGAGAACAGCGTGGACAGGCAGACAGACACGGCACACGGCGCACACGCACACGCACACACGCACGCACGCACGCACACACTCGCCAGTCTCTCCTCTGCTCCCTCCCATCTCGTCAGATCGCCTCGGAGTCTGGTCATTCCTCTGCCATAGGCTCTGATTCTCAATAAGTGTATGCCTATGCGCTCTGATTTGTTTTCTTTTTCTTTTTGGCAACACAAAGTCACAAGTAGCACTGCTTAAAAAGCTAGTTGTACAGCACAGAAAAGTTTTAAAAAAGCTAGTTCTTTAGCACCAAAAATAAAAATAAAAAGCTATAGTTTGCCCACTATAGCACAACAAAATAAAAAAGAAATAAAAAGCTTTAAACTACAGCACAAAAAAAACACAAAATAAAAAAGCAAGCTATAGATCTTGGACTACAGCTCAAAAAAAAAAATATCTAAAAAATAAAAACAAATAAAAAAATTAAAAACAAACAAACAAGTATATGTAATAACAACACCAATAAAAGGTTAGTGTCACTGGGTAAGGAAGGTTAGGATGTATCTGTACCTTTTTTTATTAATTACGAAATGAGGGATTTTTTTGTCTCATCTTAAATTTTTTTGTTTTTTTTATCTTTGCACTATATAACTGTCTACCCTCAGATTTTATGTTTACAATTAAATAAGGCAATATACTACTTCCTTGGTTTGATAATGTTAAAATTGGTACACAAGCACAGCACTTTGTTACTAGTACCTGTCTACCTCGAGGCACTTGGCTACGAAATGAGATTTTTTTTTCTTTTATCTTAAATGTTAAAGAAGCACTTTATAAGAACTGTCTACCCTCAGATTTTATGTTTACAATTAAAATAAGGCAATGTACTACTTGGTTTGGTAATGTTAAAAATGGTGCACAAGCAGTTTGTTACTAGTACCTGTCTACCTTTAGGCACTTGGCTGCCTACCTGTTTGCACTTCAATAAAAAAAAAAAATCCTTGCTGAATTTGGCGCGTTTGTTTTTGTTTTGTTTTGTTTTTCCCTGCATAGATATCGATATATATATCGTATATCGAGATATAACAAAAACATATCGAGATAATTTTTTTCTCCATATCGCCCAGCCCTAGGATGACAAGATTCTTACATCTCCTAGGTGGCATCAAATAACAAATAATAGACAGTAGTTGTTATGCCTGATCATCATTTTATTAAAAAGTTCACCCTCTCCATATTTCATTATGAGTAAATAATTTCAGAGAATGTGGTTTAATGCACTTTGCCAAACTTCGACAAGTATGAAGTAGAAGAAAGGCAAGGGACCCTCCAGAATCCAGGCAGTCACGTTCCACTAACTGGTCTTATGACTTAAAGTTTCTAAGTTTTAACAAACCTGATGTGAGATTTGAATACGTTTTTACAGCTTGTTTGACAGAAGAAATAATACCTTTTAGATCTTTTAGATAGGACAAACATGCACAACTAAAATACACAGAATTTGAAAACAGCCAGATATCTTGTCTCAGGACCATTATCATAATAATTCTGTTCTCTAGGTCTTGTGTTGCACTAAACCTTGCAGAAATCCCTGTTCCACTTCAAACACTGCCTTGTAATTGAAATGCTAATTGAGGGTAAATCTTATGCAACTGTTTATTTACAAAGACACAAGAGCCCAGCAAATTTAAACATTACATTGTGGTTTAGCGTCCCTCTGGCTGTAGGGAAAGTCACATAGACAACAGGACACAGACTGATTATGACTATAGGAGACAGCTTGCAGTGTTAATAATTCATGTCTCTGTGGGTCACCAAAATACTTTAATGTGGGTGGAGAGCGAACCAACTCCAATCCTAAACCCCATTTTGTTAGACAGCCTGGTGCTATTAGCTTTGAGTGCATCAAAACATGGCCTGGCCTAATACTGCGCGCTTATTTTACCGTAATTGCAAGAATAATGGTGCACTTTTTGTGAACTTGCGCTGCTTTGAGTTGCTATTTAAAGTGCATGCATTATTTCTAGCACTCAGCCAGAAGGCATTGTGCTTAATACCAGCTCCTGCACATGTGTTTACACGTGCAGCTGTGACTTGGCGCATGCGGTAAGGGCGGCGGTGGTCGAGAATTTCTTGAATGAAAATGGGAGTCATTGCGGTCCTCGGGCGACTGTAGTAATCAGTGGTTGCAGAAAGAGATTGCGTTAATAGCCTTGTTTAGCCTGGACTTCTTCTCAGCTTGGATCTCGAATAAATGTTTCCCACAGGAATTCTGGGACTTAAGATATGGAGAGGAGCGTGGACAGTTATCAGGTGCTTGTTTGGTTGGATGTGCTGCTGGTAAAGCTTCTGTGAGTTTCTCATCGTGCCTTCTGGGATTATGCTCGTTATCCATTCTGTCGGCGTAGTACACACACTCCGAGACTGACAGCATGAAGGCAGCAGTAATCAATGTAGCCCATCCTATATGCATAAAAACAGCTTTATTTGAAACTGTATTAACAAGTACCCTTTCAGTTATAACATTTATGTGCTGCAACAGTTAAGAAATCAATTAAGAAATCTTTGTCCCTAAATCCTAATCCCTAACGCCCAACTCCTAACCCTAATGATTTTAATATTGAGATGGCATTCTTGATGCTGCTCCCATATCTGCTTTTGCTACTGTCAGAAAAATCACCTTCTCTGAAAACACAGATTAGTTCAGTGAAGAACCACAGCAAACACTTATTTAACTTTTACTTGCACAAGGGGAGACAGACATCAGACAGAGTGGTCAATCACCTTCTCCGCTAGGCTGTTCCTTCATGCACCTTTTATTAATTCACAGATGGGTGTACATAAATATGCAAATTTCACATGAAAAGACAACATGACTTCTTTCCCAGAAATTCAACACCTTGACATTTGCAGCTGCAGGTTACAATGCCCCTTCTGTCAAAACTCCCATCCTGGATTTTCTGACTCCCTTTCCTCACATCCCATAACATTGAGATAGAATATTCCAATTAAATTTGATCAAAATACATGAAGCAATGATAGCACAGTTATAATTATTCAGCTACATCTGGGCTTGGGACTGATGCAAAGAGTGTAAAGGGGGTGGAATGGTATTTATTAATTGAAAACACTGAAAATGAAAAATACAGCAAGAGAATACAAATGACATAAGAAGCAAAGTCCGTTCATGGTTTGTAATTTTAGAGTAGATGGAATTATCTCTTCAGACTAGGGATGCAAATTATCGATTAATTCATTAATTGATAGTTGATTGACCTTATCGATCGATTAACGATTAACTGATAAGCGGCGTTTTTCACCTGAATTTTAGTGTTTCAATAGGATCTTTAAAAATATAAGCTATAGTATACATAACACTGAGTCATAAATACTGTATATCATAGTATTATTATATTGTATATTCCTCAATTAATTATTCCTTAGTAAAAAGCAGACAAATGTATTGATGCTGAATAACAAAATACAGTAATCCCTCGATCTATCGCGGTTCGCAGATTTTTTACTTTTATTTTTTCCCGATTTTTTTTTTATAGTGTAACTTTTTTTTTATAGTGTAACATTGTGTTCTGTCCTGATTGGCTAAGAGACTAGACCAGGACTTAACGGACTAAACCAGGTCTAGACCAGAACTAAACCAGGTCTAGACCAGGTCCAAACCTGGACTGGACCTGGACTAAACCAGGACTCGACCAGGTCTAGACCTGGACTAAACTAGGATTAAACCACCACGTGCCACTGCTGGTTTCGTGCGGCACGAAACTCGGGGCCCGAGCCACAAACCAACCGCACGAAACCAGCAGCGGCACGCATTCCGGGCGCCGCGGTTCGATCTCGCCTCGCGCGTACACCCGGGGCTGCCGAGCAGTGCTGTTGGCGACTGCGGCCGGCTGTGAGTCGAGCTTGGCGCAGCGCGGTGCGCAGTTGCCTTGTTTCGTGACCACGCAGGTGCGCGTGTCCACGATTAGCGATTAATTACAATTACAGTGAACCCTCGCTGTATCGCGGTTCACTCTTCGCGGCCTCGCTGTTTCGCGGATTTTTTTTTCCAATTTTTTTTTTTTTTTTTTTTCAATTTTTTTTAAAGTGTAACTTTTTTTTTACAGTGTAACATTCTGTCCTGCGCCCTTATTAGCTAAGAGACTAGATCAGGACTAAACCAGGTCTAAAGCAGGTCTAAACCAGGACTAAACCAGGTCTAAACCAGGACTAAACCAGGTCTAGACCAGGGATGGTAGGGACAGAGTCTCAGATTTCCTTCACGAGAGCGCCTGGGTGACAGGAGGTGTGGCCTTTGTTTACTTGCACGAGCCATGGAAGAGAGTGCGAGCCGGACCATGGAAGAGCCAAGAATCAACATGGAGCGTCCGGGGGAGCCGCAGCGGGGAGAGGACACTCGCGCGCACAGAGGAGACAGTGGCTCTTCCCCGTGAGAGGACGAGAGGACGAACCCGACCCCGTCCTAGAGAGCTGTGGAGTATTGGCGACGCATTGATAGCGGACTGATTTTGGAGCCGGGGTGAAATGCAACCAACTCTTGTGAGCGCAGGTTGGTCTTACCTGGTCTTGTGGTGCTCAGAGGCGTCTGTTAGCGGTTTGGCACTGTTAGCATTGGCTTGAGTCTTGCCCAAAATGATATCCAGGTCGCTTTCCACTCGACTTTCGCACATGGCATGGATATGTGGTACCAAAACAAACACACGTGTCCGCGCGCACGTGCCCGCGTGCACGTGCCCGCGTGTCACGTGCCCCCGCCCCACTATTAATATATTTTAATGAAAATCTACAAAAGTTTGAGTGTTTAAACAAGAGAAAAATGTGAGAAAATGTTAATACCAGTCTCAGAAAGGTGTATAATGTGTCTGGTGAAGCGTTTTCAGCCTTAAAACATGTAGAATAATTGTAAAATATAAAATTGTCCTACTTCGCGGATTTCACTTATTGCGGGCTATTTCTGGAACCTAACCCCCGCGATAAACGAGGGTTCACTGTAATGCATTTTGTTCGACCAACGTCTTAATCGACAATTAATCGTTAATCGATTAATTGTTGACATCCCTGCTTCAGACCTATTCATTCAGTATCACAGCTCTTGACATGGTCTCTAAAGAGCTTGAACCATATGATGCTAAAACTGTCTGCCACCTGAGAATTTACTGATAAAGTATGCACTGTATTAAATTGCATTGATTAAACATTTAGCCTTGATACTGTTCTTTGCTGTATCAAGGCAGTCTGTATAGTGCAGATAACAATTACAAATTAGACTGATTATTTTACTAATTAAAAAGCATGATGAATTAGTTGTTGCATTTTGATAATAAACCAGGTCCTACTTTTAAGGAACAAGTATTTGTTCTCTGTTCATGTCTCTCAAGCGGAGTTATATTCACTTCTTGAGTTGCCATGGAAACGTGTTTCCCAGCTCCCCTCTCCCATAATTTGACATCAGTGCTAGCTCTCCCTCTCCCACCCCTCCCTCGCAGCTCCCTGATTGGACAGAGCAGCAGAGCCTACAGTAGTGAGTGAGTACTTACATTGGACTTGTCAACATAGAGGAGCATCAGCTGATCAGCACAGCTGTCCTCCAAGCTGAGCGCAGCACTGCAGACATCTTAAGGGACTTTGGGACGAAAAGGTCTTCAAGTATTTTTTACAAAGCAGCTCTTATCTTTAGTGGTGACTGTGGAGTCTGTCAAAAATATATCCAAACTCAGACTGTTATTAGTACTAAAACTAGTGTTAAAATTACAGTGGAAATTTGAGCCGGTATCAACAATGTCAACACAGTCTGACTACAACAACTGACAGTATGACTAGTGGTATAATCAAATAATCTCTTATTCTCTGATAGTATAGAAATTGAGTTGGCAATGTTAGTATCGTGGCAACACTAGTTTGAAGTGCAGTTTATTGAGCTTCCTTATTGTCAGACCTGGAGCATGATTCCTTTTCTTCATGTGATTTTTCCTGTGTGTAGACTAAAGAGTGCACAACAGATGGTCTATGGCTCCTAGAATGTCTCACGACTTCAGTTGAAATAATGCATTTGATTCTTTATGTATTCTTGCTATCTGGAGCAGTAAGTTTAAAAGATGAGAGTAAAATATTCTGAAATACTGACGTGATAGGTCATGTGGATTATGTAAAAGGGCAGAGTAGACACATTATGTAGAATGAGGCATGAGATGATCAACCAGAGCCAGTGACCTGGTCACTGTGTGAAAGAAGCAGCATCTTTAGGTTTAGGAATTTACTTTTATCATTTGCTTTTTCCATCAGCAGTTTTGAGTGCAATGTTGGAGAAAAATCTGCAATAGAAAAGTGTATGTTGTGTAAAGATGTTTTAAAATGTGATGTTTTCTGACTAAGATTAAGAATAAGACATTTTTTCAAGCAAGATTCAGTTCAGCGAGCATGTTCAGGGGAATTAATATTATAAAATACTGAAATACTAATACGTTAGTAGAGGTCTTAACTGGGTGAACAGGTTTTGTACCCTATGTAAACATGACATTTAGAAGAGGAAATTATGAAAATAACTGCAGCCTTTGCAATTTGCTAACTGCAATTGACCACTGTGATGTTTATTTTGACATAAATCCTTCAACTCTACTTTGTTTTTATTTCACTTCTCAAATTAAAATGAGGACAGTTATTACTGGAACATAATCAAAAGTACTGTGTTAGCAAGATTTTTATTTTTTTTTAAAGATAAACTGTAAAGAACAAAACTGTGTGGTTGTGTGTGTAGACTGAATGAGTTACAGTGCTTTCCAGTTTGGTTGCCAACAGAATCCATCCACATTCAGCCACTTTAAACTGAGTGCCCCTGAGCATCTGCCTCAGCTGCGCCTCCACAACAGCCCACAGAGGCAGTCCCAGTATGCACTGCTCGCTCCAGTCCAATGATTTACTGTTTAAAAGGCTCATTACAAGGCCATGCAATTACACACAGGAACAAGGACATTTTGTGGAATGAAATGAAACTGTCCTGAAATGAGTTTCACATTTAATTGAAAAATGAATTGATGTAGGTGCTGTGTTTGGAAAGAGAAATTCAGTCAGCCTGGTCCATGTTTGGAGATTTGTTGCAATATGAAAAATAGAATTCTGCCCAGCTCGGGGCACTGAAGCAGGACCATGCATAAACAAAGTGCTCACCCGGTGCACTGCATCTGAAGCATGTGAAGGCGGTAAGATGGAACTGAACGTGGAACGTCTGAGCAGTGAAGTCTTTGAGATTCTGAAGCCCGAGTCCCAGTGGAAACTCTAAAAGAATAGAGCATCTGTGTGCCATGAACAAGGCCGGAGATTTTAACATCTCTGTGAGCACAATGAATCACCAGACTGTCATAAAAACACTTTGCACATTCATCATGGCTGTGTTCCTTCAGTGCTTCCCTGTTAGTGCTAGTCACGACACACTCCCACTAAGCCCACACTCGAACTGGCCCGTACCTAGAGCTGCACAGACACACGCTCACACTGAACAGGTGAAGAACAAAGAGCTGCTACTGTATGATTCTATTACAGTGCAAAGACAGAGGCCATAGAAGCACAATGAGCACTCAGCTCAAGCTGCCTGGGCCAGGGCAAGCTGCAGCCTGGCAGCAGCACACAGCTCTCTCTGTGTGTCCTTTGAGCAGGCTGCCGACACGCCGGGACGGGCCGGATAAGCCTGCCTCGACTCCACCAGGAAGAGCAGCAAAGGAGGGAATGCAGCATTTCAAAAGCAGCCAGTCAGGGGCAGAGCCACACTTGAGCTCTCATTATGGTGTGTAGTTTGGGAGTCATCTATGAATGCAGCAGACCCCACAGTATGGACCAGTCAAATCAAAGCTGGCATGGATTTGAGCTGTGTATAGAAAGACAGGCAGTGGATTGACAAATATAAAAATCCTCTAGAGTATTTGTGGACAATACTGACCATGACTGTGGCTGGCAGGGGGACAGTTGGCTGCAGCTGAGCCTTTGGACACCTCTATTAGCAGTCTTCAGTCAATAAAGTCCAGCCATCCACAGAGATAGAAATGAGCACCTGCCAAGTTACCTGCCAAGTTACCTGCCAAGTTACCTGCCAAGTTACCTGCCAGCAAAACACTGCTCTGACAATAAACAATCATCGCCCGCCGTGGAGGATGTCATGATCACAGCTCAGCTTATTAATATTTTATTACAAATCATGCTGTTAGTATCTTTTTATACTCCGTGAAGGGTAACCATTTATTGCTTCAAAGATTGAACATGAGGCTGACCAGTAGTTCACCAATAGGAGGAGTAGGTGTGGAAAACTATGTATGAGGGCCTTTCACGATAATTACTATATTGACTTACCGTTCAATACATTTTGAGAGTCAATATTCATCGTGGGGACTTTGTACTAGTGAGGAACATTTTGGTATTTTTCTGTACTATAATCAAATTTTAGCTGTGGATGGTTGAATAAATAACTTTTATGGCTCATTATAGATACAAACTAGCTACTGAAGTAATTAACTATTTATTTATTCAACTATTTATTTATTGCAGCATGTGTTTTTTTAACTATAATATCTATATTTTATTCAACAACATATTGTACTTCAAAATGTGTTATTGTGACAGGGATATGTACAGTTGCATAAAGCTTTACAAATTAAAATTTCACTCATTTTCATCTACATTTGCTCGTAAGTGGCAGGAAACAGTTGCTTCTTCCAACATGCAGACACTCATAAAACTCTCCGGGCCCATATCCCGAAGGGTGTCTCATCTGTCGGAGTCATTTTGTACTGGGCCGTTTTCAAGGACAAGACCGGCCATTAGGATTCTGTTGTGAGCCATTAAATTAAATAAGTCATCATAACTCTTCCAAGGAGTCATGTCGCCATAGCCCGCACTGAGGTAAACTCTGCAAATGTACCTGGTGTTATACTTCCCAGCTCAAGAGTCTAGTCATCTAACACAGTATAAATGTGCGTGCAAATGTGTAATAGGCAAAAAAGTAGGCAGTGGTATAATGACGTCACCTGCCATAATTCAATAGCAGAGGGAAGCAGCGGTGGATATTTCAGCGCAATGTCAAGTCTTTAGAGCTGCTTCAGACAAGGGCGCGTCTGACAGTGGAGAAGAAAACATGTTTGTGTGATTCATGATGTCCCTCATTAATCCATGACACATCTGATTGTGCAGAGCCATAATAAGTGTCCATCTGCGACAGGCGTTTTCAGACCACTGTAGGAGGTGGCAGATTAAGAGGATCAGTGCCCCGGCCAGTCTCAATTAAAGCACAGAGAGGACGTTTGATCTACAGCACTAGCGCACTGATACTCATAATGTCTCACAACTCATTCAAACTTAACTTATCCTTTGTCAAAATAATGCACACTCAATCATACTAATAATACAACTGAAATGTAGTGCTTTTGAAGACACTCAAAGAAGCTCCTCACTCAGCACATTTGGAGGCTGTAAATGACTATGCTGTAGCTACACTTGGGCCAATGTCAACGACCACAATCATTAATTGATGCACATGATTCATACTTTGGCTAGGCAAGCGAAATATCTTACTCGGGTATGCAACACATTTTGAACCACCAACCACCCAATATACTGTATGACAACAACTTTAGTTCAAAGTTGGTTATGTGTTGTGTTTAGTGTAGTATTTTTGCCCTACTTACACTGTGATTTATCTTGTTTATACAATATTTCTGTTCTGCTGCTGTTCATACATTGCAACACTGAAATTTCACCTCTTTGAGAAAGTAGTATATAGTGAGTATATAATATCCTATCATATGATGTTGTTTATTAAAGTACACTCAGTAACTGATCGCATGTGGGAAATGGCAGGAGAAAAAAATAATAAAATATTACAATTGTTGTGTTGGCAGTAACATATTGGTTACTGTCAGTCTGCCCCAGGGCAGCTGTGGCTACAAAAAGTAGCTTACCACCACCAACTGTGGAGTGAATGAACAATGAACTGTAAAGCGCTTTGGGTGTCATGAATATTGTTTACCATTTATAGTAGTATATACACTCAACAAAAATATAAACGCAACACTTTTGTTTTTGCTCCCATTTTTCCTGAGATGGACCCAAAGATCCAAAATTCACTCCAGATACACAACACTACCATTTCTCTCAAACATTGTTCACAAATCTGTCCAAATGTGTGACAGCGAGCACCTCTGCCCCGCCGAGACAATCCACCCCACCTCACAGGTGCGCCACATCAAGATGCCGATCCGACATCATGACCAGTGCACAGGTGCGACCCAGACTGCCCACAATAAAAGGCCACCTCGAAATGTGCTTTTTTTTTTTGCTTTATTGGGGTCTGGGGACTCAGAACCAGTCAGTATCTGGTGTGACCACCATTTGCCTCATGCAGTGCAACACATCTTCTTCGCATAGAGTTTATCAGATTGTCAATTGTGGCCTGTGGAATGTTGGTCCACTCCTCTTCAAAGGCTGTTATGGTCGAAGAACACAGGTGCATTTTATTGATGGCATTTTGAATGCACAGAGATACCGTGATGAGATCCTGAGGCCCATTGTTGTGCCATACATCCATGAACATCACCTCATGTTTCAGCAAGATAATGCACGGCCCCATGTTGCAAGGATCTGTACACAATTCTTGGAAGCTGAAAATGTCCCAGTTCTTGCATGGCCAGCATACTCACCGGACATGTCACCCATTGAGCATGTTTGGGATGTGCTTGACTGGCGTATACGACAGCGTGTACCAGCTCCCACTAATATCTAGCAACTTCGCACAACCATTGAAGAGGAGTGGACCAACATTCCACAGGCCACAATTGACAATCGGATAAACTCTATGCGAAGAAGATGTGTTGCACTGCATGAAGCAAATGGTGGTCACACCAGATACTGACTGGTTCTGAGTCCCCAGACCCCCAATAAAGCAACAAAAAAAAAATGCACATTTCGGGGTGGCCTTTTATTGTGGGCAGTCTGGGGCGCACCTGTGCACTGGTCATGATGTCGGATCGGCATCTTGATGTGGTGCACCTGTGAGGTGGGGTGGATTGTCTCGGCGGGGCAGAGGTGCTCGCTGTCACACATTTGGACAGATTTGTGAACAATGTTTGAGAGAAATGGTAGTGTTGTGTATCTGGAGTGAATTTTGGATCTTTGGGTTCATCTCAGGAAAAATGGGAGCAAAAACAAAAGTGTTGCGTTTATATTTTTGTTGAGTATAGTTATAGTGTTGATGATGAAAGACATACAAATAAAAAATAAGCAGCATAATATTTGAAATAAGTCATATCTCTATAGCTAATTTAAGACTCAATTCACATTTTTTGCAAAACTTGAACCTTACGTTTGAGCTCATTTCTGCTGGAGTGCAGGAATATTGTCCTCAGCATAGTAAAAAAAATAATATATAATAAAATAGTCAATATTTCCCACTCTTCATGAGCCCAATGAGTTTCAATCTACAACATTTGTTGCTGTATAGATTGTGATGATACCTTCAGACTAAAATTGTATCTTGCTCAAATTAACTATTCCCACTCGTATCACGCACTGATTCAGTCGTCCAAGACTGTCGACAAGCAGCTCAACCATTAACACTTCTTGTGAGGCAACAAATGCAGTTACACGAATCTAGAGATGAATAATAAACAATCTGCTTGGACACCTGCTGCTGAGCAAATCTGTTCTGATTACTTTTAGTAGGTATCGCCAGATGGTACTTTCTCTGCCAATACTTCCAATCTCCAGCAATCAATATCATGACATGCATCAGTTATTTACTGCCGACTTCTGTGAACAATTTCAATAAAAATCAATCAAGCATCACCAATCAGAGAGGGCCTCTTTGGAATCATAATATCAGAGTGTTCCCCCTCCCTCTCTCCCAGTCAGACAGAGCCATCAGGACTAAAAGAACAAGGAAAGCCCAAGGTTGTGTTTCGCATTCGGAGCCAGAGCGACTAGGCGTGGTCTGTCTTCAGCTCATCTCCACTGAGAGCGACAGATGGCATACTGGCACCTTACGACACAACGCTATCATCCACACACACCTCGTTAGCTAATCACAGGCCACATTGTAATAATAGATGCAAGGACAAGGAGGTCTCCAGAGAGTTACAGTAACTACCCTCCCCCAGAAAAACTACCCTCTTTTAAGGGGCTGGACTCTTTGAAACAGGAAGACTATCAAGACTACATCCATTTGTTTACAATACGGCCTGGAATATGGCCAAAACGGCATGAGTGACCACAAGATTTCATGTCTTCAATGCTATAATTAATGTGAACTGCTAATTAAGTCAGTAGTCATTCTGCCACTGCTGTAGTCAAATGAAAGCTGAGATCACCGGAAAACTGTTCAAAGAAATGGTCAAATCTCTACAAAACTGGTCTATACAAAGTGCGGCTGATGCTTGACAGTTTCAACAACATAGAGACATCTATCTACCTAATACACTCAGACATTGGGGCTGAACATGTTTCCCAGCTAAACACCCACAGACTACAGAAGGAATGAGACCAGCATAACATTGTTGCTCCCTAGAGCCAAAATTGTAATTAATGGGGAGAGGAAATAACAGCTAGAAACCAAACATTGTGCAATAACAGTCTGTATGTGTATCTTAACTTGGAAAAACATTTTGCTTATACTCATCCTGCCCTGTTCAGGGATGCACAGATCCAACTTTTTCAATTCCAATACCCAATATTAATACTGTGGTCCAATCGTTATTTATAACTACAGAACAGCCAACAGAACAGTCAAATAACTACAGAACAGCCTCCTTATTACATCCAATTAAAGGCCAAATTTTTCAGTGTCAGCACTGATATTAGATACCAGTAATATTGGTGCATCCTAGCCCTGTTGTTCATATTTTTGGATACAAAGCAGAAGCGATTAGTCAAGTGAAGAAAGAAGAAGTAATCATGCGTTCCTCTGTTCTTTTAGGCTGCAGTGATGTAAATCTGAAATGATCTGATCATTCCAGCACATTACAACATACCCATGCAATATCTCACACTTGTATTATATCACTAAGATATAATATAATAATATAATAAGATTCACAGTGACTTCGAAGCATCTACACTTTGCCACGGACATATTGGTTTGCTATTTTCTGCTCTGAGCAGAACTCAGTGGGGCACTGGTCATGCTCTCAGCAGAGAGGATCATGGGAGAGTGTCACTTGCTTCAGTGGCCTGTCAGTCGCCTCTACACTCAGTGGCATCAGTGAAAAAGATGCACGATGGGGTTCATGACATCCGGTCTGGCTGGCATTCTAGGCCACATAGCTTCAGGCACAAGTCGCAGTGTCATATCCTTCAGGGAGAACATGGGAGACATGGGAGACATGGGAGACATGGGAGACATGGGAGACATGGGAGACATGGGAGACATGGGAGACATGGGAGACATGGGAGACAGGGGAGACAGGGGAGACAGGGGAGACAGGGGAGACAGGGGAGACAGGGGAGACAGGGGAGACATGGGAGACATGGGAGACATGGGAGACAGGGGAGACAGGGGAGACAGGGGAGACAGGCGAGGGCCGCACATATGGTTCAGGCTGCACTTGTAGAGCTCCAGTCCGGATGTACATACTGACATACTGTAATGTCATCGAAGTGCACACTGTACATGTGTGATCACAGATACTCTGCTCAGTGCCAGCTCTCATCCATAATGCACTTCTCTCACTTATGCAGACCCGAGCTTTTCTCCTCCCAGGCCGATATTGATCTTTTAAGTTTTGGAGTTGGCCAGCTGAAGTCTCGGCCTACAATGTGCCAAGATGGGCAAAATAAGGCATATGAGTCTTGTTAACAGACCATACTATACTGGCTGATTTTGTCAAAGTGCTTCAAAAAAACAAACAAAATGATTGCATAACGGAAGTAAGAGACATATTTTCTCTCTGATCATATTTAAGTATTTTACATCTATGAGTCTCCACGGTCAGGGTTTAAGCATTACCAATGAGCAGTGCAGAGCCTGGGTTCTTTCAGTGGTGTCTGATACTGATCACTGGACCTCCATAACTCTTGCAACTTTATGATGTGATAATATAAGTGATAATATAAAATACTAAGAATATTGCATTAAAGCACAAACACAACACTGCACTGTGTCTTCCAAGCACCAACAGTATTTTAATGTGTGCCTCGCATCAGCAGACACTTCATGACAAACAGTGTCACTTTTTTTAGCCGCTCCGCTCCAAAGCCCCCAGACCAGACAATGCTTGATAATTTATGGAACTCTCTCCAGCTCTGTCAGCCAAATAAAATCTATGGAGCCGCGCACATGCAGCCCAGCTATACAAGCTCTCATCACGCACATCAGGTACAGCAGACGGCCGACAGACTATTACAAGGAATCTGGTCATTATTTACATTGTTAAAACATTGTTGTATTCTGCTGGACTCCACAGTCTCATGCCCAAAATATCTAGGAGCTTCAGAGAGAGGATAGTATGAAGATGGAGCGGCTCCATGGTGACACCTCTCTGATCGTGTGCATTATTTAAGTGACAGCTTCATTGACTACACAGCACTGGCCACACTGCACAAACTGAGGAACAGGCAAGTGCGTGTTTCATATTTCATATATAAGATCTAATTAATAGAATGTAATGTGTTATTCTTGTTGTATTGGCACTAAACAAAGTCCATTTGTTCAAGCCATGTAATTTGAAAAAAAAAAAAAAACCATGCTAAGCCATTTTTTCATTAAGCAGATCTTGATCTTGTAAAAAGCATTTAAAGAACCCCTCCCCCCCGTGCCTTACTGCCTTTGAGCCCTGCACTGGACCACTTCAGTGACCTGTGCTGATGAGATAGTGCTGATGAACATTCAGCCTACAACGTCTGCTGCCTCTAACATATGTGTTACACTTTCACACCTCTCCGCACTGGCTCCTGTCCATTTGAACACCTGTCAGAATAACATGAATAAACAAACACAAATTACCACCTCGAGTCCCACACAATGAGAATAAAAAAAATATCATCCTCGGCTGTTGCCATCAGGATAGTGTTTATTGCAGTGCTATTCCTCCACAGCGAATAATCCTGATGATAGTATATGACCACCTCAAAAAAAGAGGAACATGTCGGTGAATGTGGTGGGGACATAGAGGGACAGACACATAGAATAGAATGGAATAGGATTAGGTGCACGCAGGTTACATATTACAACCCAAACAGTCAATACACCCAAAAAACTACTATTATTATTTGTATTATTTTTTATTATTTCTTAACTATATGTAACTATATATTGAATTCATATGACAGGAACTGAAATAACGTGACATTTTCTCTAAATAAGTGGGACAAGGGACAGTGACCGAAATGAGGACAACCAAAGCAGGACAGGTGGTCACAGGTGGCTGCTGGTGCGTTTGAGGTACTCTTTAAGCTCTATACTGTAAATCTGAGGTTGCCATGACATGATGTGTAATGGAGGAGATAGATTACTTTCCCTCACCTTTTCTGTTTCCGAGTGGGACTTATCACTTATAGCACAGCTCTGTGAAGGGAGTGGACACTCCAAATGTGAGATTAAAAAAAATAGTGCTCTCAGATGAGAAAGTACAAATCCTGTCTCGTCTGAAGCCTTTATCAGCAGTTGCACACACTCATTAGTGTTTTGTCAAAAGTCATTAAATGATTTCCAATATTTCAGACAAGTGCAATATCACCTTATCACCTGTGTCGTGTTTTGTTATAACATAAAATGAACAGAATATCAGCCACATCAACAGACACTAAAATTAAAAACCTGAATGAATGAATAATGAATAATGAGACAGGCTTGTGTTTGTTGAAAGCAAAACAAGACATCAGTAAATCAGTTTTTCTGCTCAGGTTTGCAGAGACACTAGGGAATACTCCTGTGTAACTGTAATGGTACATTACAGTTTGGACACATACGGGCTCTGACACAAGGTGCTAAATAGGTCCACTCCAGTGACTGAGTCCCTCTACAGTGGAGAAGGTGCAAACCATTGTTAGTAGAAAGTGAATGGAAGAAAAGCAGCTCCTCAGAGAGACTCTGATCTAATTAAGAGACTAAAATAACAGCCACGAGCACTAGTGCTGACCACGCTCACGTCCCCACACAGACTAAATACATGTTAGAATTTGGTGTGAGCTGGGTCATCTGTGACGGAGCTTATAGTGCTGTGGAGGCTACTACACTGTGAAACAGAGCCTGAGGCTCAGTGGGCCCATCTCCTCTGTGCGCAGTCATACACTCCATAGTGTTTTAATAATACATGCACCATCATGTGTATGGATGCATGAAAAGGCATGCAGCTTCCGCTAACGCTGCATAAAAGAAGCGAAGAGCTAAATCCTTGCCAACAGCATATTGCTTTATAATGGGGAGATGAAACATCGGACATCCTTCCTTGAAAAGTTCCACTAGTAAATGAGGACAGGCCTTAAAGCAGAGGTACTGTGAGCTCAGTCACTCCCAGGGGCCATGAGGCTCTGTGAACTGTTTGGACTGAGGATGGATCAGAGGAGTCCTGTCCATTCTGCTCTCAGCACTCCCAAATAAGTCGCCCGGATGCATTCAAAACAAGTCTGACTATCTCACATTCTTTAGCAGAAGGTCAAGAGAAGAGATTTTGTTAAGCCGAAATCCCTGAATCAAACAGAAAAGCATCACCAGGCTCTGTGACGGCTCTGTGACGACTGTGAAAACAGGCAACGCTCACACACCTGACTAATGCATCAGGATTTGCCTCATGTGTTGACACAAACATCAACATCTATTATGAGCCATGTCTGGAACAGTGTAACATGTGGAGCTTCAGAGACAGAGGAGAGGTCATTGGTGAGTATCCTCCTCCAAAGGGACATCCGGAGACTATTATTTTATGAGCCACATTCAGTCCTGGGACAAATCTCGGTCATGAATGGGCACAGTGCTTCTATTGACAGCAGCGACGGGTCAAATTTCACCATTACCACTGCATTATTTTGCTCAGTTTGACATTTGACCCCTGTCCTTATGATACCTCTAGCTCATCCTCTCTTCTTTCTCAAGTGCCATATGCTACTAGACAGCACTGCAGCGAAATATGAGCATTTAGAGCAAAGCAAACACTACAGAACTCCTTTGATGGTGCACCGTTTTTGAAGCTAAACAACACAATGCAATAGTAAGCCCGCACAAGATTTACCAAGAGTTTACAGCTAGGCAGCTAGAGGCACAACATACCACCAGTAGAAAAGTGAATGGCTATTATAATAAGCAGGAGGAAAAGGGAAATACAGGAGATTCAAACTTTCTTGAACATGTGTTGAAACAAGGAAAATATCTAATCACAACAATACCAGTCTGCTTACATGCTATGCTGTAGGGCTGTATGCCTTCAGTCATTTAGTTGATGAATCAGTCAATGGTTTTGTAATTGACCAAAATTTGTATTAATAGATAAATAATTGTGATAATAATTTTGGCTGGGATCTATAGAATCTATATGCAACAACAGCAGAAAAGAGAAGTTAGTGAGTGAGGGAGTTAGGCAGAGTTTAATCTGTCTTTATGAAAATACCGTATACTGTTTCCTAGTACATTTTGTGCGTAAATACTTGTTTTTGAATGAACTCCCAGTAGTAGTCTTGTGAGTGTAGTCTGAGTCAGATGCATAGAGATACAGTATATAATAGTTTTATATACTATTAGTAGATAAATCAATCAGCAGGACATGTCTTTAGCCAACCAAGAATGTTATGGACAACAGCTCAACTATGTTGTGAGACATCTACAGTATATCAGAAGCATGTACCATTCTTGCATTATATAATGATGAATGAAACATCAGGGCATAAACAAAATACTGTAATCTGATACTAATATATCAATATCTATACAGTTGATGTCTCATTGGCTTAAAGTTTTTTTTAGGCTTAAGGCTTAGGCTTAAGCCTTTATTGGTCTCACACACAATGACACACAGTGACACACGGGAGAAATTTGACTTCTGCATTTGACCCATCCTTTTTCAGGAGCAGTGAGCAGCCGTCTTTTTCGGCGCCCGGGGGGCAGTACCGTGAAGGGTCTTGCCCAAGGACCCACACTGGTTAGCTCATTGCCCGGGGGATTTGAACCCACAACCCCAGGGGGAAAGTCCATGACTTACCAGTTGAGCTAACCAGCCGGCATTGTTCTGTACATCTTGAGGTTAACTGTACTGTAAGTCTGTGAACAATAATAATGAAATGTAGCCTGATGCTGACCTTGCCTTGCTTAAAGGTTAGTCATTGCAAAACAACTGCTAAGGCTAATGTACGCCTCATGTGTACAAGCCTGGAGTCATGCACACTGACCACACAGTACTGCCTGGGTCACGTGAATGTGATATCATCAGTGCGAGTCTCCTCCCAGACCTGGATCTGTCTTATCCACTCGCCATCACCAAACCTAGAGTCCTGACCTGGACATAACCACAACCCTGCTCTTGTTTCAGCATGAAAAGAGGAACAATATCCTCCAGCACAATGTAATATGCTCCTCACTGTCAGGGAAAGCCTGTGCATTGGGATTAGAAGAACAACAGTGACAAAAGAGATGGGAATCCACTTTTTTTTTTTTTACACAACATTACATTACATACACAATGCAATGTTTTGTGGAGAGATGGTTTCTGACACTAAAGTTCAATACCACAAGGCAATTCAAAATTCAATACCACAATGGTAATTTAAAAAAAACACGATTTTTAAATAAAAAAATATATTATATTATTCTTGTATTTGTTCTGATATACAGTAGATTAGGACCTAGCACTATTCAGGAAAGTTTTTTTTTTTTTTCTTCAAATAAGTATCTAGTTTTGATACTGGTTTTAGTGTCTGGGTATCACATATTTCCTAACACTATCTGTAATGTATGGTAAAATGCCTGTGGGACTATAAATGGAGGACACAAACGCAGTGGACATTAGCACATGCTAATAGTGTAAGGAGAAGATTTGGGTCTTGGTGAAGCTAGGTCATACGTGAAGAAGACAGGAACAGTCTGGCTGTGGGGGTCCAGATTGTCCTTCTTTAAAACATGGAGCAGTGTCACGGTTGCACATGAGCTCACTCTGACGTAATGTAATACGCTTCAACAGTCAGGCTATATATCCAATCAGGAGACTACCACTGTATATTATTGGAATATTAAACTGAGTAGACAGATGTTTCCTTAGAATATAGCTGACTAGTAGTGCCAGGTGTTTTATTGTTGTAATAGATGTAGGCATTTCAAAATATTTTCAGACACTTTGAAAAGACTTAATTAAAAATTATGCCAAGAGCCTCACCGAGCAGGCAACCAGCAGAGTGAGATAGCTAGCTAATCCTTCCACTGTTTCAACTAAGCAATGCATTACACAAACATCAATGTTACATATGCAGCCATTTTGTATTTTCAGATATGAGACATTTTCAAGTGCTATTTTTGTGCAGCAGAATATAGAGAACAAAAGCAGCTCTTGAAAGCAGCCCAAAGAGCCATTTTAATTTTAGTGTCAGTAATGTGTAAAGCTTTTATCAAAGAGAAATCTAAATAGGGGAAATGACAGGGCCATTAAGCCACAGCAGCCATATGTTGATGCTGAACACAATTTCTTTCATCTGTAATTATACCCTATGGTGTTTTCAATGTACATAAAATGGCTGCCTATAGGATATATGTTTTAAATAGGCTTGACATGTACATCAAAAGTTGCCATATCCTTCTTACTTGGTACCTACAAGAGTGCCTGTTTGTTTGTAGGAACAATAAACTAGTGCCAACCATAAAGCATGTTCTCCATTACCATGGCTATCTCAAAGCTTTCAGAAAGTGAACTGCAGTGAGTACTAGGGGAGGAACACCCTGCACATTCTAGGAAAGATTAAAAGGCCAATATCCCACAAACCATAAATCTGACTGAAGCAAATTATAGCTTTTTCTTCAAATGAGCAGAGATGAGAAGATTTCAATCATAAATTGTACCCACAGGTTATCCAAAATGTAATTTGACACTAAACTCTCCCAATTAGACTTACATAACAGCACATTTACCAATTTAGAAGGATCCCATTTCAAAGCATTTATCGTGGCATCAGATTACATAACAGATGATTCAGGAGAAGTTGTGCTGGCTCTCCATCACATGCACTTTGTCCAAAAACACTGAGCACTGGGAGAAGGCGGACAGTCCATGCACAATAACATCTTCCAAGCTCAACCTGACAGTGGAGGACGCATGTCCTGCTTTTTACTACGTAGGCTTGTAATAAATCCCAAATACACTTAATCCACGGGGCTGCTGTTTGTCATGCCTGCAGCAAACCCAATAGCATCACTGATAAACAACAAACACGTCCCGTCCACAGCACAAGCTTAAATGTCTCCATGGTCCATTAGCCCCGATGCATTAGCAAGATCTATCCAAACAGATCCAATGCACCGCACGCCCTTTAAATCATGATTTATTAAATGTCCAGAAATGCTAACTCAGCGTGCACAGCGCATGCATATTACAGTGTTTTTAAGGCTCAACTACATGTCAAGAGGAATAGGATTCCGGGTACATGGGAGCTTTAGTTAAACAAATGGTAAAGCTCGTTTTCTTTAAGCTAATTAGCAGCAGTCGCAGTATCATCACCATTGCACCTGCACAACACAGCGCCCTGGGGCGGAGCAGGCGGAGAGGGGGAAGACCAGAGCCAAGGAGGAGATGCCAGCGGTCCCACCACTGCTGATGAGTGGAAATACATGCCAGGCACGTAGTAACACGGGGGTGAAGCCTCCAGGCGCACCCACGGAATGCTACAGCCAAATGGTGGGGCTTTCTTACCTGTGTAGCTCACAAGAAGCAAGGCTAGAAAGATGTCCCCTGACTGGACCATCGTAACTCCCGAGTAACGTGAACGATAAACGGTGTTGCTTGATGTCCGCTCAACCCCAGCGTTTGGATCCCTGTTTCCCTCTTCTCTCAGCAACTGTTCATCCTAATCGTAGTTTCTGAGGTGGTGGGAGATAAGAGCCGTGAGTAGCAGCGTGTGGAGTGTGAGGCAGCGGGCAGAGATTAGCGGCGATGACGAAGAGCGCCAGAGTGTGTTCAAAGTCTGACTGACAAGCACGGCCTGCGCACTACGGGATCACTCCGCCACATGAAGCGCAATAGGGCAGCCCGCGTAAAGTAGTGCGCTTCGACCATGGCCGAGAGCTCGTGTTTAGATGCAAGGCCACAGAAATATTTGAGCAAAAAATTGTTATTTCACTCATCAGACTATGTTATTATAAATCTCTGAATACATTATATAATAAATAAGTTAACACACAATGGAGACATTTCTCAGTGAATTATTACGTTTATGCAGCAGTGGTTATTGCAATCAAGTTTTTACAATATTTTCTCAGTCTTGAACCAACATGGTGTACATTTGTGTAACCTATTTGATAGACACTAAGCATATGAAACAGCTGGGTGTAAAATATGTGACTAGTCTATGTAACAGTAAAACTGCCTGATCTTTAGCCTGAGAAAATAAAATAAAATAATACAAAATTTTAAAAACACAATACATACATATAGCCTTTTGTGGTTATGAGATGACTCAAGTTTATCTGCAATGAAAACAAGTTAGCTATATGTGCCCACTAAGTCTCCTAGAATAGATCAAAGAAGGGTTCCCATGGAAATTGTCTATTCTGGCGATGCCACACTATTGTGTTATGTCTAAGTAATACAGCATTTAAAAAACGCTAGCATAGTCATGTTAAGTGTTACCAATGAAACTTCCATAAGGCCATATGTTCTCTGTAATCTGAAGTGAAACCTGAGGCACTCTGCACACTGGAACTCTCTTACTACACATTAATGATTCATTCATTCACTATACATCTGCTAGAACTCCATTATTGGCCTGTATCCTCTAAGAAAGCATTGTTATTTTTACCAGAACTCATCACAATGGAGAATACACTACTAACCCAATATCCCTGAATGATTAATGCCAGGGTTAAAGCTCTAATGGTAGTTTGTTTGCTGCCAAAGCATTTCTAAAGCATTTTAACTCTCACATGTTTAAATCATTATTCACAATTGAAGCAAGTATTAGACAAATTACTCCAAGGTCAAATCGTGCACAGTTTAGAAAAATACAAATGCTCAGAAGCAATGTAGCTGAACATTGTGGAATGCTGAATAATTTGGAAAGGAAAAAATAGAAAACAATGACATCTTTCTTTTATATATATATATATATATATATATATATATATATATATATATATATATATATATATATATATATATATATATATATATATATATATATATATATATATACTATATATATACTATATATATACTATATATATGGATATATATAATGGATCTTTCAGCTAGCCAGTGACCATACACAGATGCCATGTGCTTAACAGTGATCTAGGAACAGTTTTGAGTTTGGGTCTTTTAGAGCTTACAATCATGACATTACACAGATATAACCACACATAGCAAACCTAGGCGTTTCAGTCCTATCAGAAATTTTAAGTGCATTGAGTTGCATTTAATTTGGGATACACACATTTACTTAGACTGCTCTTTTGGCCACAGCCATCTCCATGTATCTGTCCTGGTGGTCAAAACGCAGACCATAAAATGTAGTCTAAAAATCCAACCCTTAATGAAGAGGAATGTTAAAAAGAAATTTTGGCTTCAATTTATCAAAATATTATGGTCAATTTGGCCCCAGTATCCTAACCAAGATTCCTGTAGAGTTCAACCACCAACCACAGGGTGTGCATACTGCAAAAATAGGCCTACTTTTAGTGACAGTTTGCAGAAATGAAATCGAATGAAATAGAAGAGGTGGTAAATCCTGAGCTCTCTAAGGACACTGTGGGGGGTGAGAGGAGGAGGTTTGAATGACATTCTAACATAATAGCAGTGAGTCAGGTGATGACTCTGCCGTATACACTACACATGCCCTCCAAATACAGTCTTGTGTTTAATGTAGCCCACACTCAAGCTGCAGAAAAACGGTTGTTTTAAGATGTCAGAGTGAATTAACTGTTGATTTTAGAGCCCTGCCTTCTCGTATGAATCAATATTTAATCTGATTTTAAGATATAAGGCTAAATTACATTGTTTACCAAAGTGTGGTAAAAAAAAAAAAAAAAAAAGTAGATAGTGTAGATGTATTATCTATCTTTTGCAACAACATGAAGAACTGATTGTTGTCCCTTAATCTTTTATATGAAATTAATGATGCCACTAAAGTCTTGTCACAGCATCTTACAGTGGATATGATATGGCATTTAATACTATAAGCCTTCCCACAATATTACGATCAATAACAGTGTGAGGTGTGGTAATACGGTACATATGGGTATTGTTACACACCCCATTAATGTTTATATTCAGTGCTTCTCTCACAGCTTACAACCCACTGTAGCTGGAATGTAGGTGCTTCTTGCTCAAGAGCAAGAACAAGTACTCTGGGGCTCTAGAAATATTCACAATTTATTCTCTATTATTTATTCTCTAATAAGGTTTTATTTTAAGATATTTATGCCCCTAGTAATCAAGAGCCCTTGACTTCATCCTAACCTTTCTTTGCTCTTCTGTGTGCTTGTTTATGTCAGGTTGTTCTATTGCCAGTGTTGTACTTATAAACTCCATGAGAAATTTATGTGATCTCAGAATAGTTGTCCAAACATCTCTTTTAAAATAGCTCATACCTCACTGTAGAATGCACAGATGCATCAAGGAAGTGCAAGAATACAACAGAAAATATATGTATGCTATACTGGTGAAACGTAATGGGAAAACTTAATAATTACTCAATAGTACTACTTCTTGTTAAAGTTGCTTAACCCCCTTGCGGAATAACTTTTAGATGACAGGTGTACCACCTGCAAATCTCCATGGAGATTTTATTTCCTTACCTGGAATGTTACACAGTATGGCATTAAACCTCTCTATCTTGCATTTACTCAAGATGTTTTTATTATTAACAATAAATGACATTCATGCTTTCACTTGAGCAGATAGGACCTATGTTGAGCTGGTGATATCACCTGCTTGTCTCCATGGAGATAAATAAGTTTAATCCATACATGGAGGATTCCAGGAAAAGGTATTACAGCTCCATGAAGACAATAGGTGATGGACCGTCCACCACAAAATTTACATAATGCACCTTTAAAGTGAATCACTTTATAACAGGGATCTCCAACCTGTAGCTCGGGAGCTACCCGTAACTCTCCACTCTCTCACCAAGAGATTTCAGAATTATACCATTGTGCTGAATAACAAAAAAATGGTAAACTACATGCCTATTACCATTGCAAATGTATCATTTTGAAGCCCAACTTTGTGCACTAATAAATCGGCAATGGTTTATGTTTTATAGGCATCTAACTGTACCCCAAGGCTTGCCTTCTTTCTTATAATCGTCTCAATTGCTTGCAACTTCTAAAATGAGTAGCTCTCTGGCATTTTCGTTTTGTAAAGGTAACTCATCAGAGGAAAAAGGTTGGAGACCCTTGCTTTATAGCTATATCTGTAGTTTAGTTTATTTGTTTATTAATCAAGTACAATGCACATCAAACTGTGACCTACACAAAGAGGTGTATTTGGCCACTAACCTCTACAGTATAGCTATTGGGATAAGCTCCAGGGTGATAAATACGGGCATATATCACAATTAAATACTTGTTATTATCGGTGGCAACATGTTAACTGTGAAGTAATTTGTGATAGTGATTGTTTAGATTGAATAACAGTGGTGCACTGTGATGCGTTTGGTCAGCCACAATGATCAAATCTCAATAAAAGATTGCAGCTATCTGTGCAAGTGTATCATTGGCTTTGAGTAGGACATGGAGTTGTGACACAGTGGATTCCTTGTCCAGAGTGTCCTGCCCAAGCGCACAGAGCATCTTTGTGGACAGCAGATATTAATCTCCACATGCAGGCTGTGATCAGGGGGAGACTTGCTAAGCTCATGCACACAATCAGTCCCATACATATTCATTATGTAACTGTCAATGACACACTGCTCTGTGCAATCCGTCATCCCTCTACCACCATGTCATAGTACACTAGGTTTAAGTGTCTGTATTGTGCTCACTGAAGACACAAGGGGTCTTTACCAAGGTTCTATTGTACAGTAAAGCCACACAACTCAGTGAATTATAATGATTTCACCACAGAAAGTATTACTTTTGAAATACAGAATACATAAATTCATTGCATATATGAATTAGTATAGGAATACTATTAACAAATACAGTAGTGTTGCATCATTGGAAATTGTACTGTGGTTTAGAATTTAAACTGTAGAAACCATTAAAAACTACAAGTATCTGCTGCCATCTTGTGATATGAATGGATTTTTTTTTTCCATATATTTATTTATTTTTGAAAAAGATGACGACACTCATTTCTTTTAATGCAATCCCAGCTATCGAACTGAAGAGGGCAGCAAATATCTGTTATTGTCAACAGTAGACTACATTCTTCTTCTCCTCAAATGAGAAGGTATAATTGAATAAGACATGCAATTAATAATAAGAGCTATGTAAAAATACAATTTGGTAATATACTTTTTATGATTCCTTTTGATTTAGTGCCACAATATTGTTGCTATGAGTTAGCTATGTTGTTTTTTTATGGACATTTATAAGAATTTGCCTTTTCATCAGGAATTATGTGAATTATTTAGCCTTAACTTGGACATTTTTTATGGACCTCAACTTCAGTCTTCAACAACACAGCACTTCAAATAAATTGTGTTGTGTTATATTAGAAACGGTAGGCTTGCTGTGTAAATCCACTATGTGCAGCTAAGACTTATGTTAATTCCCCTCTCAAAAGTTGGGCCAGATAGTGCTGCTCTACTGATTTTGTGTTGCTGATTTGAAGCCTCAAATAAACAGGCTGTGCAGTGCATTAGCCCAACACGGTGCATCTTCTGTAATGTGCCGTGACACATTCACATCAGATTGTCAGTCTTTCAAGAGGCCTGTCACTTTGGATCTCACTCAAGTTTTATGGCAGAGCCAGAGCACTCTCAAAACCTAATTTTCAGACCAATATACAGCATGCAGAACAAGACTCAGGGTTATACCAAAGAAGATGAGAAATGGAGCCTATCAAAAGGATTGTCCTTCATACAGAGGGAGGTTATACTTTTCTCTTGAATTTTAACTGATAGATTAAAATGAATAAGAGCATGGTCAAGGCAAATTCAAATGAGTTCCAAGAAGTGCCTGTTTTCATTGTATGAAAATCTTATAACGCATTCTTTCCAACTGTCTTTTTACCTTACCTTTTTTGTCTATTACCTGTTATGATACAAAACTGACACAAAAAAAAATGAAATGACCAAGAAATGTGGTATAATGTATAGGGATGCTACAGTCCAGCTTCTTCTGTTCTGATACTGATACTTTGGCTTTAAGTATCTGTCAATCCCCAGTATCAACCAATACTACGGCAGAGACTCAAAATGTAACTTATTTCCTTTAAACACAAAAGGCGTATGCTAAAAAAAGATCCAAATGTGTTTTGTAACTGTTATTTATCATGTAAAGTGAACAACAGTGCCAATATTGTCTAGTAAATTGTCTTTTTACACAAATGTATACACTAAAACCAATATCTTTAAACTGATATCTGATCCATCAAAACTTTCAATATCAACATGATATCCAGTACTACAGGCATGTCCAAACTATGGCCTGTGCGACAAATATGGCCCTCAGACAATTTTTTCTTGGCCCTCAGGCTTCCAGATGAATTGGCCCAAATTACCTTGAGAAGAAGTTTCGACTACAAGTTGTTGTTTTTTTTTTAATCTACCTTGGTAAGACAATATTTAATATTTATTGTGTGCTTTTGAGGATATTAGCATGAATAAAGGACTGATAGCTCATTCTAATGTGTTAAACATGCATATTTCAATTATTCACTGTCCTGAGCACCAGTCTATGGCCCTCGATCGGCCCTCTGCTTCGTCTGTGTTTAGATATGTGGCCCTTGATGAAAAAAGTTTGGACAACCCTGCAGTACTAGTACCGTATCAATGCATCCATGAAAATGTACACCAAGTACCAAAGAAATATGAATGGCCCACTTGGCAGAATCATAGCTTTGTACCCTATTCCACAGCAAGTTTCTTTTCTGATCTGTTTGCAGCTTTTTGATTATTTCTCGATATCTCGATATTCAATCTTGCATTATTTAAAACAGATATTCTGATGTCATCTCATAGATCTTGTAAACTGCTGCAAAAGAAGAGCAAATCACTCTTACTAGTTTGCTGTGGCCATTTGAAAAAGGAAGCAGACAAATGTATTTCTATGTTTTGAGTGTATTTTAATTTATTTTATTTTATTTTATTTTTACATTGCTGAGGTCTAAGAACTGTCACAACAAACTCTCAGTACAATGGGCTAGTCTATAATAGGATCATATCACCAGAAATCCATTAAGCAACTTTAATTTATGAAAGTGGGTTTGAGGACTTGCAAATGGGAAGTTAGCAGGTTTAATTTTACTGAATAAGAATGAAACTTTGAACCGACTTAAGATATAGCTCATTTAGGACATTCATTTCTACTCTTAATTATATCTCGGCTGAGGGAAATTTTAGCACCAAAATACTCTAACGGCTCTGGAAATTAAACTCAAATGTGCATACCTCAATAGTGCCTCAGTGTAAGATACTGTATGGAACAAAACAGTATAATCTCTCATTCGCCTATGTACAAAAAGGTTGCAGAAGGTCATCTGGACACTGTTTTTGAACTAATTGAATGATCGATTTCAAAAACATCTACATTGTACTGTACAGAAGTCAGAGGGGCCAGAAGAGAGTGGAATTAAAAGTGGGATTAATACTTATATAGACCAGGCTTCAGTCCTGTCTTCTCTTGTTGAATATTTTGGATGATTTACAAGCTTGTGTCAGATAATCCATCGTCCAACCCTGATCTGTGTGTTTTTATTCAACGCGACCTCATTAGTCATGTATTTGATCATTGTTTGATTCGTTATTGCTTTAATACAGATGTGGAAGTAGACAAGGGCAGTGCAGCACCTGAGGCATTATTCTCATTGTAAAGTACACTTGGACTTCAAACAGAATGTGATGGACTTTGAAGGAGGAGCATTCCATATTTGGCCCTTTGTTCTCATCTATTGATTGCATGAAAAGATAAGTACAAAGATTTTCTGACTGTTACTCATTTCCTTTGACCTCTCTGACAATTTCTGGCCCTTCAATCATCCTTTTGTTTGAAGTGCCAAAACTTTACTTTACTGCACCCAGGACACAAATATGTTAAATACTAAGACATATTATGACATATTATTATTTTATGGTATGCATTGTAAAGCATAGAACTGAGATCTTTTCATAGTGAAATATCACCAGAAGCACATAGTAGATTTTTATTTAAAGGTGCATTGTGTAGCTTTTCTGGTGGGGGGTCCGTCAAGTTGCTTGTTTTTATAGATATGCCATTCCTGGAATGTTCCACAGTATGAAATTAAATAGCTCTACCTTACATTTACTCATTTAAAGGTGGTTTTACAGCTCAAAAGCTGAGTGAGGTGCCGTTCCACAAATCTGACCTGTAACTTCTGGTCTGATTGGGTCTCCATGAAGATAGAAAGGATTAATGCCATACTCTGCAACATTCCAGACATTTCTATGGAGAAAAGTATGTGACGGGCCTTCTACTAGAAAAGTTACGCAATGCTCCTGTAATTAAAAAAAAAAAAAAAAAGTTATACAATATATTTAAACCCTAGACGTATGCCCCGGGACAATTTCTTTGTAATATTTGCAAGAAAGTATTCTAGATTTTTGTCTTTTGCACTGCTTGGCCAGAGAAACGAAATTTCAATTCATTGTATGTTGAACACATATTAAGATTAAGACTTTATTGATATCACACACAGTGACACAACATGGGAGAAATTCACTTCTGCATTTGACCCAAGTCTGCTGCATTGGGCAGCTCATCTTTCTGGCACCCAGGGGGCAGTACCATGAAGGGTCTTGCCCAAGGACCCACACTGGCTTGCTCATTGGGGGGGGATTTGAACCCAGGCCCCCCAGGTGAAAGTCAAGGGACTTATCAGTTGAGCTAGCCAGCCGGCAGATTTGGCAGAATTGACAATAAAGTTGAACTTGAACTTTGAACTTGAAGAGGGCCAGAGATTGGGGGTGCGTTACAGCATAATTTTCTGAGCACCAAAGCCTTGAATGCAGGACAATGCAGGACAATGCAGGATTACTCAAACACAACATTGAGTAAACAGATATGAGGGGACAGCATTATAACGTGGATAAAAGCACATAAAAGTACATTTTACATAATGAATCCCATTAAAACAAACCACTTAGGGTAGTCAGATCAACAATGACAAATAAGCTACTATTTATTCAGGCTAGTGATTTCCTTGTACGTTGTACAATGTAGTTTCCAAATACACACCTTGTTGTGGTGTGGCTCAGTTTTTTGCACTTAAGCAGGGGCCAGGGCAAATTTGCTGTGAGCGTGTCCCCAATCTCTTTTCATTTTCTGCAGTGCTGTCCAGACACCAATTACGGCGCTGGAACGATAAAAATCAAAAACAGTAAATGATCCATGCAATTGTCGCTCAATACTACACTCCTTAACTAAACCCACTTAATGTGCTAGATTAAAAGAAGTCATCAACAATTAGAAAATCAATATATCAGTTTTTGTGGCATTAGTAATCATGAAGCAGCCGTAACATGGTCCAATGAATAATTAAATACATAAATAAATCAGAAATAGCCTATAGAATGAATTTGGCCAGTTCTGTTGCAGTCACATTGAAATCGTGGACAATAGATAAATGAACCAAGAATGGAAAGCAAAATCCTCACTGTGACGAGGCGGCTGCACCAGTGTGTCTTCATTTATCACTGCAGTAAAGGCCAATACAGACGGCTAACAGCGCACGCTCCTCTTACATCAAACTCACTAAATATTAGCACGTGAAAAGCAAAGAGAACCGGCAAAAAAAACAAGCCACAGTCATGTCTTCTGTGGAAAATGAATTGAAGAGCCAAAAAAATAAAAATAAATAAATAAATAAATAAAATAAAAAAGGCATTAATGGTGCCACATGCCCTACACTCATTAGGCATTTATGATGGCAAATTTTACTTATCTAAAAAATAAAATAACTCCAACAAACTTAACTTAATATAAATAAATAAATAAATAAATAAATAAATAAATAAATAAATAAATAAATAAATAAATAAATAAATAAATAAATAAATAGCGATAGCGCGCGCCCTCTACTGTACATATATGTTAATACAGTGAGTTTCACGCTTACCAAAGAGGTTTGTAGCAAATTGTGTAGTTATTTTATTGTTTCATAGATTACTCAAGAAAGACTGTTTAGTTTGTTTGTTTGTTTGTTTGTTTTTAGTTTGTTGTTAGTTTGTTTTATTTTTTGTTGGATTTGATTAGCTAGCCTACTAGTTAGCGAAGCTAGTTGCTAACTTAACTTTGCTGTCCCTCGTCCCATTTCCCCAGATACACAGTAGTTAAAGTTGTGTAGTCTATGCACTTTTAATTCACATGGTTTTGCATAATATGGTATGCAGAGTGCCACATCACACAAGAAGCAGCTCGACCAGCGTGGGACCTCCAGAGATGAGAAGAACAAAGTAACCAACCACAGAGGCAGAGGTACCAAGATAAACTCAGATAATTATAGCCTAGACTTTATCTTACTTATTAAATGTATAATATTATATCATTGCATTCTGTCTACTCACCCACTGACAAGAGGACACAATCTATTAAGTTTACTTTGGGAGACTGAGACAAGCTCTTCTAATTGTTTGTGAAAAGCAGTATATAAGCCAGTACTGGCCTTGACCTTTTGTTTCTAAACACTTCCTGGTTCTTAGCAGTTCAGTATCTCAGGTTTCAGACATTATTTTTGAGTGTAACCCTGAGCGACTTTGGCAGCAATCCTTCATACTGCCCAGAGACTTACTGTAGGCGCTTCATTCTTTATAGGAGGGTCTCAGTCACAGGCTATTTCTTATAATTTGTCTGGTTGTTGAGTATGTCTCAATGGTGTGGTAATGTTTAATTGTTTAAATGTGCTCTATTTTTCTGATGAAAAGTCCTTCACCAGCTTGCCAAGGGGTGTTATTACTTTTCCATGTTCCACAGTATGGCATTTATGTTTTTTATTTTGTATTTAGTTAATTACAGGTGTTTTTATTGGTCAAAGACAGAAGACATCTTTCTCACTGTGAGATATCATACATATCTGACACTTGGCCTGGAGGTGCCAACCTGATTGTCTCCATGGAACTAGGGAAATTTTATGAAATATAGTGGAACATAAGAGACAAAGCAATAACATCTTCATACAAGCAGCTTTATAGAGTTACATTGGATGGGTGCAAAATCATGGCGGTTTGTGTGAATAGTGACAGTGGATGCTTCTGTGTGTGAGGACAAGAGAGGGGTACATAATTAATGAGGCACTCAAAGTTAAGCTTAATACATTGTGACATTTTCTAGCTGCTTTTCATTTCAAGTGACAAGTGTGTTATTTTTAATGAATAAATATGTCCACTGTAATCTTTTCATAGGCTGTGCTCTTGACACCTGCTTAAGCTGCATCTCTCATCTACACATACATACAGTAGGCTATATTTAGGCACTTTGGAAAAGCAGTGCTTATTTGGTTTTCAAACAAGTTCAGCTGTGCATTTAGTTTAATTACATATACAAATGCAGAAACGTTTGAGATGGAATCAGACTGTGTGGCTACATCATTAGCTTCCTGTGGAGCTACACAGTGACTGCCAGTGTTGTATAGTAACGAAGTAATAATACTTCACTACTGTACTTAAGTACATTTTAGGAGACTTTGTACTTTACTTGAGTTTTTAAAAAAAAGATTACTTTTACTTTTACTTCACTACATTTCCGAATTGAATTGCATACTTTTACTCAGATACATTTTCAATGTGCCGTTTAGTTACTTGTTACAAAAAAAACCTCTACTGCCTGTGCTTGTTCACTACTTGTGCATGACAATCAGCCTACACCTGTTGGTTTCATGCAGCTAGTTTAATCAATCAACATCCCCACACAACCCAGATGTTTTAAAACAAGAACATTTACTACACGTCATTAGTGCTACCGTACCATAATTATTAAATTACAAATAACATATTTTGTGCCTGCATTTACTTGCTCATAGGACGGCGTTTCATGGATATCACCAAACCCAATATCTTCGACAGTGCTCCATATGACACAAAACTACCATGGGTGAGCCCAACATGGTGTTTTACAGTAGAATTAAGGGCCCAATTGCAAAAAACCCTCTTCCTCCAAAAACACTCCTTCAGTGGTGTTATGTATGCCTTATTTTCAGCACTGTTATTAAAAAATATATATATTAAATTCAGACTGCCTTTGCTTGATACTTTTACTTGTACTTTTAATTACATTACTTGAGTACATTTATTTTTACATTACTTGTCATACTTAAGTACAAGAAGTTCCAGATACTTTAAGACTTTTACTCAAGTAACATTTCAGTCAGTGACTTCGACTTTTACCAAAGTCATTTTTGGGAGGGGTACCTATACTTTTACTTGAGTTTGATTTTCCAGTACTTTATACAACACTGGTGACTGCCCACTGTTCCTAATTCTAAAGGTTGTTTTAATGCTGAAAAAACAATCCCCTAGAGGTTTGAAGGCTAATTTAACATATTTTTCTTATCAAACCTCCTTTACCTTTGGCAAAGCAGAATTGGTTTTGCATAAATATCGTGCAGTGTTTTATTTGGTGGTAGTGTTCAGCTAACAGCCCTAGGACTAAGTGCTTTGAGTCATTTTAAGTATTTATTGTTTCAAATAAAAGGCCCACTATAAATGGAGCCTGTCCAGTGCTCGAGCCATAATTGTCATTTGCTATGCTTGCTCATGATCAGTGCCCAGAGCGGACCGTGACTGGCAGTGCTGTGTAAGCACACACTTCGTGTTCATAAAAAAATATGATTAATACAGACTGTGTTGTAATCTAGAAGAGCATCCTGGCATGAAGAATGAGGATTATATATTTTTCATCTCAGAAACTAATTGAAAAGGTCTGCGATGATGCCGTTATCATGCGTGTCCCCGCTGAGTTTGGCCAGGGCGAGATATGACTGGCAGAAAAAGGGGAGACTTAATGAACAGCGTGTGACTGGTGAATAGGCAGGTGCTAGATTATAGAGCTGGCCGTCTTTAATAAAGATATCTCATATTAGTGTGGACTCAGCCTTTCAGATTAAGTGATAATGCCTTCAGCCCACACACGAACCTTTGTAATGGATGAGTGAGCAGTCTGTATTTACTATACATGAGGCATAATTCCTCTGCAGTTACAGTAATCTCTCAAATATAAGTTGCAAATAGCTCAGTGTAAGAATACTTCACTTACACTGTGAATTAGACTATTTGGGAGGTTTTCAAATTTAACAAAGAGATGAATTTACTATGGAGCATACAATATCAACTTATATTCAAGTTTATTCTTTAATAGACGAAGAGTCCTGTAAATGGTATTTTATGGACAACAGGCAATGGCATTTCTTCATTCAAGTAGATCCCAGACATACAATGTGTATTGCTGCAGTTTTCCAAATATGAAATCTTGAAAACTCTGAATTATCTTTGAGGTCATAAATGCATTTTGTATTCAAATCAGCAACTGGTTAGTCTCATATAAAAATGACATTTTAATAATTGCGCAGCACAAGATATTGTCAGAGGGATTATTGCTTACATTTTCTGGAGGTGGGGTGTATATTGAGCTGATTTTATGCTTTTAATATACAGATGTTATTGGGATATTTTTGTTCAATATTCAAAGACAGTTTGTGTTTGTATAATTGGCATGACAATCCTTCTTGCAGTGAGACAGATAAAAAGACTATTTTGGTTTCTCTGCTCGCTGAACATTCACTGATAGTGTGTGCTTGCTGTACTGAATGCTTTAATTAGTCTCACAGAAGAGGCCATAGTTAATTCTGCTCTATTTTCTTACTTAGTCTTGATTAGAAAAGGTTGTCTCATTTTTCAGGTTGAGTGGGATCTTAGTTGTTTAATAAAAGAAGAACAAAATGGCGATATATCTGGTATATGACAAGTGGAGGATTGTTTTGTTATGTCGGAGTAGATGAGATTTGTTTTGCTCATGCATGGTTTGAATTCCTCCTCAGATGTTTTTCATTCACACATTGTAAAACAACAACATTGTTTTTTTTCTCTGCCAGCTTGTATTACCACTCAAAAATATGTATTTACTCAAACAACTCGACCTCATTTCACAACCAGTCCCTGCTTAATATACAATTTATGTGTTATTCTTCCCTAGTGTGAGTGCAACAAAAGAAATGCTGTGAATTCCATGTCACAGCATATTTTTGTCTGAAAGAATGATACTTGTCAAAAGTAGAAAAATATGCACACTGGATGTAAACACACACACAAACACACACACACACACATACACACACATGCACACACGCACACACACACACGCACGCACGCACACACACACACACACACACACACACACACACACACACACACACACACACACACACACACACACACACAGTACCATAAGCAAATGGCAACCTTGAAGAGGCAACAAGGAAAGCAGCTACGGCCAAATACCTGCAACGAGTAAAACAAGTCAGAAGAAGCCAGCTCAATGGCAAGAACAAGGCACAGGCAATGAAAAGCTACATCCTGCCATTGATGAGATACCCTGCAGGAATCATAAGCTGGCCAAAGGAGTAGATACAGACCACAGACGTTAAGACACGAAAGGATGGGTCAAATGCAGAAGTCAAATTTCTCCCGTGTGTCACTGTGTGTCATTGTGTGTGAGACCAAATAAAGGCTTAATCTTAAAGGAAGGAAAGTGGTCAAGTGAGTGAGTGTGGGAACCACTGTCCAGGATGAAACATCCAAAATCCATAAGTACATCAAGGACAAGGCCCCGACAGATGATGTGCACAAGGACTGTCTCAGACAGTGGAGCTCAGAGGAAGAGGTGCTGGAGGGACCATGGGGCGTACCACCGGAACATAACTGAAATGGCTAATATCAAGAAATTCTACCAATGGCTGGAGAGGGCTGGTCTGAAGGACAGCACAGAGGCCCTCATCCTGGCTGCACAGGAGCAGGCCTTGAGCACCCGAGCAATAGAGGCCCAGATCTACCACACCAGACAAGACCCAAGGTGTAGACTGTGCAAAGAGGCTCCTGAGACAGTCCACCACATAACTGCAGGATGTAAGATGCTGGCAGGGAAAGCATACATGGAGCGACACAACCAAGTGTACAGAAACATCTGTGCTGGAGACCCCAAGGTCAAGGTGGGAAACACCCCTGAAGGTTGCAGAGAATGACTGAGCCAAGATCCTCTCGATACAGACTGACAGAATGGTGATGGCGAACCAACCAGACATAGTGGTGGTGGATAAGCAACAGAACAAAGCCATGGTGGTGGACATTGCAATGCCAAATGATGGTAACATCAGGAAAAAGGAACACGAGAAAGTAGAGAAATACCAGGGGCTGGAAGGTGAAGGCATCAGTGGTGCCCGTGGTGATCGGAGCACTCGGGGCTGTAACCCCCAAACTGGAGGAGTGGTTACAGCAGATCCCAGGAAAAAACATCAGACATCTCAGTCCAGAAAAGTGCAGTATTAGAGAGACTAGGAAAAACTGCGTGGAACTCTCAAGCTCCCACGCCTCTGGTAGAGGACCCGAACTGGATGAGGGTGAGGAGAACAACCACCATGGAAATTTTTTTATTATAATTTTGTCTATCTCCAGACAAGTAGGGCCCACTACCAGGCAAAGGTACAGGTCATATCTGTGGAGTGGGGACCCCGCTCACAGTTAGAATGCATGTATTTTAAACGACCCATATTACGCAGTTTTCTTTTTTTAATGTAGTTTCCTCGTCAAAAACATACCCAGAGTTGTGTTTTGTTTTATTCATACATGTTTAACACCCAAATCCTGCATATTTAGGCTGAATTCTCTCAAATAGAACGCTCTGTTCCACCTTGTGATGTATGTGGTAAAAAAGGAAAAGCTCCACTGTGTTTTTGAACTCCATACACCTTCACTAGAGTAATTTATAGGATTTCAGCCCTGGAATTGCCAGTCTCTACTGAACAAAAGGTTAAAGGTAGCTGTTACATGAAAACTACCACAGTTTCGGCTGCACTCAAATGAAGCTTGCGATGCCAAAGGTTACAGGATCGAATTTGGAACCAGGCGCTAACGAATTACATTTACTCACGTTACTGTAATTGAGTAGTTTTACTTTGTAATTTTCTAAGTAGTTTTTGAAATGGGTAATTTTACTTTTACTCAAGTACATTTTAAGCCAAGTCATTTTACTTCGCTACATTGGAAGCCGCCCACGTTACTGAGTAAAATAATATTGATGGAGAAAAAAAAATGCGGGAGAAAAAAATCTACCGGGAATGCATTGCGCAGTTTCCGTGCGGCAATTCCATTGTTTCACACAATCATCATTGAAGGCGTTTGGACAAGATTGCTAGTACGGAGCCAGATGCGGAGATGGAGGCTGAAAGACCAGAAAAAGATTCTGGACAGGATAGAAGCCCTTGGCCAAACCTCGAGGAATTATTCGCGTTTAAACACAAAATAGGCAACAACATCATCATCATGCAATGTAAAATGTGTCTGCCCCGCCAAACAGAGCTTTCAGCTTACAAGACGTCAACATCAAATCTGCGAAAGCATGTGGCGGTAAGTATATTACAAATATGTTTTGCCTATTATACCCAAGCGGTATGTATTGTTGTTTGGTTAAATATGGATCTCCTGAACTCTTTTCCAAACGTGAAACTCCTGTCACTGAAACTCAACACAGGCCTTCCAGCCTCAGCCGCATGTGAGCGTCTTTTCAGCACTGCTGGCTTATTGTTCACAGCAAAGAGAGCATGTATTAGTGCTACAAACCTTGAAAATCAACTCCTGCTCAATCTGAACAAGAGTTTTGCAGGTCTAATGCTGTAGCATCCATTGGGCCCAATAGTGTGTGGGATGTGGCACTTTGTTTTATTTAATTTTTTATCAGTTTGCAATATTATGCAAAATTTCCAGTGTTCCGCTGTGTTCCAGTGATTTTGATTTTATTTTCTTTACTTTGGTTGTAGTGTTGTGTGTTGGACCATATATGGACCATATATGGACATACTTCCCAACAGATTGTGACTGGTTTTGTGTGTGTTGTGGAACACAGAACTAAGAGCACAATGTTACTGAGCTCAGTTATGAGCTGTGTATTTGGATATGCACGTTATAGAGTTTGATTAAAACAACTTGTGCTGGATTTGATTTGAATTTTTTAACTAACAAAATTGCAAAAAAAAAAAAAAAAAAAAAAAAAAACAGGATCATGTAGCACAGATTAATATGAACATTTTAAGCAGCAGTTAGAGTGAGAGAGGAGTTATAATATTCCAATGTAAGTCGAGGGGAGCCAGAGTCAGTAGGAGCTGGAAACACCTGCATGCAAGCTTCCTATTTGGAATGTGGAGGTTAACGTGTTAGCTAATACAGTGGTACCTCACCTTACGAAATTAATTCGTTCCAGAAGTGGTTTCGTAACGTGAAAAATTCGTAAGTTGCGTAGCTATTTCAATGGAAAAAGCCTGATTCGTTCCAAGGCCCCGATCCAAGTTTTTTTTTTATAGTGTAACTTTTTTTATAGTGTAACAATGTGTTCTGCGTCCTGATTGGTTTCTCAGACTGGATTTAAACTTTTCTCACGTTTGTCTCTCGTTTAAACACTCAAACTTTCATAGATTTTCAACAAAACGTATCAATATTGAAGTGTGGGGGAAAGCGGGAGGGAGGAAAAGACTGCGCGGTCACGTGTGCGCAGCATGACCCGGTGCGGGGCTGACAGCAGGACTAGACCAAGGTCTAAACCTGGACTGGACCAGGACTAAACCAGGACTAAACCAGGACTAAACCAGGACTAAACCTGGACTAAACCAGGTCGATTAAAGTGCCGCGTGCGGGTCTATTTCCTGGTTTCTCACGAGTCACAGCTGAGGCGAGCAGCGAGGTGGAGACCGCAGGGAGGAGGGGACCGCACGCAGTCTGAGCGCATGTGAGCGCGGCTCCTCCTGGTTTAGTCCAGGTTTAGTCCTGGTTTAGTCCAGACCACCGCGGCTCCTCTAGACCTGGTCAGGTCTAGAGGAGGTCTAGACCACCTAGACCTCTTGCATGGCTCTCGCTCACATGCGCTCAGACTGCGTGCGGTCTCCTCCTTGCTGCTCGCCTCAGCTGTGACTCGTGAGAAACCAGGAAATAGACCCGCACGCTGCGCTTTAATCCACCTGGTCTAGTTCTGGTTTAGTCCTGGTTTAGTCCTGGTATAGTCCAGGTTTAGTTCTGGTCCAGTCCAGGTTTAGACCTTGGTCTAGACCTGCTGTCAGCCCCGCGCCGGGTCATGCTGCGCACACGTGTCCGCACAGTCTTCTCCCCCCTCCCGCTTCCCCCCACACTTCACTATTAATACGTTTTGTTGAAAATCTATGAAAGTTTGAGTGTTTAAACAGAGACAAATGTGAGAAAAGTTTAAATCCAGTCTGAGAAAAGCGTATAATGTGTGTGGCTGAGCGCGCATTATTTGAATGTTTGAGATTTCGCGTTTCGTAACTTGAATTTTCTCTCGTATCTATAGACAAAAATTTACCGTGAAGGCGTTTCATAACTTGAAATTTTCGTTTGCTGGGTCATTCGTAAGGTGAGGTACCACTGTATGTCCATTTATATATACACTCTATGGACGAAACACGGTATTTTGAACTTTTAGGTGTAGACACACTAACATGTTTGAATGAAACAACTCCTTGTATGTTGTTGAGGTGGTAACAACATTATTACATGGCTTAAAGCTCACAGGAATAAATTTGGAGTAATATAGGACCTATATATAGGACCTGTGGCCATACCTGCCTGTCAAAGCCTGATCCCGTCAGATCTCAGAAGCTAAGCAAGGCAGGGCCTGGTTAGTACTTGGATGGGAGACCACTGGGAATTCCAGGTGCCACAGTGGGGCGCCAGTTGCAAAAACTGTCGTTGTGTCCTTAGGCAAGACACTTCACCCACATTGCCTAGGATGAAAGTGGAGTGTGTGTGAGTGTTGGAGGTGGTCGGATGGGCTGATGGCGCAGATTGGCAGCCTCGCTTTCCGTCAGTCTGCCCCAGGGCAGCTGTGGCTACAGAAAGTAGCTTACCACCACCAAGTGTGGAGTGAATGAACAATGAACTGTAAAGCGCTTTGGGTGTCATGAAAGGTGCTATATAAATGCAATTAATTATTATTATTATTAAATTATTTTTGAGTAAAGAAAACACCTGTAATTGAAATAAATCTAAAATATATACATTTAATGGCATATTATGAAATATTCCATGCAAAGCGATAACATCTTTATGTAGACAAGCAGATGGTGAACACTCCACTTGAAAAGTTACATAGTGTACCTCAAAAAAAAAAGAGAAAAAAATATAGTTATTCTACAGCACCTTAATGATTTGGTTTTCATGCATTTGGTTTAATTTTAATGTAAGATAGAATAATCTAATAGTATGATAAAAAATAGCCTTGGGATTCAGTGCTAATTGAATTTGTTAAAGTGAATTTAAAGCTAATGTAATTAAAATGTTGAATTGAAATGTTGTTAATTGCCACACTTTTGTTATACTGAAATATTCATGCCTCTGAATTCTTAGAGATTGTAGACGCCCACAGCAGCCATTGTACAGCTTTTATGGAAACGCTGGCAGCATATTTGCACTGAATCCATAGACCAAATAAGACTTTCTAAAACCCGATTTGTTCACACTTCATAACCAAACTAAAAAGAAACTACTTACATCTTACATCTTCTCTCGACATAGGGCTACTGTCAAATATTACCCTATGAAGGATCTGCATATTTAGATGTCATTTGTAAGTGGCTCATGCTTCACTTTTCTGCCCATAACTAAAACTGATTTTTTAAATGAATGGAAGCTTGGGGTGGGAATTGAACTATACAAAAATATATATGTATTCTTAGGTGCAACAGGATTAAATTAAGATTAGATCAACTGAACAGCCCAATTGGACAATAATTGCTCAACCCATCGTGCTGAATCAATGCTCAGTCCTGACCTGAATTTTAAGTATTGTATCTCTGCACTAACAAAAGCTGTGTACTTTTTGTATTGGTTCTCCAGAACTTGATATTGCAATTCAAAGAGAATCTTCCAAATTTTGTCTTGGAGAAAAATAGATAGCAGACCAGGATGTGCTCTGTCCAACCACGAGAACCTGCTCAGAGAATTCATTCCCATATTGACCCATGTGTCTGTGGTGCTTTTTCAAACCCAACTCAGAACGGTACACTCCTTTAAAAACTTGATGTGTTCACAGATGTTACAGACTTTTGACCTTTTTTACTGTCTCAAAAATGTGAAAAGCAAAACTAGTTCATTTCAGAAAAGTTTTTCCTCACTTACATTATGCATTCCGAGCATCTTAACTACTCACCGTGATGAGTTTATAACACACAACTCTCAACTCTCAGAGACCAGATTGAAGTTTTGCCATGACGGTAAATCTAACAACAACTAGCATGCCAATGCACACTTCCTCATTATCAGACAATAAAACCTTCATAATTAGATGGAGAGAACACAGAGCAGACAAAATTGGACTTAAAGAGCTGCTTATTATGCAGTTTATCTCTGTACTGGGGCAAAACAAATTTTGCTCAAATGCATGGCAAAAATTATGTACAGGCCCTATAACTGAAAATAGCATGACTTTTTTGTTAATTGACAAATAAACAAACACAAATGAAAATCTTGGCACAAATGATTAGCTTTAGTTTAGTTAAATGTCCTTAAGTAACACATACAGAAGAAGTCTATGTCTATCCACTGGTGAGACGTACAACTTTATTTTGGTTTTCAAAGCGGCCCCTGGACATCCTGCTGGAGCACATCAAAGCACAGGTCAGGGCTGAGGATGAGTAAGACTATATCTACAGCACAGTCAGAGCACAGCAGCCCAAAGAACGGAGCAGAGGCCAGAGTGGACCTCCATGTCATATACTATCTTTCTCTTCTTTTATTGATTCTTTCTCTCTCTCTCTCTTTTTCCAACCAGAAAGAGAATTCTGCCAAAGCAACATTCAGCTTTAATGGGAGGTGTATCTGTTACTTGATGTGAGTAGGAATACAAGAAGCAATGCATATAAGAGTTGTCCAAAAATCAATACCCAGGTATGTGCAGAATCCCCCAGTTGTCCAGGTAGAATCCATGGCAAAAGGAGAAATTCAGTTAAACTTTTGTCCAGTTGACAAATTGAATTTCTCCTTTTGCCAATACCCAGATACTAATTAATAAATAATGAAATTATTATTGATAATGGATACTCAACAGAACCTGATCTTGCCTAATTAGTTATAGAATGGTCTGAGGGGTATTCCACGAACGTCGCTAAACTTAGCCGCGACTAAGTGCTAAGTTCTCGCCTGGCTGAGACACAACTTAGACAAAAGCTTGAACCCGTTCCACTAACGCATTTCAGCTGCGCCTAGTCAGAGCTAAGCTCAGTCTGGCCTAATCAGGCCGGGCCTCCGCGCGTGCACGGGGTAAATAAGAAGCCCTGAACAAGCGACTGTCGAAAACGCCATCATGTCGAAAATTCGGGCCGATTATTTCAGCGCATCAGAACAGAAGTTGCTTTTGGAACTCTACAACACATTTGCAATAACCAAGGCCAGAGACATGGCGTGGCAGAAGATCGCTGAGCACTTAAATACGCAAGTTTAGTCCTATAACAGTGATGGGGTGCGGGAGATTGTGAGTTCGATACTCATGGTAGGCAGTTGATGGCATAATTATTATATATTTGTATAGCAGTCTTGTCAGTTGTAATTTATTTTTACTGTGTAAAAGTATTTGCTGCAACTAATACCTTAAATTGTGTTATCTTGTCTTTGAGCAGGAATAATGTGAAGAGGACTGTTTTGCTGGTAAAGACAAAGCATAATAACATTTTGCAGAGTGGTAAGTAGGCTAATATTAATATTATTATTCAGTGAAATTAGTAATACTGTTGAAATGGTACCTTAATTTAATTTAAAATGAACAGTAGCTACCAAGCCACAGGAGGTGGGAGCCCCCCTCAAAATCTTTCACCTGCAGAGGAGCTGGCACTGGCCCTAAACCGGGGTCGCCCACTGGTGGAGGTAATTGAAGGAGGGACCCCATCAAAGATCCTTCCTGCGAGTTCTTGTGAAGAGTATATTCAAGGTATTCTCTAGACTAATGCTTGCCTCAGCTGTGATCCAAGCATTTGTGTATTTTAATAGTATGCTTGTGTTCTAGTTACTGAAGATGGCGTACACTTGGACCCTCCTCAGCAGTCCTCCAGCAGTGCCTTGCCTGACCCTCAGCAGTCCTCCAGCAGTGGCCTCACACCAGAATGTCATACCTAATGTCTTTTATTGTTTTATGCCTATTGATGGAAATTGATAAATAGGATTTCATTAAAAAGGCTTGCACAGGATCTCTGAAGCAAATTTGTTGAATCATTGAAATGTTGCATCATGGAGTGTGCCTGTTATTTGGCTACATTTTGTTTTAAAAGTAAAGGTTTACCTGTAACTGTATTCTTTGATAGAGATGTCACATAAAATATAAAGTGTCAATGTCGTCAAGTGAGAGTGGTGTTAGGACTAACTGATATAAGTTATGTGATGATAACAATAATTGTAGGTTAAATTCATTTCCATTTCTGTAATATGTAGCAAATATAAATGCGTGAAAATTTAACTGAAATTTGACTTGGGCATCAATAGATCAATAGCGGGAATCGAACCTGGGTCGCCGATACGAGAGTCAAAGCACATAACCACTCGACCAAACCTTTCTTGTAACTATTTCTGGAATTCTTCTATATCTTAATGTCGTAAAGACAGCGGTTCAAAAGCATATGTTTAGATTACCGGAGAATTGTCAAGAACCAAGAACGTAAGGTAATTTCTTTTTTTTGCTGATATTGTTTTCAGACAACACAGATACTCATGCGGGAGGTGTGCGGAACTGTTTGTTTGACACTCTGTTTACGTCAGGTACGTATTCTCTGCGACACGGCCTAACTAAGACACAACTTTAGCCAGCCCTCGACCAGACTATGTGCTAAGACCATGTTGCCCCAGTAACTCAGCGGGAACTAAGTTTAGCGAGCGTCGTGGAACCGAACTCTCACTTAAACTAGCGCCAACTGACGAATAAAGCCGGGCTTTGCGCTTAGTAGCTTTCGTGGAATACCCCTCTGGTCTTTGTGCTGACATTTTATCATGATTTTGATTTTATCATTTGAAATCATAGTATCATGATAATACTGATGTACAGTATACCCCTATCAAGGTAATGTGTTATATAACAAAAAAAAGTTCAGGGTTAAATGCTCACAGCCATTGTTTCACAAATACCATTATTATTATTATTAGTAGTAGTAGTAGTAGTAGTAGTAGTAGTAGTAGTAGTAGTAGTAGTAGTAGTAGTAGTAGTATTATACATTTCTTCCATGAACTATAAAAATAGTTTTGCAATTACAGTTACTTTCTGAAATCAACAAACAAACCAACTAACAAACTTGTGTGATTAATTTTGGAATTAATTAAAGTAATGTTGTAATTGTAGTAATGCTGAACTGTTTAAAGGGGCATATATTGCAAGTTAGTTAATAATTTAGTTATAGTAATGTTTATAAATATGGTAAAATCTCATTACTGTTAGACTGCCTTCAAGCAGATTATGCAAAGATACATCTATGGAGCAATGCTTTAAAAATATCTCTGCCTAAGGTGTCCCATTATTTACTTGCCTATAGTAGGGTCAACATAGTGGGACAGTGTGTATTTACAGAAGTATGCTCTTAATGAGGGTACAGCTATCACAGGCTGCTTGGGAGTTAAAAATACAAGGGAGTCCTCGGGTTACGACGTTGATCCGTTCTTAAGACGCGTCGTAACCCGAATTTCGTCGTAAACCGGATTTTGCCTTTGATCTTCCAACCAAAGCACCAATAACCTTTCCATCTCAATAATTAGACCACTACGATGCTTGTTTATCACTGCCGCTTTCATAGGAGCAGATCAGAGCCCACATCAGGTACTTCCGCCCACATTGGGCACGCACACGAGGCTGTCTTCTTCTCCCTACAACCACAACAGAGCGTATTCTTCCGCCGTGCGCCGCGCGCCGCGTGCGTTTGTTTACATCTTTTACCACGCTAAACCGCGTAAGACGGAATGACGCGTAATATATACATATTTTTTTTAATGGGGGCGCGTTCGTAACCACGAAACGTCGTAACCCGAGACCGTCGTAACCCGAGGACCCCCTGGTCCTCCAATTCATTAATGAAACCATTCGCATTCCTGCTTCTCGCTGTGTATCTCATTGCAAAAAAGCCCCATTTTAATTGTCACTTATTTGGTGTCTTGTTTATAACTCTTTGCTAGCTGATGGGAGCCAGCATTGTTTGAAAAGATTTTACTAGAATATAAAAGTCATGGGAAAGATAATCAAGCAAGAGAGTTTGTGATTGGAGACAGAAAGGGTATCTGGCATTTTTTTTTTTTGGTGAGTGAATATGTATCATAATGAGGGAACCTTCCAGCTATGTATGAAAAAAAAAGATAATATTGCAACAGTTGTTCTGAAACTTTGAAAATTGAGAAAATCATCTGAAACTGCTATTTCTGATGCATTATTAAAATATCTGATAATCGTCATCCAAATAATGCAAAAATCTAGATTTGTATTTTCAAAATCGCCACTACTTCCACCTAATAGGGATGTAACAATATTCAAATGTATTTGTATGATATTTTCATGATATACATTTCATGGAGGCTAACAAAACTGTGAATATGTTACTTTTTCCTCTTAAAATTTACCTGGCCAGCCAAATGATATCTCTCTGTATTTCCTATACACCGCGATTCCATTTGGACACCCTCCATCCACCCTCGCTCCTCCGGTTACAAACGGACTCCGCGATTCTGATTCGTTCAAAGATGGTGACGTCAGTGCCCCCGCCTTTGCCCGCAAAGTCACTCTTAGGCAGCGGAAGTTCCGCCTCAGTTTTGAATCAAGATGGCGCAATCTCTGATTGGTTCACTTAGCTGTCTGTCTACACGCAACCGCAGCGCATTTTGGACCAAGCGTTACCAGACTCACTCGCTGGTACAGCGATGAGTCATGGATTCTTCCAGGCAATCTTAAAATGCCTTGACAAGACTTAATCCAAAGAACTAAGATTTATTTCTTCATGCAGTCTGCAGTGAAACAGAGTAAAGCATCATGGTCTATGTAGTTCCCTCTTTTTTTGGCTATTGCTGCACCATAACTATTAATTTAAGCGAAGAGACTTATATAATATATTGTGATGGTCCATGATATTCTTATGAGACACAATATCACGATATTTCCATTATTGTTACATCCCTACCACCTTACATGTGATGAGGCCAGTCCAGGACAAAACTGCCACTTAATTGCCTACCTAACTCTTGTAGTTGTACAATAGGCACCCAGACAGTCATTCACTCTCACATAGTTGTCTGCAAAGGACTAGCGGCTCATATCCACATGCATGTCCGCTGGTGGCAGGTCCTGTGCGGTCTCTGGACAATGACTGGTTCCTCCACATGTCCTCGTCCTGCAGGGGCCAATTAGTGCGGTCATGAGCGCCTGGTCTGGTGCCTCCGGACAGAAAGAACCGGGCACCAGTGGGTCACACTCTGATGGCTCTGTGCTGGACTTTTCACTGTCCTGTCCCAGCCAGCATGGACTGATGGTGCATGCAGCGTATTCAACATGGGGCACCTGGAAACCAACAGCAACATTTGTTAGACCAAATATACTTTACATCTGATACAACAAACCATAATTAAACTCAATTAGGCGTTGTTCTATTTGTGAGTATAAGTAATTCTATACTCCAATTTTCTTTGTTTTAATCAGTGTAGCTATTCCCTACAGTGAATTGATAGTCCAGTGTTTAATGTAGAAGTAGTCAATCCATTAATTTTCCAGAGCTTTTGTATAAAATATTAAATCATTTGCTCTAATGCATTTAATTAATCTGACAATAAACTAAAGCAACAATTATTAAAAAAGTTTGTGCAATTAAAAGTTGAACAGAGTCTGATAAATATTCAGTATTTGATAATATAAAACCTAATTAAAGTTTAGAATTATTTTGATCATTTATAACTTTTGGTGGTAGAAACTTAATTTAGTTTGATTGAACATTGTTGTTTGTTTTTATATTTTTGTTTAGTCCTTTCTTAACTCAACCAAATATAAATTTGCTCACACATTCTTTGCCTCATAGTCAATACGTTTGTAGTATGAAGTTGTTTTAACTATAAACCATGACTTGAATATTGACCAGGTCGCTCCTATATTGCACTGCTATTGGACAGACACTTTTTAAAAAGGTTGGATGTGTGCGTGGCGAAATGTTGTCACTTTTGATTTCACAAATTGTAAAAATGAAACTACTTTGGTGTGTGAAGGCATATTGTTCATATTGTTGGAGACTAATTTGTGGAGCCAATGGGATTACAAAATGATTGCAATGTGCATCGTCAAGGTTAAAGCTTTTTATTGGATTTTCCGAGGTCTGATTGCAGCTCAGTTGGTCTTTGGTGGATGTTTTGCTGTGTAATAGCTGGAACCAAGTTGTAGTTGTTTTTTGTGATACAGTGACAGAGAGACCAGAGCAAAGCAGAGGATCTCATGGGTCTCTTCAGTGTTCAGGGTAAGACACAGCACATGGCGCACTTCATTTGGCTGTAAATGAGTAAGTATGACAAGACAAACTAGTGCGAGGAGGGAGATTTAGAGGCTGAACTGCCCCTCAGGGAGCGCTGGATTTACTCCTATGTGGCATCTTGCTGACATGGGCTAAAACTCTGAGATTACAAGAACACAGGAGCCATAGTATCCCGCACAAGACCAGTGCATTAAATCATCATGATTTTATACCATCGCCACTGGTTTATTGGGGTTTTATAGCAAATCAATATGCAAATGGCCACCCATGTGTCAAAGATGCAGATTAAATGGAAATCGGGTCAAGTAAGAGCGAGTGTTTTATGATGCTTTGATATCTTATCATGCACACCTGTTAAATATTCTGTTTCAGTCTCTCGCAAGAAGGCTTTGCTTACTATGTTCAATCTTATTATTTTCATGGCAGTAATGGTAAAAGTGGTAACTGTATGAAGATTTCCAGCTGTGCTAATAATGCCAGTGCTGTGGCCACAGTAATATAGCCAGCTGCTATGGCTTTGTTCTCTTTTTCAATATATTGTTTATTTGGTTTCCATTTTTTTCAAATGAAATAATACACACACGCACACACACACACACACACACACACAAACAAACCAATAAACATATGTACAAAAACACAGCCTGTACAGTAATGTTTAGAGAGTTCAAATGAGAAAACGGTGGATAACTTTAAACTGTATAAGCTCGAGTCTGGCATTTATTGAACTTAATTTGATCACATAAAGCTTTCTCCCACCTACCCTGCACCTATGTCATTTGCCCATGCTTCTTTGCTAAGCGATTGTCTGACAAAATGCCTAATTTGCAGATACCTCAAAAAATGACCAGATGGGAGATTGAACTTGGCTTGCAACTGAGCAAATGATTTAAAGTGATTATTAATATAGAAGTCCTTAACAGAAGGAATACCTCTGTTACACTAAAGTGTGAACACAGAATTGTACATGGCGGTTTATAGGTTATGGCATGGCATATAGGAGCAAAAATTGATAGGTTTGGGAGATTTAAAACTCACCTAATTTGTTTGAAGATTCTATAAGTATTTTGTAAAACAAAATCATTTCTTAGTGTTTTCATGTGAATATCTGTTTGAGTAAACAATAATGCAGATGTAGATGGCCCAGTAAGAGAAATACAGTAAATGTATCCATTCTAGGCCAACATGGCATTTGATCATAAGAACATTTTTTGTGCCAAAAAACCAAGACTCTAGCATTACGGGCACAGTAGTAATGCCTGATAATGGACAGACGTCCAACTTCTGATGTTGTTTTTTGAAGATGAACTTTAGAAATGTGGGGAGTCTTGTTGGCCCATATAAATGAAATAAGAACTAACTTGAAAAAGAAGAAAAATGGGATGATTCTGAAACGGATGGAGAAATTTAGGTAGTATAACCATTTTTACAATGTTTACTTATCCACTGGACTGGACTGTTTGATGTTTGATAATGTCAAAATGACATCATCAGTATACAGACGAGGGCCCGACTGATATATTGGTTGGCCGATATTATCGGCCGACATGGGCTCTTGGAGACATATCGGCTATTAGGCTAAATCTTGCTGATATGTGCCAATAGTTCATGTGGGCATGTAATGCCTCATTATAAAGCTTAGACCAGGGGTGCTCAACCTTTTTTTAACTAAGATGTACTAGTCCTGTTTAAGTCCTGGTTTAGGCCTGGTTTAGTCCTGTTTAACTCCTGTTTAAGTCCTGTTTTAGTCCTGGTTTAGCCCTGGTTTAGTCTTGGTTTAGTCCTGTTTTAGTCCTGTTTAAGTCCTGGTTTAAGTCCTGTTTTAGCCCTGGTTTAGCCCTGGTTTAGTCCTCTTTTAGTCCTGATTTAGTCCTGTTTTAGTCCTGTATAAGTCCTGATTTAGTCCTGGTTTAGCCCTGGTTTAGCCCTGGTTTAGCCCTGGTTTAGTCCTGGTTTAGCCCTGGTTTAGCCCTGGTTTAGCCCTGGTTTAGCCCTGGCTTAGCCCTGATTTAGTCCTAGTCCTACTTTCGTCAACACCAGAAAGGCAGAAACTCGGCTCACACGACACTGTCAGCGATAAGTCAGTGTTAATGCACGACACTGCTGAAGGGGATGCCGTATAGATTCACATCAAAAACCTGAACTATCCCTTTAAAAAAAATTGATATGTCCTCCCTAGATGATACAGTTTTAGAGGCATATAAGTTGTTGTTGTAGTCATTTATCTGTAATGGATCAGTAAGAAGTTCACCATTAGGGGATATAATTTTATAAATTGCTCTTTCAGCCTTAACACCTTTAAACTGCCTGGCAAGTACACTATATGCATTGTCCCCAAGCTCAAACTGTGTTTGTTTTAATTACAAATGTAGTTACAGACCTGTTCACCAAGAATATGACTGTACTCAAGCTTAGCTTGTAGAATCACATTTGGAAGTACAGTACAATTCCTCCATGAAAGGAAGTTGAGCATTTATTTCACATATGCGCTTTTGCCTGGCCTTCTTATTAAAGGACTGATATGAAATAATATTGCCTCTGATTACAGCCTTGAATGTCTCCCACAGAGTGGAGTCAGGCACCATGCCATTGTCATTGAAATGAAGAAAATTTGAAATTTTGGTTACGATGTATTCACAAAACAATTTGTTCAAGTTTAATGCTGGATTGCATCTTCAATTATAAGTATGTGCACGTAAGTTTAAATTTATTTTAATAGAAAGAGGGAAGCGAGCGGTCAGAGATCAAAATATAATTATACACTGAATTAACAACATAGGGACTCAAATTAGCATCAACCAAGAAATAATCGATCCTAGTAAAGATCATGACCTGGGAGAAGAATGAATACTGTTTATCCAGTGGATGTTGATGCCTCAAAATATCAATTAAATTTAAAGATTTTATAAGATTATTTAAAGCCGGCACAGAGGGAGCAGTAGCAGAGGATCTATCCAGCTGAGGGTCAACAGGGTCAAACAATTAAACTCACCCCCAATAATAAGACTGATTATTATGATCAGCACCAAGACTGAACACCTTACAAAAGAAATAAGGACTATCAAAATTTGGGTTATAGGTTTAAAAGAGCCAATGGAATTGAATTTATGGTACCTGTTACAAGTACATATCTCCCACCTGGATCTGCCACCATGGACTTGAAAACAAAATTTTGCGGATTAAGATGGCCACTTCTCTTGCCTTTGAAGAACGAATAGATTGATAGACTTGAGATACCCATAGAGCCCTCAACCGCCTTTGTTCTGTGGGTTGTTCCTGTAAAAATATTCTATCAGAGGATAAAATTTTAGAAGAGTAAAGACTTCCCTTCTTGAGAGACTTTTTTAGACCTCTAGAAGTAACTCCAGAATCAGCTGTTTCACAAAATCTGTGGGATAGCGGCTAAAATAGCATTATTGCTAGCGCTAACTGTAGCTGAGGTCCCTTGAGTTGTTTTTTGGCCTTTGGGAATCTTCTTCTATGACATCTTTGCAAAACCTGCTGTTAGTTTTCAACAGTTCTACCTTTCAATTGGCAAAAAGCTTTTAGTTGAGTGTGACGAAGAACATAGAGAAATGTAGAAGGTAGCGACGGAGCTTAGTGATAAGATGTATACTCCATTAGAGCACATGAATCAAATCCATTCCTTTGTTCTCTTTATTTGAAATTCATGTTACTTCAATATGGGGGAAATGAGCACATCCATCACTATTCACTACACAATAGGAGTTTCATGTAGGATTCTGAGTGTAACAGTAGACAAACCTGCAGTAACCAATATTAACAAAAAGCAAAAAAACTCATTATTTTTTATGGCCAGTTCTTCCATATAATTCTTATCTGCCTTCCACTTCAGTTTTAAAGTGAGAATATGATGTTGTTACTGGAACTCAGCCTACATTTTTTTCAGAATCTGTGAAACGACTTGGGACAGTAAATCGCAGAGACCTATTGGAATCAACCAAGAAATGTAGAATTGGGTCAAAGCTATTCTTTTGAGCTGTTAGAATGCAAAACAAACACTGGGACTAAAAATACTTGTCATAGATGTACAGTAGGTGTGCACTACTGTCTTATTGCAGTTACCTGTCAGGAAGTAAAAAAAAAAAAAAGTAGTTGTTTATTTAATTTATAAACAATATTATTCTGCTTCGTGGTACTAGATAGCAAGTTACCCAGAATATGTGTTACATTTCCTAACATTGTAAATCAGGTATTGTTTTAAGTAGGCTAGTGTTACCAACCAACCTACATAACTGTACAGTATGTTTAATAATTAATACAAACATATTGAATATGTCTCCAATTGTTAAAACAAACTCATAAAAAATACAAAATGAAATGTTAATTCTTATTTCATGAGGTTGAACATTATGACAACCTGAACATGTTCTGTTTACGGTGACCCTTTCATCATGCATTGCACTCTCCAGTTACATCACTTGTTGCACTTTCATCATCATTTTGCTCTCACCCTGAACCACTTTTAACAGAAACCTGACTTTTTCAGGTGAGCAACGCCTCTCTGGGGCTGTTTTGGTGATGCTCTTGTCACTTAGGCATCACAGTGTGTCCTGTGCCAAGCTAGTTCCTCTCCTAATGCTATTCTGCTAATGCACATTAAGATAAGATAAGAGAACATCTATTTGTGCTACAATGGGGAACAGCAGGAGAATAGAAATCAGATCATTCAACAATCAAAATCAATAAATATTAAAACAACTACACTTAAAGCAGATCTATGATGCAAAATAGACTTTTTTAACCATGTTATTATTATTTCCCTTCTCAAAGTTGTATTTGGCGTGATTCATGCATATTTTAGCAATCTTTAATCACTTATTTTCAAGACACCATACTGCCGACGTTTTCACCGCCACCGGCATACGCCTACTACTCTGTACTTTCTTTGTTCTTCAATCTGATTTTTTTAATCAATGATATGCGTAGCATTTGCCAGTGTTGCGTAGTCATTTTGGCACAAATGAAAAAAAAAAATCTTCTACTGTCTACCGTGATCTTTAGCTATCTAGAGCAGGGGTCGGCAACCTTTACCACTCAAAGAGCCATTTGGACCCGTTTCACACAGTAAAGAAAACACTGAGAGCCGCAAAACCCTTTTGAAATTTAAAATGAAATAACACTGCATATAACGGCTTTTTTTTTTTTTTTACCTTTGTGACATAGAATTACATTTTGAATATAAATGAACTAAAATAAAATACATTTTAATAAAATACAGTGGTCCCTCGCTGTTTCGCTGATTTTTTATAGTGTATCAACGCGTATTGTGTTCTGCATCCTGACTGGCTAAAGGTCTGTAGATCTTTGTCTTTGTCAGTCATTCTCCTCCGTGTCTGCTGTACAGAATGCGGCCAGTTTGCCAAATTTATTAAAATGTTCGATCACGAGCAGTGTGACTCTGAAGACTGAGCGGTCTGGCATTTGAGCACATGCCAGAAGGGCCGAGGCCGTGCTCTATTACGGATTTGACCGCGCGCACATTTCCCCGGGTGGTCAATGTGCATCGGGAAGTAGCGGCAATGTTTGCGCATAACGAACTGGTGGAACCTGGAGTCCAGGCGGCTGAACCAGTCCTGAGAGCGCACGGATGCGTTCTCACTACAGTTCTGTGTTTGGTACAGTAGAACCCCTCCCCCCCGTTCCACAGACTACAGGGCCGCTTGTAGGTGTAAATTGCCAGGGCCGATGATCCCAGTCCGTCACTGCTCTAAAATGCTGTATGTTTGCAAGTTTTCTCCCCAACAAAACCCGTAACAGCGCAGCGGCGCCAGGCGCCTCGGTCAGAGCAACTGTGAAATACACGCATATTTATACACGCAATATAAAACTGACTACTTCACGGATTTTGCCTATCGTGGGTTATTTCTACAACGTAACCCCCACGATAAACGAGGGACCGCTGTACTGAGCCACATCAGAGGGATCAAAGAGCCGCATGTGGCTCCGGAGCCGCGGGTTGCCGACCCCTGATCTAGAGGATGGGCTGACATCTACAATATCTACAATGCTCTTTGTCGATGCTGTTCATGGCACCGCAGGTTTCTAACAAGGAAGCTTTTTTCTTTTATAAAGTTGCTTTAGCTGAATATTGCGATTTAAATGAGCAAATTATAACATAATGATCTACGGGTATCATATAAGTATATAGCAGACACAAGTACAATAGGTCTTAGTCTATAGTCTAACTATAATATTAAACATACTTTGAAAATAGTTCAGATGCAAAAAAGACATAAAGATAATACAATAAAATACTGTGCAAGTAGAGGAAAAAAAAAAAAAAAATATATATATATATATATATATTAGGGCTGGGAATATTAACGCGTTAATCGCGATTAGATTAATGTAAGTTATGATCGCGAACAATTTTTTTAATCGCGATCAGAGTTTGCCAGCATTTTTTCCGCAATTCTACCATCCATATGCAGCTCATTTGGTTGTATTAATTAAACTCATTGTCGGTTAAACGCGCTATTTTGAGTTTGCTCGTATTTTGTTCCTTCTACGCATCCGTAGGCAGCTCGAGCAGGCTTCAATCATTTATTTACAATTTCTCAAAGTAAGCACTATTACTGGTTCATTGTTACTTTTTCCTTTCTCTGCACTTTTTTGCAATAAAAAAAAATGGTGAGAAATACTTTGCATTGTGAGTTTAACTTTAGATTTGAACGGTCTTACTGCAAGATATCAATTTTAAACATGCAAAATAAATCACGATTAATCGCGATTAACTATGCAATTTCTGAGATTAGTTGCGATCAAGAAAATTAATCGTTTGACAGCCCTAATATATATATATATATATATATATATATATATATATATATATTAGGGATGTCAACAATTAATCGACTGACGATTGTCGACACGCGCACCCGCGTGGTCATGAAACAAGGCAACCGCGCACCGCGCTGCACCAAGCTCGACTCACAGCCGGCCGCAGGCGCTAACGGCACTGCTCAGCAGCCCGCGCTTACACCGGGGCTCAGCAGCGGGCCTCGCACGGGCCTCGCGGGTACACCAGGGCTGCTGAGCACGAGATCAAACCGCGGCGCCCGTGCGTAGTCTCAGCCCGAGCCACAAACCAGCCGCACGAAACCAGCAGCGGCACGTGGTGGTTTAATCCTGGTTTAGTCCAGGTTTAGTCCAGGCCCAGTCCAAGTTTAGACCTGGTTTAGACCTGGTTTAGTTCTGGTCTAGACCTGGTTTAGTCCACGTTTAGTCCTGGTCTAGTCTCTTAGCCAATCAGGATGCAGAACACAATGTTACACTATAAAAAAAGTTACACTATAAAAAAAAAGATTGGAAAAAAAATAAATCTGCGAACTGCGATAGAGCGAGGGATTACTGTATTTTGTTATTCAGCATCAATACATTTGTCTGCTTTTTACTGAGGAATAATTAATTGAGGAATATACAATATAATAATACTATGATATATTTATGACTCAGTGTTATGTATACTATAGCTTATATTCTTAAAGACCCTATTGAAACACTAAAATTCAGGTGAAAAATGCCGCTCATCAATTAATCGTAAGTCGATCAATAAGGTGAGTCGACTTTAGATTAATGAATTAATCGATAATTTGCATCCCATCCCTAATATATATATATATATATATATAGCTATTATGTTAAATCTCTTATGGTTATGCAGTACTGCATATAGATAAAATAAATAGGAATAAATAGGAGTTACTGTAAAGTGACTTCAAGCTAGTGCCACTTGCTGCTTGATGAGAGATACATTTGTTACAGTTTATTTCCTGTTTTATTTAAATCAGAAACACTTTTGAGACAGAGAAGATTTGGGCTCTATATATGCACTCATGCTGAATGGGTGGACTTTGGAAATGCTACAGTTCACTGGCTGTTCCTCTTATAATCTTGCATATAAACCCACAGTCAACAGATGGACCATCAAGACTCAACCAAGTGTTCAAATATAAACAATGAGATGAGAATTTTAACTGTGCGAAACAATAGCCACATACTTCTTTGTTACAGTGAGTGCATTCTGTATGCTGGTAGTGGGATGCAGCGATTTGGAACCAGTTTTAACATTTATATAATATGTTTAGGTAATAAATTGGCATGTTCTTCATTTATTGTAGTGGTACAGTAGATAATCAAGCTCTAGTGATGTAGGCAGGGTAATGAAATTTATGTCTCCTATTTTTCTGTTCCATGTCTTTCAGGTTTTAATGAAGTGATTCTGAATGCCATGTTTTTCACCAGATTCCCTAGCCGGTGCAACTCTTCATTAATCCAGGCCAGCTAATTTCGGTAATGTCGAATCAATTCTTGTTTCATTATTATCATTCAGCCAGTCGTCATACAATTTAGGCCAATACTAATGATCATTTTAGTGGTCAATGCAGTTAATTATTTTTGAAATAGTTGACTAGTCAAATGATTGTTTTTAATGTACTTCAAATGCTACTACATATAGAATATTTATGAATAATGTATTGCAGCCCTACAATATTATCAGTGTCCATGTTTCTTTACATGTTTACCAGAGTACAAGTATTCACAGATACTTGATAGAAACCATATAGATACTGACAGACAGACAGACAGACACAGACAGACAGACAGACAGACAGACAGATAGATAGATACTTAGTTACTTACTTATTAGTTTATTGATCCTGAAGGAAATTCACACAGGAGAATCCTTCTTCACAAGGTACCTGCAGGCATAGAGAACTGATGGCATGTGGTGATAAATTTGGAATATAATTTCCTGTAATAATTGCAAGAAAGGACAAGAGACAGAAACCCAGACTAATGTGGGTGTGCGTAATAAATGTGGTTTTGTCACAATAAGGCACTGGTGAAATTAGTCAAAGGCTATGCTTGTGTAGGCACAGCGATGCCTCTTCCCCATACTGATTACTGTCCATTATGTAGCTCTTAGTCTGCAGGACATGTCGATCCTTGTGCACACTACAGGAGAAAATTAAATGCTATACTTGTGCCTGTTCACTTATGCGGTGTGAGCAGGAGAAATCTGCATTTTATTTCAATAAGGCTTGTTCTTGCTCAGCCACTGGGGTCACTTACAAGGGTCTGATTCAATTATTCTTCCTTTCACAACAGCAGGAAAACATTTTCATGGTGAATGGTTTGCCTAAATAGATTACCATCTCAAATAATTCAATTTCCGTTAATTTGATTGATTTCATACCAAGGGGAAAAGAAATCTTAATTTAAAGCCATTGCATTTCTAATCAAACATTAACTGAGAACGAAGGCTGGGTGAAAATCTTTTATTACCACCTTTCCTCACTAATTTAAAAAGGAACCGCTGACGGCTGCCCTATTAAATGGCGGCAGTGGCATTCAGCTTGTGACTGGCTCATATGCACAGACTCCAAAACAAACTTTAGTTTGCAAGTCACCGCTATTTAACTGCCACAAAAGCCACTCTGCATAGTCAGGCCCTGGGAGAGAATGTATGGCCAACCATTACCACAGAGGATCCAAATGAGGCAGCTCCGTCATCTGATCCTTTCACATCCATTATTCATCCAGCTCGCGAGACCCGGGACGCTTCTTACAGAGGACCCAGGAACCCCATCTATTCTCGTGAGCAAAGGAAATGCCACGCAATAGTGGAGGAGTGACTCACCGCCACAGCAAAAGACTGAGTGCACAAGCAACCACTGATGCTTATACAACAACCCCAGTTCTGAGAAGTCGGAACATAAATGCAAAGATCTGCTCTTATGAGGATGAAACAGAGCAACAAAAAAAATTGTAATAGAATAATTCTGTATCATTATGTATTCATATATATATATATATATATATATATATATATATATATATATATATATATATATATATATATATATATATATATATATTTTCTATTCTATACTTATATAAATATTTTCTATTCTATATTTATCTATTTGTGCATGTATTTTATTTACGTTATAGACAGTGTTCCGGCTTGTTTGAAATGGGGCTGTGAAAGCAGTGGAACAGAAAATCTGAACCATTATCTGCTGAAATTATGGGAGAAAAAAAGTTATTAAGAATATTTGGCACCCTGATGACCATTGACGGTGAGCTGTCGGAAAGGAAACCAGCAGGACTGGCCAGTGAGGAGCAAACACCTTGTGGAGACACATGAGTGGCAGGCAGAACTGGCGAGCTGCCACAGATAATAACATCTGAAATAAATGTGATGTGTGCAATTCAATCTGTAGTGATGGGGACGGCTGCAGCATTAGAGTGCACTTCTAAATGCTATCTACTCATCCATGGAATGAGGACTGACATGCAGTCTCACAGAAGAGATTGTGCAATTAGCAGCCTTTGTGCCATTTTGACACAAGCAGAGAGAGAAATGAGAATCAACTTTGTCATGCCTGCTTCCCTGGCGCTTTGTGATTCCCAAAAGATACTCTAAATATTCCTACTGTAGAGGCGAGGTGAAGGAAAGTACATTGTTATTTCACACCTGGTTATGGACTATTACTAACGTATCCACAGGAACCCACTCGAACATCATCCACAACAATGCAATCTAATGTGCAATACTGCTGCGAGGTACAAGGGGGCGCTCTTTGAGTAAACATCACTCGAATTATGGTGAGCTGCATATCCTGTTCAAACTTCCACAAATGTCATGCTTTTCTTTTGTCTATCGGGACCAGGCCTATCTGTTATGTGACATTTTAATCTCATAGTGTAAAATAGACCATAAGCTATATTTTGTTCTTGTAGACCAGTGCACTTATAACGTCTTATTTCTACTCCTGCCTCACCCCAGATTAACCAGCAGACTATAACCGTAAAGGAAAATGACTATAATATCCCTATAAAGTGCCTGTGGTCCTCAGTGGTGGCTTTATGGTTACCTCAATGCACTACGGCGTTTTATACTTCCCCTGCTGTCTGCAGTTATCCTCGTAATGGGAGATTGGTTCCCTTTACTTATCGGTTGCGAACACACTTTTGACATTTTAAAATACTCCTACGGTCTATTGCAGTAATGTTGCAGTTTAATTTCATAGACCTGTGTGTGTCATTGCAACATAATGCAGCCCAATATGATAGTAGGCTCCCTGCTCGAGCCCTCCCTCCGCCTCTCATGTGTCTACATTTTTATCCCATGGCCGTCTCTAGGTGATTTAGCGCCGCCAGTCTCAAGCAGGTGTCCAACATGGCGATCACGGGGAGCGGATCTCTCGCCTTTTCTCTGTCCATTTTCGTCATTTCAGCGGCGTTTCTTCCTAAAGGTAAGTTTTTTCGTCCTTCATGTCGCGTAGAATTACGACGAAAGCCAGCAGAGTGTCGGGGAAGAAGTTGTGTTACGCACGAGCTTGCCTTTCCAATCTCAGCATCACTTTTTGCTCCGCTTTCCCGGAGGCTGTCGGACGAGTTAACGCTGTTGTCGAAGGTCTTGTGTGGCTCGTACGGGACTGCTCTAAAAGTGTGGCAAGTGAAGCAAAGTACTGTTGGTTGCAAATCGGGCAAAATGGTCGTATCCTACAAAGCTGCTCAAGTTGCACGCGGAGTAAATAGACACGCCGTCAATGTTATCTATAGATTTAAATGCTTTCTACAGGAGTTACGTTCTTAACTCTCTACAATGCGCATGTACCGGTGCACTTCAGGTGCGCTTTGGAAGAAAACACGCATTGCAGTTCTCGTCTCACATGGAGTGCTTCGGCCGCACAACTGCAGCTTGAGGTACCAGTGCCAGGCTCTGCAGTCTCCACTCTCTCCCTGTCACTGCGCGTGTGGATGGGAACGCTCCGTGTTGCTCTCAGCCTCACGAGCTGCATCGCATTGTCTCCAGGACCAGTACAGTCCCCGTCCGAGCGTTTTCCCCCCGATTCTACCGCGGTTGCATCAGTGTTGCATGCGTCAAGGCGTGCGCATGTGTTTCCCGCTGTATATCGTAGAGGCTGACAATATGTAGCGCAAGTAAAGCGTTTAAAATGTTAGCTCTGAGTCCCTGTAATATCTCCCAGTGACGGAAAAGGCGTGTTGTGTTGTCAGTCAAGGCCCTGTGTAGATGGCAAGCAACAGTTGCATCCCTGCTTCCCACTTTACCCACTTGAAAGTGTTTTGATATCTTCTCTCTGCACTGGTACCATCTCATATCAACAGGTATTTCCACTCTCCCTCTCGCTCTCTGTAGGTGCTGCTGTTAAAAATGTGTGTTGCATTAAATCATTATATTTAGTGAATTGATTTGTTATTCTACAGCTCATTGCTTTCTACCCCTTAATTTCATATTTGTTGAATCATTATGGTGTGTGCTGAATAGATGAATGACATTTACAGCATTGTTTAGCAGCTTCTCAGTCACATTAATTTAATTAACCTCTCAGTCAAATAAAATAATGCCTGGTGAATGCAGACCAACCCGCCCCTCCTCTATAATGCTCTCTTGTATTAGAAAAGCATGTCAGTCAGCTCTACACTGAAGTAAACTCTCTTCTATCTGACCCCATGTTCTACATTGGTCTGACTGTCTGTGTGCCAGCAGCCTGGAGCTACAAACACACAGGCTCTCACTGTAGTGGAGTGCTGACAGTCTTCATCTTGACACCATCTAGCATTTTCCTTTGTTAATAATCCAAATGTGTGGATTTAAACTTAGCATGGAGCCAAGGAACAATCCACTACTGTATCTAAACAGTAGATGCAATAGCCGTTCATTTACTTATTAGATGGTTAATTATAAAAGAACATGCTATTGTAAAACGTGTGTGAGCAAAGGATACCACCAGCACCAGGAAACCAAATCATTTCATATATTTAGCCTATTTATTTAACATCACTTTAGTTATTGCACAAATGCACAGTACTATTAGAAAACACAGAGTTACCCATTTTGTGGAATAATCGTGTTATACCATTTGTTAAAAAAATCTGAGGTGCGTGTCTCATACCATAACATATGGTCTTATCTTCGGAAAGGTTACATAATCCCAAGACGTTTTACCGGTTTGAAATCGTTCATCATGACTGAGTGATGGTGAAGTGGATCAATACGGGCTGTCGCGAAGCCTCAAGGCGCTGCTGAAGGACGCCATCACAGAGAAACAAAAGGAAACATACAGTTGTTATGCTACTCTTGCCAGTTGGCATGTGACAGATGTAGTGATTGAACGTGTCCATCTTTAGCTCAAGTGTTGGCTGTGAAACAAAAGAAGGAGAGATTTGCGTATACTAAGATCTATATCCTCAGTCTGTTTATTTGTCTGCTATGGTGTTGATGGTGTCTCATGGAATCAAACATCTTCACAGGTCAAACTTATGACCACTGATAGAACATACTATCTCTCTTTCTCATGGCATGGCACCTGTGAGTGTTTTGTGTGTGTCTGTGTGTGTGTGTGTGTGTGTAGTAAAAGTAGTGAAATATAGTTTTTCCACAAACAGAAATTGTGTTTCAGGGTCCATTTATTTTTTGCTAAATAATGTGCGATTGTAAGTCTGAATATACCATGTTTTTGTCCAATACACAGTTTTTGTAATATTTGTGGATTTTATAGTCTCCATGGAAATATCCTCTGCATTTGACCCATTCATCAAACAGTGCCTCTGGGCAAACTGCCTGGAGCAGTGGGTGACCTCAGTATCTCCAGATCTTCATAGGATATTGGTCAGTATTACCTTGTTGGAGGATTAGCCAACTGCGCTTGTTTTGGGAAAAACCTGAGTAGTACAATGGGGAGGACATTTGACTATTATGTTGAATTGCCCCACCCAGTCCGAGATTCAGACCGCAGACCCTCTTGTTGTAAGGCGAGTTTGATTTGTGTTCACTGTTTGCAAAAACAAGATGCCTTCAAACAGTGATGAATCCCATTTTGGCATACCTCCCTGTTGATGTTACTGTCATTTTGGTTTCCAGTATGGGCTCCACTGGCAGTACATTATCATTATTAGTTGTGTGGAGTGCTGGGGAAGAGGTCATTATACCAGGCACATGCAGTACATTTCAAATCGGTTTGGAGCCAACTGGAGTGCACCCCTCCTTTTATCTCGCGTGTTGAACAGCACAGCGTTTCTGTATAAATTTAATACCACACTTAATGGCCCATTGATATGTGCCCGCTTACAGTGTTTCATGGCCTGTATGTTAAGATCACCACAGTATATCATTTGTAACAATAATATAGTCTTCTATTTAAAGAAATTGAATTTATTGCTCATTAAATTTACATTATACTGTGCTTAATAAGCCACACTCTAATTGCTAGATAATGCATGGCACTACTTTATGTGGCGGCAGCTAATTTCACTGTTAAAGGGAGGGGGCAGTAAAGTAGTTGGCAACTGATGCATAGTGTGACAGACAGTATAGTAAGTAAGTCTTCTCTTATTATTTATTTTAGAAGGAATGTAAACTCCCTTGATCAAACATGTCAATTTGTCCTTAGTGGTCACAAGCTCACAGATCATCAGGCTTACATAAAACTAAATATCACATTTTCCAGTTTATGAAATGTTCCAATCTGTTTTCGTCTTTTATAAAGAGACACTTCCTACTTGTACTACTTTATGTTTATGTACTTATTCAGAGCCTTTTTAAGTTATTTTTTAAATGCAATCAAAGACATTTTCATAAGGTCTGTGGGTGCTGATCTATTTACATCTCTGCTTTCATTTTATTCTATAAAGTACTTTAATAATAATAAACTAAGGGTAAAAAAAATCTGGAAAAAGTACTGAGGACCATTTGACATAAAATAAATTGTGTCTAAGTAAAAATTTCTATTGTCTACATAATTCAGTACAACTTCTGCTTACCACTCTATTACAATTAATTTGTACCTCTGAGTCATTCCTCCCCATCTCTGGTGAATAGGCCTGTAGCGCAGTGTCAAAACTGAATGACAAACTAGGCATGATCAAAAATGTGTCTGTCCGTCTGTTGAAATGTAGTAAACAGTCAATTAGCAGAAGTAGACAGATGACAGAGGCCTTCGTGATTACCGGGACAGAAGCTCCCATTCATAACTGCTTTGGTAATGAGGAAGGGAGCGTATGAATATGACATTGTTCTTTCTGTTCCCCGGATCGGAGAGACCTCACTGCATTGGCTGTGCTGCTTTAAACTCTGACAATCAGGTTCACAATGCTGGTGGAAAAACAAAAAAGGAAAAAAATAGAAAACGCAATGTTTTTGTTTTGAAAGGGCCATAGAGTGCACATTAGTATGGGTGATGGAGCAATTACAAGCTGCCATTAAGGCTGTGGAGCAGACATTTCACAGCGATTCCTAAATGAACAAGTCCATAGGGCAGATTTCCTCACAAACCTCGAATTGTGCCATTTTTCTACCAATGGTTTTGACGAATGCCAGAGAAGTATTTATTCAAAGACAGTAAAAGAATACGGCTTTTTACTGCGATGTGCCCCCCGCTGTGACAACGCTTTCAGTGGCCATCACACATAATGTTACAAATATTCAGATTTTTACACAAGTGCGAATATGCCATCTTCATATCTGCAGATGTCATTTCTGTTCAGACGGGGGTTACTGCTTTTGTTAGCGTGTCATTATGATTTCACAGAGTATTACTTTTAATATTTAATCATACTTATTAGAATTTACACTTCTTGTACAATCAATTATTCATTGCTTGTACATGTATAGTTCGATAGGCATATACAGGGGTAATAACATTGACAAAACGTGCAACTCTGCTTTTCATTTTAATAAAGGCTCTGTGGTTATAAACATTAGAAAATGTAATCTAAGTTATTGTTGCTATACTAAGGGCTAAGCCTGAATTGAATGGCAGTATCCATTGCATAAGGGTAAATTGTAAAAGTGAATACAAAATAAGTATAAGAATATATTTAAAGATGCAAAGCCCGGAAAGTCCAGAGTTGAGTGGCAGTTCTCAGGCTGAAAGAAAATTTCCTGAGGCCAGAGTCCATCTGTTAACATATAATTATGAGTTGGAGTTTTCTCCTTTGTTTCTTGGCCACTAGTTGGCAGGTGTCACTGTTTCCATGGGAACCAAGAAGTAAATTACACGCAGCGATTTTTTATTTTGTCTGTAAATAAGTGATAACTCTGCAAAGCACGTGTTTTGTGAGTCTATAAGATATGTATTATATTAGATGGTGGAGATGGAGCTTGTTTTTTTGGCAGCCATATCCTCTAACTCAGCTGCACTTTGCATGCTGATACCTGCAGGGGGCAACACCCCAGGACCCCCCAACACACACACACCAAACTTGATAAAATAAGCATTGTTTTGCAGTATCGCTGTATGAGGCGGCATGTACTGTTTGGTTTTGTGTATAAAGCCCGTAGTCAGTGGCACCAGAATGCTAACACTGCACTAATCAGGCTCTAGCAGAGAGAGGATAAAGCCATGACAGATGCAGTCCTTTACCTTCAAACACTCAGTATCTGCCTTCTCTCAGGGTGTTATTAGGACAAACCTGATCATATTTGTGAGTGTCTATGCGTTGTTTGTACATGCATTTATGCAGACAGAAATAAATTTTATTCCCCTCCTCAGCAGGATTTAAAACATGTTAAGGACAATGCTATAGTCCTGATTCCTCTCACATCTCTGTGTTTCTTGTCTGTAGCACCCCAGTGACACTTTTATGTTTTCCTAATTTTATGTGAGCTGTAATTCTGGCATGCCTGCTAAAGGGAACTAACCCACACTTGTGATGAAATATTAACGCTAAAGAGTGTTTGATGAGCTGCTGAGGATAAGTTATACATAGCATTTTGTTACATTTCATTTTCACTTGAGGAAAGATTATAGTTAACATGCTTTTAGGCTACCATTAATACGTAAAACAAAACTGCAACCTAGTATTGACTTGTCCCCTGTTTATTATCTCTGTCTTACAATGCTGCTCTTGAGACAGATAAAACTGTCACTGTCACTATAATACACGAGAGAAATTTGCCTCAACAAAAATCAGTGCTGTAGTGTTACAAGAAGCACTATTTTTACAATAGACCTAACATTCTATCAAAATTAGTAGTAGTTTATTAATTATTCATTTAATATAAATTAATAAAGGCCCCATATTATTATTATACTATTTCCTGATCTATGTTATAATAATGTTGTTTCCTCATCAAAAACATGCCTGTTGTGTTTTGTTTCACACACAAAGTCTGCATATTTACACTGAGTTCTTCTCAAACAGAAAATGCTCTGTTTCACCTTGTGATGTCATGTCATATTTGGAAATCCTTGAGTATCAGTCATGAGTATCATAGGAACCACAACAGCCAATCATGACTGAGGTTGTTAAATGCGCCTGCCCTTCTCACCGGAAAGCGGGAAGGGGGCTTACTTAGCAACGAAACGCACTAGCTGTCAATCAAACCTGTTGCTAACGCTAGCGGTAGCGGCCTCGGGGAATGAAGGCATCTGATTGGTCCATTATTTATATTCATATCTTGATTTAGTGACAAAATAGCAAAATTCAGGAGAATTCAAGAGAGCGGGCTAATACGAACATTTTAAGACCAAAATGACCAAAAAGGCTCACTGCAGCAGTTACAGAGAGAGGAGAGACCAGATCCCAATGTAAGTCACTTGGAGCCAGGGTCAGAAGGAGCCGGAAGAGCCCCCTGAAGCACTTCCTATTTGGAACGCAGCGGCTAGTGCATATATGCTATAGCTATGTCCATTCATATATACAGTCTATGGTGGTAATACAGGAAGTGCTCCACTGTTGTTTTTTTTTACTACATAAACCTTCACTAGAACCATTTGGATAATTTCAGCCCCGAATGTTCCTACCTCTATTAAACAACAGGTAAAATGTAGCTGTTAACAAGAAAGCTATTGCTTCATGACATCACAAGGTGAAACAGAGCATTTCTAGCTTTAGAGATGTAGACAGACTAGGGTTAAGATTACTCAAACATGTGTGACTGAAACAAAACACTTTTTTTTGGTAATATGACCTTTAAGCTAGGTGCTGGCTTTATTTTGTTAAAATAGATAAAGCTGTCTCTTGAGAGTCCACCTGTCACTTGCAAGGCATAACAGAGATAGAATAGATAAGCTTTATTGTCTATCCTAGTAGGTGACGGGATTTCTTTGACAAGGCACAATATTCACCATAGAAGTCATACATATTAATCTATTTTCTTATCTAAAGTTATAATGTTTCCTCATCAATGTTTCATTTGCACATGTTGAACACACAAACCTTGCAAATTTAGGCTGAGGCTTGAACAGAAAACGGTCTGTTCATTGTGATGTCATGTCATGCAGGGAGTGCTCCTCTGTGTTTTTAATCTCCAAATGTCACTAGAATCATTTGGATTATTCCAGCCCTGGAATACTTGTGAACTAAAGGTTAAAGGTAACTGTATTTTCATCTTTGGAGATGTAGACCGACTAACAATAAAGGATAGCACAAACATAATATGTTTGTGTTATCCTTTGGGTATTTTGGGTTTTGATGAGTTGACAGCATTCTAACATGACTTAAAGCTCACAAGAGTACATTTTGTGCAATATAGGACCTTTTTCAAAGCACAGTAGACCAACTTATAGGACAGGTGGGTGGGGAAAAGTAGGCATTCATGCGTCTGTGTTTAAGTATGATTCTTAAAATATAATTTGTTCTAGAATATATGTTTTTATGTGCTTAATGTCTGTACATTGTCCCTTTTTCAAATAAATACTACTAAAACAAAGTATAGCTGTATTAAAGGTCCTATATTATGCGAAATTGACTCTTATGAGATTTAAGTCATGTTAGAATGTTGTTACTTCATTGAAAACAGTTGATAAGATAAGATAAGACTTTATTGATCTCACACAGGAGAAATTTACTTGCCACAGTAGCTCCAGGACAGTTTGAACAAGAAAGAAAAGTGCATGCAGGCAAGGATGGAATAAAGTAATTAATAATAATAATAATAATAATAAATATAGCTGCAAGCAGCAATGTGGGGCCAAGCACCGAAGGTTCATGTAGGCCTCAGCATGTAGGCCGCATGCAGGGTCTGACAGGGTCTAACAGGGTCTAACAGGGTCTGTTCTGACAGGGTTAGACCCTGTCAGAACAGACACATCAAAGACAGATCAAAGGTTGCTAGGTGCGTTGCTAGGCAATTGACAAATTCCTGCAACTTTGACCTGCTGCTGCCACTAGACCAGGGGTCGGCAACCTTTACCACTCAAAGAGCCATTTGGACCCGTTTCACACAGTAAAGAAAACACTGGGAACCGCAAAACCCTTTTGAAATTGAAAATGAAATAACACTGCATATAATGGCTTTTTTTTACCTTTGTGACATAGAATTACATTTTGAATATGAACGAACTAAAATAAAATACATTTTAATTAAATACAGTGGTCCCTCGCTGTTTCGCTGATTTTTTTAATGGTGTATCAACGCGTATTGTGTTCTGCATCCTGATTGGCTAACGGACTGTAGACCTTTGTCTTTGTCAGTCATTCTCCTCCGTGTACAGAATGCGGTCAGTTTGCCAAATTTATTTAAATGTTCGATCACGAGCAGTGTGACTCTGAAGACTGAGCGGTCTGGCATTTGAGCACATGCCAGAAGGGCCGAGGCCGTGCTCTATTACGGATTTGACCGCGCGCACACTTCTCCGGGTGGTCAATGCACATCGGGACGTAGCGGCAATGTTTGCGCATAAAGAACTGGCGGAACCTGGAGTCCAGGCAGCTGAACCAGTCCTGAGAGCGCATGGATGCATTCTCACTACAGTTCTGTGTTTGGTGCAGAGCTGTAGAACCCCTCCCCCCCGTTCCACAGACTACGGGGCCGCTTGTAGGTGTAAATTGCCAGGGCCGATGATCCCAGTCTGTCACTGCTCTGAAGTGCTGTATGTTTGCAAGTTTTCTCCCCAACAAAACCCACAACAGCGCAGCGGCGCCAGGCGCCTTGGTCAGAGGAACTGTGAAATACACGCATATTTATAAACGCAATATAAAACTGACTACTTCATGGATTTTGCCTATAGTGGGTTATTTCTACAAAGTAACCCCCATGATAAATGAGGGACCGCTGTACTGAGCCGCATCAGAGGGATCAAAGAGCCGCATGCGGCTCCGGAGCCGCGGGTTGCCGACCCCTGCACTAGACGGTTGGGGCTGGGGGCCTATAAATCGCTGTGGGTAATGAGGAGACTGGCTGGAATGTGCATGCAAAATTTCACAACTTTTTATCAGACGGTTCTAGGGGTTGCCATAGACTCCCATGGTGAAAGGAATAAAGAATAATAATAATAATAAATATAGCTGCAAGCAGCAATGCCGGGGGCCAAGCACCGTTTGACAGGGTCAGACCTTGTTAGAACAAGGTCTGACAGGATCTAACAGAGTCTGACAGGGTCTGACAGGGTCAGGGTCTAACCCTGTCAGAACAGACACATCAAAGACAGATCAAAGGTTGCTAGGTGCGTTGCTAGGCAGTTGACAAATTTCTGCAACTTTGACCTGCTGGTGCCACTAGACGGTTGGAGCTGGGGACCTATAAATCGCTGTGGGTAATGAGGAGACTGGCTGGAATGTGCATGCCAAATTTCACAACTTTTTACCAAACGGTTCTTGCGTTGCTAGGCAATTGACAAATTTCTGCAACTTTGACCTGCTGGTGCCACTAGACGGTTGAAGCTGGGGACCTATAAATTGCTGTGGGTAATGAGGAGACTGGCTGGAATGTGCATGCCAAATTTCACAACTTTTTACCAAACGGTTCTAGGGGCTGCCATAGACTTCCTATACTAGAAGAATAATAATAATTAAAGCCGCAAGCGGCGTTGGTCGGGACCTCGCACCTGCGTTTGTGCGTCTTACTGAGACGCACAGCCATACCAAATTTCGTGTGCCTGGCACAATTATCTCACTTCCTGTTGGGCGTGGCCATGACATTGTAGATACCCTGTCAGAACAGACCCTGTCAGACCCTGTCAGACTCTGTTAGACCCTGTCAGACCCTGCATGTGGCCTCCATGCTGAGGCCTACATGAACCTTCGATGCTTGTCCCCACATTGCTGCTTGCAGCTATATCAGATCAAAGGTACAAAGATCAAAGACCTTTGATCAGGGCGTTGCCTAGCAACAAATACCTCCCATTCATAACTCATCACTCCCATTCAATAAATACCTAACTTTATCGATCCGCCGTGTCGTCATATTACCGCCTATTTGAAAATCCTTCGCAATTTAACATCTCCAACGTCTTAAGATTATGTTCACCAAAATTTAAGCCTATCTGAGGTACGGTGTAGGAGAAGTGTTTCAAATTCTATACCTAACTTTATCGATCCGCCGTATCGTCATATTACCGCCTATTTGAAAATCCTTCGCAATTTAACATCTCCAACGTCTTAAGATTATGCTTACCAAAATTTATGCCCATCTGAGGTACGGTCTAGGAGACCCCCCACTGGGGGTCCCCCAGTGGGGGGTCTCCCAGGGACCCCCAGGGACGAGACTTTGTGTGGTCGTACTGGCAGCACTTTGTGATGCCCGTGCAAAGTTTCGTTTGTTTTGAAGCATGGGAACATGCTCAAAATTGCCCCAGCGTGTATGAACAAGAATAATAATAATAATACGGAAACAAAGCAACAACAATAGGGACCTTCGTCCCCCTTCGGGCTCGGTCCCTAATAACTTTCAGACCCGAACATCAAAGCAAAGATCAAAGGGTTACTAGGCAACTCGCCTAGGCAACGGAATACGATTCCTAGAGGGTGCCCAGCACCTCTGGTGCTTGGCCCCCTAAATATAGCTGCAAGCAGCAATGCGGGGGCCAAGCACCGTTTGACAGGGTCTAACAAGGTCTGACAGGATCTAACAGAGTCTGACAGGGTCTGACAGGGTCAGGGTCTAACCCTGTCAGAACAGACACATCAAAGACATATCAAAGGTTGCTATATGCGTTGCTAGGCAATTGACAAATTTCTGCAACTTTGACCTGCTGGTGCCACTAGACGGTTGGGGCTGGGGACCTATAAATCGCTGTGGGTAATGAGGAGACTGGCTGGAATGTGCATGCCAAATTTCACAACTTTTTACCGGACGGTTCTAGGGGCTGCCATAGACTTCCTATAGAATAGAAGAATAATAATAATAATCCTGAGACCAGAACATCAAAGCAAAGATCAAAGGGTTACTAGGCAACTTGCCTAGGCAACGGAATACAATTCCTATAGGGTGCCCAGCACCTCCGGTGCTTGGCCCCCTAATCAGACCAGAACATCAAAGGAAAGATCAAAGGGTTGCTAGGCAACGCAGAGCAAACACTATTTTTTTTTAATCTTTTGTTATTACAAGATGCACAATAATACACACTTCAGGTACATAATAATACATATTTTAACACCACAATAACATTCGCAGAGCACTCAGAAGACACATCGGGGGACGTGAGCACAGGAACAAACACCACTGGGCACAAGGGCTAAGAGAAACAGGGGGGATGTAGAGGACCAAAGTGATTGCCCCAGGTGAAGGAAGGGAGCCTGGGGGAGAGCAAGGGCGATGCAGTGTCCAGGGAAAGTCTAGATGACAGGGTCCAGGGGGGACAGGATGTATGGACTGGTGGGAGCCTCAACGCCAGCCACCGAGCGAGAAGGTCCAGTGTTCGAGTCCAGAACCGCAACAGGACACCGGGCGGCCAGATGGAGGAGGTCTTCATGCACCTTACCGCGTACCAGACAGTCACAGCCGTACCTGTCAGGGTGTATTGCGTGCAACCTGGTGGTGAGGTGTACCAATCATATACGTGAGTCCAGATGGAGGTAGTGTCATGTGTGGGAAATTCAGTTTCCTGAATGCACAGTACGGCCCAGGTAGTGTCGTGGATCACACACTCTGAGGAGCAGAGTCCAGATGCAGGCATCCGGACTCTGCTCCTCAGACCACACGCATTGAGTGAGACCAGGGAGAGCGTCATAAAGAAAAGACGAGGGAAAGGGACTTATGAAACGCGACTCGGAGTCTCGGGGAGCCCCCGGAGCCTTTTAACGCGTCTTGTAACCTTATCAAGGTCCGCCTCAATATCGTCACTGCTGAAGTCCATCCGCACTCCAACCGCGTCCGCACCCGTGGTAGCGGGCCCGCGGAGACTGGATGACACGGGGCCGGAGCGGACGAGGGCCGGGCGGGCTCAGTGGTCCGCCCGTCCCGAGGGGACCCGTCCCTCCCGGCCCGAGATTTGAGCTTCTTCCTGGCCGCCTTCCGGGCGGTCCCGGAGCCGCAAGGCCTGGGGGTCTGGACCTCAGGCGGCGCCGCTCCCTCCGCCTCGGGGCCGAGCCGCTGGACCGTAGCAGCATCTTTCCCCCTCCCTGGCTCAGCCCCCGCCGCTACAGCCCCAGGGTGGAGGCCCCCCTCGGCCCCACTCCCATGCGAAGAGGAGGCGCGAGAAAGCAGCCCCTCGCCCACCTTCATCACGAGTGCCTTTGCACTCTGAATCACAGCATCTTGGACAGCCTCACTGTCCATACTCGAGGCGGCGGGGGAGGGGGCAGGCCCAGCCGCAGGGCCGCCACCACCACCCCCTCCCGCGCTCCGCTCCTCCGAGCCAGAGTCACGGCGGCCCGAGCACCCAGCTCTGGGCTCCGTCACGAGTGCCCGTGCACCCTGACGCAGCATCTTGGACAGCCTCACTGTCCATACTCGACGTGGCGGGGGAGGGGGCAGGCCCAGCCCCAGCCGCAGGGCCGCCACCACCACCCCCTCCCGCGCTCCGCTCCTCCAAGCCAGAGTCACGGCGGCCCGAGCACCCAGCCCTGGGCTCCGCGCACTCCCGGGCGTAATGCCCCTGACTCCCGCACTTCCAACACAGGAAGCCAGGGCACTCACGCAACACATGGCCTGGCTGGAGACACCCTCTGCACACCTTCATCTGCCCGTCGTGTATGACCCTAAAGTACGTGGGCCCTTCCGTAGTGTTGAACCTGGCAGAATACGGCAGAGACTTGACAGCAGCAGTGAAATGCACCCTGACAAACCTGGTGCCGTCAGTGATGCCAGTCTCCGGCCACACTCTCCACCTCACCTCGGAAACAGCGGAGACGCCCCAGGAGTGGAGCTTCTGCAAAATGTCCTCCTACTGGACGTACAGCGGCAGGCCCATGAAAGAGACCACCACCTCGTCTCTGCTGATGTCTCGGCCGTGGACCCTGGTCTCGCCGATCCGGAACCCATCCAGCAGCTTTTCCTTGGCCGCCTGAGACGCCACTGCTATCTCGTACTTATCCTTGGTCACCATGCGGCAGCCAAGTACAGTCCCACACACCTCCTGCGTAGCCTTTATTAAGGCCATAGGGTACAGACCCACTCCACCCTCCAGCTCCAAAAAGACCACCAGCTCTTTTTGGTATCCCACATTCCTATTTTTCCTCACGTCGCCATCATTCTTCTTCGTAGTATCCTCCGCTCTACCACCCGCCTTCTCAGTCGGCTTTTCCGGCGCGGCTTGGGGCCCCGCGGGGGACGACATTGCGCTGTCCGCCCGGGGGCGAGCTAACTCCCGGGCTAAACAGAAACCGTCTCCCCCCAGCTGGGACGCTGGGAGGAGGTGAAACAGCAATCGAAAGGAGGAGAGGAGCCAAAATAACCCAAAAAGTTCAAAGAAAAAAGCGAAAAAAAACACCAAACAAGGACCGCTCCAGCGGAGCGCACCATATGTACGTGTAATCGCTTATAGGGTGCCTAGCACCTTCGGTGCTTAGCCCCTAATAAATATAGCTGCAAGCAGCAATGTGGGGCAAAGCACCGAAGGTGCATGTAGGCCTCAGCATGTAAGCCGCATGCAGGGTCTGACAGGGTCTAACAGAGTCTGACAGGGTCTAACAGGGTAGTTAGACCCTGTCTAACTAACAGGGTAGTTAGACCCTGTCAGACTCAGAAACAGGGTTTAACAGGGTCTGACAGGGTCTAACAGAGTCTGACAGGGTCTAACAAGGTCTGACAGGGTCTAACAGCGTCTGACAGGGTCTAACAGAGTCTGACAGGGTCTAACAGAGTCTGACGGTCTGACAGGGTCTAACAGGGTCTAACAGGGTCTGACAGGGTCTAACAGAGTCTGACAGTTTTCATAAACTATAATAATGTTGTTTCAGGTGCTGGGGCTTAGATAGACAGAGTCTGACAGGGTTTAACAGGGTCTAACAGGGTCTGACAGGGTCTAACAGAGTCTGACAGGGTCTAACAGGATAGTTAGACCCTGTCAGACTCAGAAACAGGGTCTAACAAGGTTTGACAGGGTCTAACAGAGTCTAACAGAGTCTGACAGGGTCTAACAAGGTCTGACAGGGTCTAACAGAGTCTGACAGGATCTAACAGAGTCTGGCAGGGTCTAACAGGGTCTGACAGGGTCTAACAGAATCTGACCCTGACAGGGTCTAACAGAGTCTGACAGGGTCTAACAGAGTCTAACAGGGTTTAACAGGGTCTAACAAGGTTTAACAGATCAAAGACACATCACAGACAGATTGGTTGCTAGGTGCGTTGCTAGGCAATTCCTGAAAATTCCTGCAACTTTGACCTGCTGGCACTAGACGGTTGGGGCTGGGGGCCTAAAAATTGCTGTGGGTAATGAGGAGACTGGCTGGAATGTGCATGCAAAATTTCACAACTTTTTACCAGACGGTTCTAGGGGTTGCCATAGACTCCCACGTTGAGGAGAATAATGTATAATAATAATAAGAATCAGGAGGCAAGACACATCAAAGACAAGATCAAAGGGTTGCTAGGCAACGTCACTAGGCAACGCAGTACAAACACTTTTTTTTTTTTTTCAAGATCAAAAGGTTGCTAGGCAACGTTGCTAGGCAACGCAGTAGAAGCACTTTTTTAATCTTTTAATATTACAAGGTACACAATAATACACACTTCAGGTACATAATAGTACATATTTTATCACCACAATAACATTCACAAAGCACTCAGAAGACACATCGGGGGATGCGGGTACGGGAATAAACACCACTGGGCACAAGGGCTAAGAGAAACAGGGGGAATGTAGAGGAACAAAGGGATTTCCCCAGGTGAAGAAAGGGGCCTGGGGGAGAGCAAGGGTGATGCAGTGCAAACACATTTTATTTTTTATTTTTTTTAATTTTATTACCACAAGGTACATATATTCGCAAAGCGCTCAGAAGACACATCGGGGGATGTGGATACGGGGATAAGCACCACCGGGCATTAGGGCTGAGAGGAACAGGGAAAGTGCAGAGGACTAAGGGGCTTGCCCCAGGTGAAGAAAGGGGCCTGGGGCCTAAAAAAAATAAATCTAAGTTTCCGGTTGCCGACCGACCCTGTTGATTTGCATGCGACCCAAATTATTTTATTGGACTTAATAAAATAAAATAAATTTGATACTGAAATTAATTTTACAAGCTTCGGTTAAAAAAGAAAGAAAGAAAACTAATAGCCTACTGTATTTTTCGATTTCCGCGAGACTACAATCGACGTCATTCACCACGCCTGCGCTGCGATGTGTAATGTAATGTGCTTCTGAGCGCGCGCTCACCTGTCACACAGAGGAGAGAGTCCGGGTTGGGGTGTAGCCGTATTTTTTGTTGAACGCAAACCATTCATTCATCTTTCACGTTAATCTGTTCATCCTGCTGGTTTTCATGAGTTCCATTTCATCCTGCTGCGCTGTCATAGCTGTGTGCGCTCTTTTTGTAATAAATGCACAAAACGCATATCTGGATCTTAGCGTATCTATCACCACAGCCTCCTCTTTGCGCGTCACAAATCTGCGAGCCATAGGACCAGGGGTGTAGTGGGCATGGTACGCGGGGGTACGCCGTCCACCCACTTCTCCCGATGTGAGATATAAAAAAAATAACAAATATAAATTCAGGGATGAAAGAGTTCCGTTTTTTAGCGGATCTCCGCTTTTTTCAGCCGCGGGGTAGCCTATTATTTATTTATTTATTTTTTACATCTGTGCAAATTGGTTGAGAAAGATTTTGGGTGTATATATATATATATATATGTATAGTGTATAGTGTTTAGGGTCGCCAACCGTCCCTTGAAAAACAGAATGGTCCCGTATTCAGAACAAAAGTACGTGTATCTCGTATTAAACTTCGTATTAAACTGCGGGCCGCGCGAGCCCGTGTCTGGAGCCGCGGACCGAGCGAGTGAGCGCAGCTCTCGCAACAGCCTGTACCATTGCGTGTACACAGGTTAAACTTTATAAAACATCCTATACCTCATCCTACCTGCCCGTGCCTCACTTAACACGTCGCTCCTCGCTTTTTCACCTGCGCCTTTTAGCGCGCATCAGCTCCTCCTCAATGCGCTCTGATTAGACGAAGTGCAAAGCAAAAACAAATCCAATATATACTACTAGTACCTGTTAATAAAATGTGTTTTTTGTACTTTTATGTACAGTTTTACTTTATTGCTAACATATAGCATATAGAAATCCAAATTTCAGAAATTTAACATTTTCCAGAGGGGGGGGGGGTAATTCACATCCATGACGTCACAAATCGCGTACACCCACTTAAAAAATCCCCACTACACCACTGCATAGGACCCAACCTCATATTCTCGGCAGCTAAAAGGTTCGAGTTTGGAAGCCGCCACATTCTGCCTTACTTCCGTGTGGCTAAACAAAACTGCGGCCGTGTCCCAGTTCCCAGAGCGCACAGCTCGGAGCGCGGTCCGAAGGGGGCTCAGACTGCAGTCAAGGCGGTGCACACTTGCTCAGCCCCGACTGCAGTCCGCGGACCGCTTAACGATTGCGGTCTTCGGACCGCGTGTTAACTGCACATGGGACAAAAAAGAAGTGGGACAGCAGTCGTCGCGCCGGTGTTCTGTCGAAATGTGTGACGCACATGCCCTTCGGGCCACGCTCCGAGCCGCGCGCTCTGGGAATTGGGACACGGCTTCTCATGGCAAAGAAACATGTCTGCGGCGCCATTTGCCCACAAAAATAACAGCAAAAGACCGAAACAGTTCCCCTCCTAGTAGTCATTTATTTTCGATGTTGGTAAGGTTGTTTTAGGACCATATCTGTGATCTCTGTGTCTTTGTATTATTCTTTGTCAGTAATAACTCAGTATTCAAAATATTACTTAATTTTAATTACAAAAAGTGAAAATCGCAACTATTTATCGGTACTTTCACTTCCTCCCGCAACAAAATCGCAACAAAAACCTTAAAAGCACCGCAACTTTTTGGAAAAGCTCCCGGAAATTCAGGGATTTTAGCCCGCAACAATAACAAAAAATGCCCGCGAAATCCTGGGGGGTCTGGGAAAGGAGAAATGACTGTTTTGAACACACAAACACACAGTTTTATGTGGGGTTGTGTCCCATTTGCTTTTACATACATACAACAGCTGTTTGCTTGCAACAGTACAGTAGTTAACCTACATCAGCATTAGGTTTGTTGACTCATGCCCAGGAGGAAACTATTTAACTGTACCTTTTTCAATATTCTTATTCTTTATTTAATAGGGACAGTGCATATTAATGAACATTTGCAGCATTGCAGTGTAAATATGCCAGATTATAGCAAGAATGCTAATTTCCATCTGTAGTCCCTAGGCAGGTGACACCACAGCAAAAACAATAAAACAATGACAATTGACAATAACACCAACATTAAAACATTAAAACATTAAAACATTAAACATTAAAACATTAAAAATGTCCACAAGTCTGGTTTTCCTTTAGCCACCATTTCAAGTATGATTTAAAAGTGTCCAGTGTATATCTCTTGTTCTTACTGTACTGTACTGTGCTTGTTCTTCTTCTTCCAGTAGGCCTCTGTTGGCCTGTAATGGGACATGTTTAGAATGGTGAATGACAAATTGAATTTCTTCTTTTATAATGGTGAATGAGTGTTGTCACTAAGTCTGTGTTGTCACCACAATTTCTACAGAACAGATTTTTGTTCTCACTATACCCCCTGCACAAACTGTGTAGAGTTCTACTGTTAGGCCTAAAGCATATCTGTATGTTAAGTATACTGTACATATCAAAACCGTGTTAAATAAATGTAGTATTCAAAATTGTTTACTGCTTCTAAATTTAATGACTGCCATCTGAAAGAAGAACATAAAAAACAATACAAAATCAGCATGTATTTTGTAACATTGTAAGATATATTCTACATGTACTCTGGTACAGTCAACGATCTGGTTTCGCATGGCATGTTGGAGCTTCGTTCGACTATACTTAAGTATAGAATATGCCCTTAGCATTGAGATAGCTTTGGGAAATTATGCCAATGTCAATTATATTTGGGGCCAAGCAGCGGTAGCTGCAAGGCACCTATAGTGTTTCTATTGATTCCTATTATACATTATTCTTCCACCTCTGGGAGTCTATGGCAACCCCTAGAACCGTCTGGTAAAAAGTTGTGAAATTTGGCATGCACATTCCAGCCAGTCTCCTCATTACCCACAGCAATTTATAGGCCCCCACCCCCAACCCTCTAGCGCCACCAGCAGCTCAAAGTTGCAGGAATTTTCAGGTACATTTCTGCGTGTAACTTTTGAACCGTATGTCCAATTTTCCAAAACTTGGTATCCCTGGACTCCTTGGGCCAAGCCGAATCCAACGCACCCTATGACGTCATTTTCCGTCAGTGTAGATTTTCCGCCATTTTGAATTTTATGAAAAACACTCAAAATGCTTCTCCCTCAATTTTTGACCAATTTTGCTCAAATTTGGTACATAGCATCTTTGGACTGAGCCTCATCAGAGACGTACCCGGTTTTTTGATATCTCTTATCGTTTTGTCGTGACAGCCAATCAAACGTGTCCGAAAAGTCGCCAAACAGGAAGTGAGCTCATATCTCGGGATCCCTTCATAGGATTATTTTCAAACTTTTCACACGTATTCTAGTCTGTCCCAGGATTCCACACAAAAAATGACAGGGCCTCAGCTCAAATCCTCTAGCACCACCAACGGGTCAAAATTTGAGGGACATTTCTGCTTGTAACTTATAAAGCGTAAGTCCAATTTTCAGAAACTTGGTATCCCTGGGATCCTCGGGCGAAGACTGATCCAACGCATTTCATCAAATTAGGCTGGGTCGCTGCTTGGCCCCACATTGCTGCTTGCAGCTATATTTTTTATTGAAATAGTACTGCTGCGGAAGGAAATAAAATAAAATAAAATTTCAAAAATTCCATATTCCCACAGGAAAAAAAATAAAAAATAAAAATAAAATAAATTCCCTACCTACCCATGTCTAGAACTGTCAACAAATCGGAAACCAACATTTATTTTTTTTAGGCCTGGGGGAGAGCAAGGGCGACGCAGCGCCCAGGGAAGGCCCAGGTGCCAGGGTCCAGGGGGGACAGCAGAGGGGGGTAGGGGTCAGAAGTCCAACCGAGGGAAACCGGCTTGGGAGATGGAGAAAAGCGTATTGTCTGGGATGAAGGTGTTGCGAGGCCGTCGTGGAGGCGGCGGTTCCGTGCCGCGAAGATCGAATATCTGGCCACAGACAGGACAAGGCGTGCGGCATCCCAGTTGACTATGGGAGCATCCGGCCCCCGAGCTGGCAGCCGGTTGCTGCTGGGCAGACCCGAAGAGGCAGAACCAGAGTCCAGGGTCATCGAGTCCATGGGCCGCCAGTGGTGGGAGCCTCAACGCCAGCCTCCGAGCGAGAAGGTCCAGTAGCCGGGTCCAGAACCGCTGCATGGCAGGGCACCGGGCGGCCAGATGGAGGAGGTCTTCAGGCGCCTCACCGCATACCGGACAGTCACAGCCGTACCTGTGGTGCCTAGCACCTACGGTGCTTGGCCCCAATAATACAAACATCAACAAGGAGAGCATGGAAAAGAGGATGTGTTTTGTTTCATTCACACATGTTTGAGCAATTCATCTTATATCTCCAAAGATCAACATACTCTGTTCCACCTTGTGCTGTCATGCAGTGGTAGTTTTTAAGTTAACAGCTACATTTACATTTACATTTTGTTCAATACAGATTGTCAATTCCAGGGCTGAAATTATCTAAATCAGGGGTCTTCAACGTTTTTCAGGCCAGGGACCCCCAAACAGATGGCGAACTGGGCCAGGGACCCCCTACTATATATACGGCATAGAATTGTGTTTTATATTAATTGAGCTTAGTGTCATGTATAAACATTGCTACTCTGTTATGGTACATCCAATACAAGGAAATAATACACAGGTTAATACTGTATTTTACACTATAAAATATAAAATTATATTATTTTAAAGTGAAATCAAAAGATTTCGCGACCCCACTGCAGTACCTTTGCGACCCCCCTAGGGGTCGCGACCCCCCTGTTGAAGACCTCTGATCTAAATGATTCTAGTGAAGGTGTATGGAGTTTAAAAACACGGGAGCATGTGACATAATCTCACAAGGTGAAACAGAGTGTTTTTCTTTTGAGAGAAGAACTCAGCTTAAATTTGCAGGTTTTGTGTGTTAAACTTGAGTGAGTGAAACAAAACTCTACTCAAGATATATTTTTGATAAGGAAACGACATTATAATAATATATATGATTGTCAAAGGTTCAGACCACAATTTGTTAATGTGAAATGTATTCTCCTGTAATAAAATTCAGGCAACATCTAAAACTGAACATATCATTTATGTTTAGGTGTGATTGGTTCTTTCTCTTGTGTTGTGTTGCCTGCCTTAGATATCATGCAGCTGTGTTTCCATTGTAACAACAGACCCATCTTAATTACTCTCCCATACAGCACTACAATTTGTCTTTGTCAGACTGATCAAGACTGTGCAAACCAAGCACCAGGACTCATTCACCTAAACCAGAACCCTATCGATTACTACTCATAGTAGAGTCATGGCGCGCTGGAGAGACATGGGTGGCAATAGAGTTAATGGAATGGGAAAACTCAAAGTCACATTGTTTACATCTGGGTTGACAAGTAAATGTATTAGAAAGAAAATATAAGCCTTATCCAATGGCTCCTGAGTAACTGTCTGTCTGAATATAACAAGCAGAGGGAGCTTTAAACAACCCCACGCCCTCATGCTGTGCTCTGTGCTTCATGGACCGAGACCTTTATGCATCAAGTCTATGTTTATATTCAGCTGTTACACAATGAGGCCTTTCATTCACTGTATCAAATATGAACCTATTCAAGGCAGTACACCTCCACCAAACATTACATGCCTGTAATTATGTTCCATTTGCCTCTGATTACTCAAATATATGCTACTTCCTTACTTCTATAATTGTAATTTAGTTCCACACTGTGCATTTTTCTTTACTATGACCAAACTTCCTAGCACTTATATTAAAGAAAGCAGCCACCATCATTTCAGTTGCCTTGCCAACTGGTGCTGATGGCAAAGCTCTCTGCTGGTGTGCATCAGGGATGTTGGATGACACTGCTGTCCAGTGATACATAACTAGCGTCCTGTGACATGCTGCAATGACCACCTTTCCACGCCTGCACATCACTGATTTTCAAACAGAAAAACATGGAGCTGGGAGAACTCAAAGTCCTTTTAACAGTGTTTGTGGCCCTCTTAGGTGCTCTAAAGTAGAATACTGGTTGTGTAGTCAAATCAATTTAATATTTAATTTTTTATTGTGACAATTGGCAAAAATATATTTTTCCCCCATATTGATTCAATAATTGAATTAAATTATTCTTTCAAAGTAAAAATAGGCATTTAATATGAATTATATGAACAGACTAGAAATCACTGTTATTTAACACAAAAGTTTCAAATTTCATCCAAAATTTGAACCCCTGCTCCAAATGACATACACTCAACAAAAATATAAACGCAACACTTTTGTTTTTGCTCCCATTTTTCATGATATGGACCCAAAGATCCAAAATTCACTCCAGATACACAACACTACCATTTCTCTCAAACATTGTTCACAAATCTGTCCAAATGTGTGACAGCGAGCACCTCTGCCCCGCCAAGACAATCCACCCCACCTCACAGGTGCACCACATCAAGATGCCGATCCAACTTTATTGGGGGTCTGGGGACTCAGAACCAGTCAGTATCTGGTGTGACCACCATTTGCCTCATGCAGCGCAACACATCTTCGCATAGAGTTTATCAGATTGTCAATTGTGGCCTGTGGAATGTTGGTCCACTCCTCTTCAAAGGCTGTTATGGACGAAGGTGCATTTTATTGATGGCATTTTGAATGCACAGAGATACCGTGATGAGATCCTGAGGCCCATTGTTGTGCCATACATCCATGAACATCACCTCATGTTTCAGCAAGATAATGCACGGCCCCATGTTGCAAGGATCTGTACACAATTCTTGGAAGCTGAGAATGTCCCATTTCTTGCATGGCCAGCATACTCACCGGACATGTCACCCATTGAGCATGTTTGGGATGTGCTTGACCGGCGTATACGACAGCGTGTACCAGCTCCCACTAATATCCAGCAACTTCGCACAGCCATTGAAGAGGAGTGGACCAACATTCTACAGGCTACAATTGACAATCTGATAAACTCTATGCGAAGAAGATGTGTTGCACTGCATGAGGCAAATGGTGGTCACACCATATACTGACTGGTTCTGAGTCCCCAGACCCCCAATAAAGCAAAAAAAAATGCACATTTCGGGGTGGCCTCTTATTGTGGGCAGTCTAAGGCACACCTGTGCACTGGTCATGATGTCGGATCGGCATCTTGATGTGGCGCACCTGTGAGGTGGGGTGGATTGTCTCGGTGGGGCAGAGGTGCTCGCTGTCACACATTTGAACAGATTTGTGAACAATGTTTGAGAGAAATGGTAGTGTTTTGTATCTGGAGTGAATTTTGGATCTTTGGGTCCATCTCATGAAAAATGGGAGCAAAAACAAAAGTGTTGCGTTTATATTTTTGTTGAGTATACTTTTACTGACAGAGGAATGACTGTAGCCCTCTCGATTAAAAAGATGGAAATCACTGATGACTAGCGATGGGTTACGATAGGATTAATTGCCCATCCCTTCTAACAACAGTAGTTTCAAATAAAGAAAATATGCTTAATTATATTTATTGCATGCAGTAACATTTGAATATCCTGTGAACAAATTTGAATGATATGAGATATCTCTGGAGAGGAGTGCCAGATATTTACTGTTTGGAATTTGATACTTTATATTAGTAAACACAACGTTAGATTTAAATATGCAACATTTAAATGGAATGTTATTGTTAATGGTGAAAAGAGAAATTATCCTAATAGCACTCTTGTTTTTGCTTCAGACTTTGTTCCTCCCTATTGTTTTTAGTTAGAATTTCTGTTGACTTTTCCTTAACTAGTTAAGAACTGTAAGCACGCTTCCCGTTTATTATTGTGTGGTGATACATTTTTAAATTTTGTAACAAAGTTAAACTTGTCTAAAGATAAAACTTTGTTATGAACTTTTTGTTCTGCTGTCACAGACTTAAGCCTAAGTGGTAAAAGCTTCATCAATGCTTTTCATTTGTCAAGATAAGCCGATTCCACTTGTCATCTTTTCTTGAACTTTTCCAGATGTCATTGCGTCTTTGTTCCAGTAGTGTGCTCATTTGTAAAAAAAAAAAAAAAAGTACATTGTTGCATTTTATAATACTCAAAAAGAGCTGCTTTAATTTCATGATAGTATAGTCTAAAGCTGCTTTTCAGAGACTCACTAGACTATAATACAGAAGATGCATGTGACTGTAAGGACGCCTCAATGACACAAACTCACATGAGGATACACGTTCACAGTGACAGCTTTTAAGCCAAAGTGCCTCCTCCACAGTGGTCAGCTTTTGTTAAACATTCAAACTTCTCACAATAAGCAGCTCACTTTAGTTCCCCCTGCACCTTTTTGCCATGCAGCCTAATTTAGCTCTCTTCACAGTCCGGTCCATTGTCTTAACAACTTTAATTGGTCATTGTAAAGTCTGCGCCTGTCCTCATATCCTCCGCTTCAGGTATCCTCTGAGGCAGAACGCACACCATTAGCCAGAACCCACAATACACCTTTATTCCTGCACCAAATATTCTAGTGGACTGTTGCAATGAAGAGGATTATACAGGGAAATATACCATTGTTTAGTACTAAAGTTGTGTGTACTAAAGTGAACTTGTATAGATTTTAAAGTACTACTACTTTCCCAGTCATAAGGGAATGAGCTAGGGGTGGGCGATATAGCCTAAAATTTATATCACGGTATAATTTGAACCATAGACGGTAGACGGTATATATCACGGTATACTTTGGTATGGAACAGTATTAACTGTTAACAGTATTAACATTAACTTCTTAATGGTCACCAGAGCACATGGAAAAAGCATTCAAGCAGGAAGCTGTTTTTTAAACTATTAAATAACATAAACGTCAAGAATATTACTACAAGAAAATGTATTGTGCAAAACTGTAATTGTAAAAAACATAAAACAAGTAACTTTCAAGCAGTATAAAATTTGAACAAGGCAATGTAAATCGAAAATGAAACTGCTTTAACATTGGCGCCGGTGCTGATGCATACCTGCAACTCTTCGTCAAGTTCCCATGACTGGAGCGCTTCCCTGAGTCCCTGGGCAATCATCTCCCCTGTATGGTCGTCAGGGAAATACGATGTTTGCAGTACACATGTACTGTTGAAATGGGCCGTACACAGGCATTTGCCGCACAACTTCCAGTCGTCGTCAATAAAGTGGATTGTCAGGCTGATATACGGGTCCATAGTGCGACTCGACCACAAGTCCGTGGCGGTTGCATCGTGTTTTATGTCACGAAGCTCTTTTCCCACTTGATTGCGGACCTCGTCATGCAGTCTGGGCACTTCCACCTGGCTAAAATATTTGCGGTTTGGTACCACGTAACGTTGATCCAGCGTCTTCACCATGCCTAGTAAAAAGCCGCTTCTCTCTACGGTTTGGAAAGGCACCGTGTCGTTACACAAGAATATTGCGATGGACTTCATTATGTCAATCCACCGCTGGCTTTTTTATCATAAGCTACGCCTTTTGAAAATGCCTGGGTGATAGACTGCTGGTGTGTAGTGCCAACTTTTTTTCCTCCCACTTGAAGACTGGCTTGGCTTTTGAGTGTCACCCAATGTTCCCCCTAATGTTTTATGTGTCTGAGCAAACACACCAACTCCCTGAGCGCTCCTTGGACCCCTGTGCGCGACATCCGACATGCACCCCCGCTACACGCTGTGCAAAAGAGCTGCGCGTGCTCGCGGCTTGCGCGTGCTCGTGGCTTACACCGGTAGAAGTTTAATACGAGACACATACTTTTGTTTCTGAATACTGGACGATTCCCCCGTATTCAGATGACCCCGCGGCTGAAAAAAAAGCGGAACTCTTTCATCCCTGCGCTGCATAGGTTTTCTTGTGCGCTGAGAATGTGTGAGCAGTGCGCAATTGCACAGGCGCGCAGCTTAGAGGGAACGTTGGCCGCGCATTCGTTGGCTTTCTTCATACTCGATAACGTGTTTAGCTTTTAGGTGGTAGAACAGATTGCTTGTGTTGCCATGTTTTGCGATCACTGTCGCCCAGCATATTCTGCAGATTGTTTTCCAATTTCCTGTTCAGTATCCGACGCCTTGTATCCAAACCATGACCAGATTACAGAAGTTGAGCCGGTCTTTTTCACGAGCTCCTCCTCCTCCATGTGCTCGCTGCTCGCAGCGATTTTTCCTCCTTCCTTGTGGTGACGCAATGAACTATCGCGATAGGAAGGTATAACCCAAATCTCTACCGTTGGCCAAATTTATACCGCATACCGTTTATACCGTTTACACCGCCCACCCCTAGAATGAGCAGACCTTTTTTTCATTTTTGTTGGATAGGCCTCGGACGCAACATGTGCAGAAATTCACAAATGCAGCATTTAATCTATTTTTTTTTTAAATATCTGCCATAAAGTTCTGTTTTCCTTGGAGTTGGTTTACTGTATATGTGGCCATACCTGCTTGTCAAAGCCTGATCCCCTCAGATCTCAGAAGCGAAGCAAGGCCAGGCCTGGTTAGTACTTGGATCGGAGTGGGAATTCCAGGTGCCACAGTGGGGCGCCAGTCACAAAAAACTGTTGTTGTGTCCTTAGGCAAGACACTTCACCCACATTGCCTAGTATGAATGTGCCTTGCTTCTGTCAGTCTGCCCCAGGGCAGCTGTGGCTACAGAAAATAGCTTACCACCACCAAGTGTGGAGTGAGTGAACAATGAACTGTAAAGCGCTTTGGGTGTCATGAAAGGCGCTATATAATGCTGTGAATTATTATTATTATTATTATTATTATTATTATTATTATTATTATTATTATTATTATTATTATTATTATTATTATTATTATTATATAGTTGTTAACTTTGTCTTTGTTAGTTGTTAGCAAAAAAGGAAAATAACTGAAACCCTTTTTGAAAATTGTAATGGATCAAAAATTCTCTGAATTCAATATATTTTGTGCAATGTGCCACAAAAGCCACAAAAGAAACAAGTTGCTGCTTAATAGATAAGAGACTGTAGAGCTCCTGCTTTTGTGACCAATGATGACCAAAATAGATGGTCCCTGATGCTTCTAGATGGGCTGCATAACTTAATATAATTTTCAACAGACTTGTGAACCAGGTGCAGTGAGCGCAACAAAAATCCAAGTGTCAAATGCCAACATAAAAATTTGCTTTTCAAAACATGCATGCATATGAGAGCAAAATCCATTTTATGGACTTTTTTTGGTAGTTTTTAGGCTTAGTAGAAGACCCTGGCTTTGTTCCAGTTGTGAGATATACAATGTCTCTTTTGTTTCTCTGATAATTCTTCTGTAGTAGTGTGATACTAACGTGGCTCTAATTCATTAGTATTGCTATTCTCACTTACCTCGGCAGCCAGAGGTGAACAGACTAGCCAAAATTAAAGTGTGGGTGCTCGCAAAAGTACTCATGATGGAGTGATTCAAAGAAGCAAAACAACTCCTTACAAGGCTTGTAGTGGCAGGTTTTGCTTGGTTTGACCGCTTCTCACTGTTGCCACCTGCAATGATATTAATCAATAGTTCTCTATCTACTGCAGCTTGTATCACCCTAATAAAACATGTGTATCTGCAATATTTTGTGGGCCTTGCTCCAAGGTCAAAACTTTCCAAATGAAAATTTTAACCAGAAAATACTACATGTACGTGTAACACACACACACACAAAGAGGATGTGCTCTGGTCTAAAACAGACATCAATAAATGTAAACAGCCCTGGCCTAGGGATGTCATTAAAAAGAATAGTGCATCTAGACCTCATGAAAAAAACAAACATATTGTTATTTGCAAGCAGCAGGAGTCATTGCCTGTGAGCACCAAGATGACATCCATCAATTTGGGCTTTTATTGGGAAATGTAGATGGAGCTGGAAAGATGTAAATGATTGACTTAGCATAAAGTTTTGCTTAAACAGGCAGCCCAATAATTTAGTTAGTGCATACAGGGGGAGCACGCTTGTGGCATCAGGCTGTGCACATGAATAAACAGGCTGGACATAAGCAACATGGATTATTCTGCTTGAAATATCAGTCGACTTCACACTTGTCAAAGGAAATACATGTGTAATAGGGCTCTGTTACATTACTCCATTTTGTCATTTTAGACCATCTTCTAAGGTTGGGGATTGTCTCTTACTGTGTGCACAAATTGCAATTTTATTTTCTGTGCCTTTTTATGTTCAGACCAATTTAATGAAACTTCCTTCCATTTAAAATTCTTTTCATAGAAACCATGTTGATATAATGGCAATTGAAAACTTTTTGGTCATGAAAGCGGTTTATACAATAGATTTGTGGGCTGAGAAAATCACTATTAACTTCATTACGGGCTGTCACGCCACTTTCAACTCTCATCAGGGAAGGCAACAACAAAACAACAAAAAGAAATATGAATCCACAGCACATTTTCCCCCAATATTTTGAATGTACCAGTCCATTTTATTTTTGAATACACTGAACAAGCCTAATAAAATAATGTTGTGTTATATGTGCAATAGAGACCATGAAAACAGCCTTATTGTAGCACACATAGCTTCAAATGTACACTGTACATAATGTCATCTGTTGACTCCCAAAATGTGCCTTGTGGAGAGCGCTAGAAATGATTGAAATCTTCAGAAAGCAACCTTCCTCCGACTGCAGTGGCTGACTTTTCTATATTGGGGTTAAAGCTATTGAAGCTCCTCACACACAGGGAACAAAAGTGTATTGATACATACAGTAGAAATCGACTTGTATTTGAAGGCAATGGGTTACTTTTAGAGTGACCTTTTACAATTTTCAGTTGAAATGTCTTCAGCGCAAAATAAATCAGCTTTCTGATACTGAAAAGAATAACCATAATATATGGTCTTTGCTTCTGTTACAGAAGATATCAATATTATAAACCAAACTTTTTCATAATAGAATGTATTTAAATGTATTTTCCAGTTGTGAAAGAGGATGAATGGGACACGACATTTGAAGCGCTAATTCTGTGACTTGATGAGAATGTACATCCTTCAGAGCTTTTCTCAAAGACTGATATTTGAATTTATTGCCTGTTCAATTATCATCAATCTCTTTTCAGTTAACAGATTGTTTCAGTTTCAGTTTTCAGTTTTTAATAAAATACCAGCATCCATCTACAATAATATGTAAAACTGCTTTAAATCTATTCTAATCTCAAAAACTGTGGTGGAAGAAGTGCTCAGCAGGTCTCAGACAATAATAAAAAAAATACTTACTTTTCAGCCAAGTTCAAAAAGGTAGTGGAACATAAAGTACAGATACCTGCACTGAAATGTAGTGAAGAAAAAGTTAAACATATCTGCTTTAAAATGTAAAATACAGCTATTTCATTTTTTACTTAAAATTTAAGTACATTTTACTTAATTTTTTATTTAAAATTGAAGTACAGTGCTAGTTTTACTTTGTTAGGTACTGCCACTGCTAAAAACACACAATGCATTTATTAGAAGTAAAGTAAACATCATTGCAAATTAGCTTTTTTTTTTTTTTTAAAGAAAGCAGTTAATTAAATTTAGCATTCAATGCACATGCACTTCTGTTCAGTACAACATCGACAATAACTGACCCACTCCCCCTACAGCCCATGTTTTATGTTTTATTTGCGTATCTTGTATTTACAGCTGTATTCAGTTTGTAAAATTCCTTGTCTTGCTTCCACTCTTCGTTACTGCTCTGCAAAAGAAAACATGTGGGCTGAATAGAGAAATAGCTAGATGTGTTTCAATAGCTGTGTTTTGAATGGGCCCTGTCAAGGTTGTGGTTGAGTCCAATGTATTATGTGCTTCATTCATTTGTACAGATAGCCCAGTGCTTCCTCACTGTACAGTATTTGACGGTGTGGACTGCAGAGAGGCTGTTTTTCACCTCCTCCAATCTCAAGGTTAGAATGTGCGTTGGAGGCCCGTGTGTAAAAAATGAATTAAGCTGTGTTTTGCAGAACTTCAGGTAAGGTCAAAAGCGTATAGCCTTAATCTTAGCCAGAGCTTGGTTGTATTGTATAGATTAAAATATTTTTGATTGAATACAACTTTAGTGGCTTTGACACACAAGCAATTACTAGTTGTATCCCATATACCGCCTTCATTGCAACCTTGCATATTTGTTATCACCTAACACAAGGCCTCAAATAGCATTGTCAGACCAAATCATACAGGCTTAATCAGGCAGACAATGTGTTTTGCTGTAGTCCATACCTGTTCTCCGGTATTTGCACTGCCACAGATTTGTTTTTATGATAGTTTTTACACTTGGCAATTTACCTTCAAATTTCATTTTCATTTTGCAATCTTTTGCTTTGTCCTGAATTCTTGAATAATATGTTATGTCTATATTTATGTGTTTGCAGTGTCTTAGTAGTGTATCTTTACAGAAATTCTTTTGTTGCAGTAAAACCAGACCTGTTTACGTTCAATATGTGTTAGGAAATGTGTAGCCACATTTTTGGCATCATGTAATTTGGGTCAAAGAGAATGGTTATTCGGGTGAAGAGAGGGGCAGAGTTGTCAACCGATCACCACCTGGTTGTGGGTTGGGTTCGCTGGCGGAGGAGGAAGCCGGAAAGACCTGGCAGACCCAAACGTATAGTGAAGGTCTGTTGGGAATGTCTGGCAGAGCCAGGGTGACCTTCAGGGGGACCTTCAGCTCACACCTCCGGGAGAGCTTCTCACAGATTCCGGGTGAGGCTGGGGACATGGAGTCCGAGTGGGCTCGCTGTGGTCGTAAGGTCCGTGGTGCCTGTCGCAGCGGCAATCCCCAAACCCAGTGGTGGAAACCGGAAATAAGGGAGGCCATCAGGCTGAAAAAGGAGTCTTATCGGGCCTTGTTGCCTTGTTGCTTGGGATTTCTAAGGCAGCTGACACTGGGGGGCCAAGCATGCTGCAACCCGGGTGGTTGCAGAAGCAAAAACTCGTATTGGACGGCCTCAAATAAATTCTTGCAAACTGTTCAACACCTCAGGAGGGGAAAGCAGTGCTTCATCAACACTGTTTACAGTGCGGGTGGAGAGCTGTTGATCTAGACTGGGGATGCTGTCTGACGGTGGAATGAATATTTTGAGGATCTCCTCAATCCCTTCTGAGGAGGAAGCAGAGGCTGAGGACTCAGAGGCGGACTCGTCCATCACCCTGGCTGAAGTCACTGAGCTGGTTGACAAACTCCTCAGTGGCAAGGCCCCGGGGGTGGATGAGATCCGTCCTGAGTGTCTTAAGCCTCTAGATGTTGTGGGGCTGTCTTGGCTGGCATGTCTCTGCAACATTGCATGGCAGTCAGGGACAGTACCTCTGGACTGGCAAACTGGGGCGGTGGTCCCTCTTTTTAAGAAGGGGGACTGGAGGCTGTGTTCCAACTACCGGGGAATCACACTCCTCAGCCTCCAAGGTAAGGTCTATTCCAGGGTACTGGAGAGGAGAATCCGACCAACGGTCGAATCGCGGATTCAGGAGGAGTAGTGTGGATTTCGTCCTGGCTGCAGAACAGTGGACAAGCTCTATACTCTCCAATGGGTGCTCGAGGGTTTATGGGAGTCAAACCAGTCCACATGTGCTTTGTTAATCTGGAGAAGGGATTCTACTGTGTCCCTCGTGGGGTCCTGTGGAGAGTGCTCTGGGAGTATGAGGTCCGGGGCTGGTAAGGGCTGTCTAGTCCCTGTATGACTGGAGCACGAGTTGGGTTTGCATTGCCGGCAGTGCATGTTGGACTCCGCCGAACTGGTGTCAAAGGGCAGCCGCCCTTGGACCGGGACCTCAAATGTGCACTGGGGCGGTTTGCAGCAAAATGTGAAGCGGCTGGGATGAAGATCAATTCCTCCAAATCTGAAGCCATGGTTCTTAACCGGAAAAAGGTGGCTTGCCCTCTCTGGCTGGGTGGAGAGTCCTTGCCTCAAGTAGAGGAGTATCTTGGGGTTTTGTTCACAAGTGAGGGGAGGATGGAGCATGAGATTGACAGGCGGATCGGTGCAGCATCGGCAGTGATGTAGTCGCTGTATGGGACCATTGTGGTTAAGAGGGAGCTGAGGCAAAGCTCTCGATTTACCGGTCAATCTACGTTCCTACCCTCACCTATGGTCATGAGCTTTGGGTAATGACTGAAATAACAAGATCACGGATACAAGCGGCCGAAATGAGTTTCCCTCGCAGAGTGGCTGGGCGCTCCCTTAGAGATAGGATGAGGAGCGCAGTCACACTGGAGGAGCTCAGAGTAGGGCCGTTGCTCCTCCCTCCCTCAGGAGATGTTCTGGGCATGTCCCACTGGGAGGAGGCCCCAGGGAAGACCCAGGACACGCTGGAGGGACTGTCTCTTGCCTAGTCTGGGAATGCTTTGGGGTCCTCCCGGAGGGGCTGGAGGAAGTGTCCGAGGTGAAGGAAGTCTATGAGTCCCTGCTTAGACTGTTCCCCCCATGACACGGCCCCGAATAAGCGGAAGAAAATGGATGGATGGAGAATGGCTATTTCTTTCTTTATAATATAATAATTCTGACTGGAGTTTGTGTAACACTGGAAGATAAGGACAATCTTTATTACTACATTTATTGAGATCAAATTTATGACAAATCTGTAACAGTACAAAAATGTAACATCAGTCAATTTTTATTTTAAACACTACTTCACACTTTCAGTGAAACAAAGTTGAGTTTGAAGCTGTAAATGATTGTGTGAATATGTCTTTGTTATAACTTACTGATGATGGGTGCCTATGAGCTTCGGGACATGCCAGCGTTAGCTGGATGTCACTTTGGGCGTGTTGCTGATGAAGTGTTGACTGACAGTTGGCGGGGCCTCGGGGAAGCACCCGCCTGAAACATTACATCGCAAGTGACACTATTAGAAAAATTCTGACACCTTATCCTTAAAAAGTGTGTACAGTTTGAGATGATAGATTTGCAGTAAACAATCTATTAGTTGGAAGATTGACATGTTTTGTCCCAGCGATTATGTATTATTATGTCTAATGGTTTCTCTAACCTGTAAGCATGCTCAGCACACACAAATCAGACTTGTTTTGTCCAAAAACTTCACTCTTTATGTTGAGTGAGTCATCTCTGATTTTCTATTTTGTGTCATTAAGAAACTTCCATCATGGTGAAGTATTCAACCTCCTTGTTGCCCCACTACTACTGATGTGCAATTCTTTGTATATTCTCCAAAGTATTCAGTTGGCTAAAATATTATTGTCTCTTAAGATATCTTTGTTTCACATAGGACACCTCAAATATTTATCTCCTCCTATGTCTTCAACGTCACTGCAATTTGTACAAAATATTTCTCACGTCACTTTGAGATGAAACTGCTTGGCCATCATGCGCCGACAGTGCCATAATTACAGTGTATTAACACATCACCATGACACAGCAGCTAGACAGATATGCTAAACACCAGTAAAGACCTGCTTGGTTCACCCTCAGCTGCATCACAAGAGCTTGGCAAAATGGAGGTTTGTTTGTCTATAGTGAATCATAATCACATATGGTATTTATGATGGCCATCAAGACTTCAGTCAAGAGGAGATAGGATCCGAAGGTGACTTTTGGATAAGACGCTGAAACCGCTTCTCTCTCCCAGCCTTTTAAATCAAAATTGTCCCCGCCTGCCAATGATATATAACCTACTTAGACAGCGGCAGAAGACAGTGCTGACACTTTTGGGCTGTTTCCTGTTATTAAGCCATCTGTGTTAAACGTTTCTTAAAGTGCCACTTAGGTCGTGCAGAGGATGTACCCTTTGGCCCCTTTTTAGCCACACTTGTTGCTACAGTGATGTGGTTATTTGAATTTTTCATGTATGCTTCAATCAGCACAGAGGAGCTTGTTAGAGTAGAGGCCCTGACAATGCGTGTGATTTTGCTGTCTATCTAAATGTCGTTCAGCGGAAGCTTAGCTGTCCGCTCCCTCACAGCCTCAGAACTCTGACTAATGGTTATGGTCAGGCTGGTGGAAGCGCACAAGATTTTAATATTTTTAAGGTTGTGATAGTGACAGGAAATTACCGCCTCTCCACTTCACAGAGACCTGGTGAAATAACATATAGCTGTCAATATCATTAGCTTCTTGTTGTCTTTCTTTCAAATTTATACTTAGACTTTGATCCACAAGGGAAATTATTTGGACACAGTAGCTTCCACACCATATATTATGATAACAAAGAGTAAAAATATGAATGGTAAAAATACATTCAAAACAACTAGGAAAAATAGCAAGGGACTGGTCAAATAAGACATCATTATGTAAATATACAGTGGTCCCTCGCTCTATCGCGGTTCACTGTTCGCGGCCTCGCTGTTTCGCGGATTTAAAAAAAAAAAATTCCCAATTTTTTTTATAGCCTAGTGGTTTTTTTATAGTGTAACATTGTGTTCTGCGTCCTGATTGGCTAAGAGACTAGACCAGGACTAAACGTGGACTAAATTAGGTCCAGACCAGAACTAAACCAGGTCTAGACCAGAACTAAACCAGGTCTAGACAAGGTCTAAACCAGGTTTAGACCAGGTCTAAACCAGGTCTAAACCTGGACTGGTCCTGGACTAAACCAGGACTGGACCAGTTATAAACCAGGATTAAATCACTCCGTGCGGCTCTTTGCTGGTTTCGTGCGGCTCTTGCGTTCGTTTGTGCGTGTTCGGTTTGTGGCTCGGACTGCGAGGACGCGGTCCCGAGGGGGAGGCATGGCCCGGCTGCCGCGGTTTGATCTCGTGCTCGCAGCCCTGGTGTATGCGCGGCCTCACCCCGGTCACGCTGCTCTGTCACAGATTTGTCCACGATGAGGGGTGCACTTGTCGCGCACTTCTCCAAGGGGTTGGTGCGCGTCGCGTCCCGGGACGTGGCAGTGCTCCTCGCGCGTCCGGTGGGGTAAGGGAGCTGTGTCTCCCCCCACTCGTTACTATTAATACATTTTGTTGAAAATCTATGAAAGTTTGAGTGTTTAAACGAGAGATAAATGTGAGAAAAGGTTAATTCCATTCTGAGAAAAGCGTATAATGTGTGTGGTGAGGCATTTACAGCCTTCAAACATGTATAATAATAATGTAAAAGCTCTCAGCCCGAGCCACAAAACAGGAAACCAGCAAAGAGCGGTTTAATCCTGGTTTTGACCTGGTTTAGTCCCGGTTTAGTTCTGGTCTAGTCCCGGTTTAGTCCAGGGCCAGTCCAGGTTTAGACCTGGTCTAGACCTGGTTTAGTTCTGGTCTAGACCTGGTTTAGTCCAGGTTTAGACCTGGTCTAGACCTGGTTTAGTTCTTGTCTAGACCAGGTTTAGACCAGGTTTAGACCTGGTCTAGACCTGGTTTAGTTCTGGTCTAGACCTGGTTTAGTCCACGTTTAGTCCTGGTCTAGTCTCTTAGCCAATCAGGATGCAAAACACAATGTTACACTATAAAAAAAAAGTTGCACTATAAAAAAAATTGAAAAAAAGAAAAAAAAAAAGAAAAAAAAAATCCGCGAAACAGCGAGGCCGCGAACAGTGAACCGCGATAGAGCGAGGGTTCACTGTATAGTAATGCAAATATAGTAACTCAGCTACTATACAAGAGGTTGTAAGAAGAAATCATGCACAGATTAAATTATGCTTGACAGGACATAGGGTTATCTATTACATAAGGGTGAGTTGTTGTACAGTTGTATGGAGTATGGTATGAATATAGTCCTGTATCTCTCACTGCTTGAGTGGAGCTGTACTAGCCTATTGGAGAATGAGCTCCTCTTAAATTTGGCATTTATAGAGAATAGCTCATAGACAAATGTAAGCCTTCATCTTGGTGAGTTCAAATCACCACCCTGCTGCCAGAAACGTTAATTTTTTTTCCCCTTTCTTTTCTGAGCAGGTTTTGGCATACAGACTTAAGCAGTCCTAAGAGGCGGCCAGTGTTCCTCAGCGTGTGGATAAACACTGCTGTAATCTTTCATTAGTGTGTCCTTGCTTCCTTCCTTCTTTCCTCTCCTTTTGTTTTCTCAGCTCCTTTCCTCTGTGCCAGCGCCACTTATTACAGTGCGGGGCAGGTGTGTGTGTGTGTGTGTGTCGTCTGCCTGGTCTCAGCTGGGCATTAACCTGGCCCAGATTGTCCTTGGACCCCCATGTCTGTCTTCGAGCGCACTGTGGCAGGCCATACATCACCGTGGCTATTCTTAAAGCCTTTTTCCTCTCATTGATTAATCCACTTTGGGCCAATTCAAAAATGATCAAAGCTAGCAGCATCAAAGCATTTTATCGATGTAATTAGTCACTCATTACCCATATGTTTGACAAGCCTGCTCCTTGTGCCATTGGAAACCTGTCTATTAATCATAAAGTAGGATCTGACAAAGGGGAGATAATAAAATGATGAAATATACAGTATCCCGAGTCAGATTATGTTATTGATGGATTACAGGGGAAGCTGTCATGAAAAAGCATGCCGCCTATGTGATGTATGGCCACTTGGAATATATTGTAGGTCGCTGTATTTTTCACATCCCATGTTCCAGTCATCATTATCAGTCTGACCTGTTCAGGGAATAGCCCGCGACCATTCATACACTGCCACATGTCAACACACAGTGCTTGTTATAACTGAAGCAATCTAAACAGATGATTTCACCCACCACCTCCAGCACCTCCACCTCCTATGAGAACCCCGCCCCTTCCTGTCTTTCTCCATGTCAGCCTGAACCCCTCCGCCCACTCTCTCCCCCTGACGTCCTGGGCGATCTCCCCGGGCACTGAGGACAAGACAGCCCAGGATAAATTATTACACCCAGCTAGCCAGTCGTTCTCTCACTCTCATGCTTTCATTTGCACTGGCAATTAATCAGCCATCACTGGAGAGCTCTTCCATGTCAGGCTGAGGTTTTTATTAGGAATGTCCTTTATGGGCTTTAATGAGACTTATGTCTTCCCTGAGTATTTCAATCGCTGCTTATAACCTGTCGGCTTGTAACCTTGAGGTGAGAAGGCTGTCTCATCTTCCACAGCAGTCAAGCTTGGCAGGCCTTTGTTACTCAGCTCTTTGGCTTTCATCTGCAGCAGCCATTGTTTCAAATCCTTGTGTGTCACACTTATCAAATTTTAGTGCATTTAGTTGATTTGTTTGGCTCATTCCGACACTTAGACAGCAATGCTTTGAATGGAGGCGCTAAGTGAGTTATTGGAAACATAAAAATCATCTTCTATTTCACAGAATGTAAAGATAGACAGTTGTGCATTTTAATAAAGCTTTGATTAAGATCAAAACTGGATTTGTTTAAAATGGGCATTTTCGGCCATAGGGATCAAAGAGAGTGAGGAAAGACAAAGAGACTCATTTTTTTGAGGGATGTTTATTTTGTTCTTGGCAGTCTGTTTGGAAAAAATACATTATCTAATAGAGTAGATACAACAGCACTAAGCTAACTAATATTACAAATTTGAACTAAAGAGATGGCTAGTACTCATTTATACTTAGTTAATTTATTTAAAAGCCCTGATATACAATAATGTGCAAAAACAAGTGGTAAAAACAAGTAATGGCAATGCAGTAAATACTGTACAAATGAAACTGACACAAGTAAACAGTAAACTAGATTGATGAAAAACAATAAATAATCATGACAAACTGGTGTTATATCACTGTGCTATCTACTGTGGTTTCTGGCTGCCTTTCCAGCAGCAGCCATTTTCACTCTCAGAGGAATGAATACACCGCACAACAAAGAAGATATATTGTTCTGTTTAGTTCAGTTAAACTGCCACTGTCCTGACCAGTAGAAATCATATATGATTACAGAAGATGTGGGACAACAAGAATGCTCCTTCTCCCATTGTAATTTCCCTTTTATTGCTGCATGCCTTTGAGATTTGAAAGCTACCTCTTCCATTTTTGTGTGAGCCAAACAAGAATCACAGTAGAAATGCTTGAAGTGGGCGTCACCCAGTTAACCCCAACCACAGAGCAGCCAGTATGAGGATATGGAAGCCATCTGGTGGAGTTTTTACAGTATGGCGTGGCCGTGTGCCCGTGTGTGCTACCGCTCGGGTCGGGTGACGGTCATGAAAAGAGAGCCTCCTGAATCCTCCAAGGACAGAAACATGAATATTCTCAGTGCAATTTTATGGGTCATACGTAGCTCAACTAAAGTACATGCCCCGATCGCAGCTGTCACAGGTGGTGCGAGGCGAGTGATCACACTAAGTGACCTTTGGAAAACTTTATCGACATTTTTGCACTTCTTTAAGCTGCATTGGTGCTGTGTGATAAAAACTTTGAAAGAGCAAAGGATTTAAAAATTACAGGCACTGCCCTCTTTTTTTCAAAGGCACCATATGTTAATAAGTAGGACACTTCAGTGGCCAGAGACTTTTAAAAAGGCTTTGAGGATGTTGGACTTGGAACTGAATTATATAAAGGTTTGATAAACACACTCTTTTAATCATAGTATCTGACTGAGAGTATTTTGATCACTTTAATTTTATGTGCTGTAGGGCTGAATGATATGGGGAAAATATCTAATTGCAATTGGAATTAGATTTGAGATTTCTGAATAAATAATAGGACTCTGTTCAAAATTACATGTTAAACCTGTCCAGGAGAATTGACACTAATACAAGAATCACATGCATTTTAGAATATGTTTGTACAGACCTAAACAGAGTTAGCAATTGTTAGGCAGAATAAGACATTTTATTGTTTGTGGGGGAAATTAAGGTACTTCAAAAATGGCGGCCTTTGCGATTTGCCTATTGCCTCCATTCAAATTGTGATTTTGATTAAACTGTGATTAATCTTACAGCATTAGTGTACTGCTGAAAATGTGAGTCATCCCCGCAACCATAGCTAGAGTAAGCATACAATTTATGTTTTTGATGTGAAAGTTCAGGGCTAAATACTTTTAGAGAGATTTGTATTTGTCCAGATGAGCTCCCTGATGCAGTAGAGTCAAAAGAAAGGCTCTTTCGTTTATAGTGCAACAGAGGGGTTTTTGCTTGCTTGCTTGAGCGTTGCACACTAGGGGTGGGTATTGGCAAAGAAGTCACGATTCAATTCGAATCACGATTCATATGCCACGATGCGATACTATCACGATGCATCACGATACTTGAATTATTGCAATGCATTGCAATATATTCGATAGACTTCAGTGAAAATGTACCAAAAAAAAAGAGGATAACTTAAATACCAGTGGCTGTGTATCTGGGTAGTGTCTTCAGTTGATACATAACTGAGCAACTCAATTCATAACTGAATTTATTGAATAACAAAAACAAATAAACCAAACCAATAACAAAAAAAGTGCATAGGATTTTTTCTAAAACAAAAAATGATGTTCAAACATTTGCCATTTTGGAGGTAGCTACCATCATAACAAACAATACCCTTTCACAAAGAAAAAAGTGCATAGGATTTATAAAAAAAATAAACTATTTATTTATTTATGTTAAATTATTAAATGATTAATTAATAATAATCGATTTTTGGGCATCAAGAATCGATGCAGTATATTGTGAAAGTTAGTATCGCGATGCATTGTCATGACGATTATTTTGCACACCCCTATTGCACACTGTGACTTCTGCTGAATGTTTCTACTTACTATGATTTCCTTATTTCCTGTTGCTCTTTGCTTTATACTAAAGTAAGTTCTCAAGTTAATTTTAAAATACTCTATACAATTTGCCTGGGATTCAGAATACACATTTCTTCAATACCTTATGTGAGTCTGGTCACCGGTGAATCTTCACATTCAAATGAGTGTTATTGACTGGTGAATTATCCAATCAGGGACATGCATGGTCTGCGAGTACTGGAAAAAATAAAGTAAAAAAAAATCACAGGGGATACTGTGGATTTCTGCAGAATCATTGAGTGCAGCACTCTGTTAATCTGAAGTGAGATAAATTAGGCTTTATTTGTAAATGATAAGTGACCAATGAGCTCCTTCGTTTCACATGTGTTACTGAAAAAAACAAATTTGAGCGGGCTTGAGATTTGGCAGAGGACACAGGAACCACACTGATATTGATATCTGATATCTGTATAAAATACAGAGAGATTTCCAGGCAACTAAACAACTATCTTTTTATTTTAGTCATTTTTCTTTTTTTCTAGATACAGTGGTCACAAGGTTGAAACTAAATAATTTTAGCCCACAGGGTCAGATGTCAAGGAAATGTGCTATTGCCTGGGCAGCAGTGGCTCTAGTACAACCTGTCATTGTGTCCTTAGGCAAGACACCATACCCACTTTACCAGGTATGAATGCAGTGTGAGTGTTGGTGGTTGTAGGCAGTCGGCCTGAGAAAAATGGCAGCCTTGCATCCATCACCTTAGGTCCAGCTTATATCACTTATTGCTATATTTTCCAGTTCATTAATGCACCATGTCTAATATAAAGAAGAATTAGTTCCTTTATGAACCTCCTTGGTTGGTGCATAGTTCTTGCTGCCTGATGGCACAGTTGCAACACAGCCTCTCTTAATTAAGCTCACCCTGCTGTTGTTGTTGCAGTTGTTGTTGTTGTTGTTGATGATGTTGATGATCATGATGAGTAATTTGCAGATGCACACAAGAAATCCAAACTTTTCGGTCTTTGTGGTCCATGTGTTATTTCTGTGTTCTAATGGCTATTGCTTCTGAGTGGAGTTAGACTGTTGATCGTTGCACACTTCAGATGTGTGGACAGATAACGTTTACTTTGAAAACTGCCATAGCCAAAAATCAATATTGAACCGAGACAGGCTATTTACAGTACCATAATGTTTGATGTGGACTTCTGGGTAGAGGGATTTAGGTTCAAAGTGCCTAGTTTCTCATGATAACTATGGTTCAATTAGTTAGTAATTGTTTTTATTTTGTTATTTATTTTGTAAATTTGCATGGAATTTGCGTGTCTTGTCAAGGGACATTTGAGCAAAGTTGGAACCACTGACCCTCTGGTTGGTCATTACATGCTTCAATCAATGTTCCATGTATTTATCTCTGGAGACAAGAAGGTGACATTGCCAGGCCATCCTACAGGTCATATCTGTGAAGAGGCAACACTGCTCAGAGTAAGAATGCATGAATGCCATGTATATGTTGAAATAAAAACTGTAATTGAATATGCAAGATCATTTTAATGCCATATTGTGGAACATGCCAGGTATAGCAATAACATCTCCATGGAGATAAGCAGGTGTCAGATCCTTCAGCAGAAAGTTATATAGCACCTTTAAATATGTGATGAAATTTAATTATCATGTAGTGCTTCTTAATTTGTTTTTATGTTCTACCAAAATGGCCCCAGAGCACTATGTATTGTGGCCTTGCATATGCCTTGAAGCTCAGACTCACATTTACTTTTTATATGCACACATTTTTGGAGCCTTGCAGTTCTCTGGCATAAGAAACAAACAATTAACATTCATGTAAAAAGGCTCTTGATTTATTTAGTTAGATGGGAGGGTTGAAAATCAAATGATGGTTTTTACTTTGCAGCACTCTTCGTCGTTTTGCCTGAGCAGAATCTTGAGGAAAATGAGGTGCAGGCTTTTTGCATTTTTAACCCAATTAATTTGTAGTTTGAGGTGTGACAGCGGCGAGGAGCACAAGTGGAGGTGCAGAATAATCAAATGACTCCCTCCCTGGGATTTAATAAACCAGAAAGTGCTAATTTCACTTTTGATTGCACGCTGTATTTAATGTCTAAGAAAAGCACATCTGAGTTCTCATCATGAGCCCAGTATGTGACTTACTGTTATTCTGTGCCCTCTTTGGCAGACAAACAATTGGAGAAGAGGTGAACAACACAGTTATGATGAAATAGTAATTGTATTTCATAAATCACAAATAGATCAAAGTCCTCAATTATGAATTCCTTTTTTAAACAACATCTCATCTCACATAACTGGGTAGATGGTAAAAATACTAAAGACAAACTTATTTTAAAGGCTGGCCAGTCCCTTTCCATGTGCATCCTTGTTGGTTAATTACGTGCATGCATACCAGGTAGTTTACATACTCCCATACTTTCTAACCACTAATAGTATGACAAAAGTCATGTTTTCACTAAAACATAATCTAGTGACTGAAGCTATAAAAAGCATTGTTAATTAGATAAAGACTCAGTAACACCCCATAGTGTTTGTCCATAGCCTAACTTGTTAAATCTCTTAACACGTGTAAAAGTAAATGTAAGATTCAGAGGGCAACTGCAGCAGCAGCAGAGTGAGTGACTTTGTAAGCTCCGCCACCCACCAGCTGCCGGAACATAAATAGTAATGTATCATTATGGCTGCGCTAAAGGAAAACACCCTGTGTTTTAGTTTTTTGCGGAGGTCATGTGGTAATCGGTGGGTGTGTTCATGCAGCTAGCGCTTAGAAAAACACACTAAATTAGAGCGTTATGGTCAGGCCACATAGACTCAATCCGACAATGGCATTTATGGAGATTTAGTTTTTTGCTCTGATGCTCCTCTCCTTTGCGGTCGTATTGGAGGATTCGTTTCAGTCGCACCAATTGTATTGACACGAGGTGTGATGAGAATGACCCTGAAATAAATTAGATTTGTCTTCCTCTTATTTATGTCCTATAAATATCATGCACAAGTTTCTTATAAAAGAGACGATAGTGAGAGAAAATGATCAAGGACTCTTTGTGCCAGGCTCAGTGAGCCGCAGGTTTGTCTGCCATGAGATGACTTGTTGGTGTGCCCACACATGATGCAAGACAACGCAAGTCCAATGGCTTTGAACTGCTGCTTTTATGCTACACTGTCAAATATTTCTGTTTCTTATATTGTTTTGTTGACTTTCTTTAGTTCTGAAGTTTAGCGGTTGCCTCACACACAAATATATGAACAGCATATATTTTAGTGTTTCATCTGAATGCAAGGCTGTATGCATTTATTTAACTTTAATCTTGAGATCTGAGTCGCACGTCGATTCATTTTGACAGAGCAAAGCGTTGTTTCAAAGAGGAGTCTTCATGTGTGGTCTTGGGAGGATTAAGGTTTGTTTATTCGTCAGTCTGGACTTTTTTCTATGAATATATAACTTTTTCACAATCAGACGCATTTGAATGGTTGCATAATACATCTGCTGTCGTTCCAAGTTGTTATTTTTGGTTGAGCCTCCGATTATCACAGTGATGTCCTGTTTCCTCGCACACCTCACACTTCACAGTTTTTTTTTTTTTGAGTTTTTTTTTCTGTCATGGCGTATTTTCTTGTGACATAGAAATATTTGGCTGCCGTATTCTTGACAGAGTGTTGATGAATTCTTGGAATGAAATCCACGAGTGGCCCCCTCGCACCAGTTTCTGTTAAATATGCATGGATGAAAAATAAATTAAGCCACCTTGAAAGAAAATGTTGATGTGATTTCTGTTTGGAGTTACTCTAATTATAAGTATATTCATATTCATCTCTCAAAAATATAAAATTACTGTGCCAATCATTGCCATTGAAAGATAGAATTAAAAATATAACCCTTACTACAAGGGGTCACCAAAGGACTTGAATTGTCCAATACCATAATTTAGTTGTAAGGATTTTTAGCTGTTTAGTAGATTCCCTCTTCACCTTTTTACTATCTACATTCAAAAAATGTTTGATAGGGAATTTTCCATTTCACTACTCTATGGTCTATGTTATCAGAGGTTACAAAACATCTCACAATGGGATCACGGTCAGCCTTGAGTGGACAATACCACCAAATGAGTGGAGTGTCTCCATTGGTGTACAGATGGTAAATAAACTTCTCCTTAGAGATGAAATAATACCCAAATCTCTTGATACTTTCACGATATGCATCTTGCAGTATAATACTAATTGAGATATATATATACAACAAAAACATTTATATGCCACTTTTCTGTTATAATCCAAATACTAAAGATGTAAAAGTGCTTAATAACAGTTGTATCAGCATGTGGATTGGACGGAAACAGAGCAAAGGATCATGGTATATGTAGTTTTTTGCACCATAACAATGAATTTAAGCAAAGAGACTATTGACTATTTCACATATTGTGATGGCCCACGATATTATTGTGAGAATTTTGATGATACAATATCATGATGTTTTTACATTTTTTATTTATTTTCTGATCTAAACACATAATTTGAAGATTTGATTTAGGATTATCAAGATACCAGGGATGCGTACACATTTCTCTTAAATGTAGTGACTGACTCAGTGTTTATCACAGCAATTCTTTGGGGAACAGAGTGTATTGTTAGTCGCTGTAGGTTGTTTGTTTGCCATATTTTCTGAAAAGAGGTCCCTTTCCTCCCATGTATTAAGCGTTTTATTGATTTTTTTCCAACAATATGAGAGGATAACAGTCTGACATTCTCATTTGTCAGCCAAAAAATACACCAGTATGCTGTTTGACGCTGGGAAACACAAAGTTTGACACAAAGATTTCCATTCGCACTTCACTTGGAGGTTCACAGCTGTCATAGATTCAGACATAGTTCAAACCAGTATTTGACGTCTCCACTGTAGAAGAATACTAAGAAGAACTTAAGATCAATTTCCACCCACTGCACACCCGCATGTCACACTGAGTGTATTCCATCATTTCAAATACACACTTACACTCAGGATTATGGATTCAACAAAGGACATTTTTATTTATTTATTTATTTATTTATTTATTTATTTATTTATTTTTACCTCATATGTGAATTACAGGTTGTTAAATTGTCTGAAAAGTGGTTTGCTGGTATAGTATTGAGTGTAAGTGCCCATATGATTGATGTGGCTGTACTTAAGTGTATCAGCATTAGTCATAGAAGTGGCCTATCATTTATATATGGGCCTCTATGTCTACACTTAAAGTTATATATGTGTTTTAGACAAATGGTTAGTGACTACCATGTAGTGTTGTCTAAAAAAATCAGTGACAATACAACAAACAATACAAGAAACAATTTTTTTACAAAATAGAATGTGATTTTCAAAACAAAGCAATAACCGTTTCACTAATATGTATGTTTGTCTTATGTTTGTTCTGATATAGATCAAGAGTCAAGACCATTCTAAAACTAGTCAGATGTTCTGTTTGTGATATAGTGTCAATAGAACTTTTAGTATCAAAGTATTTGTATTAGGGATGTCAACAATTAATCGATTAACGATTAATTGTCGATTAAGACGTTGATTGAACAAAATGCATTGATTGTAATTAATCGCTAATCGCGGACACGTGCACCCGCGTGGTCACGAAACAAGGCAACCACGCACCGCGCTGCTCCAAGCTCGACTCACAGCCGGCCGCAGGCGCCAACGGCACTGCTCAGCAGCCCCGGGTGTACACGCGAGGCGAGATTGAACCGCGGCGCCCGGACGTGCCGCTCCTGGTTTCGTGCGGCTGGTTTGTGGCTCGGGCCCCGAGTTTCGTGCCAGCCGCACGAAACCAGCAGCGGCATGTGGTGGTTTAATCCTGGTTTAGTCCAGGTCTAGACCTGGTCGAGTCCTGGTTTAGTCCAGGTCCAATCCAGGTTTAGACCTGGTCTAGACCTGGTTACGTTTAGTCGTTTAGACATTTAGTCCTGGTCTAGTCTCTTAGCCAATCAGGACAGAACACAATGTTACACTATAAAAAAATGATAAAAGGAGAAGTTCAATTTGTCAACTGGACAAAGTATGTTTGGTTGAAAACGTTTCGCCGCTCATCCGAGAGGCTTCGTCAGCTCTAATTAGAATGCTGGTAAGACACTTGCTTATATCTTGCTGCAGGGAGATATAAGCAAGTGTCTTACCAGCATTCTAATTAGAGCTGACGAAGCCTCTCGGATGAGCGGCGAAACGTTTTCAACCAAACATACTTTGTCCAGTTGACAAATTGAACTTCTCCTTTTATCATGGATTCTACCTGGACGACTGAGGGACTTTTCACTATAAAAAAAATGTTACACTATTTAAAAAAAATTAAAAAAAAAAAAAAAATCTGCGAACCGTGATAGAGCGAGGGATTACTGTATTTTGTTATTCAGCATCAATACATTTGTCTGCTTTTTACTAAGGAATAATTAATTGAGGAATATACAATATAATAATACTATGATATATTTTTGACTCAGTGTTATGTATACTATAGCTTATATTCTTAAAGATCCTATTGAAACACTAAAATTCAGGTGAAAAACGCTGCTTATCAGTTAATCGTTAATCGATCGATAAGGTCAATCAACTATCAATTAATGAATTAATCGATAATTTGCATCCCTAATTTGTATATCAATTTTTTACAACCCACTACCATTTAATGTAGTCCAAGTAAAACTTTTGCCACCCAGGGCCACATATACAAACATATTCATCGTGGAGGGCCATAGACAGCTGGTCAGTGCAGTGAGACTTTCAGATAGATGTATTTTATATGAGTTTAACGGAGCCACAACATCTTTAAAAGTCCTAGAAAGCAAATTTTAGGTCTGTATCATAATGCAGTGAGTTGTTTTTGAGGTTGCAGCGATAGAGATACCGGAATTTGACGTAAAAAGCACTGCTCATTGGCTTTATGATCATTTGGGCCAATTCAGCAGGATCCCTGGGGGCCAACAGAAATTGTCAGAGGGCCGGATTTAACCCCTGGGCCATACTTTGGACACCCCTGAAGTAAAGCTATAGTTATCTTTCATTCTTTCCATTTCAGAAAAAGATGTGGTAATTCCTAATAGATCCAAATCTTAATAGTTAATGTTCTCAAAAAAGTAAACGTTAACCACAAAAGTTCCAAAATATCACTCTACTGCAAGTTTGTTTAATATTTATTTTTAATCTTTTTTTTTTCTTCGATGTGCACTGTGTAAGTTTTCTGAGGGAGGGTCACCAGCTGCTTGACTCCATGTAGATGTTACTGTCTTTTCTTACAACCAGACACATCATCAGAAATTTAAAAAAAAACTCCTGTAATTGAAGAAAAGGAAGATATAATTGTTTAATGTTATACTTTGGAACATCCCAGGCAAAGCAATAACATCAGCATGGAGACACACAAAATGGCAGACCATCCATCAGAAAAGTTACATAATGCACCTTGAAATGTGACCTTTTTAATATTTATTTATTTATTGTAGACTGTATTCTTAATATATTAAATTAGCATTTTCAAAATAAGACAACAGTATATATACTGTATTTTGATATACTCTCTCCTCTAGCTAACAAACTGGAGAATCCCTATTAACGTGCAGATTTCACAGGGAGATTGATGGTGTGTAGGCTCTAGTTAAGCATCCCTGTTGTTAATAATAACCCAGTTGCCTTTATTATATACTGCTATTTAAATCTAGGTCTATAGATACTATGGTCTATTTAACAAATCTGTATTCACTGTAAATGCACCCTTCTATGAAAACATGGTGCATTTCTCATGCTTCGGGCTATAGTTATAAGTCACTGCCAACGCAAGTTTAAGCCAAATAATATGTATTACACATAGAAAAGCCATATATTCACTTGTCAGAGAGATCCAGATGTGAAAGATTACTGAAAGCATACCATTTATTTGAATATGACAAGTAATATTTATAATAATGTTTTATCATGTTTGGTAATATTACAAGTAGATAAATCATAATATTAAATGTGAGTGTGGCTTACCTTTGACTGTAGAAGTTCTATGAGTTTATTTCCGGTGGACGCTGGTCAAGCAGTCTCATCTGATATTCCACCTTTTCCTTTGCCCGGGATTATGAATAAAATAATCACTGTTTGCTCTATGAAATTTCTACCCCACTTCCCTCCGCTGATGAATATCTTGTTTAAAGTATTTGAACTGGAAAATATACTCTGTAATTTGAATGCCAATGAATCCAACAAATATGTTTGGGGAAGCAACATCATATTGTGCTCTCTCTTATTACTTTTTTATCTTTAAAATGCTTTTCCGCTCTCCATTCAGAGTCTCAGGGTTGTATAAAAGTTGCAATTAGACATTCCTTACCTCTTTGAATATGACCTTTAGTGTGAAAATAGGCTGTGACACGGTGTGCATGTCGGATGATTGTTCTCTGTTAAACAAATGCATTTTGTGGCCATTTGGAGCTGGAGATAAAGTGTACGTGGATAGGGATGCTTGGGGGGATTGTGGTTTAGCCTTGCTCTGCTGCAGTGTTGGCCTATATGCTTTAATGAAGATGGCCAAGCGAGGGTCAGTGCCCTGCCTTCACAGCACACAAAGGCTTCTGCGGACCATTATGTTTCTCAAGGGCTATATTTTGTAAACATGTATTACTCTGTGTGTGCGTGCAGGGGCTCAGGCGGAGGCGGCAGCGTGTCACTTGAATAGGCTTGGCCGTGTTGTTGTTGAACTATATTCAAACTGTTTTATTGAGGAGAGAAAATCTGTAGAAAATGGCTTTAACTTTAAGTGCACCCTCTTCCTTCCTCTGAGCTTTTTGCCCATTAAGCTTTAGTGGTTAAAGTGCTTGGCAAAATGTTCCAGTCAGTTGAGCATCCCCATAAGCAAGATACCCCCAACCATCTGAAGTAAAATTAAGCAATATTAATACACAATAGTGCAGTCCATCTAGTTGGTGCATCAGTACAGGAACGATAAGCTTTAACTCAACACTGCTCTTTGGAATATTGAATAATGCATCCCCTCGCTGTGCTGGTCTGAAATTTCGGAGCGAGCGAGACAGATGGTTATAGCTGGGATTTCAAAGTGATGGAGGAAAAACTAACGTTGCCAGCCCCTTTGCCAACTCCTAATTCTTTCATCCTCGCGAGTTGCACTTAACGAAAAGCAGTCCCTTGTTGCCTAAATGAAAGTGCACAACAAAGTGAATCTGCTGACTGTCAGTATTCAGCACATCAGCGGGCCCGGGTGCCACAGCATACCGAGCAGAGAGAGAAGAGCGCGCACCGCCAGCTCTAAGGCTTTAAGGCGTCTGCAGCCTCGCTCCCTCAGAGGTAAATGGATGAATGGGGACTTTATGGAGATGAGGAAGTGTAATGGTACTCTCTCCTCCACGCCAGCAGCTGGAACAGTAGCTCTCTGTGTCTTTTATCAAAGACATGAAAGGGGGACAATAAGCCTCTCTGCTATCAACAATATGGTGTCATTTGAAGCAGATTATCCCTCTGCTGAAAAAGAGCAAAATAAAGGACAGGACAAAAGATAGAGTTAGGTGCCAATGTTTCCTCTACCCATAAGGAAATCTTTCATTATGCTTTGTCTTAGTTCAAAATCAGCAAAAAAGTGCCCACTCTTTGTCTTAGGTAGAAAAGCTCTGTCTTGATTATCCCTATATAAATACCCTGAAATATTTAGTAGCTTTCACTGAACTTTAAATTGCTTTCCAACATCCAATTAAGAAAAGGGACATCTATACAGAGGAGGGGATTAGAAGTACTTTGAAACAACAGTATAAGCAAAAGTTAAACTATTATACTATTTTCTGATCTATGTTATAACTTTGTTTCCTCATCACAAACATCCCTGGAGTTTGTTTTGTTTCATTCACACATTTTTAGGAAAACACTGTTCTGTTCCATCTTGTGATGTCATGTGGTCAGACAGGAAGTGCTCCACTGTGTTTTTGAACCGCATATACTTTCACGAGAATCATTTGTTTAATTTAGCCCTGGAATTGCCAATGTCTACCAAACAAAAAAGGAAGCTGTTTACTTGAAAACTACCACAAAATGACATCTAAAACATGGGACAGAGCATTTTGAGCGTTGGAGATGTAGACAGACTAATAATAAAGGGTTGCTCAAATGTGTGTGAATGAAACAAAACACAACTCCACGTATGTTTTTGAGGAAGCAACCTTCTAACATGGCTTAAAGCTCACAAGAGTAAATTTTGTGTAATATAGGACCTTCAAATAGATTTCTTGTACTATTTTTACCTTTTTAAAATACATGACACCTACGCACCTAAACAACTGTGCTTCTTGTGCTTGTGCTTCCAGCGTATTGTGATTAAATCAAAGTAAAAAAAATAAGCTATTTATCTTATTAGAGTTTGAGATAAAATTAGTTACAGATGATGAAGATTGAAAGGTTTTGCAGTTGTACAAAAAAATATTATCTTTTGAATAAGGAACTAACAGTCTCACAATATCTAATACTGTGGACTAACAAATCCCACTTGTTTACTTTACCCATGGATCTTGTTAATACATTTCAAGGCTCCAACTTTGCTATCCAAAAATAAGACCGTATTTACTAAAATCATGTCTCTATACACTTAGTGACTGCCCTTTCCCCATTGCATTAATTTGCTCAGTGGCAGTGCTTCTGTGTGCCTCTCAAAAGTGCCAAGCATTTAAAGCACCATCTTCTGTAGGTAATGCACAGACTATGGATGAATAGCCTGCCTAGCCTCACTTCAAACCAACTGCAGCAAACACTTTAAGCCCCTCAAAAAGACCCCGCACTTGAAAAGGACTCCAGCATTAAACGCAAAAGTATACATAAGAAACACAATCTTCAACTTGATAAGTGAACTTTAATCTCCGGGTTTCCTCAATGGCCTCCGCTTGCTTTGCGTCTACATTATGTGTTGTGTGTCTTCCTCCAGGTCACATATAGACTTCACCCATCTATCATCCTTCCTCTTTTTCGCCCCTAAATTCGGCTGTTGAGAGCCTGTTACGACCTCCTCCATCACTTGCTTTTAAACAGGCCCAGGGCTCTGAAGTGCAGCTTCTATCTCCCAAATTGAGACTGAACACTGTTGCTGAGTAGCGCCGTTCACCCTTTATTGCAACCCTACCCATCACCCCCTTGCTATATGTATAGATCCCCGGCTTATATGCAATGCAAAAGGGGTGTCTCCCATTTCCCGAGCCTTGATGACATCTATTTAGCTTGCATCCGAGTATATTTGTTCGACGTGTATGTGCAATTAATCTGCATTTTATCCTTGGGTGGTAGTGTGTCATTGGAAAGCACAAGCCATTAAAGAAATCCAACTAATGTGATGAAACACAGTGACATTTGAGACAGCGATTATCATCACAAAGTTGTGTTAAGTTGCGTGCTGTCAGAGGATACGTACGCGAGCTGGGGAGACTTTATGTGTTTACAGTCTTGTGAAGGAGGGGAGATGAGGTGGAGGAAAAGAAGATGGAAGATGCCGCCACAGAACAAATTATTGGGATCAAGCCAGATGCTTCAGGTCTCCATAGAAACTCCACACACTTGTCATTTATTTATTTATTTTGTTGTCAGCACTTCCAGAATAACTTAATTAAAGCCAAGGCAGTGCTAGCATGCTGCGTGAGATGACAGGAGGCCCGAGATGATTTGTGATGGATTACTGCATTTTTATCTTCCCCTTTATTTGCTCGGTGGAAACGCGTCAAAGCTAGCAATAATGCCAAATGAATGTGCGATAAACACTATTTTTGTGCCTGCTCGGAACAATTTAGCAAACACAACTTTGCAAATATAGATGATACTTTTCCCTGCCCCTTCACTTTTTATAGAATCCTTGTTTTTGTTGTTGAACTGGTGTCTGCTATCTGCACAGATAAAAGTGGCAGGAACAGCAGTGGTGGTATACCTGCAAAGCGTGCACTCTCAGCTCCACTGATAAACATAGTCTTAATTGGACATCATGGGGCGACTAAACACATCATCTTTACTTGAACTGATTAATTGGCAAAGTTTGTTTTTCTCCTGATTTCCTGTTTATGTAACACACCCCAGTAATCCCACACTGCACAAGCTAACCCCAAACTCACAAACTAGTATTAGTAATAAATCTAAAAGTTTCACGTTTGAATAGTATAGTAGCGTATATATACATGTGTTAAGCCTTCAAGGTTGGTCCTCAAGGCGAAAAATATGTGTTTTTTTTCCACCTACACAATGTTCTGAAGTTCAAAATACAAACTCAGCTTCAGTCAGAGTTCATGAAAAAAAAATCAACTTTAGACGCCATCAACAGCTGTCACACTCCATCAGTGAACACAGTGTATCAAGAGCCCCATCAATCATGCTTGAGGAGTTTTTATTTTGCTATTTCAAGGCTAAACTATTGAAAGGATCTCAGATGCTGGTGATTGAAGCTTCAAAATAAAATTTAGAGTGGATGCACCTTTTGTAGCCTCTTTGCCCCTGACTGAATTATGCACCCCTGACAAAACTAGAATAGGTGACTACTAGATCTGGGACTTACTATGGCCACTACTGTTACATCTGAAGAAGAAGGGTGCATCATTAACCTGTGAACATAAGCAAACTGGATTCTAAAAATGTGAATTAAAACATGAGAGAAAAAAGTAGAAACAGATTTTGTGAATTCACTACCCATAAATGCAATGTTGTAATGGTTAAGATATTTCGCCAAATTAGTGCTGATGCCATAGTGATTAACAATTTAAAACAAAATATTATAGCTTTTGATGATAATATTTCAAAATGTTGCATATAACAGAATGCTGAAACCTATGAATATACCCAAGTTTATGTATTGCATTACCAAGCAAATCAGAAAACACAAAATCAAATAATCACATAGAAGTTTTTTAAATGCATTAACTCCATTAACACTTTTGACATTTGTGCCATTTGAATTAGTTAAGAAAACTAAAGCATGAAATAACTGCTTTGTCCATTACACTCTCCTTGTGTTACTGTGTTTGGTTGAACACATTTTGTATAGTAAACAAAACTGGCAGTGTCTGTGAAATGGTGCTGAGTGTGTAACTGGGCGTTTGGCTTTGTGGTTTTCTCTTCCTGCTAATGGACTGTCCTCAGCCAGGGGTGCTATCCATCACATGCACTACCTGAAGTCTGCAGCCTCTATAAAGATTAGGTCTGTTAAGAGAAGATGGATGGCTCTTGTCGTCGCCAAGCATCATCCTCAAATGCCTAAATTAAATCTTGAAATTCTCACGGGGAGCTCAGATTAGCACGGTAATACAAGTCGTGAACTGGGGCTATATACCTTCACTCACTCTCACACTCATCACTACTGAGGCACATAGTGAAATATTTAGGAGATTTGTCGTTGTTCAATTCTAAACCCATTTTTAAGGTTACCAAGACTTTGATGTGTGAGAAATCCACAAACCTGGTCCAGTTTCTGCTGTTGGCATGATGGTGGACAGAATAGGGTGGTCACGCTGACTGGCTCATTCCCCAGTCAGTCCCCCCGCCTCCACCTTGGTGAATTAGTCAAAGAGTGAAGCAATCATTAAAGTAGTCCATATTAGATTGACCTTTGTTCGTCAGCTCACACCTCTTTGGTCTTTTAAAAGGTTTGTTGGTCCTGTGGCCTTTTAAAGCCTGTAGTTATGGATTTGTTTCTTCTCAATGAGACGGTTGACTCAGGCAGTACAATTTAAAAATCACAGTTGGAGGCCATTAAAAAAACAAGTGCAGCCAGTTATAGACATGAAACTTCCTGGCCTTTGTGGCAAGAAGGGTGTGTTTCTGCATTTTCCAGACTTTTATGCATTTTATCACTGGGCAATTGACAACATTTTCACATTCCCATTGTCTGGTTTTGGTTATTTTGGGTATTTTCTGATTATGTAGCAAAAAGGCTGCTTATGTTTTATACTTCAGATAAGTCAGTCAAAAAATTTTCATTTTCTTAGAGCCTATTGATACTTTTCAATTGCCATGATTACATGAAAGTTTAATTCTGATTAAAAGTAATTTAATTCCAAATAAATATGAATTCCCCTTTTAAAAGACCATGTAAACACTTAATTCCTAATGAAAATGATTATTTGGATTAATTCCGAATTTAGTGTGGTGGGTGGGTGGTTTATTAAGATTTTAAAGCCAAATTAATTTATTCCTTGATCATGTAAATGTTTATTCCGCTTAAAAATAATTCCAGTCATTTGGCGCATGCTCGATGAGTCGCCCTTCTGACGCGATGACGCACTGCAGATGGCGGCCCGAAGCAAATGTTGGTCTCAAACTGATTTTTTTTTTTATAAGTACGCTGGAAGAACTAAAAATAATGAAAAGAATGGATGGCAGAAAACAGAAAAACACTAACCAAACTGAGATGATAAAAAACGATAGCAGCTGATTGTGTGTTTTCTTCTGGTAGACGTAAATACTTTCGTGTCCCTGTCCAATCAGAACCCTTCCCGACCCCCAGATGTTGAACGGAATTAAATAAAGCAGATTTAACGTGTTTTCCATGTAAACCTCAATTCGGAATTATTATTTTCATATAAACTCGAAGGAGAATAATTCAGAAAAAAATATTTGGAATTAAAAAAACATCATGTAAACATGGCCAGTGACATTACATTGGAGGTGTTATATATGTATCTCTATGGCAGTATGTTCAGGAGTTTCCATAGTTACATAATACGCATATTAGCAAACACTGAGGAAAAAGTTAAAGAAAAAAAAAAAAACGAAATAGATTTATTCAGGAGCCTGTGATCAATACAACCGTTTATGGTCCTGTTTGGGTGTTTGATTTTCAACAGAAACGTGAGAGTGACTTAACTGTTTGCTAATGCTAGCTAGCTTGTGGGTGTAATGTTATGTGAGAGGGGCTTGTTTAACAGCACAGATGAGCTCACCTGTTGTAGTTCAAAACTTCAGATAGAGCAATGTCTATAGAGCGTTTTCATGAACCCGGAAAATCAGGACGATGACCCAGATGTTAAGCCATGTTGGAGATATTGCACACTCAAATTAAACATGCTTATAAAGCAACCATGCAGAAAAACTCAAAATTTCGCAATAAACCTTCCACATCGGAATCCAAAACTTCTGATACAGTTGACCAGTTGCATAGAGATAAGTTGGATGCCAAAGAAAAGGAACATACAGTATATGAACAAATTGAAAATTAATTGGGCAAGAAAATTCATATGAGATGGCTTCTGCCTGCTGTAAGCTCTCCTGATATTGTGAACTACTTGCTTTTCTCCCCAAGCCCTTATACAGCACAAGACCTTAAGAGCTCTAAAGATCTGCAGGCCTACAACCAGTTTGTTTGTGGCTGGGTACGAGAGCGCAAAGTGAGGAAAATTAGAGACAAGCGTATTGTGATGGCAATAGTAGGTATACTTGTATCTAGTAGAGCCACATGTGTAATGTGTTTAAGTACTAGTATATTGCTTTTTATTATTCACATTTTGCAAAGGTTTAAATATTGACATTGTAATACAATTTACTATAGGGGCTAATGAAGCAAATGTGCCGGGCCACAGAAAAAAACAGGCACAAGTCGTCCCGGAGGCGTTTCCCTGAGTTATTCACAGCTACTGAAAGTGTAGATTCTAACCTTTCCAACGATGCCTTACACATGGAAATCTGAGAAGAATTTGTGGCCATTTGAAAGCAGCCCATCTGAAAATGACGAGCTTAGAAAAGCTTCTATAAAGATTCTCTAAGTCCAGGCCTTCAGAGTTTATTTGCATGACACTAAGCTAAGCCCTCCTCCATCACTGACATTACTGTGGTGTGGTGTTTCAGGGTAGGTCAGTTGCCTGGTTTACACCAGACCATATCACAAGTGATAATATCACTTGTCCATAATATCACTTGTCCAAAGCCAATACCAAGTCGTCCCGGAGGCGTTTTGAGTTACAGTGGTCCCTCACTCTATCGCGGTTCACTCTCCGCGGCCTCGCTGTTTCGCGGATTTTTTTTGTGTATCAGCGGAGACATGAGTCACTGGATCAGTAGGAAGTCCAGACCGGGACTAAGACATGAGGACCAGACCGGGACTAGACCGGAACTAGACCAGGACTAGACCAGGACTAAATGTGGACTAAACCAGGACTAAACCAGGTCTAAACCAGGTCTAAACCAGGTCTAAACCTGGACTAAACCAGGACTAGACCAGGTCTAAACCTGGGATGGTCACACAGGGTGGTAGGGACAGAGTCTATGATGTCCTTCACGAGAGCGCCTGGTGACAGGAGGTGTGGCCTTTGTTTACTTGCACGAGCCGGACCATTGAAGAGCCAAGAATCAGCACGGACGGGCCTGGCCCGGACGCCGCGCAGCCGGGGGAGCCGCAGCGGGGGGACACTCGCACGCAGAGAGGGGACAGTGGGTTTTCCCCCGTCACGCCTAGCGGACGAACCCGGCACGTGCAAGGTCAGATCTCCGGGCAGCACTGGGGCCGTAGTTGGGGAAGTCCTGGAGAGCAGTGGAGTATTGGTGATGCATTGATAGCCATGCCCCGAACTCCGGGGCGGTCTGATTTTGGAGCTGGGGTGAAATGCAACCAACCCTTGTGAGCGTGGGTTAGTGGGGGGAAAATCCTCATGGTCCAGGATATTGAATTTATTTGACAAAGCTACATTCATAATGGAAGAGGAGCACTTACTATGTCCGCAGCCATCACGGGAGGAGGAGCAGGACAAGCAGTTTATTCGCTTACCTTGTCTGCAGTATTACGGGCTACAACAATCCAGGGGTCTGCCCGGACTGGAGTAGAGCTGATCGGGGCTTTAGACCTAGCCCCTCGCTGAATCCAATAGTGTTCGTACCTGGTCGGGTGGTGAGGGCTGGTGCTCAGAGGCGTGCACAGTGAACCGTGTCAGCCAGTTCGGCACTGTTAGCGGTGGCCTGAGTCTTGTCCAAAATGATATCCAGGTTGCTTTCCACTCAGCTTTCGCACATGGATATGTTGTTCCAATACAACGCATATTCATGCCCCCCACGCCCCCCCACGCTTCACTATTAATACATTTTGTTGAAAATCTACGAAACTTTGAGTGTTTAAACAAGAGAGAAATGTGAGAAAATTTTAATATCAGTCTGAGAAAAGTGTATAATGTGTGTGGTGAGGCGTTTACAGCCTTAAAGATCCCATGACATGGTACTTCTTGATGCTTTTATATGGCTCCTTAATGGTTCCCTAATACTGTAAATGAATTCTTCTTCAAAATCAACACTCAGTGCATGAGAAACAGAGATAAGATGAGAAAGAGTATTTTTTCTCTCTCTGAACAGGCTATTATGGGAGTTGTTGCTTGAATGCAAATGAGGAGAAAAGAGCTGGCCTATAGTAGAGGGTGGGGGCGTGGCCAAACTCTCCGCTCTCTGCTCTCAGCTCTCAGCTGATCCATTTCCGTGTTTTTGCATGGGGGGAGAGATTTGAAGCGTTCCATTGAAAAATAAACACATTTCCACAGAAAATTAAATTAAACCACTGCTGTTCAAAGGTCCAGAGGCTCAGATAAAGGACTTCCGAGCCTAGAAACACTCGGACGTGCCTCCAGGCAAATAAAAAAGCGCATTTCGCATTGCCTAGCGCATTCGCAGTCCAAACTCTCTGGGCGTGATTTACAGAGACGCTGAGTACAGACAGACGGGGGTGGAACTGCATTTGCATTTCTTTTTTCGATGTGAGGTCAATAAGGTGCCTTGTTCAAAATCGCCCATTTGAGCTCTGATTTGTAACGTAGAAAAGGATCGCAAATGCTCAGTTTAGACATTTCGCAACTTTTAACCATGGGGGGGCTAAACAGGGAAGGGGAGCTCACATTAACGTTCAAAAACCTCAGAAAGTGAAAATTTCATGCCATGGGACCTTTAAAACATGTATAATAATTGTAAAATATAAAGTTGTCCTACTTCGCGGATTTCATGTATTGCAGGTTATTTCTGGAACCTAACCCCCACGATAAATGAGGGACCACTGTATTCACAGATTCTGAAAGTACAGGTTCTAAGCTTTCCAATGATGTCTTACACGTGAAAATCTGACCATATTTAAAGAAGGTGTCACTATTTGAAAGCAGGCACAGTAGATTTTCGAAAGCCCTGAAAAAAGCTCTCAAAGTTTTCCTCTCTTCAGCCCTCCTTGCCTAATTTGCATGACATTAAGCTAAGTCCTCCCCCATCATGACTATCACTGTGGTGTGTTAATGTCCAGGCAGGTCAGAATCATTCAATAATTTAATAATACACAGGATAATATGTTAAGTCAAAGTTTATAACATTCATTCTAACGTATAATGTTCCCAAGTGAACACCAGAATCTTGTTTTTCAACATAAATAATTAACTCAAATCCACAGACAAACACATTGATAGTGTTTAGTTTTGTATTTCACTGATCATAATACTACACTCAAGGAAAGGACTTTGATTCAGCTATTGCGAAGCACTAATAAAGTTTTGATTAGTGTGTAAAACCTTAGCCACAACCTCAAAAAGAAAGTAATGTAAATAATAAATAGGGCAAATTCTAAAGCACAAAATGAAAAGAGATGCATATAAGCTACAGTATATGCCAAAATAGTCAGGAAGTACTAATAATAATAATAATAATAATAATTCATTGCATTTATATAGCGCCTTTCATGACACTCAAAGTGCTTAACAGTTCATTGTTCATTCACTCTGGTAAGCTACTTTTTGTAGCCACAGCTGCCCTGGGGTAGACTGACGGAAGAGAGGCTGCCAATCTGCGCCATCGGCCCCTCCGACCACCTCCAACACTCACTCCACTTTCATACTAGGCAAATGTGGTAAAATGTCTTGCCTAAGGACACAGCGACAGTTTTTTGCAACTGGCGCCCCAGCATAGCAAAGTACCCAATATAATTTTAATAATTGTATAAACAAAAATAGAGTGGAAATTGACCTAAAGAGACTATAGGGTATTTAAGGAGTAAGGAGTATTTCACAGGAGGTAATATTGCTCGAATAAATTTTGTATTGCACATAATATAGCACAGTATAATATACTATGCTTTAAATAAATAAATAACAATAAATAAATACATGCCATATATCTACCTATAAATAACCTTTTGGTCACATCAAAATGGACTTTAATAACAATTCAATAATTTCAATAAGCTAGCTTTAATTCCAAAAAGTGCACTTTCAAAGTTCTATTAAATAAATCAATTAGTATTGGCATTGCAGCCTAATTCATTCAAAAAAAGTTACAAAAAGAAAACATTTAAGGTTCAAATGCTACGCGTCCCATAAGAACTTCCATTCAAACCCTCATGGCTAAATAAGCGCCGAGTCAAAAAAAGTTACAAAAGTACCTAAACGGGTCAAATTGAATCAAAATAAAGTATTACTCTACCGCTATAGCCTATGGCAAAATGTTCGGCTTTTATATAAACAAAAATAGAGGGGAAATTAACCTAAAGAGACTCTTCTTGTTCGCACTGATCGCATTGTTTCAATGCTAGCGTTAGCATTAGCTTAGCCGCATTGTGAATGGAGATCCGCACAGCGCGGTCCCGCACAGACCACAGCGCAATATGATCACCACACGGAAGCTGAATTTGTATTTAAACATGTCCTAAACTCTATAAAGTAAATGTGTTCTGACACTTACTTGCCTGTTGTTTCCCTCCTTGTCCGTGGATCGCATATCTGCGCTCTTTCCCCAGTAAAGTATCCGATCGCATTCTGTACATGAGCTCCGGAGAGCTCCGGAGAGCTCCGGAGAGCTCCGGAGAGCTCCGTGTCCCATGTCCCGAAGAGAGCGTTTCAGCATTTCCTTATGTAGCATTTACAGTCAAAGTTAAGGATTTTTAAGTTATGGATGCAAATGCAGCCTATGAAATGCAGCTACATATTCAGGAGCAGCTGATAGGTGGAAAAAGGAAACAAAAGAGCGCAAATGTCACGTGATTGGTCCGCAGCGGTAGGATGGTAATTTAGACACACCTTGATTCTTACCGAAAAATAAGCCAGTTTCACAGACAAAATGTGTCCTTTTTAAGCAGCCAATGCTGTTATCTGAAACATGGAGTGGGTTCTTTATGATCTCAACTAGCACATTCTGCAAAAAAACGAAAATCACAAATTTGAAAAAATTGAGTAAAAACGCGTGTATCTAAGATTGCCTAATCCCGAGTTGTGCCCTCAAAGTCTGTGGTGCGTCACATATATGGTCTGGGAGCCACCTACTGAATATCTCATAGCGGAGGTGTGCTTTACGATTGCCAACAGCCGTTTATTGGGCGTTACGAATGTCTATCATTTGGCATATACGTAGCCCATAGCCAATCATGTCAGTTGTCAGTTCAAACTACAAGTTTCTGTTTGTCACGTAGTACGCATCACCGTCTTTCCACCCCTCCCCACTCTCTGATTGGCTCCCAAAATTAGGAGCGCTCGCTTAGCCTAGTTGCCAGGCTGTCTTTCAGATCGGAACGAACAAAAGCAGCCTGGGATTTCCCAGGTTAGCAGGTCAGAGTTAGAAGGTACTTTGTTAAAATGGAAATGCTTTTATAACAAAAAGTCCATATAATCATTCAGTAATTCAACAATACACAGGATAATAATGTTAAGTCAAAGTAATCTGTTTTGTCAATTAATACAATACAAAATAGTATAGGACACTACACACACACTGCACACACACACACACACTGCACACACACGCACACACTGCACACACACGCACACCTTAGTCCTTTTTTAGTCCTGGTTTAGTCCTGTTTTAGTCCTGGGTTAGTCCTGGTTTAATCCTGGTTTAGTCCCGTTTTACTTCTGGTTTAGTTCTGGTTTAGTCTTGGTTTAGTCCCAGTTTACTCTCGGTTTAGTTCCCGTTTAGTCCTGGTTTAGTCCTGTTTTAGTCCTGGTTTAGTCCGGGTTTAGTCTGGGTTTAGTCCCGTTTTAGTCCTGGGTTAGTCCTGTTTTAGTCCTGCTTTAGTCCTGCTTTAGTCCTGCTTTAGTCCTGCTTTAGTCCTGCTTTAGTCCTGGTTTAGTCCTGTTTTAGTCCTGTTTTAGTCCTGTTTTAGTCCTAGCAGAAATAATATGATAATATAACTCACCCCATAAGAAAGAGAACGCGGTCACCCCTGATGTAACATTTCGCTGTGTTGTCCGATATTTCGTGTATCTCCATGTGTATAGTACACGTATCTCGTATATCCACGGTCTTTCAGCAGCTAAAGTATCCGGAGCTCTGGAGAAACGGACGAATCCCAAACGTGTCCCGTGTCAAAGTAGTATTTACAGTCCATTTTCACTGTCCTTATTCTCTTGAAATGTAGCGTAAATATTCACGAGATTCACTCACAGCTGATAGGCGAACAGGTGAAAACAAAACAGCGCTACTTGTCATGTAATTGGGCAGCAGCGGCATTATGGTAATTTATACACGCCCCGTTTCTTTCCAAAAAACAAGCCAATTTGAAATACAAAATGAATGCTTTTAACGCAACAAATGTTGTTATCTGAAACATGGAGTGGGTTCTTTATGATCTCAACTAGCACATTCTGCAAAAAAATGAAAATCACAAATTTTGAAAAAAAAAAACAAACTTTAAACGCGATTTTCTGGGTTTCATGAATGCCGACACGTGACTGGTTTTCTCATGGCGGGTCACAAATGAACATGTACAAGTATTTACAACTAACAAAGTTGAATTACTGATGCATGGACCTAAAAAAATACAAATAAAAAAAAAGACGATAGCAATCACAATGCACAGTAGGAAATATCTCCCGGCTGCAAAATGAGCTGAGCATATGCGAATGTTGTCGTGATTTTTCCCATCCAAGTTCTATTTGAGACTGGCAATCCACAGTCGCCTCCTTTCCTTTGATAATTGCTCTGTCTGTTCAACCTGGCTGGTCACTACTTTAGGTAAACAATAGAACTGCAGGTGTTTTTCTCTGTCCGATCTATTGTGACAGTCTAGGACCCGACAATAGTTGACCATTTTGCTTTTTTTTTTTTTTAAACTTTGCGGCATAAGTGCAATGTTCGTTGTATTTTGAATATCTCCAACATGGCCGACTTCCGGATTATGACGTAACTATACCCTCTATAGTTACCACCCCCGCAGAGAATGTTGATGACATCAGCTGCAAGGTAGCTAGGGCACAACTTTAGCCTTATGACTGCTTGTTACACTGATGTTTTTTGTTTTTTTTTATAGTATGTCTGTATGTATATCTTTGGATAGGTTATTATTTGCCCCCCATTTTTTTGAATCACTGTCAACACCATATTAGTTAATAATTAATAATAATAATAAATTCTTCTTGTTGAGTAGTATAGTCCTGAAGTTGAATTATCTTAATTCCTCTGTTGTTAATGATTGTTCGAGTAAGTTCAAACTTCATGTGTTTTGTTTTAAGCTAACACATAAGTTGATCTACAGATTTTTTGAAGGCATTCAATGCCCAAAGTTTTTCCAACTTACTGTACAGCACAGTCTTACGAAAAGTCTTGAAGAAATAATAATAAACTTTGCACCATATAAATGTGTCAAATGAACCCAAATTGTATAGAACATCCAATCACAGAATGTTTCACTTGATTCTGATTAAGGCCACACTGCAGTAGCTTTCAGTGTAAGTACATTTGTATTCACTTTAACCCCATCAGGGCAGTGTGGATGCATTTGATTAGTCTAGAATTATTTATTAAATGGCTGTGGGCAGAGGACTGCGGGTAGTCTGGTCAATGGATTGGGTTCAATGGGCTTCCTATAAAACTTTAAAAGAACACAGCACTTCCCTGCGTTTTCCCATATTTTTACCCTCTTCAATTTCCTCCAATTGCCTGTCGGTATAAATTCAGTGCTCATGCTCTTGTCTCACATAGCACCCGAGGGAGAGGCAGTGCCAGTCATTCTTTTGGTTTTAAGTGTAATGAACTGCCAAAGACTGTAGCCTTGTACCCCCCTCTACAACATTCAAATGGCGCATCAAGAATATCACGCTGATGGTAACCGACTCTCTTCCACTAATGTAAATGTATCATGAAAGCTTTTTGTATTTCTCTTTTTCCTGCTGCAGTGTAGAGCCCCATGTGTATCCAGTCTGAGTGCTGCTAGGGTGGGAAAGAGTAGCTTTTCTCATTTCCTCCGACTGTTTTGAAACTGAATCACATTAGCACAGTGACAGGGAGTATGACTAGACCATAAAACATCCTGCTTTGCCTCTGTCCAAATGAGAGATGTGTCTGCTCAACACTGCAGGTGCTTGCAGCAGCTAAAAGATGCAATGAGAATATTGAAAATTATTCTTTCCGGCATTGCTTTTTAGGCCAACTGCTTTATCTAGAGCAAATTGAACAAAATACAAGATTTAGGAATGGTATTGGTGATTCAGTTATTCTGTGTTTTTCTTTGTAATAAAATAAACAAAATCAGTGATAGTTATAAATCGTGTATGAATATTTCTTTTATTTGCAAGTAAAGATGTTGTACTCATAACCTTATGTTGGCAATTGGTTCAAAAGCTTTTATATTTCATTGATTCTGATTATTTATGTAATAAGCAGAAGAAGTAGAAATACAGAAAAAAAACAATACTGCATTGGGGTGAATTATATTTTAATTTATTATTATTTTTACATTTATTTTTATTACATTTCTAGTTTTGTATTTTTGTATGTTTTTTTTTTTTTAAACAGTTGGCTCACAATATCAAATCCTTGAACATGATCAGTTAATCATTATTACCCATTGCCATTTGACCCAGAAAATAAAAATCAAATCTTCCTACAATGTCTGAATTCTGCTCAACTTTGATTAATTGCACAGACCTATTACTACATCATGTGTATTGCATTGTACTTTGTATTGTTGGAAAACATCGCTGCTTGTTATTAGAAACATTGTGGAGCCCAAACTTGGGCAGTGCCAGTTGTGAGTAACAGGCCAAAATGTGTCAAGGGAGCAGACTGTTATTATCTGTGATGAAAATCCATGCTATCCTGACAGCTACAATTAATGTCAGCTGGGGTATTGAGTCTTTAAAAAGGAGCCGTGGCCTTTTGGCTTCCAGCCTGTCTGGCTATAGATGTCTCTAATGAGGCATTAGCCGCATGGCCTCTCCTCTCATGAGTCCAGCCCATAATGGCACACCTTTCATCTATTTTACACAGACACTGTCGTTGGTCATTAGTACAGCTCTGAAGTCCTATTACCTTAACGTCAATGATGAATGAATAGAATGTGGTTGCCAAGAACAATATCTCTTAGTATCCTGTGGTCAGCCATGACTTTTTTAATCCAATTTCGCCCCCGCCATTAAATGTAATTGATAATTGATGCAGTCTCACTTCAAAGATTCTAGGTTGTGCATCGTCACTTAAATCAGGGGGCGAGGAATGTTTTTACTTGAAATAAAATCAGTCATCAGTAGTAGATTCATCAATAGTCATCAAATTGCAAAGTGATCCAATAAAAAACAAAGTACTGAAAAAAATATCAAAATTCAACTGTTGGATATATCGTTGATTTATGATTTGATGTCTGTATGTGCTGATGACAATGTATCCAATGTATTTTTTTTACTATTACACAAGATACAAATGGATAGAGCAGCCCAAATATACAAATGTAACATCTATATGATTTTTAAATCCACATTGCCGACTCACTGCAGCCTGTTTACCGTTTACCGCAATGTTTTGCTGCTTTTATTTTTTTATTTTTGGCACCTGTCACGGATGATGACTTGATGACTGATTTGATCTACAGGGAGAAGCACCTCATGGGAAAGAACCTACAAAAATAATGAAGATGCTTTGATGCCCGCACAGACTGGCATGTCGCCCCTGCCACTCTCTGTTAAATTATTCTTTTTTGTCTTGTTGTTGTCTCTCTTGTGTCTTTGTTTGGTGACACAGGATCAAATTGCAAGTGTTCATTGTATGGATTGACAACACAGTGTCCTCAGTTCAAGAGGGGGGGCAGTATTGATAGCATTTGGAGGTGTGTTTTGCATAATGCTGCCTGAGGAAAAATCTAAACAAGCACTTTTTAAACTTGAAGTGAACTTGTCAGCTTATTCTGATTGTCGACGTTCGCTTGCTCCCATCTGCTGATAAAACGCAGGAAATGTATATTTCATTACAACAGCTGGAGGTGTCACCTAGATTTGTGAAGTAATTGTGCTAGGCGTTTGGGAAACTGTCTGAAGATGTTTCCCTCCATGAATTGTCACCTAATGCCTATTACAGTCATTTTAATAAGGTCTTGGATTCTACCTGCTGATCACTATGTATTCTTTTGCACCCACATACTGTAGCTTTGTTAGAGTTGCAACCTTGGTCAGCAGCTTAGTTCTCTGTTGCAAATTTATGGCTCAGAGTTCTTTTGTAAAGATGGGAACAATCTGCAGTTATCATGACTCAAGGCTGGGAAAATTAGAGCGTCCTTCCTTTCAGTTGTTTCATCAAGGTCACTGAATAATGGTGACAGAGCTGTTTTGTCGTCTTTTGACAGAAGCAAATCTGTGTGCAGAAGTTCAGGAATAAGCTCACAACTACACTGATTATACCTCACTAATAGTGTTCAGGCTAATTTACAGAATCTTTTAAAGTGGAACTCAAGATATTACTTCCCAATAGTTGTTTCTGATGAGGACACTGATGATAATACCGGTTGCTACTAGGCATGGAAATTTCATGTTACGATTATCAAAATATTGTGATTCAGGTTGCTTCTAGGCGTTTCCCAAATGTCTAGAACAATTACTTCACAACAATGAAAGAAAAAAAAAGCCGACCTTTTAAAAATTACATGGAAATGAATACATATATTTTTTTATATCTTGAATAGTTTCCATATTTAAACAACTGTTATAGACTTGTACTTTGTCATAAGTGAAAACAATGATCTAGAAGAAAACATTAAGGATAAGTAGCTTTTTTTCTGTACATTCTGCTGATATAATGGCGATTATTTCTGTTGGCGATGATTATATAAATTGTCCCTTTTTATTACTATAAATTATATTATTGTTTATTGCCCCATCCCTAGTTACTACCCTCGGCTGGTTAGCTCAACTGGTAAGTCACTGACTTTCCCCCTGGGGGTTGTGGGTTCAAATCCCCCCCGGGCATTGAGCTAACCAGTGTGGGTCCTTGGGCAAGACCCTTCACGGTACTGCCCCCCGGGCTGCTCACTGCTTCTGAAAAGGATGGGTCAAATGCAGAAGTCAAATTTCTCCCGTGTGTCACTGTGTGTCATTGTGTGTGAGACCAATAAAGGCTTAATCTTAATCTTAATCTTAATCTTACTAGTAGGAGAGGACCACTCAGGTGACCTTGAATTGTTGAACCTTTCCTAAACAGTGACCCTTTAGTGCCTCTTGGCCATACTCTTTGCCCTTCTGGTTGAGGCAGCTTGTTACAGCTCTGCCAATTAGGACAAAACAAGCTTTGCTCAACATCTGTGGTCCTTGGTTGGATAAAGTATTGGGGCATGTTTAATGATGAACCCACAGTGACAGAGAAACCTGGATACAATGACCCTGCTGTGAGTCACTGTTCAAAGCAGAAATGTATTTTTACACATTTTTCACAAAATGTGTCACATAACTTATTTTTATATTCAGTGATAGGTCTTCACCTCCTGTGCCTCCTTGTGTCCTTTACACACGAAGGTCATAGTTGGGATCTGAAATATGTGTTGTTTTGAGATGTTTCTATTCACCAGTGCAGTGGATCTATTGACAGAATTGTGATAATACATTCTAAAGGTCAAGTTATTACATTTTATAACAGCTGGTATTTGCAACAAGTAATGGACAACACAGAGTTTGAGAGCAAAAATAAAGTTACATTTGTCATTTTAACCACCTGCCTCTTAAGAGTAATTTTATTTTATGTCATGACCACACAACTAAATGTCTTACCCATTGGGGAAAAGTACAGGACGGCAATGTTTTGAGCTTTCACCACCAAAATCAGAACCCTTTCATTTGTAGAACCACTTGTCCAGAAGCATAATCTACAAGCCCCCTTTTATACATACGGCGCCTCTCTGTTTGATCTACTTTACAGTCATGAAGCATCCTTACTGCTGTTGGTCATTAGTCTTGCTTGTGTGCTGGCTCAAGTTGGATTCAGACTTGTGAAGTTCATGGACTTGAATGGGTACAAATAGGCAGAGAAACAGATAATGCCAGTGTGAAGGATCATTCTGATGTAACATCCGGCACTGGAACAAATCTTTGTCTTTTGATGGTCTGGAGTGAAAAACACTTTAAACAGACCAGTTCACTGAATATAGGGCTCCATCCCTCCCAGACGCCTGTTCCCAGACAGTTTTACTCTGCTATCTCTTTCACAGACTATTTCGAAAACAATAACATAACATCTATTCTGCTAATTTATGGTTTTAAATAGAATAATAAAACAATATGCACTGTACCACAAACTGCAATTTGGTATCTGAAAATAAAAAGCACTGATTTTGCCCTAGCCACGCTACTGTTTAATGCTCTAAATGTAATTTCATTGTTACTTGTGACAATGACAATAAATCCTTGAATCTGAATCTTGAAACAGTGAGTAGAATATAGCTCCACAGGTATTCCTCTCTACCTGGCTGCTGTTGATACTTTTAATTTGAAAACACTAGTATATCCAGGCTGGCTCCTGGCTTATTTAGAGTGCATTTAGAACATTAGAAAGTGCTGAGCCCCAGAATAAATGGGATAATCTTCCTGCTCTCCATTTCAGTTGACAGCAGAGAGGGTTAAAATGCGGTGGCAGGATACTGTGCACAGAAGAGATTGGCTAATCTGTGAAAGCGACTCGGGCTGCTCACTAGAATATTATGCTTACTGATTTAATGTCCTCTCTGTCTCTTTCTCCTAGGTAAGCACTTTCCGCCACACTGTTGGGGATGGGGGTCGGGTCGCTAGTCGTGATGGCTGCCTATGAGGCCTGGGATGACTGATTGAGGTGATGTACTGCAGTGTGTCCATTCACAACAGAAAAGCTGCTAGCATTGATTTCTCCACACACTGACAAGCAGGGAGAGCTCGAGGAGGGCTGGGCATATAAAGCTACCACAAGCTCTCTGCTGCTCATACACAGCATTAACATAGTCATTCTTTATGATGGATATTCTACTAACTACAGAGAGAAGGAAAAGCAAAACGTTAGCAAAGGATTAACTAACTACTTGAGTCATAGGTTCTCCAGTACATTCTCCATAATCAAGTTAAATACGGCATCACAAATATAAATAAAAAAAAGTGGTGGGTATATTTAGTGATCTCACTGCTCACAAATCCTATACACCAATGGTGCAACTACATGTGTTGTGCCATGAGACATTGAATTTATTAGATGATTTACTATATAACTAGGTCCTCCAAAATCCTAGTTGATACTGAATTTACAAATCTGTGTCTTACATATAAACATAAGATCTTATTAAACGTTGGATAACATTGATCTATGCTGTGGATTTAACACAGTCTGAAGCTGTATCTCTGTTTTTGCAAACCTCTCATATCAGGTTAATGCACTGTGTGACTTTTGATGGGGGCCATGGCTTTAAACTTCACTTAATATTCCAGTAGGGCTGCAGTATTGACACTGAGATTGAACTACTTCCACATCAGTGCAGCAGTCACTGGTGGTGGTCTGCTGAGCCTCCATTATGCATGAGGTCTGACCACCCTTCAGCAGCTGTCACTGAGCTGACCACCGGGGGACGTCACCGCGCTCCAGCAGGGAGGCTGCTGTAAGATGAGACCGCTGACACGGAAACTCCCACTACACTTCCATGCGCTCACCCCTCACCGGTCAATAACCCCCTCTATGTGAGGATGGCTTTCTCTAGTATGGAGTTCAAAGGTTAGGCTGGAGTGCTGATATCTCAAAGGGTCTTTTCCTTCTCATAAGTTGATATAAGTCAAGATATAAAAACGCTGTCTGTGTTTGTAAGAGGATGGGTAATAATGGATTTGTGTAGACATCATATTGGGTTGCCAATGTGTATAGATGCTGATGTCATAGTGCTTATCAGTGTGGAGGACAATATTGTTTATTCAGCATGTCTAAAAGAGGCCCTTTGGAGCAGATGGTGCTGGAGGCAGGAGACCCACCCTTCTCTCACCTCAATCTGGATAGCAGGGCTCATCACTGCAGCCCGCAAAGGGACAGGAGAAAGAGTTTGCTTAATGCAAAACAAAGGCATCAACCTTGTGGGACTAGCTAACATTGTGCCCAAGGAATGCACAAAATGGTGTCTGTAGAGTGCAGGGAGGTGGACACCTTCCCATTTCAAATGGGGGCATATGTTGGAATAATACCCTGAGGAAGTCTATAGATTAGTGTTAATAAGCACATACGATACTGCAAATACACATTAGTGGCAGGCTGTCATCACCGAGACGTCTTAGGAGTAATCCTTATCAGAAGCCTTTGTATTGGAACATCTGATTAAAGAAAATTGAAGGGACTGCTTTATCGCTGCAGCTGTGCAGCTAATTAGAAATGTGACCAGTTCCTCCAGTAAAATATCTCAATTACATTTGGAACTGTGTCCCACAGCTCTTTGTTGAGCCCATATGAGCCTGTGAGACTGTCAGAACAGAATGGCTTTGTGAGCACAACTAACATTTCCAAATTCAATTGCAATTTTGTCTAGAAGCACTTGAGCATTTTATCACCTTGTAAACTATTTTATTTTATTGCTTTGCGAGGGATTGTGGGCTTTAAATAACTGCACAATTACCTGAAGGCGCTACTTTCTGTTGTTAAACAGTGCATTTGCAGACTAAGATTTTACACTGGCATATCAATTGTGATTCATAGCAGACGTCTAAGCCAGGCTGTGGAATATAGTGCAGAGCGTTTGAATAAGCTTCCTGAGCTGCAGACCCCTGGGCCCTCAGCTGAGTGTAAATAAGATCAACAGATAGTGTATGCTCCAGTATAGAATATACAGCTAAGCCCATACATGCTCATATAATGTTGTGATTGGATTAGTTCAGGGCAACAACCTCAAACCAATTAGCGTTGCATTTAGTTGGCATGTCTAAGTGGGAGTGCCACATTGAATCTATGCTTGTGCTTTCACCTGCAATTGTAGGATGGTTCCCCCACATAGAGGACTGAGTAGAGAACATCAAGTGCATCTTAGAGAACATTGAGAACATCGAATGGATAATGAAACATCATGGCAGTCAGCGGTCATCATGGCGGTCAGCTATTGAATTTGAATCTCATTCATAGTTTTGTTTAAAATAACGAAGGTCACATTAGCATTTGTGCTTATGAAGAGTTAGTATGCAGGGAATATATGACTGCATGATGCTGGTTGGATCAAAGTTACCTATTACTGTAAAAGTAAAAGATGAGTAGAGATTATAGTAATTTATTATTATGATCATTTGTGGTGAATCTTAAATGTAGGGGTTGTTTTTAAGAGTATATCAAATGTGAACCCAGTACATGAAGCAGAATGTAGCATTAATACATCTGGATTGGGCTTCCATCTGTTTGTCCATTTTCTCTTTAGTCCTCATTCAGTGCAGGGTCATGAAGGGGAGAAACAGCACCAGAATACAACGTGTGTGCTGTGGACACATTGTCAGTCCAAAACAGGGTTTAAACTGGCTCATTTAAACCTATAGGGTAACCAAGTGTCTCTAATTTATCTGAGTTTCTTTGGACAGTCGCATCAGTGGAGACTAAGAGAGATAAAGAGACAGCAAACAATGGCAACATGTTTGTTCTTCAGGCTTCTCACTGTGACTTCTCAGAAAACTGGTGTGGTTTCCAAAAAATATGTAGCAGATTGATGCATTATTGCAAACTTTATTTATTATTATTAATTTATTTTGTTGTTGTTTACAATAGAGACTGTCTGACAAAAGTATGCTTTATTCACAGCCAAAACTGCACAGTATAGACACATAGTGTTGATGCTCAGGTGAGCTCTTCCATGTGGTGCATTAGAGTGTCTCTGTTTTTTCTATCCTCCATTTGGGTTGGTTGTGAGCACTAACGCTGCTGTCAGCAGAGGCTGATGGAGCTCCACTCAGACCTATCAGCTGTGACGTAACGCTCTCTTCAATCAGCAGCAGCCTACCCAACACTAAATCAGGGAGCGCTGCCACTCTGCGTGATGCTAATGTTAGCTCCCCACTCCCCATTCAAGCACTGGGACTGTACAGCAACAGCACTGAACACCAGGATGAGGCTTGAGATTTTAATCACAGCTAACAACCTCACTTATCAAGCGCACATTAGGCACTCTTTAATTCAAATGCTGATTACACAGAATGTGCATTTTATCGACACTAGTGTCAATAGTTAGTAAAGACTCCACTGATTTCCTTTAGTAACATTTAGAGCCTTTCCACCTATAAAAAACTCTGTTGAACAAAAGGATCACTATTATTGAACAGATAACTGAACCAGTATTAATACTTTGTTTTCTATTGGAGAAACATAATTAGCATTGGTTTTATATTGGGTTATATACTCCTGACAATGGGAGTGACTGATTAAAGCATTACATTGTGGAGCACATATTAAAGCTTTCTGTAAGAATAAATATTGTTATTGTGAATGTATGTGAATAAATTTATTATTATTATTATTATTATTATTATTATTATTATTATTATTATTATTATTATTATTATATCACAGGAAGCTTTTGAGACAGGAGCAGAATGAAGTAAAGACACAGGTGTTACGTGCCCTGCTGTGTGTAGCAATCTTAGGGCAGGATACAGAAAGAAATGAGGAAGCAAGCAGCACAACAGTGACACCTTTCCCTGACCCCATTTATCATGCTACCCGCCTGATATGCAGCTTTATTGCTAGATATACATTAGGATGTCCAGAAAGAGCCAAGTTATACAATGCAGAAATGGAACCTGAATTATTTTATCAGAAAGCCATCACAATGACTCCACGATTCAGCAGCCCCACACGGATTTGGGTATTTCAAATCCTCAAACTGTTTATACTCAAACTCTTCAGGACATTTCTGGCAAAGGCAGAAGGAAATTTTATTTTTGTAACCATCAGATATAGAACCAGAACATCACACTACACACATGAACCAATGGGTTGAAGACATTTATTGCAATCAAGCATGATTTCTGAGTAAACCCATTATCAGCATTTCCTCAGGGCAGCAAGGTCAGCTGCATCGCTCCAATCCCAGAGATAAATGGATCAGGTTTCCACACCACATGCAGCCCAGGGCCCAGACGGCCACAAGCCACATAAACATAGACTCTAGGCTTTAAACACAGGCTGCCAGTGCCACTGAAGCTTGTCCAAACACAAACTGTCTCCGAGCAAAAGGGTGATCGATGGACACTGAAGGGACATAACTGTAGTTTCATTCGAGCGACCTGCAGATTTTGTTGAGCTCTGTCGGCTATGGAAAATTCAGCATGTGGGTGCAGGAGTTCAGATGCCATGATGGTGGCATTAGATGACACTGCTCCCAATATACTGCCTTTGAAACAGGCATTAGTACTATGCAGGTGTTTACTGTGTGCCAAGCCATGTGATCCATTTGCACATCAAAGTGTCCTTTAAAGGGATACCATATACTGTGGGCCTCCATTTTCCAACCTTGGATTGAAAAGATTGTGGCAGTGCCACTCGTGTGCATGTAGCCATTTGACTTGTTGTCATCGCAACAGGTGTTAACCACAGATAAAAATGTGGAGTGAGAAATGTGATTTTCAGTTGAAGGATAGACATTTCTTATCAGAGATAACCACTTTACTTCTGTCATAACCTGTCTATGCTTCTGTGTTCAGCTGTTTCAAAGGCTGTGTAGACATGGATCTACTCTGTTGTGTCTTTTTGCAGTGGATTTACTCAAAGAGGTACTAACTTATTGTTGAGATGCAAGAAAAATGTATAGATATATTTCATCTTTACTTTTTTTTTTGTTTGGTACAAATCTCTTATTCAAGAGGAAAGGATATTAGTAGTGTTATATTCATTATATTGTAATTTAAACTGTTAGTATTGGGTATTTGTGTAAATGCCACAACAGCCATTGCACAAGTTATATGTTGCAGAGAGAGAACAGACTAGAGCAGCACGTTGATAGTTGTGTTGTGTTATGTTGAGTAGGTTTACTCCTAGGGGCGGTCTACTCATAGAAAAACTGGCACATCTTCCTCTATGTTTATAAAGCTGGCAGACCAAGGAGCATGAGCTGGAGACTGTGGAGGTCTTTGATATCTGCCACAGTCGGCCACAGTATAGTTAAAGGAGAATGCTTTTTCATACCCTCGATTACTGTCCAATGTTGTGCCAGTTTTTTCTATTTCTTCAAGATCTAGCAATTTGCAATTGCAATTTTGAAAAAAGTGGTTCAAATGCAGTATGTGTAATTGTATATATATGTATAAGCAAGGATGGATGACCTATAGGACTGAAGGACACCCACATATAAGCAATCATCCAGAATGAGGTGCTATTTTGCATGGCTGCCTCTGGAGAAATGAGAGAAGTTGCTTGGAGGAGGTCACCAGATGGTATGAAAGTCAGCAACCTTTAGTCCAGACAAAGTGGGAGCCATTTAGTGTGACTGCTCTTCACTGTGTGCCAAAGTGCTTTGTTATCACAGTCTGCGATAAGGACTGCAATTTAGGCGCTGGGAAAAAAAGTACTGAGGAAATATTCAAGGGATATTTCACAGATTATAAATGGATAATTTCTTTAATTACATAGAGATTATAGCCTTTTGCCTCTTCCATTCAGGGTATTGGTTTTATCCTATTGTGTTGTTATATGTTACGATTTTTAGCTTCAAAGCGCTTTTAAATTGTTATTGAAAAGGCTCACTCTGACAGCTGACACGAGAAATAAACAACACAGATAAGATACTGTAAATCAGACAAGGGCCTGAATATTTGATGTGACAGAAACAGGAAAAAAAAATCTAAAGGATCAGTATTGGCAAATGAAGGACTTGATTAAACATTTCCAAAATGCAAGTCTGCAGTGATCAGTATCCATTACTAGGGTGGTCGAATAAATCGATACCGCAATATTAATGTATACTAAAACCAGTAAAGACACTTATGAATTTTGATAATTTCATGGATAGTTTTACAATGGCCTTAACCTATATCAGAAATAGTATGCTGTTAGTAAGGATGTCAGGGTTTTTGGCCCTCCAATCCGATTCCGATCATTTGATTTTGAGTGTCTGCCGATACCGAGTACCAATCCGACACTTACATAATACATAAAAAAGTACACTTATATTTATTATTATTATAAGTACACTTATTATTATTATTATTATTATTATTATTATTATTATTATTAAAGTACATTTATTATTATTTATCTTTCTGTGTGTCATGGATGTAGGACATGTAGTTTGTCAGAAATCTTATAATGAGCTGAAGAGCTTTGTTGGTGAAATAGTGGCGAGATGGCACTTCAAATCGAGGTTCGACGTGCTGTATAAGCATAAGAAATCCAGGGTTCTCTACAAAGGCAAATGGTAGGTCACTCATTGTCATCATGTGTGCTACTGTATCTTGGCTGTGCCTTGACGCTGTCAAGGGGCATTTTTTCTCTCCTTTTCAAACTCTCCTGCAGCGTGAGCTGACTCGTCTTTGGCTAGTGTCGTATCGGTTTGTTGTTTTAAATGTAGCCCTTTCCTTTCCACCCCTTGCAATCCCAAGTTTACATATCCCACCATTTGTTATGGCAATGTTGTTGTCATCAACTTTATACTATTTTCAGACCGCAGACATACTCGCCAAACATTATAGCGTTCTTATAGCGCTCTTCTTATCAACTCTCTCTGTACTCGCGCTTTGCGCTTCGAGCTGCCTGCTTCCGTGTATTTAACCAATAGCGTGTCATACCGCACACGTTGATGTATATATATATATATATATATACACACACACACACACACACACACACACACACACACACACACACACACTTCTAAATGATCATCAGTCATGGTGGAACAGTACTTGGGCTTAATGATCTTCATGTGGGAAAAGGCTGACTCACATAAATAAGTTTTCATAAATCTATCTCCATTTTATTTGATAAATGTTCATTTTAATCTTAAAATAAGTCAAGCAAACTGTACTGGACTTAAACACTCTGTGCCCCATTTTTGGACCCTGACCCACAGTTTGAAGATCCCTTCTTTGATTTTTTTTTTTTTTTTTTAAACATAAATTTAGATTAGTTTTTGCTTTGTACTTAGTCTTGCTCTTCTAACCAGAGCACATTGCTTATGTGCGCTATGAGCAAGAGGAGCAAGAGCCTGAAAAGGCGAGGAACGGCACGCTCACTTGAGGCACGGACAGGATGTTTTATAAAGTTTAACCTGCTCTGTGATACACTCTGGTATGCAAAGGTACATATATATATATATATATATATTATATACCCAAAATCTTTCTCAACGGATTTGCACTGATATACAAAATGACCCCGGCAGCTGACAAAAAAGCGGAAGTCTTTCATCCCTGACATATACGTATATCAGATACTGATCAGGAGGTAACATCCGATTCTGATCTGAAACCACGTGATCGGGGCCGATTTCCGATCACGTCAAGACATCCCTAGCTGTTAGACCACATGGACATATTTTGTGTTTGAAATCCCAGTAAAAATTTAAAAAGTTAGATTGTCATTTCTGTATCAACATTGATGTCAAGTTTTGAGCCTTTTCCTTTGTATCTGTATTGAGTTTGTACTGTTTGTATCCCGACACAGTGGGTAAAAGCTGGTTCTGGTCATGTCAGACCTAAATGGATAATCACACAATAACGTTGTATAAAGGTGAAGGTAAAGGTAAAGGAGATGTTATACCAGTCCTCTTCTAGACTGGCAGTATCTAGTAGGGGTGTGCAAAATAATCGTCATGACAATGCATCGCGATATTAACTTTCGCAATATACTGCATCAATTCTTGATGCCAAAAATAGATTATTATTCATTAATAATTTAATATTTAATATTAATAAATAAATAAATTATTTGTTTATTTTTTAATAAATCCTATGCACTTTTTTCTTTGTGAAAGGGTATTGTTTGTTATGATGGTAGCTACCTCCAAAATGGCAAATGTTTGAACATCATTTTTTGCTTTGGAAAAAATCCTATGCACATCCTATGCACTTTTTTTGTTATTGGTTTGGTTTATTTGTTTTTGTTATTCAATAAATTCAGTTATGAATTGAGTTGCTCAGAGTTATGTATCAATTGAAGACACTACCCAGATACACAGCCACTGATATTTAAGTTATCCTCTTTTTTTTTGGTACATTTTCACTGAAGTATGTCGAATATATTGCAATGCATCGCAATAATTCAAGTATCGTGATGCATCGTGATAGTATCACATCGTGGCATATGAATCGTGATTCGAATTGAATCGTGACTTCTTTGCCAATACCCACCCCTAATATCTAGATGAGTTTACTTCTGCATTTCCTGTGTGCCCTTTGGCCTGATCCTCCATTGGCAGCAGATAGCATTTGAGCTACAGGGACATTTCACCTGTCACTCTGCCCTGTAGTTGCTCTCATTTAACTGACTGGACATGAGCCCACTTAAACAAAAGCGAATGTTTGGGTTTCCCACTGAGAGCATTACAGAGTGAATGTGGGGCTATAGCAAACCTCTTGTTTACTCTAACATGGCAGCCGTGACCTTTTGTAAGCATTTCAAATAACCAGCGGGACCTGAACCAGAGTAAGTTGGGCTTTGGAGAGGAACTTCCTGCTAGTGCTGACATTAAGCTCCATCTGCTTTAACTAGACAACAGGGAGACTTGCACTGATTCAGCACTTCACATTATGTAAATGCACTGGAAATTATTTATAGCTACTACTACTCAAAGTTATTACTATTTTTGTTCTCTGCTTAGTTGTGTTATTGTCTTAAATATTTAATGTTTCCCTCTTCCTAATTAAATTCCATATACCAGTACATGTGTATATGTAGGCTACATTAATGTTTTAGGACCTAGGGTGGTGTAAAACTGATATAGAAAAATAAGGTTCTAGCTAAGACACTCACACACAACTCACTATTATAATTTTCCTGATTTAAATTAAAATGCTTCTGAATATGCTCCCTGTTATTTGTTTAGATTGTGAAAGTAAAAGTGGGAAATTGGATGGTTTAAATGAGAGCAAAATTACCACTGATTGTGATGACATTTTCTTCAGCACATTTCCACACTGTCTTTCCTTACAGATGGGCAGGGCTCACTTTTAGTGCTTTTGTTTAGTGACTCTGCATCCTTTACGGCAGTGTGTAATCAGACTGCTGTCCTTCTGGATTAATAATAGCTGTGATTATACACAGCCTACTGTATCAGCTCGGCTACACTCCAAGATGTTGTTTGGCCACAGAACACAAAGCAGGAGCTGAATGACTGCCTGTGCCATTAGTCTAGAGCTGGCTTTGCATTTTCTCCTCTCCTTTAACACAAAAGTCTATTTGTAGAAAAAGAAATCAAATTTTATATGCATCTTTATAGCGACGCAGAACGTGCTATTTCCCCCTCAAAATCATATTGAATTATCACTGTGCCTCTCCATAAATGAGAATATAACAGAAGTCATGCTGGATGCAGCAGCGGGGCTAATGTAATGACATGGTTGGAGTCCAAGTGGAGTTGGGACCTGCAGGACACCAGGCTGACCTCAGCCCAGTTAAATGATGGTCTGAGCTCAGCTCCATCTGCCTATTGTGTTTGCCCTTGGCAACCCAACATCATGCTGGCGTTGGAGAGCTAATGAGAACTACAGAAAGGTTAAGTAAACAGGAGGGGCCAGCTAAGAGGAAAATTACTACTGCTATCATCACAGAGTGGAGTGGAGTCCAGCTCTGGCAGTGCTCATCATTATCTCATTCATCAGGCTGATTTTAATGGTGCGTACTAATACTGCACTACTGCGCTGTCAGATACAGTGCAGCACAAAGATAGGGTAGGAGATGGTTCCACAGTCAGGTTCTTCTCCTCTGAGGAGCCTCACTATTGGCTCTCTTTGAGGACCAGTGCATTGCGTATGAATTGGAAAAGTGTCCATTTGAGCCGGGCCATCCCTCATGGTTGTGAATGGCTCCTTAGAGCTGCTCCTCAGGGTGAACACAGTGTGCCGACTCTCCCCATACCATGATGGATGATGGGATTGTTATTCGGCATTCCTAGGCTCCGCTCTGCTGCCAGGCTGCTGTCTCCTCCGATGGCCATTGTTCGCCGGTCGGCTGGAAGAGTCACCTTTATCCGATTGAAATAAATGAGATATACTCAAACTGAGACATTAATTACAAAGTTTATCTCCCAGCTAAAGTACACTAATAAAGGACTCTAATAAGGCATCCATCATAACTGGATGTGGCTCAGGGCACTGGCCAGAGGTCACTGTGTGATGAATGACATTATGTGTGAGATGCAACAAAAGGAGGTACACATGTCCACCCCATGTCAAACGCACTGCTGTGTTTGCAGTCAAGGTTTAGTCTCATATTCTTATTCATTTAGATAGTATTGGAACCATACTATGTCTTCTTTGAAAACAATAGCTTATCAAATCAAACTGCTTATTCTGCATGACCCTGTGTCTGCTCTGTGCCCTGTGCTCTGTACAGGACTTAACACCTGGATGCGTGCTGTACAGATTGTGCTCACCAATGTTTGCTTGTCACCACACAACTATTGTTAACACTATTTTTGTGAGCCTGCTGCAGACAATGATGACAAATGTGCAGTCTGCGCTGGCGGCACTCACTGCTGACTGCTCCTGGCAACACTGCTGGCTACACTCATATAGAGATAAAGTGAAACCTCTACCAACACACTGATTCACAACAATTGATCAAGCTTTGTTGTAACCTGACCCTGCGCACACTGACCACAATTGACCCAATAACTGTTAGCCCTCTGCGCTCAATACAGTTTTGGGTCAACTAGAGTAAGGAAGCTTTTATCTTAGCAGTATTATAATGTATAACATCTCTATGCCCAAGGACAAAATGTCAGCATTCATCTGTGGAAGCTGGAACCCCAACCTGTGGGTAAATGGATCTGACCGCTCAACCAATTTTGCTCAATCAAACCAAAATCATTATGACCACAAATTTTGTGGTCTGTATTCATTAAAGTTGTTTCAGAAAGCGACCATAATGAACTTGACAAAAGATGGACCAGTTAGACAGACAAGCCTCTGTAGATGCTATTAGCATAGTCGTGTACTATGCATAGTTTATGTGCTGTGATAACAGAAGTGGGAGTCAAAGGGTTACTCACCGTTTGATTCAGTGTGATGAGACGCAATACTCAGCAACAATACTGATAATATTACAACATGACAATAATGGCATAATCAATAATAAACAATCATCCATAATAAAATACCCAAAATAAAGATTAAAGATTAAATTAAAGGCTAAACACTACATCTGCTAAATGAAATACTTTATTGTAGTTTTGTTTCTCCAATAAGCAACAAAATGATTGTTCTTTAGCTATTGGTAGTGATACATATATCGATTCAGCACTCTCACAGTTCTGCTCCACAAACACTGCAGTAAATAGTCCATGTAGAGGAGTTTTGTGAGCATATTGTGTCTTTTGGCAGCATCTCCCTCTGACTAACATCGCCACTGCTGTTCTGCTTGGTTACAATTGCGCCAGCTGTCAGCCTCATGCTTTCTAATGTCTTCTTTGTTAACGTCTTTAAATGTGTCTGATAACGGTGTTACTGGAGGGCAAGCACACTCCAGCTACAGCCCACACTGAGACAGAGGCTACATGCCATGTGATGTGTGCCACGACCAGCGCGCAGAGGAAATGCTTAATCAGGCCTAATCACTGCTCTAATGTCCCCCTAAAAAGATCCAACATGTGGCAGAGAAGCAGATGGAGCATGAACTGTTATTAGTAAACATAAGGTGAGCCCTTTTAGCTGCATTACGGTGGGGCCTTTTAATCATGAAGCAGGTGTTGTCCGCATGTCATACATCACACAAATACAAAGGCTAATTCATCTGTCAGACAAATGACCAGGCCGTTCAAGTATACTCCGTGCTCTATGCAAAAAAACCCTGCTTCTCCTCATATGCAAAACAGCCCTCCACTCCTTAAGATCTATTATTCACTCTCTTGCATGCATATCCAATTACTAAATAAGCTTGCCTCGATCCACTGACTACCCAAAATCCCTCATGGAGAAGGTAGCAATTAGTAACACCAGAGGGCAACAGGGCAGATGGGAATATCTAGTATTGTTGAATTTGGTGGCTATTTTTCTTTTTTTTAACAACTACTGCTGATTAAGCTGAATGTGATGGATATCAGAATAAAAATGTAGATACTGCAGTATAATACACATTGTAACGCTCAATTTAAAGGGCCGATATTATGCTATTTTCTGATCTATGTTATAATGTTGTTTACTCATCCAAACATATTTGAAATTGTATTTTGTTTCATTCACACATATTTAAGACACACCCATATTTAGGGTGAGTTTTTCTCTCAAACAGAAAACGCTGTGTTCCACCTCATGTCATGCGCTAATTCAGGAAGTGCTCCACTGTGTTTTGAAACTCCATACACACCTTAGTTAGAATAATTTGGATAATTTCATCCCTGGAATTGCCAAAAAGGTACAAGGTGACTACCACTACAGTTTTGGAGATGTAGACAGACTAATAATAAAGGGTTATTCAAACATGTGTGTATAAAACAAAAAACAACTTTCTTTACTATAAACTGTAGCATTGCTTAACGTTAGTATTAATATAAGATAAGAGATAAGATAAGACTTTTTTGATCTCACACAGGAGAAATTCACTTGCCACATTAGCTCCAGGCAGTTTAGTTTAAGTTTGAACAGAAAATGCATGCAGACAAATAGTAATAGTAATAAAATAAGTAAATAAGAGAGTATAGAAAATATTGCACGTCTGGGCTATACAGTGGAGTTATACAGTCATATAATCTCTCTCTCTCTCTCTCTGTCTCTCTTTATATATATGTAAAATGTGTGTGTATGTGTTAGAGCTGGGCGATATGGCCTAAAAATAAAATCACCGATTAAAAAAAAAAAAATCAGATTTCCGATTTTAATCGATTTTTCTCTGCCCTACTCAAAAACAAATAACAGATGACAGGCAAATGGCTGAAAACAATGCAACGTTCTTTTATAAAACAAATACATTACACCATTAAGCTGTTGTTTTAAATATATATATATATATATATATATATATATATATATATATATATGTATATATATATATATATATATATAAAATTTCATTTTCTTTTATTTATTTATTTCATTCGTTAAAACAAAACAAAAATAACAGATGCAACACAATTGCATCTATACAATTATAACTTAAATATGAATGAAAAGGGAACAGAAAGAAGCATAAGCTTATAATATCTGCCCCTTATCAACTCAAAATTATATTACAACAAAATTATATTACAACAAAATAAATATAACATTAATAACAGTTATATAAAGATCTTTCTTTTATAAAGAAGCATTTTATGGACCTAAATTATTCCCTGATTGTGGGAACGATGGACTGGAGTGGGTAGTGTTGTGTTTTAGTTTTTCCTCGAGTGATGCAGAAAAGCCACTGTCTGTGTTCATGTGTGTTAGCTTGTGCAGTCTGTGTACAGCTGTGGCAACACAAGAAAAATATTGGTAGCACATACTTCGGGTCCAAAACTTTCACCATGTTAATGAATCCGGGCTTTTCCACAGTATATATGGGCATCATGTCTTTTACAACATACATCATGTTTTTGGTAAAACATACAACAGTGTGTGTGATTGCCTTCTGTTGTGGGCCGTGCTTATCATATTGCAAACTGTTCGAAAATGTTTTAGGGACTGGACGGTGGTTATTTTCATTCCGTTCGGACCTGTACTTCTCCCACTCCGCTGCCTCTGCCTCTGCGGCGCTAGGATACATTTTTTTCGTGCTGCAACAGCTTTTGAACAGACCTTACAGCGAGCACTTGTTTGTTCTAAGTCCGACGCAAGAAAACTGAACCAGTTCCATATAACAGATGTAAACACCTTTGTTTGGTAGAAACTCCGGCTTTAGCTCACTCGCTAGCCGCGCTAGCCTGTACAATGTTTTGGTACGCCCCGCTAACTTACCCGTGTAAAACGTGGCTGCGCATTAGTTCCGCTCACGTGTAAAAAATAACTCAAAAATCGATTTTCATAAAAATACATCGTCCTGAACTGTAAAGTCGAATTAATCGATTTAATCGATTAATCGCGAAAGTCTAGTATGTGTGTGCAAATTCAGCTGCTCTTTTTTCATGAGGTGTCGCCATAGCAAACTGTTGCATGGTGATTTGGGAGATTTTTATGCCAGTTCGCATCACACTGTGACTGGCGTGGGCACTGGGTGGTCTTATCCAATGATGTGACAGTTTGCAACATACCTGAGATTTACTCCTGCAACTCTGGACCAGAAAACCCATTTTTAAACATTTCTGTAACACTTAACACTTGATAACCTTCTGTCATGTCAATCACTATTTAATCTTGGCACTGTTTTCTTACGACATCTTGTATATAGCTGCGATATATTTGTATTACTATAGTTCCATATTTATAACTTTTACTTATACATTTATATAATTATGCCTTATTTGACACCATTCTCTTGCTATTTTGCTATTTATTTTTAATACCATTTATATTTTTGTTATTATATTTATTGATGTGTGGGCTACTGTGTTCAAATAATTTCCCTTGTGGATCAAGAAAGTTTATCTAAGTCTATACCTTATCATTATGTTGGATACATGTAGTGTATTAAATTGAGATAATTGCATTTGCATATTATGAAAATGCTATATGCAGTCCCATAAGCAGACCCAGCCCATATTGAGTCTTGGTTCCTATATTGCCTGCTCTGGTCTGTGTTGATGTCAGCTAAACGGTGCATAATAATGCCCCCCTACTGTTTAGCTGTGCACCGTGCAGCATGTGTGGCTGATTGGAGAAGACAGAGTTTCTCTGTGAAATGAAAATAATGTGGGAGCAGCTTGTTGCTTGGCTGGCCACAGCAGAAGTTCATCCTCGCAGGCTGACCAAAGCTCTGTGGTTAGCCGGGGGCATGCTGTCTTGCTCCTGCTTCTGAGGCTCATCTGTCATTGGCCAGACCTAAAGCTGTTGGATTTTTGCCTGGAGACGTTTAAAACTCTCTGGCGAGGGGTCATCCATTGAATTAGAAGCCAACAGGGGAAAATATCTCTGTGCTGAAGCTGAAGGGAAGTATTAAACAGGGTTTCCGTGGTAGTGCCGCCTCAAGCCTTCCCTGGCCTCACAGTTTGAACCCTAACCGCTCATGTTCAGCACCAGTCTACTTGCAAGGACCATTAAAATACTTTCAATTGGTGATGTGGAGAATTCCCACAATTTCTATTGTTTTCATCTCGGATAAGGGCTTTTACCTTCAATGTTTTCAATAAGCAGGCAAAATGATAAAATAACTAACAAGCAAGTGAGATGTAGGCAAGCACACGTCTCCCTGCAGAGTCTCTCCACTTGAGAAGCTCGAGTGTTTGTCATTGAGCTTAATCAGGGAACACCATCAACTCCGCTCCATGAGAGGCTGGGCATGGCTATAGGGACTGCTCCTCCACTGGTTTTACTTAGTTACTATTTCCATCTAGTCCCACTGAAGAAATAGAAGCATTTGTATGAGCTATTGCTCCACAGTATTAAACTAGCAATCTCAAAATGTTGGATAATAATAATAATAATGTCCAAGGGTAATATGTATAATTGAACCACAAACTAATCACATTGCCTTTTATGAAATGCTATTGAGTATGGTGGACAGCAGTTTAGGGGTAAATGATAGGGCTGTGGTTGTTATTTATTCTTCAAGTACCTACTTTGCATTTAAAAAAAATCAGACATTATGAGAATTTTGGGGCAGACGGGCAGTAAAGCCTTAGTTCATCAACTTATATGTTCAACCAAGATAGTGACTGAACCGATATTTGGAAGCTGATATCTCATCCAGCAAAATGTTCAGTATCGGCACCGATATCTGATACCAGTATTGTATTGGTGCATCCTTAGTAAATGATGTGCCTGTTTTAATGAACCACAACACTCCTATAGAGCTTGGCACTGTGTCGTCCAATCTCAGAATTTTAATTAGCCTAATGTTAAAGGTACAGTGTGTAGGATTCGTGGCGCATAGGTGGATAGTGGCTATTGCACTTCCTGTTTTAGCTACGGCAGACCTCGAGGGTCACCCGGGCGCGCCATAACGCGGACAGCTCGCGTACCCGCGCACGAACGCGTGAAGCGCACCCGGCGCTGTGCGAGCCCTCGCCGACAACTATGGTATAAATAAAACGCAGCCCCGTTCACTGTTTTTTTTTTCTTTTCGCATGAAAGCACACATTCCCGAACGTGTACCATGACAATCTACACATCAAATGAAACCTTACAGTCTCCTCTTTTTGACTATGCAATTCATTTCCCGGCACAACAATCACTCCCCGAGCACATGGGGCTTTTATATGGAAAAGCACAAAACGAGGTTTGTTACTTAGCTTACCTTTGAAGGCTCTGGACAGGTCAAACTCAATATTTCACCATAAACTTGGTCTCAATCTGTCCGTAAGGATCCAGCGAATAAAATCCAGTAAAACAATTGAGTCCAAAACACGTTTTAGATCCATTACGACGTGTGATCTGGCAACATGCTTGTCGTTGTTTACCCTAGGGGTGGGCGGTATAAACGGTATGCGGTATAAATTTGGCCAACGGTAGAGATTTGGGTTATACCTTCCTATCGCGATAGTTCATTGCGTCACCACAACAAGGAAGGAGGAAAAATCGCTGCGAGCAGCGAGCACACGGACGAGGAGGAGCTCGTGAAAAAGACCGGCTCAACTTCTGTAATCTGGTCATGGTTTGGATACAAGGCGTCGGATACTGTATTCAGAAACAAAAGTATGTGTCTCGTATTAAACCGGTGTAAGCCACGAGCACGCGCAAGCCGCGAGCACGCGCAGCTCTTTCGCAACAGCGTGTAGCGGGGGTGCATGTCGGATGTCGCGCACAGGAGTCCAAGGAGCGCTCAGGGAGTTAGTGTGTTTGCTCAGACACATAAAACATTAGGGGGAACATTGGGTGACACTCAAAAGCCAAGCCAGTCTTCAAGTGGGAGGAAAAAAGTTGTCACTACACACCAGCAGTCTATCACCCAGGCATTTTCAAAAGGCGTAGCTTATGATAAAAAAGCCAGCGGTGGACTGACATAACGAAGTCCATCGCAATATTCTTGTGTAACGACACGGTGCCTTTCCAAACCGTAGAGAGAAGCGGCTTTTTAGGCATGGTGAAGACGCTGGATCAACGGTACGTGGTACCAAACCGCAAATATTTTAGCCAGGTGAAGTGCCCAGACTGCATGACGAGGTCCGCAATCAAGTGGGAAAAGAGCTTCGTGAAATAAAACACTATGCAACCACCACAGACTTATGGTCGAGTCGCACTATGGACCCGTATATCAGCCTAACAATCCACTTTATTGACGGCGACTGGAAGTTGTGCGGCAAATGCCTGTGTACGGCCCATTTCAACAGTACATGTGTAGTGCAAATATCGTATTTCCCTGACGACCAGGGGAGATGATTGCCCAGGGAAGCGCTCGAGTCATGGGAACTTGACGAAGAGTTGCAGGTATGCATCAGCACTGACACCGGCGCCAATGTTAAAGCAGTTTCATTTTCGATTTACATTGCCTTGTTCAAATTTTATACTGCTTGAAAGTGAAGTTACTTGTTTTATGTTTTTTACAATTACAGTTTTGCACAATACATTTTCTTGTAGTAATATTCTTGACGTTTATGTTATTTAATAGTATAAAAAACAGCTTCCTGCTTGAATGCTTTTTCCATGTGCTCTGGTAACCATTAAGAAGCTGTTAATACTGTTAACAGTTAATACTGTTACATACCAAAGTATACCGTGATATATACCGTCTTCTGTCTATGGTTCAAATTATACCGTGATATAAATTTTAGGCTATATCGCCCACCCCTAGTTTACCCAAAACCACGAGCCTTGCCGAAGGCGAAGGCGGAGCCCAAATGTCCTTCTGCGGCTCTCGTAATCAAAATGGCTGCCTCTACATGGGGTCAATCCCCCATTTATGTGACTATATCTAAGTCCAAAAGAATACTTTGATTTCATGATGGAAGTGAAAAAGCTTGGAAAACAATGTATTTTTGAATGGGTATCTTCAATTTCGGTAATTAACGGGTAAAAATCTTACACACTGTCCCTTTAAACTAATGGGGATTTTAACATGCTAAATACTTAACATAGCGTTCATTCATTTTCAGTTGTTTTCAGATGCTACAATGTAAGGATTTTATACTCCCATAATGGGGGCAAGAACCACATTTCCATGTTGATTACGTTGTATTTGCCATGAAATATCCAAATATATATCTAATAGAATGTAAGTAATTATATATAATATAAAATATAATAAGTTACTTATCAGGGTTTTTTGCTTTGCTCTTTTGATTACTTTTTACATTATTGTTTTTGCTTATGTATCTAGTGTGGACGTTTGACAGATTTTGACATACAATCCCAATCTCTGTATCTATACAGCTGAAAATAATGTTGGCAGTTTGTTTTTATTAGTCAATTCGGCACCGCTGCATAGGCTACTGTGAGTCTGTAGCCTATGTAATGTATGAATTTATGTCTATTTTGCTCTAAATTTAAACTGTATGCAAGTAATGAGACTCAAGTGTATTTAATAATTCATCTTTATCTTTGAATTGTAAATATGGTGGAATAAATTATTTCATAATGGCTGATAATTAATAAGTAAAGTGTTTAGGGGAAGAGAAGTCCAAATTATTCATAGTTTTGTGTTTATTTTGTTATTTCTAATGCAGGGTTAGCATAGTTCACGGTTTAGTCCTGCAGCTTTGGTATTGTCGCCCTCTGCCTTGAATGGCCTGCAGTAAAACCTTGCACTCATCTTTGAAATGAATTTCTCAGTTCAAAGTGGCGGTGAGAGATGAATCCCGTGGGAATTATTGTTTTGCATAAGTTGTTGTCTTGCAGATGGCGGCAGTGCTCTCACGGCTCTCTCGCTTCCTTGCCGTGTTGCTGCGTGTTTATTGCAAAGGAGGAATTGTTTTTGTTATATGGTAATGCATTGTTTGTGTGAAGCTTCATATGTGTTGCTGACTTTAACCTGTGTCTAATTTGCTGTTTGTTTCAGGGGATAAATGGGAGGAAATTTTAATATTGTTTCCACATTCATAAAGCAAAGGTGGGTCGGATAAGGCAGTAATGAGCACTGATGAAGAAAATCATTGTGTTTAACAAGTAGTAAAAATTGCAAAACAAAGTCACATTTTGTTGACTGGCCTTTTCTTTCATCTGTTTGCATTTCTTCGTATTTGTGCTGTTAGTTAGCAAGGCAATTCAAGAAGTATTAGTTGGTCTGATCTATTATTTGCTTTTTCTTTAAAACACTAAGTTACTCTTTAATTAGCCTTAATAAACCATGAACAGACTTAATGCATTACTAAGAGTTTATTAATAATGATTCAGGCTTAGTAACTACTTAATTAATCATTTTTAAATTAATTAAATGTTTGAGTCAGTCTTTAATCGGTTATTTTCAAGACACCCTATTGCCAATCAGTGCCCATTTTCACAACGACCAGCAAACGCCTACTGCTCTGAACTTTCTCCACTCTCCAATTTTATTTTCTTTATCGGTGATACACATAGGATTCAGCATAGGATATTCAGCCACATATCTCTATACCACATGGTCTCATACATCAGAGGCCATCCTGAAGCCCCTAAAGTCCCTCTTCAAAAAAACACTGAAAACATTTGACAAAATGCCTCTACAGTATCACTATTGTAATATCTTAAGTAAGTATAATATTTTGGATCTTGAAAGTTATCAGGTATTTATGGATGCTTGCCTTGTTTTTAAAGTTTTAAATGGTCTTGCTCCTCCACCATTAATGGATTTTATAAGTAAAAAAAACTATAACACGAGAGCACTGACCAGAGGAGACTGGAACATACAGAGACGCAGAACCAAATTTGGACAAATGGTGACATCTATCAGAGGATCACAGTCATGGAACACATTACCTGCTCATGTCAGGAACTGTGGGTCCTTTTCATCCTTCAAAAACACGCTGAAACATTGGTTGAAAAATAATCAAACATGCTCACACAGGTACATTTTCTTTTTCTCTGGGCCTTTTAAACTCAGAGAATGGTCTATTGTGCTTAAGTTGCTGTCATGTCTATGTGCACTTCTGTCTCTTCTGTTCTCTAAATGTTCTTCTGTTCTGACCTGCCTTAGGATAATGGATGTAAAGTAGCTATTGTGCTAATTCCGGCATATTTACACTGATCCTGTTTGTTGTCATGTTGATTAATGTGCATTGTCCTAATTCAAATAAAAAAATTAAAAAAATAAATAAACAGCATAGTGTGGACATTTTCGTACAAAAAAAAAAAAATCAGCTGCTTGTTAGCACGATCTTCAGCTATCAGTTGGAGATGCCGACTCTTTTTGTGATACCATTTGTGGCAATGTCAGCTCCCACTGGGCAAATTTAACCGAAGGGGAATGATTAATGTATGAGATTTGAAAAATGTACTTAGGACTTTCTGCAAAGACTTGTTGGACATCGTGCTGTACATGGCCCAAAGTTAATAACAATAAATTCTTACCTGATTTAATAATGACTTTAATTTTCTGCTAAAACACTCGCAGTGCTCCCTGGAGGCGAGCCACAACATTATGAGACCTAGCGTCTGGGATTTGCTCCCATTTAGCTGAGGTGCATTTGTGTGTCAGCCGCTAATGTTGAGCATCACTGCCTAACCAACCGCTAGAACAAGCAATTCAAGTTTGAGGTGTTTTCTGTGGGCTGCAGGCCTGTCCAGCTCCTCCACACTAAACTCAACACATTACTTTATGAGCCTTGGCTTGTGCACTCGGCCCCAAGACTGCTACAAACACTTACTCTGGTACTTCCTCAAAGGCTCACTGCCCTTTTCTGTGTCAAATGTGAACAAATATGTATGAGTAGAAAGGTCATATGCTGTGTTTTGTGTATGGGGTTCTTATGGGGAAATTTTTTATTTGATTAATCCTTATCTATCAGTTTCAGTCATGGTATAACCCATACCAGTATTATGGTATTATTATGGTACATTCATAACGCCCAATAAACGGCCGTTGGCAATCGCTAACCACACCTTCGCTACGGGATTTTTCGAAGCGAGCTCCCAGACCCATATCTCACTTGTGATATGGTCAGGTGTTAATCAGACTATCCGTTATCTGCTTGTCTATATTATATTACTATTTTGCTTTGATTAATACTCATTATGGAAATAAACTTGGCAATCACAATGGAAACAGGCTACTGGTCTGATCTATGGAGAAGCAAGCCTGCACATTGTAAGAATTCATGGTTTTAAAGGTCCAGTGTGTAGGATTCGTGGCGCATAGGTGGATAGTGGCTATTGCACTTCCTGTTTTAGCTACGGCAGACCTCGAGGGTCACCCGGACGCGCCGTAACGCGGACAGCTCGCGTACCCGCGCACGAACCGCGCGCTGCTACTGTATAAATAAAACGCGGTCCCGTTCACTGTTTTTTTTTTTCTTTTTGCATGAAAGCACACATTCCCGATCGTGTACCATGACAATCTACACATCAAATGAAACCTTACAGTCTCCTCTTTTTGACTATGCAATTCATTTCCCGGCACAATAATCAGTTCCCGAGCACATGGGGCTTTTATACGGAAAAGCACAAAACGAGGTTTGTTACTTAGCTTACCTTTGAAGGCAGGTCTAACTCAGTATTTCACCATAAGCTTGGTCTCAATCTGTCCGTAAGGATCCAGCGAATAAAATCCAGTAAAACAATTTAGTCCAAAACACGTGTTAGAGCCATTACAACGTGTGATCCGGCAACATGCTTGTCGTTGTTTACCCAAAACCACGAGCCTTGCCGAAGGCGAAGGCGGAGCCCAAATGTCCTTCTGCAGCTCTCGTATTCAAAATGGCTGCTTCTGTATGGGGAAGATCCCCCTTTTATGTGACTATATCTAAGTCCAAAAGAATACTTTGATTTCATGATGGAAGTGAAAAGGCTTGGAAAACAATGTATTTTTTAATGGGAATCTTCAATTTCGGTAATTAATTGGTAAAAATCTTACACCCTGTCCCTTTAAGGGGCTATAAAACATCTATAAATAAGCAAATACAAGGGATATATGCTTAATGTCCTACTATGGAAAAAGCAAAAAAAATAACATCTGCATTGGAGACAAGAAAATAGCAGACCCTCCACTTAAGAAAATAGCAGACCCTCCCTCACATAGTGCACCTATAAATTTACATCAACATGTATTATCGTGACAGGCCTATCTGGTATTGCTTCGTGGTACCAGCCACGTACTCAAAATGCAATACTCGTATTACTTTTGGAAAAAGTGTCCATGTCCATCTCAAGTAAAAGTCTTTGTAAACATCTAAATCTCAGTGATGGGTAATCATCATTTCATTATTTGTTAAACTCTCAATGACACCAAAACACCACTTTTGCTTCATTTTCCCATGGGCTATTGACTCCTCAGCGGTTTATTGTTATCTCTTGCTTTATTATCAACTATTATTGAAGACTTATTTTTATGATAGTCTTTAAATCCAAATAATAAAAAGATATAATACATAAAAACAAAATAAATGAAATAAAAAAAACACCAATGCCAGGGATATTCTAACATCCTCTGCCAAGGTAAATAAAATTACTTCCAAGCTATTTCAACAAATCCAATTAAAATGCACCTGTTTTGGATCTTGTTTTCCAGCCTTGGATAAAAGTGTGATGGATTATCAAATCCTCCTCCAAAAAGTAAAAATAAAGATTTTTACTTTTAGCTTCAGTATTTTCAGTTTACAATCATCTTGACAAATCAATTCAAATGCCTTTAGTAGAATACAATGAAATTTCGCTCTCCAATTGTGTGCAAAACTTAATTTGTTATCTTGCTGTAATTGTTGGATTGTAAATTAAAGTACTAGCTTCAGAGGTGAAAAGCGTCAACCCTGATGCCAAACATGCCAATCTTTATTTTCAAATTGTCTTTCTATTCTTCTGGTAAATTTCAAATAAACTATTTGAATGGGAAAAAAATAATAATTGTGGGTGGCGCACAAGGTCAAAACTCTTGTCTTTCTGTATTTTATGGGAATAAAAAGATAAAAAGTCTTTCTCTGGAATCATCCAGACTTTTATAGGTGCATATATATAATAGTGCAGAGCTTTTCCCACTTCTGAATACTGGCACATACTGTATGAGGGCTACATGAAAAATAACATGCAGCACCATTCAAATAGGATCACAATCACCAGGAAGAGGTTCGCACTGGAGATGTTGACAAGACAAATGTTTGTTCATTGGGTTGTAATAATCTGTAATCAGAGCACAGCAAATGCCTTTTCCATCACACAGTTTTGTAGTGCAGCAATAGATGTGAAAAATTGCCTTAGGACTGTGATCAAACACAAGATCCCCATCATCTCAAAACGCCAGTATTAGAACATTTTGTAAACAGTCTTTATCTGCAATTGCTGTCTTCTTTTTTGACATGGTGAGGAAGAGACACCACCTCATGCCTCTTTTCCTTAAGGGGAAGTGGCTGGTAATTTTCTATAAGTCTGGCTCACAGTTTTTACACAAATACTGTTGACTTAAAGAATCAGACCTTTGAGACCAAAGTAGTTCCTCAAATAGCCGCAGAGACGGGCAGCGTCTCCCCAGAGTCACTGTGCATTCTACTTAGCTCATGGTGAGAAGCATTTGAGCAGCTTTGATGTACACCACACCACACTGTTTTTCTGAAGAGAGAATTAAGAAGAATCAAATGTAGTGTGTAAAACACTGCACCGACAGCTATAGCCCACTATATTCTGATGCCTATAAGATTACATTTTGAGAAGGGTCTGTTTATTTTCGTGTATGGTTCAATATGTTGAAGTATGTAAACAGTGTCAGATTTGAGGATATTGGATCTCGAATTGCCATATGGAAAAGCAGTTTATAAATTCATGGCTTTTGCCAAGCAAATAAAAGAGATTTCTTGTTTTGAAATGTATGCTTACTTGGAATAGCATTGACTTGATCCCTTTAGGGCTTGTAATGTTCTCTGTGACACAAACTCCTTTGTTATCTCCATTGTCCAGGGGCATTTTATTCAGGTTTCACTGGTATTTGATTATTATAGATATAGTTTTTGTTAATACATCATAAGCAAATTCTCAAAATACTGGATATTTGTACATTGCAGAAAATGCACCAAATAATAACAGGGCAGTGCTGTGGCCTGGACTTAGGCGTGTTGCTCTTTGTTTCTTCTACAACAAGCTCCTGTGACCAAACATGCCATTACCAGGGAGAAGAGAGTACATTACATTAATCTGACTAATGAGCTATCACAATGAATAAATAAATCCAGCAGAACAATCATGTATTTTAATAAGAAATGCTAAAGGCCACGCAGATGAAAAATTACCTCTCACAAGTGTGTGCCCGTAAAATAAATCTGACTTTCCCGCTTTGTTGACATGTGGGAGGCATGTGAAGTCCATTTAAATAATTGATCAGCAGAAAGTGCTGGGCAGAGCTTTGCTGATAAGCAAAAGAATAGGTTTTTGTGTTTGAATCACAGCATCCTATCGATCTGCTTTGAATAACGCTTAGTAGAAGAGTCCCAGTCCTAGGGATTATTTATGGATCCCTCTTGACCTTAGCATTTCCCTCGCAGATAGTGTTTAGAGCTATGAAATGAACTGCCAGACCAGCCCCTACACGTGCACTATAAATCTAACATTACAGCAATAGAGGGAGAGGGATTAGCACACACTATCTTTTATTGTCTTTAATAATAGAATCTTCATAAAAGGAAAAAATAGTTTGATCTTAAGCACTTATTTATTGTCACTTTATTATCTATACATTATATGACTGTATTTAGGACTCAGTGCTTATTTATTTGCATTGAACATTGTAATGGACTTTGTGTAACTGGCTTCTCAGCTGTAACCCCTACAGATTGGTTCTTTATTAAATAATGCTACTCAAATCACATGTCACTTATACATTTACAATCTAATTGGAGGCACTACTCATCAATACTTTTATATACATCATCTGTGAACATGTTTACATTGTTAAAGCCATTTTGTATTGATATTCCTGCAGCAGCAGCATCTGGAGACAAAGTGCCATATGCTTTGCAATAATAGTTTTGCTTTTAGTGGCTCCATAAATATTCTTGTATTGCTCCACAAAGAAATATATTGTGTTTCTTTTTTGTTATGTAATTCCCTGTGCCTGCTTTGCCTGCCTGTGCACACAATCTGCTGATTTCTGGGTCGAAGTGAAGATGCCCAGAAACAAAATGGCTTAAAGATTTGTTTTATAGAGTGGACTCGCTCTGCCCGCTGTGCCAAACTAATACACAGCACTTTGAGAGAGCAATCAAATAGAAATGGAAATTTGAGCGGCTTAAAGATGAGACTCATTTTTCCTTTAGCAACTGCAGCTCTTCAGCCCAAATGTGTGACATTCTGTTTCATCTGCTGGCTTCTGCTCGCCCTCTCTGTCTCTTATACACTGTTTACCATTTACTGCTGATGCCGGTGTATAAAGCAACTCTGTTCATATGACACAGTCACATACAAATAACATCCACTGAGATGACTGTTAAATACTTGTTTGTGCTACATCAAGGGTACGGTTTTATGAAACTTTAAGAAAACTTTTAACTTCCTCTGCATGCTGTATCTTTGAAGGTACAGTTCTTTCTGGAGTTTATTTAGAGCTATAAGGTGTTTGGTGTTTTAAAGCTACACCTTTCAACACCGGCTACAGAGGCAATAAATTCAAAGAACGTGGGAGCAGAGACAAAGAGAGAAGTGATGAAAGAGTTAGCACAGCCAACGGCACAGACGGGTGCAGGCTACCAGGGCGCACCCTGTGAACTACGGCTGCTAATGACACTGATGTGGGCACACATTCACCCCATGGATTTTAAATACTTTGCAGAATACAACAATGCAGAATATAGTACTTTTATTGTTCATTGCAAAGCATTATGCAAATGTAGTTAACACCGGGTACTTTTTCCATAAAAACGTTTTGATGAAAATATATTTTAATCAAATAATTACGTTTTTGGTTTTGATTTTTTTTTAAAATTGGTATGAATAGTAAAATGCACTGTTTTTATTGAATTACTTCATTTAATTAAACTTCCTGAGCCAAAATAGTTTTTAATCATGTACTCCAAGACTAAAAGGTTTTAGATAAATATTGAATTTTTCTCATATAAAGTTCTGAAATTGAATTATATTTGTAGATGAGATTTAAACATCAGTGTTGGTAAAATAACATACACACATAGTGTACATACATAAGATGGGATACTTTGTTTGTGAACTATTCAGTTTTTGTGTTAATTGCACAAATTTAAAGGGATATGCCACCCCCAGGTCAAACTTGGGCATCTCCCCACCGTCCAGAGACTAAAATAAGTGGTGGAAAGCGTTTTTCTGGTGACCCAGCCATTGTCCAGGTCTGTCAGCACTGACCGCAGCGGTAGCTGCAGCTACTCCGCGTTAGACTCCAGTCTAACGCGCTGACAGGGGAATCCCTGTTACGCACCAGGAAGGCAGTTCCCCTGTTACGCAGCGTGGTGTGTGCTTCGGCTGTGTTTTTCCGCACTGAAAAATAGTTCCCACCCAAAATTACGAAGTCAAGCTCTCCGTGTTGAATTGCACATTTATTTGCATTTGATATGAGCGCACTACACAGAAAGTAATTGGGAAAAGCATCGAGCAAATTAATTCCTTTTGGCCGAAATCTTTCTCTGGCGACGTTAGACTCCAGTCTAACGCGGAGTAGCTGCAGATACCGCGGCGGTCAGTGCTGACAGACCTGGACAATGGCTGGGTCACCAGAAAAACGCTTTCCACCACTTATTTTAGTCTCTGGACTGTGGGGAGATGCCCAAGTTTGACCTGGGGATGGCACATCCCTTTAAATTGTGATTTGAATTGTGATTTCATCACACAGCCCTATTGCAGTTCCTATAGACAGTTTGCCAAACTAACTACAATGTTTCAGAAAAACAGTGAAATCTTACAAGCTCACTTGCAACAGTTGTGTTCATAAATTACTGGGGCAGGGAAAGTGTGTGTGTGTGTGTTTGTGTGTGTGCGCGTGTGTGCGTGTGTGTGCGTGTTGATATGTCATAGTGGGGACGCAGCATTAGCAGTGGATTACAGGTGAACAGCAGGCTTTTGAACCTCTTCCTGTGATACCCTTTGAATGTGCTCATGCCTTTGAAGTGATGTCAGTTTTAAAATATCTCAACTCTTTTATGTTTAGCCATTGGTGTTTGAGTTCTGGCTTCTAATTTATTTATTTTTTTTATTTTTTTTTTTTAGTCTTGATAAGAGGATGACTACAGTCCACATCCGTCATGTGAAGTTGTGAACATGTGGGAACAGTCCTCTACATAACGAAGCAGGATTTGTTCAAACGCTGGGAGAAGGGAGGAGGGTGATTAAGCTGGAGATGAGGAGGTGAATGACGGGTGATTCTTGATTGACTGTTTGTGCACGGCAGCCCAAATGAACTGTACAGTATGTGTGCACCGCCAGCTCTTGATTGGTATGCCAGAGGAGAGGGCTAATTGTTCTCCCTGCTCCAATCCCAGGGCTCCCTTGATTTGGATTCATTTACCCTCTATTTTACCTCATTATGCAGGTCTGTGTTACTGCCAGCTTGTATATGAGCTATTTCGCATTGTTGAAATTGACTCACATAATTTAATTTAAAAAATCAAATGTTGTACTCTGCAACCTCTCAAATACAAAACAGGTGCAATTTTCGCCTGATACATTTGAAAGGTGAAAGATATTTTCAGTGAAATGAAATCAATTGCCTTAAATTTAATTTACAGAAAAATATCTAGCTGCCAGAGAATTTTATTGCTTTGTACAGGCGCCTCTCTGAAATGCCTTTTTTATTAATGCTTCATATTGCAACAGAAAAGCAAAAATCCCAAAGCCACCGTTGCCAAATGAGCTGTGCTTCCTTTCACCTTGTAAACAAATCAAATGTTGGGTGCAGTTGTGGGGGCATTTTATTTGGAGAAGTGCGGCAGTGTGTCAGCTCAGAGCAGGCAGATGGGGGAGGGGGGGTTGTGGAGCTGTAGTTCAGTAGGTCTCTAAGCCCAGGGATGAAAATGTTCTCTGATTTCTGATCCTGTGCTTGTGCCTCTGCTGAACACTACTGACAAATGCTGCTGTTTGCTATGGCATTCCAGAGGTGGTCCAATGTTGGCCCAAACCAAACACAGTGCATGCATATAGCTTTGATAGACCTGGAATACAGCCTCCACCTCTGTCTGTCCTGTTTTCTGTGTTCAAAAGTGCCATGCAAAGTCACTAGTCACTTTGTCTCACCATTTTTCAACATTTTACCCATACATTACATTGTTACCATTTTGGTTTGTCCTGTATCTCTCTATATTGGCTAAAAGGGATGTGTTCATGTGTGCAGTGTCATCATCATGATACATGTTATTTTATTTATTTATTTTTTAAGAGAATGTAGACTATGATTATTACAATGATTAGCCTAGGATTATTACTTGTCATTGATATTATTGATTTGCCTGTTTTTTCCATCCTCTCTGCCAGTGTGTGGCATGTGCCATGCAGCTTGGCAGATAATGGTGAGTGGGGCCCCTAAGGGCAGAACCCCACAAAGCCAGTAATGGCACTCAGTATGCACACAGGGCTCTGATTTAGAGTGAGAGGCATTTCTAATCTCTGGAGGTGTGAGCCATGTTCTGCACAGATTAGCGGACTCCTTCTTTGTGCTTCTTCTGTGATGATTACTGCCTTCATCAGCCATAACTGCTCCACAACATTTTCATCAGATTATGTAGAAGCAAGTAATAACTGCTGTTTGAGTGGCCCTGTTATAATTTGTGTGTAGAGGTAATAACATGTATACAATTTGTTATGTAGTTAGCTGTGCATTATGAATCAATGTTACTTGTTACTATCAAATATTGATTCTGACTGTTGTCGTTGCTCTACATTTGGGCCAATACAAATACCAACAACATGCAGTTTCTGTGTAGAATGTTGGACAATGAATATAACACAATACCAGTCTCTCATTCAATGTATTTTTGTTTGTGTTTATTTCATTTTACATTTGATATATTTACAGAAGACATCAAGTAAGATGCATGGAATTATTTAACAAAGAAAAATGTTAAATCACTCTTAAATAATTAAAAAGCATCGAATGAGAGGGTGTGTCCAAACACACTTGTAGTGTATGGCATATTAACCATGTGTGCCATTAAATAGCATCATGTGAATCAAATATCACATAATTCTGTACTATAAATAAGAACATACACTGGATATTAATGCAAGTATCTCTTACAAATAACGACTAGAAAATTGCCTTTTTATATGGGAAGGCCATATTCTTGAGCAGCTTGTTAGATATTCTATAGATTTAAGTGTATGGTATGAACTGAGCCAAGGCAGAGATACCGGCAGATAAGAGGCCCCAGTGCGGTAATATCTGAATATTTCCTTCTTTACCTGCATTCAACAGATAAGTCTCACAGACACACAGGCCAATCTGTTAGCGTGTGTATGCGCTTGTTCGTGATCGCCCGAGTCTTTGATGTTGACTTTATGATCCGGAGCATGACAGAAACAACATTATGTGCCGCTGCTGTTGCATCCTGGGATTGCCACTGAAAACACAGGCCAAGTACACCGTATCTACTCCCAGCTACCCAAGCCCTATTTCCTATTCCAACAAATGGACTCATTCCCATTAGAATTAGATGCAAACATTATCTTTAAATTGACAGTATCGCATGCTAATGGCGGCTGACTTGTGGTCACACTGTGCATCCCCTGGAGCGGTTATGGAGGTGTCTTAACTGCTTGAACGAAAAAGCCATTACAAGTTAAAATGCATCGATTTCAGAGACCAAATGTGACCACCCTGAGTTATGTGGGTGGTTTGCTAACACTGTTGTCAAACTAGCTTGAAAAAGAAATGTAGCTATACCACTATTACTGGCGGCACGGTAGCAGAGTGGTTAGCGCTCTTGCTTCACAGCAAGAAGGTTCCGGGTTCGATCCCCGGGTCGCCCAGACCTTTCTGTGTGTGTTCTGTGTGGAGTTTGCATGCATGGTCTGGGTTCGATCCCCGGGTCGCCCGAGCCTTTCTGTGTGGAGTTTGCATGTTCTCCCCGTGTCTGGGTGGGTTTCCTCCGGGTACTCCGGTTTCCCCCACCAACCCAAAACATGCACCATAGGTACCTCCAGCTTAGGTCCTGACCAAACCGAAGCAAGAAGATCATGGAGATGGTCCCCGGGCGCAGAAGTGTGCTGCCCACTGCTCCTAATATATGTATATATATATATAGGATGGGTTAAAATGCAGAGAAGAATTTCTCCAGTGTGAGATCAATAAAGTTCACTTCTTCTTCTTCTATTCTACATAAAAATACACAGATGATGTTTACTGTCCTTGTAGCACAAAGATTTTTATACTATTTCTTAGTTTAAGTTTATTTTCTAACCTGCATTAATATAATGTTATTTTTCTCATCACATACCTGGATTACTCAAACATGTGTGAATGAAACAAAACACAGCTCCGGGTATGTTTTTGAGGAGATTACAGCATTATTACATGGCTAAGAGTCAATGTTGCACAATATAGGACCTTTCAAACAAAATTAACCTATGGAAAAGTGGTGGCAGGTGAATGGTAGAAAGCTACAGTTGAAATGGAAACAGGATCTGGATTAGAAAGACTTTGATTGATGCTGTTGAGATATTCACCTAACAAGCCGAGCATGGCAGCTCTGTAAAGGATTTCTTTTGAACACAACTGACCAGGAGTTGTTAGCCCACGACTCGACACAAAGCAACAAACAGTCTGACAGCTGGCTAAGGGAAGATGAGACGTGAAGCCAAAGCAGCAGGCCTTTTAGCAGGTACTGTCTGTTCCCAGGCATCACAAGAAATAAAATAAAAAAAAATCATTCTCTCATTCTAGCATTTGTCTCAGCAAATTAAGGATTTTTTCTCTCTTAAAATAACAAATTAAGGCCACTGCACTTGCTGATCACATTCTGCTCTAATTTGGTCAATAGTTTTGTCTTTCTAATTTAAGCTTGCTCTCGTCATGCAAATGGGCTTATTAGGTCTGCAGTCAGGTTATTCTGGTTGAGACAAACAGTGGACAGTTATGGTATGTTATTTTTGGCTATTGATTTTCCTTACAAATCGCTTTAATTGTTTTGAATGTCCTTCCTCTGTTATAGGTCCTATATTATGCAAAATTGACTGTGGTGAGCTTTAAGCCATGTTAGGATGTTGTTACCTCATCAAAAACATACCTGGATGCATGTTTTGTTTCATTCACACATATTTGAGTTTGAGTTGTTATTAGTCTGTCTACATTTCCAAAGCTCAACATGCTCGGTTCCACCTTGTGATCTCATGAAGTGGTAGTTTTCAAGCTAACAGCTACATTTTAGCTTTTGTTCAGTAGGAATTGGCAATTCCGGGGCTGAAATTATCTAAATGATCTAGTGAAGGTGTATGGAGTTTAAAAACACAGTGGAGGATTTATTTTATTACTACATGGCATCACAAGGTAGAACTGAGTGTTTTCTGTTTGAGAGGAGAACCCAGATATGCAGGATATGTGTGTTAAACATGTGTGATGAAACGAAACACAACTCCAGGTATGTCTGTGATGAGGAAACAACATTATAACATAGATTAGAAAATAGAGCTGTTTTAAAATTGTCTGAACTTGAGATGTATACACTGTTTTCTGTACCTTTGGCTGCATGTTCTGGATTAGCCACTGCGTTAGTTACTGCAATAGTTACCACATTACTGTTGATAAGTTACAGTTAAGTCTGTCTAAGAAGGCTTGCCTCTCTTTACCACAGTATCCTTCATAATGACGGGTACATCTCCAGCGTGTTACAGAGTATCAAGTCAAACTAAATGATCTTGTCCTTGTGGCTCACCGAGGCTTCTGTCCTCTCACAGCGGACAAACGCAATCACAGGGATTGTGGACTAAATTGCCAATTGCCATTAATGTTGAATACGAACCCCGGCTAAGCTCGCAGTTGTGAAGGCTAATTGGACTCCAAATATAGCATAATAAACCCACGCTTTGCCCACACCACTGGTAGTCATGGTTATTGCTCCATGGGGACAGGCTCAGATGCCAACACCAGTCAGACTCATCAGCGAGCGACTTTTCCTCCGTTCGGGGTGTGTTTGCATGTGTTCCTGGCCTGTCAGTAGCGCACATCAGTGGTGGTAACAGGCAGTCCCAGTGGAGGGCAGAGTGACAGGTAGGTAATGATCAAAGAGGCCGTTTCCTGTGTTTCATGTTGGGCACAGAGAGAGACACAGCTGTACTGCCGCTTCCTCTGCTTTTTAATGGGCTCCGGGCGTCGCACAAACTCACTGCGCGCCCGTGCACACTGCCGCACAAAATTTACTCATTCGGAGCAACATCACATTAATAGCTGCAAACACATTCCCAGCACAGACTACTCAAATTCCAACCCGGAATCAAAATAAAATCATGTCCTGATGTCTAAGAACTTTGAAAAGAAGTTGCGAGAAGTTTAGGCATGTTTTTGTAAAGCATCAGTACATTTTTGTTATTGTTTGCGTTATTAATATTAAGCTTTGTGATCATTTGTGGTAATAGTAGTGTAACAATCCCAAGTCTTGGAACATTGCATCGGATCATCACATATAAATAAAATTATGTGAAGCCTTGACAATGCAATTAGAAAAACAAAGAAGATAGACAACATACCAACAGGCTATTTCTGTGCCAGAATATTGGGGAATGAACTAATTAATGGTTCCTAAGTACATATAAATTGAATACTATGGCTCCATCTTTAAAGTGTGCTGCTGATCTCAAGCTGTCAGCTCAGTTCCATCAGACTTTTATCAAATATCTTGCTGGAGGGGAAATGCAGCCTGAGCCACCTGGTTGTCTCGGTGACCCTCTCAGCCCACAGTGGCAGAGTTATCTGTAGCAGGCCAGTCACACGTATCTGCTGCTCCATCTTGTATCCACAGTCACCACTGCTTTGTGGACACTTTGTACTTTGTCAGCTTGTGCTGCCAGACTGGCCGTAATAACTTAAAGAGGGCTCTGATTGGTGGCTGCTGCCTGATCTCAGCCTGATCTCAGCTGATGTTGTGCTCTGTTATGTGCCTTTTGGTGATTTTGCTTTATTACTTGGAAGAGTGGATAAAATGTGTTTGGAAACATAGAATATACTTCAATTCTCATTTATAGCGCAATGGCCATGTCAGAGGCAAGACAACAAATGATCATCCTACTGAAGTACATTACAGAAAATGTATGTGCTCAAAATTACTTATATTTAAGAGTTGCAATGCCTGTATGTTTTATTTTTTTCCCACGCTGTCATAAATAAGAGAAAATATTAGTGCTGTCAAAAATATTGCACTATTAATGAGTTAACACAAAACAATTTTAATGCTGTAAAAAAAAAAATTATTGCAAGATTAGCACTCTTTGTGACCTAGTGAACAATTTTTTTCATAAACTGTGGCCACTGCTAGTATCGTTAGAAAAACTACGGGATACAGCTGTAAACAGGAAGGAAAACAATTTGTATGAAAGTGAAGTCCCTTTTTTATGTTGATAAGAGTATTAAAGATCCCATGACATGGTACTTCTTGATGCTTTTATATGGCTCCTTAATGGTTCCCTAATACTGTAAATGAATCCTTCTTCAAAATCAACACTCAGTGCATGAGAAACAGAGATAAGATGAGAAAGAGTAATTTTTCTCTCTCTGAACAGTCCATAATGGGCGTTGTTGCTTGAATGCAAATGAGGAGAAAAGAGATGGCCTATAGTAGAGGGTGGGGGTGTGGCCAAACTCTCCGCTCTCAGCTCTCAGCTGTGCGCTCTCTGATCCATTTCCGCGTTTTTGCACGAGATGAGAGGATGAGAAGAGATGAGAAGCGTTCCACTGAAAAATAAACACATTTCCACAGAAAATAAAATTAAACCACTGCTGTTCAAAGGTCCAGAGGCTCAGATAAAGGACTTCCCAGCCTAGAAACACTCGGACGTGCCTCCAGGCAAATATAAAAACGCATTTCACATTGCCTAGTGCATTCGCGGTCCAAACTCTCTGAGCGTGATTTACAGAAACGCTGAGTACAGACTGACGGGGGTGGAACTGCATTTGCATTTCTTTTTTCGATCTGACATCAATAAGGTGCCTTGTTCAAAATCGCCCGTTTGAGCTTTGATTTTTTCTAACGCAGAAAAGGATCGCAAATGCTCAGTTTAGACATTTCGCAACTTTTAACCATGGGGGGGGGGGGGGCCTAAACAGGGTAGGGGAGCTCACATTAACGTTCAAAAACCTCAGAAAGTGAAAATTTCATGCCATGGGACCTTTAAAGTGATGATTCAAAAGACAAAAATGTGTGATTAATTTGCAATTAATCGCAAGTTAACTATAACATTCTAGAGATTAATCACGATTATATATTTTATCGATTGACAGCACTAGAAAATATATCTTCTCCAGATCATAGTAGAGGATAGATTGTTAAAACTGGACAGTTTGCACATAAAATAAACCATACACAAAGGCTTTACTTGATCTTGAGCTCATTTGTGAATGTTCTGAAGACCAGAATCTTGTTACCACTTCAGAGCAAAGTTTTGTAAGGCTAGCTACTTACAGATTTATGTAATTTAATTTGACATAAATTAGCTCCAAAATTTTTTATCATTAGAGCTGATAAACATTGGCAGTTTGTGTCTGAAGAGATCAAATCATTTTATTCCTTTTTAAAGCAGCAGCATGCCTAATCCCTCTGATTAAGTTCCTGTTGGGTGGATAGTGCTTGAATGGTAAGCAGTAGTTTTGGCTTTGTTTTAGCTTGGTGCTTGCATTGTGATAGTGTAACACATGATAGCGAGAGCGCGTGTAGACAAACACTATTGAACCTCTGGCTGACCTGTCTGCACACACACACAGCCCTGGCTCTCAAAACCAGCAGTCTCTCTGAACAGGGCCACGCTTTTTCTGGCAAACACGGAAAGCTCCAAATGATTGATAGCCATTTGTTTTGCCTGCTTAATACAACATAAACTCCACAGCGATTTATCACTGCGCTGAGGGTTTTTCACGGTGCCTCTGCGAAGCCCACTAAATATAATTCATTTTGTGTGTGAGCTACGAGCCAAGCATTAATGTTAAATATTCATGTGGGTCCAGTCTAAATGATGTGGCCATTGGCACACAGTTAGAGCGCACTCGTGGATAGGAGAAAATGTCAGGCAGGCAATAAATGAAAGCAGCGATGCCGTATATTAGCCTGCCATTGTAAATTTACCATTGTTGTCATTTAGTATGGCCACTTAAAATGGATCTCTCTTCTAATCAATACTACCAGTAAAAAAAAATGCATATTGGTTTGTTGGCAATAATCTCCACTCATCATATTTGCTTATCTTTTAGTCATTGTTTGTATTTGTAGTCTATTTTGTACCTCATGAATGCTAAAAGAGAGTTTGGTGCTGTTTCTGAGCTGACTATCAAAGACGTTAACTTGACTCCCTTCTAAGTTGTGGCTGCTTTGCGAGCTCCTCTTGTCACGCTAAATCAATGCAGGTTGGGCTGCTGCTGATTTTATGGTTTGAATTGTGTTGACTATGACATCGGTCAAGCACCTTAATTTGGGAGATGTTTGAGCGACTTTCACAGGGCAGAGCTGCTGTTATTACAAATTGTTTTCAGCAATCATGTAGTACAACTGAAATGAAATCATTTATCCATTCATCATCTTCAGTTTAATAACATCAGCCATAAGGTTCGCCAGCAGGGACAACCTCTCACACTCACACTCATCAACTTCTGCCAGTGCTTTGTCTCACAGTCAAATCTGCACCTGTAATATTGTTGATCATTTGCATAGATGGACAACAAAGTCTATGTTTTCACATGTATTAGGCTCGTTGCTTGTATTTTGATGAAATATTAAAGGTGCATTATGTAACTTCTAAGGTGGATTGTGCTCTACTTGCTTGTCTCAAGGGAGATGTTATTTCTTTACCAGACATGTTTCACAGTAAGACATATTGTACAAGCATCTCCTTTGCATTTGTTCAGTTAGTTGTTTTGTAGCTCAAAAACATGATTTCTTACCTTGTGCAGGCTTGCTTCTTATTTCTATACTGTAATAATACTGGAATAATGAAGGGAAAACAATAATATCTCAGTTGAGCCAAGCAGGTGGCAGACCCTTTACCAGAAAAGTTACACAAATAATAATACATTAAAGGGATATTCCAGGATTTTTGACATGGGGGCTCATTTCCGAGTTAGCCAGAGTGCTGCAGAGATGTGGAGACACTTTTTAGCGAATTTCATGCAGTCCTTCCAGCTGCAGAGTTTTCAGTTGCTAGGCTAGTGCAAGTCAATGGTAAATGGTAGCCTGATTTTAATCAGGCTTACCCAGTCCATAGTGCACCCAAAAACAAGTCAACTATAACGCCAGACTGTCGATGCAAATGTCTGTGTTGATGGAACAATTTTAGAAATAGAATCAACCTTGTACTTTAAAGGATTTATGTCCTTATGCAACAGCGCATTTTTTCCCCGATCTAGCTAGGCATGGGCGGAGTGATATCACCTTGCAGTTAGGTTTCCAGCTGTTTTTTGTTTACCTTCAGCTGTCGTCATTAGCCGTAGCAGTACAGTACAGTAGCAGGGCAGTAGCCTGCCCTGTTCTACACTCCAGACATGGCCACGTTTGGAGGTCTCCCCGGCCGTTTCCCAATTCACCGACGGCACGCTTGTGAGTGTGCACTCGGTCTGTCGTCGAGACGGCACACACTCGCTCTGTCCTTAGTGCACTACGTTTCTCACATGGCCGTCTGCGAAATGGAACAGGTCCCGCCTCAGCTCAATGAGCCGGGTGGTCTGCTCCTTGTTCCCTAAAGACAAAAATATTATACTATTGCGACTAGTAATACTTGGAATTGGGACATGGTCAATGTTCCCCCTAATTTTTAATGTGTCTGAGCAAACACATAACTCCACATCCGAAATGAACCCCCCGCGCGGCTCGCACTTTGTAGATATAAAAAAATGACCCCGCGGCTGAATAAAAAGCGGAGATCCGCTAAAAGCTCTTTCATCCCTGATTTACAGTGCGCTGCACAAGTTTTCTTGTGCGCTGAGAATGTGCGAACAGTGCGCAGCTTAGAGTAAACGCTGGACATGGCGATACTGTAGAATATCCAGCATTACAACAGCAAAGGAAATATAGAAGTGTAAGGGGAAAAGCATGTGAGCGGTAATACAGGTGCCGTGAACTATGCCGTTACGGCTACCGTCACACATGTGTAGCGTAGTTTATGAAGAGTTTCATGTAGCATAGTTGTAGGTGAGGTGAACCAGTACGTAACCGTATATTTTATAGTGACGTCGCAACTCTCACTTGTGGATGTCGCTGGCGAGTCGGTCTTTGTAGTCATATATCCTCCCGCGCTGTGCATGCTGGGGCTTTTAAGTGTGCGAAGAGTGCATGTTTGCACGCTTGGTCCACGCCCCGATTTCCATGGAAAAGACGGTGCCGTTCAGGGCTTGTCTCGACGGTGCAGGGAGAAAAAAATGAATGGAACGGCGCTTGTCGCGCCGGATATGACGCATATCCCGTTCCAAGGACGCTCACAAGTGTGCCGTCGGTGAATTGGGAAACGGCCCCCGATGCTTGGAATATACAGACGAAGAGTTGAGAGAGGTGGATGTTGAAAGGGCAGAACGCGAGAGAGTATCAGTGAGTTAGCCCCCGCTACAGCTACAGAAAACCGGGTTGTTGCATTGTTCGTTGGAATGAACCATCAATGCGGGGCTGTCTTTTCAGTTCCGTGCTCAACATGAATGTTCACAGGCTAGCAACAACTTTATGAGCAAGCTTGGGTAAAAAAGGTACAAACCTGTTCTTCATCACGGGATCTTGCGCTTGGATGGTATTGCAGTGGTTGTCAGACTAGCCTTTCCAAGGGATTTGGTGTAGTAGTCTGGTCCGAAATGATCACTGCAAATCTTCAGTTTATGTAGCGTCTCCACCGGTGTGTTGATGTCTAAGCCAGCAGCTACAAGCCACAGTCGCGTCCTTTCTCGATCGTGCACCGGAAAGCTGTGAAAACTTTGTGGTGCCCACCTGCGGGCTTTATTTGTACATTTTCTAAATGCACAGTGAAACACCATTTTGCCCGGTAGTTCCTTTAAAATTCACCTCTTCACTCTGTGGTCTTCCCTACTACGACTTTTCTCGCTTCTCTGTTTACGTGATTGGTCACTTCACAACCAACTAGAGTAAAGTAAAATTCCGCTGCTGCTGCGAAGCTAGTCCCTCAGATATGGAATGATTCATACTATTCGCAGTCAGTTTGATTTCAAAAATTACTCAATCAACATATATTTACATCGACAGTCTGTCATTATAATTGACTTGTTTTGGGTGCACTATGGTGTGGGTAAGCCTGATTTAAATCCGGCTACTATTTACCATTGACTTGCGCTAGCCTAGCATCTGAAAACTCTACAGCTGGAAGGACTGCATGAAATTCGCTAAAAAGTGTCTCCACATCTCTGCAGCACTCTGGCTAACTCGGAAATGAGCCCCCATGTCAAAAATCCTGGAATATCCCTTTAACTTCTATACTCACTAAACAAGATACAAGACTAAACAAGGATTTGAGTTAATGTAATGACAATTTTATTTATTTTCCATTAAAAAATACACATTTTACTGCTATTAAGTATTTACTTCTGGAAGTGACAGTTATTAGGTGAAGTGTTCTGTTTTTGTTTTTTTCTTGTAGTGTAATTAAATGTATTTAGTGTTGAGTATATGGACTGTAAGCCAAACATATTCATGAATGTGTCATTACTGGATATAGTCATGTTCACTTACATGCTATACTCTAAATATTATTTGTTAATAATATAGTCTGAGTATGCTCTCTATGTAAACCTGCATGGAAAACTGGATGGAAAGGGCAAAATATAATGGTACATGGAGTATCCATTAGGGAGTGGAGTGGAGAGCGTAATGTGTGCCGTGTATCATTTGGGTGGAGTAGTGAATGTTAAATGGCCACATATTGACAGACACACTTGAGCAGAATTCATTTTTATCAAACACACTCACATTTTCAGTCAGACTAATGAGGCCTAGGGCTGGAGATGGTTCCATCAAGGAACTTCCCTCCTCCTCGCTCATACTCTTGGTCTCTTCTCTCTATCTCAGTCTACCCCCCCCCCCCTCTCTCTCTCTCTCTCTCACCCTCACCCTCTCTTTCTCTCTCACTCCTGGGTTGCCTCTCTTCTTTCAAACATGCACCTGATTGATAGCTGTGATTTGCCTGAGAAAAGGGAAATGGGAAATTGAAAAATAGTGAAAGAAGATTGGAAATAACACACTGATTATAAACTGTGCTGCAGAAACAAAGGGCCTTCCTGCTGCTTTTTTTCTTATTACTGAGGACGCAGGTGTGTGTCTGACAGGTGCCTGATTGAGCCGCATAAAAGACATTACAAACTGCAAACAAATGGCTGTGTTTAGCGTCCCAGGCCGCAGTTAACATTTTGGGCTGATAGATGTGATTATGAGTATATGAGCACTGGCACAAACGGGCACAGGTGTTAGCTACCGCCGCGCACAAACAACGCCATGTTATTGTTGTGCTCAGTATAATCTATCTATACAATTAATGGTATGCCATCTGCAGGGTCATCAGTGCTGGGGCTGGTTTTTAATACGCCTCATATTGTAATAATGAGATCTCTCTGCTGGAGACATGTACACTGATTCATCATTGTGCATAAGAAAAGCGGGTAATTTTTCACACTGTAAAAGATGAAAACAACAACTGGAGTGCTTTAAAAATCACTGATTTACAAAATAACCTAAATTTCCTCGATGCTACAATTATTTATTCTTTCCATATTCAGACTCTAAAAATGTGCATTTGAATCAGCAGAAAATAAAATGATTTGTGTTTCTCATTAGCCTTGGTTGACTGAAGACTTGGAGCTTTAAATCTTGCAGCTCCAGACAGTGGGCAGTGGTGCACCAGCTGTCTGTTGACCTAACTGAACCTCCTCTTAGCCCCTCTGACCAGCCGCGGTATGTGGGCAGGCTGTGCCCATGACAGGGCTGTCATAACTGTCTCCTAATGTGCTAATTATCTCTCACACACGCTTGCACAACACGGACACAATGTAAAAACAGTGAGTAAGCAGATAAGTTGTTTTTTCAGTAGATCAGAATCAAAAGAGGCATCATGAACTACATACAGTATCTCAATGAAGAATAACTATAGGATGTTTAAAGTAAATAAAGATGTTTTGAGTAGATGACTGTGTTGGCAGTTGACTATACTGGACATGCAGATATATTTCATATTTTATATTGTAATTAATTAGATACAAACAAAAGATTTAGGTTTTAACAATAGTTTAAGACCTCTGTATGTGATGGTGAAAAATTGTAATTTCAACGTATGGCATTATGTTCATGAAAACAGGCCACCAGGCCAAGTTACAGGTCATGAACTCAAACAGCTGGTGAACTTCCCAACGGAATAGTTAGTGCACCTTTAAGTCAGACATTAGTAACCCTGTAACAAAATGTCACATCAGTGATGATGTTCAATAGTATTAATGGCAAAAGGAGAAAGTCAATTAATGTTAACTGGACAAAAGTTTATTTGGTCGAATACGTTTTGCAGCTCATCCAAGCTGCTTCTTCAGTTCTTAAGCTATGAGCTATAATATGTCGGTCAGCCAAGGGTTACGTTTATTGTTACGTTTATTGTCATTTAGTGCAGCCTGCTTTGGTTATACATCACAATGACGTCTTACTGCTCTTAAGTCTGCTCTCCATCAGCCGGTCTTGTTAGCATAGCAGAGTGGATGAGTGTGCCTTATAGGTAAAGGTAATCTTTGTCCCTTCCAGCTAATGCACTTTAGATCGTGTAATTGTTTTCATAAGATACATTATTCCTTATTTTGTTAATTTGGCACAATGCAATTATATATTAATAATTTCTTTTAAACACCATTGTTAGTTACAGTATATATATGTTTGTTGTATTTTGTCTATACATCACGTAAAAGTAGCTGAGATGGAGCGATGTATTCTAAACACATGCAGAATACTGAAGTTATATTACATTTGGACTAATGTCCCCAAAATGAGGCAAGAATCACCAGTTCCTATAATACTATGATCAGTGGGAATTCAGAAAGATTGTAACTTGTATTTTTATAGCAACTAATTAGCCGCATTCAAGGGTTATATTTAGTCTATGGAGAAAGAACATGCGTGTACTCTTGTGTATCCCATCAGGATTAATTTGTTAGCCAGCCTTCTGGGGACAAATATCAGACAGCTCCCAGTTGTGTTAGTGACAGGTGGTGGTGGATTAAGACAAAAATGACATGTAATGAAAGAAGGGGTTACTTATATCTAATAGTATTACTTTAAATTTAAAGTTTGTTTATGGGTACTGGTTCTATGGGGACTGTGTGTGGCCTATTGACTGATGCATACATTTATACAGAAGGTGCAGCCAGTTTCAAGGTTGACCTTGTCATTAAAATGTTGTGATATCAATACTTTGTGGAATTTTAAGCTAAGTATTGACTGAACTGATTCTCTAATATGCAATCATGTTTTTATTGCAAGATTTAGGTTGTATTCACACCTGCCTAACTGGTTCATTTAAAACGAACCAGAGTTTGTTTGCTCCTTTGATTCGGACCTTTTGGGCTGGTGTGAATAAAAACCAAAAATCTCGATCCCGAGCAAACAAGCGAACCGAGACCGATCAAAAGCTCAGTCTCGGCACGGTACCATTCGAACCCTGGTGCGGTTCTTTTGAGGTGAGAATGTAGACCGGACTCGATCTGACACAGTTGGCTTTTTGTACTTAACGAGCTCCCGTCGTATCTCAAGCATTATGGGAAACCGAGGCTTACCAGACACCAGACAATCAGCAGAGTGCAACCATTCAGCGAGGAGGATAGGCTACGTTTTGCGTGAAGAGCATGAAGAGTCACAACTTGATGTGCGCACATGAGCGTTGTCCTCCGTAGCCGTCTTGCGTGTCTTCGTCGTTTGGAAATTAATTGTACAATTGTGTAAACTTCACGATGCTGCTCAAACATTTGTGCGAACTGTAAAAACTGTGCAAACCAAATCGCTATGACTACATTGAATACAGCACGCAACACCATGATTCTCCTCCTTCAGTTGTTTGGACACGGCGCTTTGACACTGCTCATTTCTGTCCAATGGCTGAATGACCTCAGCACACATGGTTTTGTTTACAGATGTTGGTCCACTTACAAAAAAAGTACAGTGTGAAAGTGAACCACACCAAAATAAAAAATAAAAATAAATAAAAATTTGGTCCGACCCAAGCAAGTGAACTATCAGACTTCCCTGGTGTGAATACGCCCTTAGTTTAGTTTAGTCCTTATTTGAATGGAGGAGGGTGCAGATATTAAGCTCAGGTTTTGTCAACAAATGTTTTTTTTTCCTGAATAACTGAACAAATTTGAATAACTGAAACCAATTTTGAGATGGTGTCCTGTCAAGATTACCACAGTGTGAGAAATTCTCATTTTTAATCAACTGAAGAAGCTACTTGGATGAGTGGAGAAATGCATTCACTTTAAAATCTTTTGTCCTTCCTTTGCTACGGACCCGACCTGGATGACTGAGGGATTAAATCAAAAAGAACATGTAATGCATTAACGTAATAATATCCCTAATCTTTAAAGCCAATTTATTGTTGTTTACGTCTTACCATTGGACTGCAAGTTTCTTCTCAAACCAAGTCTTTGATAGTTTTTTTTTTTTTTTTTTTTGAAGCAGCTAACCTCAGAAGTGTCCCATGTTTATTGGGGCTACTCTGCAGGAGCTCATTTGTCCATGTGACTTCCTCGGAGGGAAAAGTTTGAAGCCCACCTCTGATCCATCTAATTAAATGAAAACTCAGTGAGCTCTATGCAGTCAGACAGCCCAGCGCACACACACACGCACACGCACACACACACACACACACACACACACACACACACACACATACATATAAAGGTATAACTGATGTGAATCTCCATGGGGGACTACACATCATGCTGCAGTATCGTGTCCTCTGGTGCAGTGCTATCACAAAGTATGCTGACACACAACACGGTGCGGATCATGAGCATAAATAAGCAAGGGAATGTTTTACCTGAAAAGAGGAGCATTAATTCAAAGGCATCACGCTAGTACTGAAAGAATGTTGCCTCATTAGTGTTACCCCACTGCTTTCTACAGCAGCTGAGATGGTGTGAGCGAGAGAATGAGCCAGTCTACCAGTAGTCAGACTCTCCCGAGATCTTGCATTTGCCTCTGTGACTAAAAAGTGCACATTATTATGCTTCCATTGTGGCAACCGATGGGCTGAACAAAGACGCTTGAATACCAGAACGCTCAGAGTCCTCACATCTTTGACAAATGCGCAGCCAAAAATTTATGGCTTCACAATGAGCGTTTCCAGCAGGAAATTTAGCATTGTTGTAGACTCAAGACCCCCAAAAATGAAATCACTTCTTTGCCTTTGCCCCTTAAAACGAAGAGAATGGAATTTGGGGGATGGAAAAAGAAGCAGGGGTGAGGAGACAAGGACAGACACTATTAGGAGGACGCCCTTGTGATTGACAGATTGGTGCATGGGATGCGTTCACAAGCACACGCCATCACAAGCGGTTCCCTCAGAAATCTGTCTATCACCGCTGTCTAAGCTGAGCGACAGCCATGACATCTAATCACAGGCGAGCTGGCACCTCATAACTCCTGCCTAATGTGCTGCAGGTACAGGAGGAGGAAGGGGCACGCGCAGCCATGCACTATTTATAGCCCGTTCAGGGGCCACCAGCAGGAAGTAGATCACACCGAGGGGTTAGGGAAGATGTCACTACACTGTATCAGCAATGTTTAGATAGGTCTCCCTTGACAAGATTAAGCACCTCTGAGCCCAGGTATAAAGGCGAGATGTTTTCTAGGTTGCACTGGGCTTTTCCTGACAAGTAACATCAAATGAGGGCAGATATAGTGCATATACAAGATGATAATGAGCTATTTACATAATGTTGCTACAACACCATAATTACCTGGCAATTAAACCAACTCAAAAGCCTCATTACAGGCTGTCCTGAGGGCTACGTGGACTGGGATGTGCGTTCAAGCTTGATATCCACTTTTAGACCAGCTACTAGGTTTTTGGCAAATCACTTCTAGCTGTTTGATATAGTGTATAGTTTAAGGCATTAGCAAAGATTGTCACGTGCACGTACACCACATCAACTTGAAACTAAATGGTGACTAAAACTAAAACAAAATCTGGACCAGGACAAGAACAGGACCAAACCAGGATTAAACCATGACCAAATCAAGCATGAAGAGTATACCCTTATTACTAGTTAAGTTACAAAATATCGCACTTATAAACTGAGGCTATTTCAAAGATATTAATATATGAAGGTGTTAAAACATACTGGCATTGTTAGAACATTACTACATGTGTTGCATTATCGCCAAACTGTAAGAGGACATTTTGTGATGAAAATTTGTGACACGTCCAATTATCACAAAAAGTTTGGAATTGCACATTATAACATATTGAGTTAGGTTTTGTTGCATGCCTGTGGACCCTGTTAGAAATTTGTTCACTATCAGGTGTGATTTGTCACCTATACTTTTTGTCCTGAGGGAATCGCTGACACATAGAAAATGCACAAAGGAGTACACAAGGACATGTGTCATACCTTGCACCCTTATTACGCCAGCAATGACAAGTCAGACAAGCAGTCACTTCCCCAGTCTGCCGAGAGACCCATTGCTCTGAGTTACAATAGTCGAAGAAACTCGAAAGTCTGTCTGAATGTCAATATAATAAAAAATGGCTTGTGAGAAATAAAACTGCACTGAAGGTGGGTGTAATGTATGTGTGTGAATGTGCGTGCAGCGTTGTTTATGAATAGCGCACAATGAATGATGGGAGCTCTCCCAAGGGTAACAGGCCCCTGAGCGCTGCTATGGGGACTTGGGAACATGCCAGTCTCCCATGCCCCGTGAGGAGATGCCAGCTCCGGTGGGCACCGTTCCGAATGGGTGCTCTCTCTTCCCTTCCAGGATCTACGTGTGGGCTCCCAGGGGAGAGTCGCCAGGCAGTGGCTGCACCAGAATGGACCTGGGCTGGAATCTCAATCAGGAACAAGCATAAAAACCAAAAGTCCACAGCACCCCATTCTCACACATACACACATACAGTATATACCCACCTCTGAGCCTTTCTGCAATAATATCGCACTAGGGGAAATTGAGAAAAGGCCTCATTATGTCTGGGCTGGTGTACACCTGCCGGAAAAATGGAAGAAATTACCACTTGATGATGCCTTTTGTATTCATCTTAATTACTCTGAAATTGCATATGGTGCGTAATGAATTTGAACGTGCACATTATTGCGATGTATTTGAGGGATATGCTGTGTGCTTGCATCCTGTCTTCTCACAAGCTGTCTTCTTCTTCTCTTTTTTCTGCCCTGTTCCTGTCCGTGTCTGCGCTGCTACAGGAGCTGCTGAAATCGTGACAGGTACGCCGCTTCATTTCTCTTCCCTTTCCTACCTGCTGTTCATTTGGAAGTGCTGCTTTCTGTCTGTTTCTGTTGATTTGCTGTCCGTTCCAACTGCTGTTCATCTGTGCGTATTTACATGAAATACGCCGCCTGTGTGTTGCAACTCCACTGTAGGAAGATGCAGGCATCTATCTGCACACAAGCAGTTGTTTTTGTTAGTTATAAATCAACTATTTGTGGGTATTGCCTGCTGTTCCATTCCTGTGTGTGTGTGTGTGTGTGTGTGTGTGTGTGAGTACATCCCCTCAATGTCAGCTCCAGTGACACCTCATCACGCTATGTCTTCACTTCTTCATTAATAATGTCATTTGTGTTTCTCACTAATTAATAATTACATGTTCTAGTAACTAATCATCACACACTCCACACTCGATTTTAATCTTCAGGTGTCTATCTCTCATATAATGTCTGTTTTCAATATTACTGCCCACACATTATATACTGGTAATGTTCTTAAATACATAGTGTACAAAATAGGAATAAAAATAATGTATTATTAAAATAAGCTCAAAGGCTCAGTTAATTTTCATGTGTAAAATGAGTGATTTATAACAAAATGTCACAACACTGCTGCTGATAAAAGGAGAAGTTCAATTTGTCAACTGGACAAAGTTTGTTTGGTTGAAAATGTTTCGCCGCTCATCCGAGAGGCTTCGTCAGCTCTGGCCCCACGAGGACGAAGCCTCTCGGATGAGCGGCGAAACGTTTTCAACCAAACAAACTTTGTCCAGTTGACAAATTGAACTTCTCCTTTTATCATGGATTCTACCTGGACGACTGAGGGACTTTTCACGCAACACTGCTGCTGTTACTTAATTAACTTTAATGACATTTTTACTTTTGCTATAGTATCTTTTTAAGATAAGATAAGATACGACTTTATTGATCTCACACAGGAGAAATTCACTTTAGCTCCACATTAGCTCCAGGCAGTTTAGTGCAAAGAAAGTTAGAACAAAAAAAGTGCATACAGACAAGATAAGTAATAGTTATAAAAAAAAAAGTAAATAAGAGAATATAGAAAAAATTGCACGTTTGGACTATATAGTGGAGTTTTTTAAGGTGTAAAGGTAATGTAAAGCCTTATTTTCATTGAAGAAATGTACAAAGAGTAGTATTTTCCCATCCCAGTAATATCCATTATAGTGGTATAACCAGTTTCAATGCTCTAATTCATTTCCAGGTAAGTCATCCCTTAGTTTTCTTAATGTCCTCTCTCTATATCATAATGTAGGTTACAGACACCGTGTATGTGTAAACATCATGACACTAAAAGCTTCATAAAGGTATGCACCATGATGATGCAGCACAAGAGGAGCTTTATTAACCTTTACAAAAGCAGGCTAATTAGAAAGCTAATACTGTGTTTGTTTAGTTTTATTCCAAAAAATGGGGACTTTTTTACCTACTTACCTTGAAAACAGAAAGCTTTCTTCTATTAGAATGGTCTTATTTTCTTGTTGTAATGTAGGCCCCATTATTACACAAACAGATGTACTGATTTTCTATGATTGCATGGCTTTGAAGAATAGCCGAGATGGTCAAATTAGTGGGTATGAAATTTGTCAAACCTTCCCCACGTCAAGGTTCTGAGAGAAATGGCAGCGCACTAATTATACCCCAGGACTGAACCTTCTTATGTTCTAACATCCTTTAAAAGCATTTCATCATGAGGATCAGGGTTTAATGACTGAGCAGCAGAAAGATGTGTTGCACTAAAAAGCTAGCATCAGAGAGAGCCCGTCGCTGCGGAAACTTCTATTGTTAACGACTGACTGTAGATGTTCCTTGAAAGGATTCGGCCGCTGCAGACAGGGGTAACTCCAGGGAGATATGGCGGCGCTGCTGTCCTGCTTTCACTGCCCGCTTTCATGTCTTTTGATGCGAAAATAAGAAAGAGAAAAGTTCAAAGGTGCCCAAGTCCACACCAGAAAGGTACCCCAAGTATTCAAGGAGGCAGACAAATTCTATTCAATAAAGGTCCAAATGTGGGTTTGACTGGCTGTGTTTTGCATGTGATGAAGAGCAGATTGTACATCCCCTTAGCGTTCCAGAGTTCTGAGGACCAAACTCTTTCATTCATATGTTGTGATGGCAACACATGGGAGAGGGGGCACTTTGCTCTTCCAGACAGCTGCTGGACTGAGTGAGAATTTATCAGCCAGTCATCTGTACCATTCCTTGCTCGCCTGCCCGCTCCTCTCCCTCACCAAGCCCCATCCAACGCCCAGAATTAATGACTGCCTCTCCTCATTTGCACCCAATCATGACCGGGATGCTGAGGCAATTGAAAATGTTTACTCCAATTGCAAAAACCCTCCATGTTGCACAAAGTGGCTTGTTTTCTCTTTGATGGGATTGCTAATCACAGCGACGTTATTTATGTGTGTTTTGAATTGGAGATGAGCCTAGACTTGGGATATTGGAGGGCTACCAACCTTGCTTGGGGCTGCTAAACCTTATGGAGAATTTATCTTTTTGCATTCCCTTTTCTCACAGCCCAACAGATTGGGAGCAAAATAACCTTGCTTTGAGGCTGCTCTATGTTGCTGTTATGACTGCCAAATATTTTACTTTTACAGCAGTGAATAAAAAGACATCAAACAGCTCCACAATGCTTTCGCTTTATTACAAATTGTAGGCTTTACAAGATAACTATTCTCAATAAAAGAGTTACAGCTTGCTCTTAATTTCAAAATATTAATCATGAAAAACAGATCAATTGTAAGACTCTTATCTACTTTAAAAAAAAAAAGTAGAACAAGCCAGAAAGCAAGAAAATAAAATTCCTTGGTTTTAATCAACAGTGGATAAAAGTGAATAGGAACGCATGCATACGATCACATATTCAGTAGGTGGTAGGTATGGGACACCTCTCATTAGTCAGTGCCAAACACAAGCCAAGGAGATAATAAGTTTGACCCTTAGATGCCATTAAGCGTGAGGAGGTGAGCCCTAAATGATGCGAGTCCATCACTGTCAAAGCCACCGCGCTGCCACTGTTTGTCTTTCAAACATCCACTGAGTGATGAAGGTGCCAAACAAGGGCCCAGTGTGTGTGTGGCCCAGTTTCTCTAAGTAGCGCTGGTCTACAGGTGTGGGGGGCCTTTTTACTGGTGTGTACTCCATTATAAAATGTGTTTTTTATACTAGGGATGGTGCAGTATCAGAAGAAACATGATTTAACCATTATTCATGATTATTGACACCATGCCAAGATTTTAGGGCATTATAAGAACCACAGGAGGAAACATGGAGTCAGTGGGATGTAGATTTAGGAGAGACTGCACAGTTTAATCTGGCTTTTCACTTCCGAAAATGCTGTTGACTAGTACTTCTCTGTCTACATAATATACATATACATTGTGTAATAATTGTGTTCTGTTAATTTTCTAGATGATTTGGTCAAAATTTGAAAAACAGTGAAATCTTTCATTCACTTTCATTCACATTGAGTAATACATCACAGTTTCGCTGCTACATATATGTAACAAAATATAATTACTTTTTACTTTTTTTGGAATACAGATTTAATTTAAATGGCATATTCACAAATAATTTCCTATAGTCACAGTGATCTGAATAATCACATTTATTGATTAAAGATGACCTATTCTGTACCCGATACTATTTCAAACTCTGATACTTTGAAACAAGCTTGATTTTGACATAATACAAAATCTCCTGACAATTATCATGACAATACAATTTGATATTGTGACATTCCTATTTGGTCTACACAAATACAGTGTGGCTTCATTTGGGCTTTACGTCAGTCCTATGTTAAGTTCTCAACTAGTTGAATGTCTGTCTTGTTACTCATGGTGCTTTGTCCTGAGCCTAAACCTTGGCAGGAGAGTGAAAAGAAATAGGTTGTTCATTGCATCAGACAGGTCTTCAGAGCTTTTCTCTACAGGAGGTTAATTTCTTATTGCTTTCCACATTCGGAGGGTTCATTCTAAATCATGCTAGTTTGCTGTCTATTCCCATTATCCCTATTTGAAAATGTAGGTGTTTTTTTCTTCCCACTTTGTAAATGTCAGAATGGAATAGAGGTGTCTGACAACTCAGGCATGCAAATGGGCTTTTGATGTTTTCTTGGGGCTGTGGCTGCATGTTGTTACTTTGGTGTGAATCTGTGGTATTAAAACATTTTCCTTTTTTCACTCCTGCCAGATAAACAAGGGGGGAAACAAGGGGAAACAAAGCTGGTCTTTTTGTGCTGGGGTTTGCTGTAAGGTGTAAGTTAAGATGACAAGGTCCAGTGCCTGTCTGTAGCAAGAATGGCCGTGTTCAAAGAGAGCGTAGAGCACTTTTATTTCTGTAGCCACACACACCAGCGCCAACACACTGACTGAGTACACAGTGGTCACATGGAAGCTCAGATGGAGGGCTCTGATAAAGCTTAACCAAAAACAGCATCTCGCCCGTCTCCTCCTTTGCACCTCCCTGCCCAGATCCACTGCTCCACACTTTCTTACACTCTCTCTTTGTCTCCGTTTTGTCCTTTGCTTTATTCTTACCTTCGTGGGCAGCCAAGCTTACAGCCCATCTGGCACTGACTCACAGGGCCCACTCTGAGCTTGGGGGGGATCAATAGCGACAAACATTGCACATGGCTCTTATAATAAAAGGATTAGATTCAGCGGAAAATAATGTACACAGTCTATTCACACGTCCTTTCAGCGTGAATATTTGATGTTTCTGATTGTTCATACATATCAAGCAGCAGGACATGGACCAGTGTTTCCCAAACAGGGCAAGAACCCCTGCAGTACTGTATGTGAGAGGTGAAAATAAAATGAAATAGTATTTGAATTTCAAAAATGCATAACTACACCGAAATACCCTTAACACATAGTTTGTTAGAAAAGATTCAGGCCTTGGAACTACTCAGTTAATCATGTAACTACTAAACATAAACCCTTAATTAAATAGTTATTAAGCCTGGGTCATTGTTAATAAAATATTTATTAATTTTGAATAAAATCTTTATTCATGTTTAGTAAGGCAAATTAAGAGTTATTATAAAGTCTAACCAATTTATTTGTGAGGTAAAGCTTGGAGGTACTTGAGAAAAAAGGTTGGGAATCACTGATATAGGGTAGGTGCACAATCACCGCTTAAAAACTGATTCTTAACTGGGACTAAATCCAGAACTAAACCAGGACTAGACCAGAACTAAACCAGCAGAAGTAAATCAGGACTAGAACAGGGCCAAACCAAGTCTTCATCAGGACCAAACAAGGGCAAGTGTGCACACCCCATGTTTGATTTTGTTTATTTGTTGTTTTGTTATTTGTTTGTTTGTTTGTTTGTTTCAAGTGGACGGTCAGAACCTGGCAACGGACAATGTGACTGTGATTGAGGGAGAGACAGCCACCATCAGCTGCAGAGTCCGAGACAATGACGACTCAGTGATCCAGCTCCTCAACCCCAACAGACAGACCATCTACTTCAAAGACTACAGACGTGAGTGACCAGCCCCAAAACACTGCACAATGGGACAAGAAAACACAACTTTGATTATCTACATTAAACAGATTCTATACTGCATAAGAAATTAATAGTTTATTGCAAATAAATCATCAATAATCAATAATCAATAAAGGTCCCATGGCATGAAATTTTCACTTTCTGAGGTTTTTGAACGTTAATGTGAGCTCCCCTACCCTGTTTAGCCCCTCCCTCGGGGGAAAGGTTTCCACCCCCCGTCTGGATGTCCAGCCCGTCTCTGGAAATCACACCCAGAGAATTTGGACCTCAAACGAGCTGCAAAATGCTAGATGCATTTTTTTATTTGTCTGGGGACACGTGAGAGTGTTTCCAGGCTCGGATGTCCTTTCCGAGCCTCCGAACCTCTGAAACAGCAGTGGTTTAATTTTATTTTCTGTGGAAATGTGTTTATTTTTAATGGGACGCGTCTCATATCTTTCTAAGTGCTTAAAACGCGGAAGTGGGTGACAGCGCACCGCTAATCCAGGAAACAGTGGTGTATTTGGCCACACCCCCACCCGCTGCACTGGCCTGTCTCTGTCCTCCTCATTTGCATTCAAGCAACAACGCCCAGAATAAAGCGTTTCAGAGACATATTTATGACTCTGACTGTCTTCATGAGGCTATCTCATGCAATGAGGCTTGATTTTGGAGAAGGATTCATTTACAGTATTAGGGAACCACTAAGGCGCCATATAAAAACATCAAGAAGTACCATGTCATGGGATCTTTAAAGATGCACTGTGTAATCTTTCTGGTTGAGGGTTCATCACTTTTTTTTCTGTATGGTTATGTTCTTGATATTCTTAGTACGTTCCACGTATGGCATTAAACTTATTTATCCATCCATGGAGACAATTAGGCGGCATCACCAGGCCAAGTTATCTATAGAGTAAAAATGCAGGTTTCAAGGTATTTTTGAGCAATAAAAACATACAGTATAATTGAATATACTGAATGTTCGGGGGCAGTGGTGGAACGCAACAAAGTAAAGTAGTTAAGTTAGGTTAAGGCTGAGGGGTTTATTAACAACAAATAAAAACAGAAAAAATTGTCAATTCAGTTGTTTCTGTAGAACAAAATTTAGCACAAATCTTTATCAAAATGAGAACACTTTATTAGATCTCAAGCTATGCAAAATACTTTTACCTTTTACTCTGTAAGTATATTTTTATACAGGTACTTTAATACTTTTACGTAAACAGATTTTCTCATGTGATACTTTTACTTGAGATACTCTAGTATCTGTACTTTAATTTAAGTAACAACATTTGGGTACTTAGTACTTCTTCCATCATATTCGAAATATTCTAAGCAAAGCAATATCTATGGAGACAAGCAAGATGAACCAGCTACCAGAAAAGTTACGCAATACACCCATAAATACTGTAAAATGTGTTACTCAGTATGTCAAAATGCAAAGTTTATTCTGTTAATTATATTTTTTTCTAACTAATAATGAATAGCAAGTAAAATACAGCAAAGGATTGGGCACATAATAATTCCACTGAAATATTAAAAGGTCTGAGAATGTCAGTTAAATTTTTTTTTAAAAGGAACAAGAAGACAGTTTTTAAAAAGACAGAATTTTAAAATACAAAATGAAAAAGAAATATTTAGTCCAGGCCTAGGCACATATCTGTATTAAATTTTGTATTGCTACAGATTGATTCAATCATGTGTGAAATGTTTTGTTGTGATTATGTGACAGTTTAACCAATTTAGTAAATCTTTGTATTCAATTGTCCATGCAAACTTAATACCTTACGTCCTTGACTCTTTTGGCTCATTTTCACAAGTCATTAAGCCCAGAAAACACTGAGATTAATATGAGATACTTCACAGTGCCTCCGTAATGGGAGCAGTTTGGCGTCCTTGTCACTGTTCGATTTTACGATAATCTGGTAGATTAGGATATTGAACATTATGCTTATGCATGAGCATATGTGCTACTTTTAGCCTGAGTTTTCTTGTTTTTTTTTTTTTTTTTACTTGTTTGTGACTGGGACAGACGCCAAGACTCAAGGTGAATGAGGACCTTCCTTATTTCAGTCTCCATCACATCGCAGCTGTTCCTTGCCACTGCAGCCTGTGACGTCTTTTCCACTTCCACTTTCAAAAGTAAAAGATTTAAAGGGACAGTGTGTAAGATTTTTACCCATTAATTACTGAAATTGAAGATACCCATTCAAAAATACATTGTCTTCCAAGCCTTTTCACTTCCATCATGAAATCAAAATATTATTTTGGACTTAGATATAGTCACATAAAAGGGGGATCTTCCCCATATAGAGGCAGCCATTTTGAATACGAGAGCCGCAGAAGGACATTTGGGCTCATCCTTCGCCTAGCCTCCTGCTAGCAGCTGCTCAGCCGCTGCTAGCCTCCTGCTAGCAGCGGCTCCCACTCCCTCAGGCAGCGCGCCTGAGGGAGTGGAGGAGAGGAGAGAAGGGGAGGGGGGAACGGGGGAGCCTCGTGGTTTTGACAAGCATGCTGCCGGATCAGACGTCGTAATGGATCTAACACATGTTTTGGACTAAATTGTTTTACTGGATTTTATTCGCTGGATCCTTACGGACAAGTTTATGGTGAAATACAGAGTTTGACCTGTGCAAAGCATTCTAAGGTAAGCTAACCTCGTTTTGTGCTTTTCTGTATAAAAGCCCCATGTGCTCGGGGACTGATTGTTGTGCAGGGAAATGAATTGCATAGTCAAAAAGAGGAGACTGTAAGGTTTCATTTGATGTGTAGAGTGTCATGGTAGATGATCAGGAATGTGTGTTTTCATGCGAAAAGAAAAAAAAAAAGTGACCGCGGGGCCGCGTTTTATTTATATCGTAGTTCGCACAGCGCCGGGTGCGCGCAACAACGCGAGCTGTCTGCGGTACGGCGCGCCCGTGTGACCCTTGAGGTCTGCCGTAGCCAAAAGAGGAAGTGGAATAGCGATATCCACCTATGCGCCACGAATCCTACACACTGTACCTTTAAAAAAGAAATTAAAATGAGAATTTAAGTGAGGAATGCAGGTTTAAGGGATCTAGTGGCACCATATCTGTAATATTTGTTTTGGAAAAGACGTGATAATTTAAATGAAACACAACAGTGAATAATTAAGTCTGTCATCCTTGTAACAATCAATATCAGCCTTATTTTCCCCCCACAACATTAGTCATTCAGCCTTTTATTTGTAGTGAGCCACTCCATATGCGTTTTAAAATAGACTGTGTCGTTTTGCTCTGCCTTAATCAATGAAGTGCTACTGCCAATTACCAACACAAAAGCTTTGGTTTATCTACAATTAGATCGGTCTTTATGGCAGCTCGGTGACAGCAGCAGTAGCGTTGTTTGACTCTGGCTCCTGTGTGTTGTCCTGTGGGGGGGTCCGACTGCTATTCTGGGCTGTGTTCCTGGAGGACTCATATCTGTGTGGGACCCCCCTCCGCCCGTGGCATTGTTAGCTGTCAACAGGCCTGCTCTACACAGCGCGCCACATCTTTATGTACAAGGAAGTAAACAGCAGCTACACCAGAACGCGAGCTGGAGACAAGAACAGAGATGCTGATTCACACACACAAGTAACTAGAGCTAACAGATCCACTGACACACAACAACTCCATGCTCCAAATAAAAATGCACTATGTGGTACAGGTACAGGTCAAGTTGCTTAGACACAATCAGTGAATGAGATGTACAACAATGGAGCATAACATGAAGTCATTTACACACGTTATTATCGTTTGGAGATTTGGACAGCAACAAACCATTCATTTGTATGTCAAAAAATATATTTGGCTTGTACTATTTCGAACGATTACTTCTATATACATATACTGTCAAAATTAAAGCGTCCATATTACGCAATTTTCTGATCTAAGTTATAATGTTGTTTCTTCATCAAAAACATACCCAGAGTTGTGTTTTGTTTTATTCACGCATGTTTAACAGACAAACCCTGTCATGTCCTGTGATGTGATGTCATGTGTTAATACAGGAAGTGCTTCATTGCATTTTTAAATTCCATACACCTTCACTAGAATCATTTGGATAATATCAGCTCTGGAAATGCCGATCTCTAATGAACAAAAGCTAAAAGGTAGCTGTTAACATGAAAACTACAGCTTCATGACATCACAGACTAATAACGCAGGATTATTCAAACATGTGTTAATGAAACAAAACACAACTCATGGCCATTCTAATATGACTAAAAGCTCACAATAGCCAATTTTGCATAAAACAGTACCTCTAACCTGTAGAGAAAGTACAACATAGACCTAACATTATTTATTAGTAAAGTGTTTTCAAAGCCGCTGTGGTTGTGGTTAGACAAGTAGCATTGGTCCAGGTTTTGCAGGGTAGAACAGGCCTCATATCATTCTGCTCAGAAGTTAATTAATTGTATTTTTGATTGCACTCTTCTTGTAATTGAGTATTACTTCACATCATAATTATAAATTTGATTAATTGCACAACCATAATCTCTAAGTGAAAGTGTACATTTAAGACCTGCACACACATCCAAATTGGGAACTTGACCAGGACTAAACCAGGTCTAGAACAGGATCTATCACAGTCAACTTCAGGCATAAACTGGGCACAAACCAGGATGTAACCAGGACAACTGTGAACACACCTTAAAGCAGTGAACACACCTTATTATGGATGACTTAGGTGTGTAAGTAATGCTGTATGAGTCTGTATGGAGGGCAGATGGTCTAATAAACAATAATACTTCTCACATACACTTTATTTAAATATAAATGTTATTTGAAAAATCAGTTTTATTAACTGGTATATTGACTTGTAAAAACAATACATTTCAGTTTTTCAGGTTGTTCTACAAATGAAAAGTTCAATTGCAAAAACAGATAGCTCTGTTTAGAAAAATTGGCAAAAAAATCTATTTCTTTTTGTTTGCATTAGGGATGCAAATTATCGATTAATTCATTAATTGATAGTTGATTGACCTTATCGATCGATTAACGATTAACTGATAAGCGGCGTTTTTCACCTGAATTTTAGTGTTTCAATAGGGTCTTTAAGAATATAAGCTATAGAGAGAAGAGAAGTGACTTTATTGATCTCACACTGGAGAAATTCTTCTTTGCATTTTAACCCATCCTAAATATATATATACATATATATATATATATATATATATATATATATATATATATATATATATATATTAGGAGCAGTGGGCAGCACACACATTAGGGCGCCCGGGGACCATCTCCATGATCTTCTTGCTTCGGTTTGGTCAGGACCTAAGCTGGAGGTACCTATGGTGCATGTTTTGGGTTGATGGGGGAAACCGGAGTGCCCGGAGAAAACCCATCCAGACACGGGGAGAAACATGCAAACTCCACACAGAACACACACAGAAAGTCCTGGGCGACCCGGGGGATCGAACCCGGAACCTTCTTGCTGTGAAGCAAGAGCGCTAACCACTCAGCTACCATGCCACCAACCCCCTATAGCAGGGGTCTTCAACGTTTTTCAGGCCAGGGACCCCCAAACCGATGGCGAACTGGGCCAGGGACCCCCTACTATATATACGGCATAGAATTGTGTTTTATATTAAATTGAGCTTAGTGTCATATATAAACATTGCTACTCTGTTATGGTACATAACACATAACACACAGGAAATAATACACAGGTTAATACTGTATTTTACACTATAAAATATAAAATTATAGTATTTTAAAGTGAAATCAAAAGATTTCGCGACCCCCCTGCAGTACCTCCGCGACCTATAGTATACATAACACTGAGTCATAAATATATCATAGTATTATTATATTGTATATTCCTCAATTAATTATTCCTTAGTAAAAAGCAGACAAATGTATTGATGCTGAATAACAAAATACAGTAATCCCTCGCTCTATCGTGGTTCGCAGATTTTTTATTTTTTTTTCTTCAAATTTTTTTTTATAGTGTAACATTGTGTTCTGTCCTGATTGGCTAAGAGACTAGACCAGGACTAAACGTGGACTGGACCAGGTCTAGACCAGAACTAAACCAGGTCTGGACCAGGCATGGACCAGGTCTGGACCTGGACTGGGCCGCTGCGTGCCGCTGCTGGTTTTGTGCGGCTGGTTTGTGGCTCGGGGTCCGAGCCGCGGGTTAGCCGCGCGAAGCTCGGGGCCCGGGCCGATCTCGCCTCGCATGTACACCCGGGGCTGCTGAGCAGTGCCGTTGGCGCCTGCGGCCGGCTGTGAGTCAAGCTTGGCGCAGCGCGATGCGCGGTTGCCTTGTTTCGTGAAGGTGCGCGTGTCCGCGATTAGCGATTAATTACAATTAATGCATATTGTTCGACCAATGTCTTAATCGACAATTAATTGTTAATCGATTAACTGTTGACATCCCTAATTTGCATGTTTTACAGACATTATCAAGGACAAAAATGTTTTATTTTCATCAGTAAAATACACTTATGTTTTGAAAACATTTAAGATGACTTAATTTGAATTGCACTTATCTGTATTTACAAATTGATTCTTCAAATGTTTCTCTTATTCTGGTGCTGAGATTGATTTTAGCATTTGTCTTGTGGATCTCCATACTTTATCATCTGTTAGATAAAAGTGTTCACAGACTGGTGGTGCCGGGTGTGGTGTGGCTGCTGTTATGTGCCAAGCCAGTTAGTGAAAAGTTGTTGTATTTAACTGTGGCCTTTATGTGCTGTACCAAGGTCAACCAACTGTGAGTGGTCAGTGAAACAAAGGCTCAGTATTGGCTCACAACTCTTTGTCTGTTCAACATGTGTTAGGCACAGACTGCGACGTGGACTCACAGGCTGCACTTGTTTGTGTAGCTCTTCTCAGCTTTCAACTTTCATATTTGTAGTAGGCCTGTCACGATAATTACTATATTGATTTATCATTCAATATATGAAAGCTGGTACATTTATATATCTTCAATATATTATACCAGTATTTATCATGTTCACATTTTCGTTGCACTACTGGGAGACTTTTGGTTATTTTTATTATTTTTTTTGGATTTATAATAACATTTAAACTGTAAAAGGTTGAACTTTTATGACTAATTATAGATGCAAACTAAGTGCTAGAGTGTTTCATTGTACTATTTTTTATTGCAGCTCATGATTTTTAACAATATTGTAGATTTTGAATAGTTTAAATCTGCTGTCTGGGTTTTTGTATCATTGTATAAATTATTTTCAGTATTATTGTTTCCATCTACATTTACTTATATCACACTTCAGATTTTGTTTTGTGACAGGCCTAATTTTTATTTAATCGTAAAATATTGGTATTGTAAAGGTTTCAATAATAATGCTGCATACATGACATGTTATTTTAGCATTAATACCTTATACCCCTTTCGATAAGACTGTAAAATAACTACCTGTACACTTAATCAGCCTTAATAAAGAAAGAAAGGAGAAAAACTTAGTTTATAATGAACAAACACTTTAATAAGATTGATTGTGGAATTCTTAATTAAATAGCTACTAAGCCTTAATTAACACTCTTAACCTCTAATTAGTTACTGCACCAAAATAATCACTAAACTATTAATAAACTATTTGTTCAGTATGACGAAGTCCTTATCATGCTTTATAAGGGTAATTATGGTATAGTTATTATTAAATATACCCCTGATGTAATGGACATTTTCTTCTGAGCTTGGGCTAGCTTAGAAGCAAATTGACTAGGGTGCAGTAGGCTGTCACATCATGTCAGTATGTCAAACTGCAGAGCTTTATGGAGACAGATACTCAGCCCTTTTCACTTGTCTACAATAGTGAGGCTACTGCTACTTGGCATTAGCACAGGTGTAGTTGATCTGCACAGCACATCTCTGACTTTCATATGCCTCTTTCATAATACAGGTGGTGAGTATCATGCTGATGTAGCTTTATGACCTGTAGTAGTGATTAGGATGCTCAAGTCTAAAGCGCAATGGCAACACGTCTCTTTGCACTTAAGAAACAGACAGAGCATAAGTCTGTCTAGCTTAAAAAGCCAAAAGAAGACTTGATGAAATGTCAAGTCAAAACATCAAAAATACCCCCAATCAAACCAGCCCAAGCTGTTTATGTAAAAGAGCGCTCAAGGAGAAGGCTGACCCAAATCAAAAAGTCAGACAGACATCTAACCCACTTTGACAGCATTAAAGAAAATACCATCCACTAAGGCATTAGTATACAGCTTCTGAGCCTGGCGGACTTAGAGGCTGGGCCCTCTCAACACTGATTTAATTCATTATGTATGTTTGAATGCCTCTTCTTTTCCTGGAATATGTTAGCTTGTTGCAGCCATCCATGACCAGTAGCAGCCCATTTTAAGTTCCTGGACTTTCCCAGCTTGTTAGGAGTCCTCATGAGCACTCTTCACACTTTCCCATGTCTGTGAGTGCTCTGTGGACTGTAAAGCTACTTTATAAATCAACTTGTATGAATCATTTTGAAACTCACTTTTCTTTTACTCAATTAAGGAGAAAGCACACAAAAGGGCAGCACTCCACTGCTCCTCTCCAAGCTTGTTCTCATTTTTCTTTGCTGTTTTCTCTCTCTCACCTCTGCTGCTCGTCTGGCAGTGTCTCTTCTCCATGTCCCTCCCTGGCCTCACTGTCTCTGCCTGTATGCCCACAGCTCTGAAGGACGCCCGGTTCCAGCTGGTGAATTTCTCTGACAACGAGCTGCGGGTGTCTCTGTCCAATGTGTCACTCTCGGACGAGGGCCGCTACGTGTGCCAGCTCTACACTGATCCTCCTCAGGAAGCCTACGCAGACATCACTGTCTTGGGTAGGTGCAAGGTTGCTTGTGGAAGTGCAAACAGCAGTGTCTCCTCCACACAGGCTCTTCATTGTTTCCACTCACTGTTTCAATATGGGTATATTCAGTGAATATGGGGAATACTGTAGATATCTTTGGTTTAGCTCTTGCAACTGAAACAAAGTGTCAGCCAATTAGGTCCTTGTGATGCTCAACGGCAAAGTCAGTACGAAAAGGAGCAGATGCTGAAGCGGATGGCTCCACCCGTATCGGTCCTGGCAGCTGTGTTGACTCTGTGAATCCCGGTGAATGTTGACTTGGCTGCTCCAAATGAGTCTCCATTGAGAGTCAGCTGTGGTACACTTTGATGCTTTGCAATGAAATGACTCTAGTTAAGCTTTATTATACATGCAGACATCCTGGGGGATTGAAAGGAATTAAAAGCACTTTAAGTAATTACTGGAGATGTACAATTGAAACATAGCTGCAGTATTTCTGAACCAAGGGTTGCCATGAAGAGTCCTTGAAATAAACACCCTGCTGACTTTCTGCTGGAGAGTGTGAGTGAGAGGGGTACAGCCTGTTATGCAGCAATGTCACAGGAGCGATGAGGGATCGCTCAGCCCAGTCTGTGCTGTGGACTTTTATATATGATTAAAATGTACCAACTACATCAGCGCCAGAGTACCATATTCATTTGTTGGAGTGTTGGCAACATTTAATTTCCTGCCCCAAAAACATATTTCCATAAGGAAAACAGGAATTTAAATTATGTTATGTTTGGAAATTCTATGTGGTGTTAGCTGAACAGTGTATATTATGGCTGTATATTGTATATGGCTATATACTAGTGTATATTCAGGGCTCTCAAGTCTCACGCATTGAGAGTGTGACACACACAATTCGACGCGCCACACATGGCATTTCTCACATTTTTTTATTTTTTTTATTTTTATTTTTTTGTGCCCAGAAAATCGGTCTGTGTGGCTCAGTTTATGCAGGCACCGCGCGTTTTCAGCGAAAAAAACATCCCCGGAAAAAAATCTCAGATATCAGGCGCCGCGCCCTTTTCAGCCAATCAGAAAATAGATTGTTCTGTTGTTGGGCAGACTGTTGACAGTGCAGTGCGCGCTCAGTGATAAGGACAGCTACTGAACAGGAGGAGATGATAAAACAAACTGAGAACCATCAAAACATTTACAAGTCTCACGCATTGACACGGCAATTGACACAGAAATTACGCAGTCTCACGCACGACCCCGCTCAAAACTTGAGAGCCCTGTATATTATACACTTTATATTCCTATAAAATAAACCACAAAATAACCTAAACTTATTGAAAAATTAAGACAGCTAATCTTTGTAAGCTTATGATAGTTTGTGTGTGATTTGTGTGGTGGTCAGTATTTTTCTGACAGTTTGTGCCTTTTATTTGGGACAGTCCCGCCGGGCAGCCCAATCATCGAGAGCCGGGAGGACCTGGTGAGCGAGGGCAACGAGACAGAGCTCACCTGCACGGCCATGGGCAGTAAGCCAGCCGCCTCCATTCGATGGATGAAAGGGGAGGAGGAACTGACAGGTCAGTGCAGTAACAGCCTGTTGCAGTTTGCCTCACATGCTCTGACTCTGTCCACTTCCTTTATCCTCCATCTCTACAAGTTTCTTATGTGGACCAAAAGTACAGCTCCTAGCTCCTATACTTGTACTACCATTATGTTGACCGACATGTTCAGAACACTGCCAAGCGGAAAGTAGTTCCACCAATCTTTTAATGTTTTTTTTTTTTTTAACAGTTTTAGTTTATAGCTTACTATTTCTTCATATCAATTATTAATTATTTTATGTTTCTGTGAGATAGTATTTTGTCACTGTAATATGTAATGCATGCGTATGTAGTAAATTATCGATTAATTCATTAATTGATAGATGATTGACCTTATCGATCGATTAACGATTAACTGATAAGCGGCGTTTTTCACCTGAATTTTAGTGTTTCAATAGGGTCTTTAAAAATATAAGCTATAGTATACATAACACTGAGTCATAAAATGCGTGAAGAGTCCCTCAGTCGTCCAGGTAGAATCCATGATAAAAGGAGAAATTAAATTTGTCAACTGGACAAAGTTTGTTTGGTCGAAAACGTTTCGCCGCTCATCCGAGAGGCTTCGTCAGCTCTGGTTCTAGTGCTGGTTAGACCCTGTTTATATCTAGCTGCAGGGAGGAGCTCCCTACACTGAAATAGCTCTGAAACTATCTCAACTAATCTGTCTCTTTTGTATTACGAATTCCTCTGGCGTCTAGTATTAGCATATCTATTCAGCCCTAGGAGGCGCTCACTACACTGAAATAGCTCTGAAACTATCTCCACTAATCTGTCTCTTTGTTTTTCAAATTTCTCTGGCATCTAGTTTAGCCTCCCTATTCAAGCCTAATGACCCTCTCCACCCCTCTGCCCTGGCTTGTCTGTCCTAATGTTACTTTGTCTGTTTTGACTTGGTTTGAGAATCGAATTATAAATGGGAGACAAGTTATGTCTAACTCCCCCATTTCTCTTTTTTGACAAAAATTGCCTCTTCTTCTCTATTCTTTTGAGGACAGTGAGGTTCAGATCTTAGCCAGGGAAATTATGATTTGAAAGGGCAGTTAAAGAGGCAATTTTTGTCGAGTCGAGCGCAGCGCGGTTGCCTTGTTTCGTGACCACGCGGGTGCGCATGTCCCAGATTAGCGATGAATTACAAGTAATGCATTTTGTTCGACTAACGTCTTAATCGACAATTAATCGTTAATCGATTAATTGTTGACATCCCTAGTATGTAGATGTATGTGTGTCAAGGTGAGGTATGGCTGTCAGCTTCATAATGTGCTAAAATCCTTCACACTTCTTATTTGTAATTAGAGAGATTAAATACTCACTCACTGCCTTTACTCCTACCAAGGGGAGATATTTACTTCTTCATAAACATTTAAAGTGGCCATCCAAAGTGTTGTTACACTGTATATATGGATAGGATTGATCGGAGGGGATTCATTTGGCTTGTCTAGAGATGAAATATTTAGACAAGACTGAATGTGAAGCTAAATGCCATCTGTGCCTCCAGTGCTCCCCGCAGGAGTCAAAGTCGATTTGTGTTGGGAAGTTGTTGATGGTTGTGTAAGGGAGAGTGAGACAACAGGACGGTTGGATCAGCAAAATGCCACTGACACGCTGAGAGGGCTAATCCATAACGGCAGTGGCTACATAAAAGCTGGTCCAAGTGTCCTGGCCCCCCGTACCCTGGAAACACAAATCACTACTCATTATGCATGTTTCAAACTATTCATTAGCTCATCCACGCTTCAAGTTTAAAGGTGCACATCTCATCATTGTTACACAATCTCTCTGATCATGTTTGTCTCTTGTTTCAGTGCACTGCCAAGGCCAGTCCTTAATAGCCAAAAGGAAATGTGCTAGCTAATTTAAACATACTTGCAAACATGCAGAGAGCTTTAGCAGCCATTTATCATGCTGGCAGGTTCAGGCCTACAGGGTTTGGGCTGAGAGACTGCAAGGTGGGAAAAAGGCAAAGAAATAGCAAAGAAATTATATTAAAGATGCTCTCTTGTTTATTAAGGTATATTATATGTATTAGGCTACAAACAAGGTTAATAATTAATGAAGATTTACTACACAAGTTACTGTAAAGAATACACTCTCCAAAATACTACTACAGTGGTACCTCACCTTACGAAATTAATTCGTTCCAGAAGTGGTTTCGTAACGTGAAAAATTCGTAAGTTGAGTAGCTATTTCAATGGAAAAAGCCTGATTCGTTCCAAGGCCCCGATCCAAGTTTTTTTTTTTTATAGTGTAACTTTTTTTATAGTGTAACATTGTGTTCTGCGTGTTTCTCACATTTGTCTCTCGTTTAAACACTCAAACTTTCATAGATTTTCAACAAAATGTATTAACAGTGAAGTGTGGAAGGGGGAGGGGGGAGAAAACCTAAACACAGCTCAAAGCTGTCTGTCTCTTCCGGGTAGCTCGAGCAGTTTGGTGCGTTTAAGCAAAGTTTATCCGTGTGTTTGGTGTGTCATCTCTTATTTTTGATCAACAATGTGGTTACTCAACCTGGACTACTTGTTGCTGTTGTGCTCTCTCGCGTACTCTTTGAGTCATGAGACAAATGAACCGAGTGCGCTCCGGGGAGGAGCCCTCCCGCGGATTACCTTTAGCCGGGATATTTTACTTCAACTCCGGTTCTCCACGAATGTCGTGCCTCCTCCAGACATTCCACCGGAGCTCCACAAGACGACTGCCAGACCGGGGCGCCGCAAACGGGGAAAACGAGGTGGAATACACCGGAGACTCAAACACTTGTCTCTACAGGACCGCCGCAGGCTACCTGCCCTGCCTTCCATCCTGCTGGGTAACGCACAGTCCGCACCAAGCTCGATGAGCTGGAAGCTTGGGTCACGGTCAGGCAGGAGATTAAGAATGCCTGATTACTTGTCTTCACGGAATCCTGGCTCAACGAATCGGACCAAGATGAGGATCTGTCTCTGAGCGGCTTTGGGACTCCGCTCAGACTGGATCGCGACAGGGAAGTAACCAGCAAGACTCGTGGAGTGGTGGAGTGTGCTGCTACATCAATGAAAGGTACTGTAAAACTGTTGTTGTGCGGGAGAGGATCTGTACTCCAGACACTGAACTTTTATCAGTCTCTCTTCGGCCCTTTTACCTGCCACGTGAGTTCCACCAGCTGTTTTTTACTATTGTGTATGTGCACTCCCGGGCTGCCGCTGCACAGCTGATTGGTGATGTCACGCACCGGCTCGACACAATCTGCCCCGATGCCCCAAAGTTTATTCTGGGGGACTTCAATCCCACGAACGCATGCAAGAGCCACGGTGGTCTAGACCTGACACACGTGTCAGAGCGCAGTCTTCTCCCCCCTCCTCCTTCCCCCTACACTTCATTATTAATACATTTTGTTGAAAATCTATGAAAGTTTGAGTGTTTAAACGAGAGACAAATGTGAGAAAAGTTTAAATTCAGTCTGAGAAAAGCGTATAATGTGTGTGGCTGAGCGCGCATTATTAGAATTTTTGAGATTTCGCGTTTCGTAACTTGAATTTTCTTTCGTATCTAGAGACAAAAATTTACCGTGAAGGCGTTTCGTAAATTGAAATTTTCGTTTGTTGGGTCATTCGTAAGGTGAGGTACCACTGTACCTGCTTTTTACAAACTTAAACAGCACTAGTTCTAGTTCATATTAAACTAATTGCAGTAGTCCAAAGGTATTCCTCAGTTTCTCACACTGTCCATGTATGATCAAAGGAGAAGTTCAATTTGTCAACTGGACAAAGTTTGTTTGGTTGAAAACGTTTCGCTGCTCATCCGAGAGGCTTCGTCAGCTTTGAACTTCTCCTTTGATCATGGATTCTACCTGGACGACTGAGGGACTTTTCACGTGTCCATGTATGCTAATTATTCACTCTTAAGGTCGTTTTCACACCTGCCTTGTTTGGTTCGTTTAAAACGAACCAGAGTTCGTTTGCTCCTTTGATTCGCACCTTTTGGGCTGGTGTGAATAAAAAACAAAAATCTCGATCCGGAGCAAACAAGCGGACCGAGACCACCTAAAAAGGTCGGTCTCGGTCCGGTTCCATACGAACTCTGGTGCAGTTCGTTTGAGGTGAGAATGCAGACCGGACTCGATCCGACACAAGTTGGCTTTTTGTACTTAACAAGTTCCCGTCGTATCTCAAGCATTATGGGAAACCGAGGCTGACGAAACGAAACAAAACGAAACAAAACGAAACTTACGAGGCTTACTTACGTTTTGCGTGAAGAGCAAGAGTCACAACTTGATGCGCGCACGTGCGCTGTCCTCCGTAGCCGTCTTGCCCTGTGACTTCATCGTTTGGAAATTGATTGTAAAATAGTGTAAACCTCACGATGCTGCTCAAACATTTGTGAGAACTGTAAAAACTGAGCAAACCATATCGCTAAGGCTAGATTGAAAACAGCACGTAACACCGTTATTCTCCTCCTTCCGGGTTTGGACACGGCGTTTCGACAGGGCTCATTTTTGTGAGCCAAAATGGCTGAGCGACCTCAGCACACGTGCTTTTGTTTGTAGATGTTAGTTCGCTTGGGGAAAAACTGCAGTGTGAAAGCGAACCGCACCAAAATAAAAAAAAATTAAAAAAAACATTTGGTCCGGACCAAAGCAAGTGAACTATCAGACTTTCCTGGTGTGAAAACGACCTAATAAGTTTATAAGGACTTTTCACAACTTTTAGAGTGCCTTTTGCCATCTTGGTAAAACTAACAATAACTAGCATGCTAACACCATATTCCTGGTATTTGGAAAATAAAGTACTCTGTAATTAGATGCATAACACACTCAGTAGTCCTATTTAACCTCAAGATGCTTTTACAATATATCTGTACAGGAGTAAAACAAATTTTGCACAACTACATGGAAAAATGGGTACAGCCTAAGTGAACACATTTATTTAAAGTGAACACATTTATTTTCAAATATGCTACTAGTTAAATTGTTAAACATTTTGTGAACACTTTTTGGTAAAACTTTATTTAGACTACACTTATTAACTAACTAATCTAACTAATAAGGAGTTTATTAATAGGAAAGTGTTGCAGAATAAGCTTATTAATAAGAGCTGAATAAATAATAATGAAGGACAAATTAAGTATTTACAACTACACTAATTAGCAGGTAGTTTGATAAGTGTACCCTAAAATAAAGTGTTACCAACATTTTGTATGTGAGTCTGGATAATGATTGCGATTATCAAAATATGACTATGATTATTTTTCATAGTCAACTCTTCATGATTAGTTGATAAATCATGAAAGTGTAAAACATTTAAAAGGTCTAGTGTAAAAGGTAAACCCAGTGCAGTTGCACTGAGTATTGGAGTACATTTTTACTCAGTGCTGACAGTTTTATTGAACGTTGAGCGGTGGCAGCTACAGACAGCAGGATCAGTGATGCTGGCGCACTGTGCTGGCAGGCAAGAGGCTGGGCTCAAAACGCACAGAGGCACCATGTCACCCTGAGGAGCGCTATGCTTGATTGCACTGGGATTGATCAGCAGTTGATGCTCACAAGTGCGTTTGATTTGACGTCTCTGCTGCAACACTCCAGTCTCCTCTGCATTCAGATTGGAGTCCTTCCTCGACCTGATCAGTCTTGTTTTTCTTGTCAGAGTTGAGATGACGCTGATAATTGACAGGCGTTTGGTGGAGGACAAAATTTTAAGATGGTTTGATCCACAGAATTAAATTAGTGGCTTCACAAGTTGTAAAATCATTTGAAATATTTCAGCTCTCTAAATTATTCAGCAAGACTTTTTCAATTAGCACGTAGGGTGAGAGTTTTTTCTTGACTTGATTAGAGCAGTTTGTCCCTTTAGTTTTGCCATTTAGCATGCATGAGAAATTTCAAAGCCTCCCAGTGGGACAATATGCATTATTAAAACACAAATCTGTCCAAATGTATGTTACTAACAGTATAACATGTACAGTATAAATTACATAATGATGACATTTCCATCCATTTGTTTTTACTTTACAAATCAGGTCCTGTGTGATCACTTCATGCATCCACACTGCAGCTAACCCATAAAATTACTTGGCTCAAGAATAAATTAAATCTGATGAATGCATACATTGTACATTTTGTGTATAGAACTGAATTTTAAATGTCATTTCACACATTCTAACCTATGTTTTATACATTGTTGTCACAATTTCACACATACGTTCTCTGTCTTTTGTCTCATAGATTATTATGGCTCCTACATTACAGGAACATCCGGTGTGTTTTAAAGAGGCTGTTCAGCCAGTCAAGTTTAATGGTCTACAGTGCACTGAGCTCTCACACCTCTCACTACTGTAAAGGTTGTGTGGTCCACTTGGAGGCAGTGCACAGTGTGTGTTAGATGGGTTCATTTCCATCAGGAGGCCTGTGAGATCATCTACTGTGGAACAACAGTATTTTGGCCTGAGACTGGACTCCCCGGTGACACGGCTCAAATGGAAGTGTGCTGCAGGTCAGAGTAGGGCTGTAATTATTTCCTCACTTCATTAAGTGCAAGTAAACCATCGCACTCAGCACCGCAGCTAATGCCGCGCCCCTGTGGCATTGTAATGCTCTCTAAATGAATGCCCCTCTGACAGCCCAGGGCCTAGTGGGCAGCAGATTACTGCAGGGTGAGCCCCAACAATGCCCCAGTCTCAAACTGCACAGCCTTCATTATAGTACTGATAGAACCCTGTGCTCCGCACTGCTCCTGTCACAAATGAAGGCCCGGGGCCCATCACAGTCTATTAAAGCTGAGTTTGGGCTCCACATCTTTGAATCATAAATTAAATGTCAATGCCATCTGAAAGCAGCGCTCGACAGGTATGTGCTTCTAATATCTCTGACTATTTGCTCATTAGGTCAGTGCAGGGCTGTGAGGCGGTACGATTTGATGGCAGTTTTCTGAGCGGAGCTGCACTTAACTTTCCTCCTGTCTTGTGCCGGTGGTGTTTTTGCAGGAGAGGCCACGGTGGAGGAGACATATGACAGGATGTTTACCGTCAGCAGCCGCGTGAGGTTTTCTGTCACCAAAGACGATGATGGAGTGCCAGTGGACTGCATCATTGACCACCCGGCTGTAAAGGACCTTCTGGCTCAAAGACACTTGGAAGTGCTATGTAAGTGACGCGTGAAAAGTCCCTCAGTCGTCCAGGTAGAATCCATGATAACAGGAGAAGTTCAATTTGTCAACTGGACCAAGTTTGTTTGGTTGAAAACGTTTCGCCGCTCATCCGAGAGGCTTCGTCAGCTCTAATAAGAATACTGGTAAGACACTTGCTTATATCTTGCTGTAGGGAGGAGCTACCTAGCTAACTACTTTCCAGTAGTTAGCTAGAAAGTAGTTAGCTAGGTAGCTCCTCCCTACAGCAAGATATAAGCAAGTGTCTTACCAGTATTCTTATTAGAGCTGACGAAGCCTCTCGGATGAGCGGCGAAACGTTTTCAACCAAACAAACTTGGTCCAGTTGACAAATTGAACTTCTCCTGTTATCACTATGTAAGTGACCGAGAGATGCACACTACTCCAAGAAACTGCATGTACTGCCAAGCTCCTCTGCAAACACAATTAACTAAACTGGGGCTTCTATAGAGGCATATGACTTGGCATTTTATAATACAGCCCTGACCCAGGAGAAAAAAACACTTTGAATTCATTTGACTTTTGGAATCAGCACCATATCACTATTTTTAGCTTGAACACACTGGTGGACTGTCAATCACTGAGCATAATGCTGCCTGTGGGCACAAACATGTCCTTCCTTAACCTTGCTACTTTATAAGAACTCTCAAATTGTAAACACCAAAAATGACAGAAAAAGTACTCCTGTGTGATATTTAGGATACTTATTGAGATGGGTTTATAAAAAAATCAATTAATCGGTTTGTTTTAGTTTAAATTTTTGCTAAGAATGTTTCAAAAATGGCATTAAAACATATCTATTGTGAATTTAGCCATGACATACATGTGCGTATTATTGCTCCAAAAATACCTTGAAAAACATGCATTCCTACTATGAAGCTGGGTCACCTCTTTAAAGATCTGATCTGGTGGTGTCCTCTGCTTGTTTCCATGGATAAATAAGTTAAATGCCATACTGTGGAACATTCCAGGCAAGGCAGTTAGAGCTCCATGAAGACAAGCAGGTCGCAGATGCTTCACCAGAAATGTTACACAGTGACGCTAAACTCAAATATATTGAAGTACTTGGCAACTATTTTGAGGTGTGTCCTGGGTTTTAGAAAAGAGTAGTTAATGTGAATCTTGATCATGTCTCGAAGAAATAGAAATAGTCTCCATGAAGTGGCCTATTGGATAACGTCAAGAAAGAAAAATATCAACTTTCTTTGACGTCAGACAAAATATAGGCGTTCTTTTAATAGTGCTGTGATTGTACAGGTAATACTGGTTGCCTTACACTGTTCAACATCAAGGAAAGGTTAACGTACCCTTTTATAGGCTGTATGGAATATTAATTTATTTCAGATAGACAACTGTTTTGTTTGACCTTTCAAAGAAAAAAGGAAAAAGCTTGACTGGAGCCGCTTGACATTTTGGTAATCTTTGGTGAGCATTGATAAGAAGGGAAAAATCGTTTTTGCTGTAAGCTACAGTAGACCTGGTATGTCTTCTGAGCACATGGAAAAATCACCTTATCCACCATTATGTTACTCTGGGCTATTTGACTTCATGTACGAGTTTCCCTGCGCAGCGCGGTTCATTATGTGGTAGTACTCTCTTGCTCTTTAGCTGCAGGTGCAAGGAGGGCTGCCGTGTTATAACATGGGGCACTGGAGTATTGTGTGTTTCTTTTCAGATAAACCCGAAGTGAAGATTGTGGTGACATATCCTGAAGGTTTGACAAGAGAGGGAGACAACTTGGATTTGACATGCATCGCGGAAGGGAAACCGCAGTGAGTATATTGACTTTTTTTTTTTTTTCAGTTGATGAGCAAATTTAAAATCGTACCTTTGCAATTTCCATGCTTTTTCAATTCTTTATCTGTTATGCATATCATGGATAATTGACTTACCCCATGTAATCCCTCATTTGCAAGATTTACTAGTTGTCTGTCTATGTGTATCCAAGTGACCTGCTTAAGATCTGTAGTTTTTGGAATAAGCAATAATTGGTTAAAGCACAAAAAACTCCACTTAAAGAAATGATTACTTTCTTAAAGGTCCTATATTACACAAAAATGATTCTTGAGCTTTAAGCCATGTTATAATGCTGTTGCCTCCTCAAAAACATACCTGGAGTTGTGTTTTATGAATGAACTGTAATTATGTCATCATATGTTTTCTAATGGATGACATAATTACAGTTCATTTACATCAACAACTGCTCTGTTCCACCTTGTGATGTCATTTAGTAGCAGTTTTCAATTTAGCAGCTACCTTTTACCTTTTGTTCAGTAGAAATGGGGAATTCCAGAGCTGAAATCATCCAAATGATTCTAGTGAAGGTGTATGGCGTTTAAAAACACTGGGATGCACTTCCTGTATTACCACATGACATCACAAGTATTTTCTGTTTGTGAGAACTGTGTTACACATGTGTAAATGAAACAAAACACAACTCCAGCTATGGTTTTGATGATGAAATGACATTATTACATAGATCAGAAAACTGCACAATACAGGCCATTTAATGACTGTGTACCTGTGTTGTCCCCAGTCCTCATCAGATAAACTGGCTGAGAGTGGATGAAGACGTGCCCCCTCATGCCGTGGTCACTGGTTCAGACCTCTACATCGAGAATCTGAACAAGTCCTACAATGGAACCTATCGCTGTGTGGCCTCCAACGAAGTGGGAGAGGCTTTCGATGACTACATTCTTTACGTCTATGGTATGACAGTTTCTATTTTATAATTTGTTTGTAGTAGCTATAAAGTAGATTAACATTGCTTTTGTGATAAAAAAAATATATACATGTAAGTAATTATTGTGCTCAAAATCACAGAAGGTGGCTACATTTAGCAAATCTCTAAAGCTTAAAAAAAATATGCTGCAGATTTGTGGTGCCAGTGTAGTAAGTATGCCTAATAAGTGATGGATAAAGTGTCTGTTGGCTATGCCCCGCTCTGCTAAAATTGTTGTTAAAAAACAGGAATTGGGTATACACAGGGAAATATTAATATAATACAAGTTTCTTTAAAGGGAAAAAACACTTGAGAGTTTGTATCTTGAAAATAAATAGGCTGTTCCGTTTGTCGGTGTTGTCTATTTTCAACATAACATGCCTCACACATCTTGGTTTATGATTTCTGACTTAAATTGCGCACTTTGAATTAAATAGATTTTTGTACTCAAATTATTTGGAGCAACATTGCGCTAGTACAACACAACATGGGCAGTACACATATAATCTGCAAATTAAAGCCCCATTGTGTGACATTTTATACAGATAATAAAAGCATGTTTTTTTTGTTTGTTTGTTTTTTCATTTAGTTTTTTACTTTGAGCTGACTTGCATCTCCACAAAACGTATTACCCTTCTTTGGCCTGGAGGGGGAGGGCCTTCACCTGCTTGTTTCCATGGAAATGTTGTTCTTTTGGCCATAATAGTCCACAGTATGGCATAAAATGTAACTATCTCTATAAGGAATGTTCCGAACTATGGTATTAACAGTTTCCATGGAATCATATAGGCGACGTGCCACCTCGAGACAGCTTCATTGTGTTGCTTTAAATGTGGCTTAGAAATAGGTACAGAAGTGCTCAATAAAATTCAATTTTTTTTTTTGTTCATTCTGTATTTTTGGAGGCGTCTTACCGATCTGTTCTGCACATTTGTCCACGCTCTGCAGTCCTTACAGCGTTCTTTTTCTGACCATGAGGCTTTATCAGAGGCTCTATTAATCCTCTCATGTGTGACTGGCTGTAGATCTGTTCATGAAAAGTGCATAGAATCTGAATAGGCTTGTAGTAAAGGCCAGGCGTGGGTCATCTCTCCAAGGACATTAAATGCCACAGCCCTTTTGTTCCCCAACTTGAAAACATTCATCACTAATTCCTCAGTCAATACAGACCGCATTAGCAGCTCTACTGGGGCACAGCTCAACCTAAAAATACCTAATATCAAAACAGATCAAAACAAAATTGGAAAAATAATCAAAATAGTGTTCTAAAAACTCCTTTTGGTGAAACAAGGTCATTGTGAATAAACTTATTTGGTGATCAGAAAACTTTGTACAAACAGCTCTTGTGTTTAAAGTCATTCTTGAGCTCCTGAGGGGGGACAGCGGGAGGGATGCGTTTGAAGTGCCCAAAATCAGAGACTGCAACATTTACAATCACGTAACATAACGTTGTCTAGTACACACTGCCCGGACCTTAATTTCCCATTTTCCCTTTGGTTTGTGACTTGAAACAGGCACGGCAACCATTGTTGGTAAGTTTAACCATCTCCACTGGCAGTTTCTGCACCCTGCTGCTTTGAAAAAAGGTTCTGTATTTTGCCCCGTGTTCCAAATGGTTTTGTTCTGTGTATGAGAACATTGTCTACTGATGACCAGTGCCCAACACTCCACAAACACTGGGTCCAAAGAGTCATTCTAAATAATATGAACTGTAAATCTACACTGGCCAGTCAGACCTAATATTATGACTCTCTGTAGTTTAGAAAATGGATCAGGCAGACACATTTTGTCTTTCAAGTTGTTCTGTTCAGCAGGAAAATTGACAAACAAGCTTGAAAAGGGCTAAATTGTGAGGGACCTTAGTTAGCTCCAAAACATGAAGTCTTTAGTGTGGTTTTACATTTGCAGTGGTCAATTTAACCAGTCCTATGAACTGACTGTAGTGAGCAGTTGACAGGCATTCTGCATTCAAAATAAACACAAATTAAATTTAGTTAGTGTAATAGAGTATCTCAGGTCTAACTTGTTTTCACACACATTTTTGAGAAAATGTGATTTTATTGTAAACAAGTTTTGTTTTGACAGCAGCACTTAACGAAAATGCTACCAGGAAGCGTCCTCTTGGCAGTCTGGAATTATGCCTCTTAAAGCTTAAACCTGACCCAAACAGTGTGATCAAACCTTTGTTGAAAATGGGCTTTGTGACAAATGTTAGTGATTGGCATTGTTATTTCAAATTATCACTCAATAAACTTGTTTATTTTGTGCATGACAACCATGAACTCTATGTCAAAAAACATCATTTTAACATTTTTGTTTGACTGATAAGCAAATGTTAATGACAGCTGTTTGGAAACACGCATTTGAGAAAATAAATGCATTTGTATCGCTTGTGTCATCCGTGCTATTTCAGCAATTGCAGGGCAGACATTGAATGGGATTTTAATGGAGGCACAAGGTCTTGGTCACAGGCAGAAAATATGGAGAAGAAAAACAAGTGTGTTTGGATGCGGCTTTTTAACAAGGTAACCAGGGACTGAATACTTGACACATGGAGATTTCAGATTTATGCCTAGGTGTCATTCAGGGTCTCATTTCATATTATAGGGAGATGTATGCTGCATAGTGTGTGCATATGTCTTTGACATTAGTGGTCCCGAATCTCAAGTGTAAAAACACCTTTGCCATAACAGTGTGATTGTAACAGTCAAGTCACACCTCCAATATGGGCATGAGGTAAATCACCTTTTGTTTAAGTGGGATTTGTTTAAGGTGAATAATGTGAAATGTGTGTAAATGTTGGAAAGAAAAGCCGTATGTTGTGGTATATGCTTATCAGGTATTGTCTTAAATCAATTATAAATCTTTTGAAATTGTGTATATATTACAAAGCACAGTTGCATCAAATGGAGTTAGGATTTTAATACTTTTCTGAGGTTTTAGAAATGTAGATAGAATAGGCGTGTTTTTTATGTAAAATATTAAATACATAGGTCTGCAAATGATTTCCATTTATAAAAGCCTTCAAAGTTATGCTTGGTAAAGTAGACTGCTTGAAAGTGCTGAAGCTTAATCAACTGACTGTTAAAGATCCCAGGACATGGTACTTCTTGATGCTTTTATATGGCTCCTTAATGGTTCCCTAATACTGTAAATGAATCCTTCTTCAAAATCAACACTCAGTGCATGAGAAACAGAGATAAGATGAGAAAGAGTATTTTTTTCTCCCTCAGAACAGGTCATAATGGGCGTTGTTGCTTGAATGCAAATGAGAAGAAAAGAGATGGCCAATAGTAGAGGGTGGGGGCGTGGCCAAACTCTCCGCTCTCTGCTCAGAGCTCTCAGCTGATCCATTTCCGTGTTTTTGCACGGGGGAGAGATTTGAAGCGTTCCATTGAAAAATAAACACATTTCCACAGAAAATAAAATGAAACCACTGCTGTTCAGAGGTCCAGAGGCTCAGATAAAGGACTTCCGAGCCTAGAAACACTCGGACGTGCCTCCAGGCAAATAAAAAAACTGAAAACTGAAATAATGGGACACTTGTTAATAACGTTTACCAGGAGGCATTTTGATTGCATTTCAAAATCCAAAATTCTGTGTATATTTTTATATAGTAATTGACCAAAAATCTCCAAATGACTTATGATAGCATGATAAAGTGCTAGTATTTGATATCAGAGCTTGGTCACTTGTTGTCATGACCACATGTAGAACAGCTGTGTGGTCTGGTCTCACCTCACAGGCCTGTCTAAACTGATTAAACTCTGTGAAGGTTGAACTGAGGTTAATGTGATTCTCAGATACCACAATGCACCTTGGTTTTGTCCAGGCAGCCCTCGAGACTCTATTACGTGCACCTGGCCATAGGCTTCAGTCACCCAGTCTGCATCTGAGCTGGTGTGAATATTTGTCCTGTTATACATCATTGTGTTCTGCCATTTTACCCCACTCCTCCCAGTTGTCCTGTAATCACCAGTCCCCAAACATAGCAACCAAAATAGTGCTCTCAAATAGCATTTGTTTACCGGTTAAAGTTGTGATTCAAGCTTGATTTTATTTATAAACCTTTTATTATGACTATTCATGCCCCCACGGCTCTTGAATTAATTATATATTATTTTTGTTTCTTGCAAATGACAGAACAAATTTGAAAAGAATAGTGCCCTCTTATTTACAGCCCATTCTTCAATTAGTAATTTCCTTATCACATGTTTTACCTGCTCCCTTTAAACACCGTGCCTCCTCTATTGTGTGAGTGCAGTGCTCGTATGACTTTACCTCACTATAATGAGACGCAGGAGGTGGTAAAAGGTGCTCATAACTGCAAATAATCATGTCTCTAACTCCCACTCCTCTTTTCCGTAGGATTTAATGCCAGACAAAATCGCATTGTGCTCATATGAGGTTTGGTTGTCCCAGACTAATCATGTGTGCTATGTGGGCTTAATTAGTGTGTTTGTACACGTAGATTACTGTTAGCATGATAATTGTGTGCTCTTTTTATGAAGCTCTACACAGCATTAAAGCAACATCCTAACATCTGTCCCTGCCCACTCACTCCGGTTTATAATATATATGAGACACATTTTAAATCTCCACCTAAATAATGCTGTGTGAACAGGTTTGAGCTGGTTTGGTTGTCCCGCGAGATTGCAAGAATTTGACACATGGTAATTTATCATTTAAGGGCCTATATTAGGCTATTTTCCGATCTATGTTATCATATTGTTTCCTCATTACAAACGTACCTAGTCGTGTTTTGTTTCATTCACACATGTTTAACACACAAATCCTGCGTATTTACGATTGGTTCTTCAAACGGAAAATCCTCTGTTCCACCTTTTGATGTCATGTGGTAGTACAGGAAGGGCTTCACTGTGTTTTTTTAACTCCATAAATCTTGACTGAAATCATCTGAATGATTCAGTGTAAGGTGGCTGTTAACTTGAAAACTACCACTTTGTGACATTACAATGTGGAGCAGAGGATTTTGAGCTTTGGAGATGTAGACAGACTAATAATAAAGAGTTACACAAACATGTGTGGATGAAACAAAACACAACTCCAGGTATGTTTTTCAGAAGGTAACAACATTCTAACGTGTCTTCAAGCTCACAAGGATCAATTTTGTGTAATATAGAATCTTTAATTGAGAGTACAGAAAGGATAAAAAAAATGCATATTTTGAGTATTTAAAAAACATGTAGCATATTGTAAGTGGGTGCTGAACAAATGACTGTCCTTTGATAAGTATGGCCTTTACTATACAGTACCTGTTCCAATGTGGTCATAAATCTTTAATGTTGTTCTAATGGCTTGATCTTAAAGGAGAAGTAACATTTTTTTTACAATCTGAGCCTTATTTCGGTAATAAAACAAGTTGTTTTACTCACCCATAGCACTTTGGTGTCATTTGGAGCAGTTTCGTAGAAGTTGTGTTGTAGCGGGATCTGTGAACATGAGTGCTCGGGGCATAGCTTTGCGGTCTCCAAATAACACAAACTTTAGCACTTTTCAAATCACAGAAGATCGCTGTGTCAGCGTAGACTTTAAGTGGATTCCAAAGCGGCCTGAAACCCGATATCCACCTATAGTTTCATTTGATGACGTCATCAGAGAGGACAGCGCGCATGCGTGAACTCAGCTGTTGATAAACACCGCTGTCAGCTCTCGGGTACAGTCCGTAAGAAGCTTAGAAGACGAAAACATCTCCGCTTGAGAAAATAGTGCGAACATGCATTTATTATGGTTGCGAAAACAAAATGACATCTTGGACGAAGTTGAGCTTTCACAGGCTTCCGCATCAGAATCCTGATTTATTGAAAATGTGGCTACTTGCTTTGAGAATGGACCCAAACATGACAGGGAAAGCTGTAAGACGTCTGGACCCTCGTGTTTGCAGTACTCACAGTATTATCAAAATATGACTATACTGTACAGTGCCGTGAAAAAGTATTTGCCCCCTTCCTGATTTCTGTGTTTTTTGCATATTTATCACTCAAAACATTGTCAGATCATCAAACCAATTTTAATATCACACAGAAACAACCCAAGGAAAGACAAAATTCAGTTTTTGAATGATGATTCCATTTATTAGTGCACAAAAAAAATCTAAACCTATCTGGCCCTATGTGAAAAAGTAATTGCCCCCTTAATCTAATAGCCAGTTGAGCCTCCTTTGACAGCAATAACTGTAACCAAACGTTTGCGATAATTGGTGATGAGTCTTTCACACCGCTGGGGAGGGATTTTGGCCCACTCTTCTATGCAGAATTGTTTCAATTCTGCCATATTGGAGGGTTTTCTTGTATGAACTGCCCGTTTAAGGTCACACCACAGCATCTCAATCGGATTTAAATCTGGACTTTGACTTGGCCACTCCAAAACCTTAATTTTGTTTTCTTTGAGCCATTCAGAGGTGGACTTGCTGGTGTGTTTTGGATCATTGTCCTGTTGCATGATCCAAGAGCGCTTGAGTTTGAGGGCACGAACTGATGGCCGGACATTCTCCTTCAGGATCTTCTGGTAAACAGCAGAATTCATTTTTCCGTCAATCACAGCAAGTTGTCCTGGTCCTGAGGCAGCAAAGCAGGCCCAGACCATCACACTGCCACCACCATGCTTTACTGTGGGCACCATGTTCTTTTTATCAAATGCTGTGCCATTTTTACGCCAGATGAAACGGGCTGCAGACCTTCCAAAAAGTTCAATTTTAGACTCATCGGTCCACAAAATGTTTCTCCAAAAGTCTTGAGGGTCATCAAGGTGCTTTTTGGCAAAGGTGAGACGAGCCTTTGTGTTCTTTTGTGAAAGCAGTGGTTTTCTCCTGGGAACTCTTCCATGGATGCCATTTTTGGCCAGTGTTTTTCTAATGGTGGAGTCATGAACACTGACCTTAACTGAGGCCAACGAGGCCTGTAGTTCTTTCGATGTGCGTCTAGGTTCTTTTGTGACTTCCTGAATGAGCCGTCGTCGCACTCTTGGAGTAATCTTAGTTGGTCGACCACTCCTGGGAAGGGTTGCAACTGTTCCCAGTTTCCTCCATTTTTGAATAATGGCTCTGACAGTGGTTCGCTGGAGCCCCAGAGCTTTGGGAATGGCTTTGTAACCTTTTCCTGAATTATAGACTTCTATCACTTTTTTTCTCATTTGTTCTTGAATTTCTTTGGATCGTGGCATGATGTGTTTGTTCTTGAGATGTTGTAGCCAACTTCACTTTGTTTGACAGGAACTATTTAAGTGATTTCTTGATTCAACACAGGTGGTGACAATCAGGTGTGGGTGTGGCATGTAGAACTGAACTAAGTTTTCTCAAAACTGTGGTTAGTCACAGTTAGTTTGTGATTTAACAAGGGGGGGCAATTACTTTTTCACATAGGGCCAGATAGGTTTAGATTTTTTTTGTGCACTAATAAATGGAATCATCATTCAAAAACTGAATTTTGTCTTTCCTTGGGTTGTTTCTGTGTGATATTAAAATTGGTTTGATGATCTGACAATGTTTTGAGTGATAAATATGCAAAAAACACAGAAATCAGGAAGGGGGCAAATACTTTTTCACGGCACTGTATAGGCATAACAAACCAATTCAATGCAAACAAATAATTGTGTGTTGGCTACTTACTCAACTGAAAGTTGCCAGTTTGGTCCCGCAGGCTTTGGCTGGCTCCTCCAATTCAACTTCGGAACACGAAAAAATGTTTCTATTACACCACGGTTCATCATGGCACGAATATCCTCCAGAGTTGACAGACACAGATTTCTGTTATCATCACCCAGACGTTCATCTCCTGGCCGCAAATCCCACTCGACACAGCAAAGGCATTCTTCCTCTGTTGCCATTGACATACAATGTCCACATAAACACCACGAGGTACTGTCTTTTCGTAGACGGGCCGTCTCTTGCTGTTCTCTTGTGCGCTGCTCCTCAAGCTCTCTTCGCTTCCTTCTTTCTAATATCTCTTCCTCCATAAACTCAAGCTCAAAAAGGTAGGGACGGCCATCATACTCAAATAAGTCCTCTTCAGTCTCAAAGTCAGAATCTTCAGCCATGTCTCGCAACAGAAAAGTAAAGTTCAGAGCGGTGTTAGCTTCTTTCGGACTAGCGGTGTTTACCTGCTAAACAGCTGAGTTCACGCATGCTCGCTGTCCTCTCTGATGACGTCATCAAATGAAACTATAGCTGGATATCGGGTTTCAGGCCATTTTGGAATCCACTTAAAGTCTACGCTGACACAGTGATCTTCTGTGATTTGAAAAGTGCTAAAGTTTGTGTTATTTGGAGACCGCAAAGCTATGCCCCGAGCACTCACGTTCACGGATCCCGCTACAACACAACTTCTACAAAACTGCTCCAAATGACACCAAAGTGCTATGGGTGAGTAAAACAACTTGTTTTATTACCGAAATAAGGCTCAGATTGTAAAAAAAACGTTACTTTTCCTTTAAATTTTCATTTTGAATTTAGCTTAGTTTTTTTGTTTTTTTTAAAGTTATGAATTGTGATAAATGGTCATCACTAGTAGATCGTAATAATCCATGAAGATAATTGGGTGAAAGTGTGTGAACTTTGCTCTTTTCTATTTAACCACAGTCTAATGACCTTTTCTGACAGGCAGCCTAGACCAATGTGAGGCTGTGTAAATCCCATTCGGATCAGCTCCTTTATACAGCGGACTGGTCTGGACTAAGAGGAGACAGGGGTGAATAGTACCCCGCAGCTCCTGTCTGCAGTGGGACAGCTCGCCTCATGTTATAACTCAAACTCTAGCCCTTGGCAGGACTACACAACTGGCCACTCTCTCCCAGCCTAACTCACATTGGCATTTGGACCTGTAAATCTAATAGACTAAATAGCAAAGGATTTACAAACCACTACCACACATGCAGTTTTCTACAAGTTATTTACAGTGATGAAAAACAATTTAATTAAATATGTGTGGCTGATGCAAATGAGCAGTGTTTAAAGGTACACTATGCAACTTTTGCACTAAGCTGTGGACACCGCCTTTTCAACTTACTAATCAGATGTATGGAGTGGCAACCCTATTCAGAGTAAGAAAGCGTATTTTTAAACAATAAAAACACCTGTACATAATTAATATGTATAAGATAAGATAAGACTTTATTGATCTCACACAGGAGAAATTTACTTGTCACAGTAGCTCCAGGTAGGGACAGTTTGAATAAGAAGACAAGTGCATGCAGGCAAGAATGGCATAAAGATAGGTGGTAATAATAATAATAAAATAAGTAATAAATCGAATAATAATGCCATATTTAATGCCATATTGTGAAACATTTTAGGCACAGCAATAAGATCTCCATGGACACATTGTGGTATTGCATACTCCATCAGAAAAGTTACATAGTGCACCTTTAAGTTGTTCTGCAGTGCTATCTGCTTGTCTCCATTGAGATGTTATTGCTTTGCCTAGAATGTTGCAATAATGGAAACTGTGCAATACGTGGAGTGTGCAGTATTTTATTGTTTGGCCCACTGTGACCCCAGCCCTTTGGGACAATGGATGGAAATTAGCCTTAAGCTACAATCCAGTGTGTTTACATTCATGTTGTGTCATGTTTGTCCATTAACATGCTCTGTCCCAATCAAATAAATAAATAAAATAAATGTTCCACAGTATGGCATTAAACTTATCTCTCTGTGGAGACAAGGAGGTGATGCCACGAGGTCAAGTAAATGATCAGATCTGTGGTGAGATGAATGCTTGTTCTTCAAATACATTTTTAGCTATAAGAACACCTGAAAATAGTGGAACTGTTCAAACAAATCAACAGCATCTCCATGGAGATGACGGCCCCCCACTAAAAAAGTTACATAGTGCTGCTTTAAAGGGATATGCCACCCCCAGGTCAAATTTGGGCATCTCCCCACAGTCCAGAGACTAAAATAAGTGGTGGAAAGCGTTTTCCTGCTCACCCAGCCATTGTCCGAGTCTGTCGCCACTGACCGCCGCGGTAACTGGTGCTCCTCCGCCTTAGACTGGAGTCTAACGTAGCCAGAGAAAGATTTCGGCCAAAAGGAATTAATTTGCTCGATGCGTTTCCCAATTACTTTGTGTGTAGTGCGCATTCATATCGAGTGCAAATAAATGTGCAAATCAACACGGAGAGCTTGCCTTGGTCATTTTGGGTGGGAACTATTTTCCAGTGCGTAAGAATACCGCTGTATCACGCACCACGTTGTGCAACAGGGGAACTCCCTTCCCGGTGCGTAACAGGGATTCCCCTGGCAGCGTACTGCGTGATACGGCTGTATTCTTACGCACTGGAAAATAGTTCCCACCCAAAATGACCAAGGCAAGCTCTCCGTGTTGATTTGCACATTTATTTGCACTCGATATGAATGCGCACTACACACAAAGTAATTGGGAAACGCATCGAGCAAATTAATTCCTTTTGGCCGAAATCTTTCTCTGGCGACGTTAGACTCCAGTCTAAGGCGGAGGAGCACCAGATACCGCGGCGGTCAGTGGCGACAGACTCGGACAATGGCTGGGTGAGCAGGAAAACGCTTTCCACCACTTATTTTAGTCTCTGGACTGTGGGGAGATGCCCAAATTTGACCTGGGGGTGGCATATCCCTTTAAGTATTTATCATTTTGCCTGTTGCTTTGGTGAAGTGTGTGAAAGAATTTCATCAACTTGGCAGCCCAAGACAAAGCCCAAGCTGTATTTCATTGCATTTTTACTGTGTAGAATAACAACCCTGCAACATTTCACCTTTTCTTTTGTATTCTCATTTTAAACACTAAATGGGACAACAAATAGCCAGGCAAAAGAAAACCCTATTACTTCTCCCTTTGCTGTCATGTTGGCAAGCATGTTTAAGCAGGCATGGATAAACAATTTCTCCTGCATTGTTTCACTTTATGGTTAAATTTTCTCATATCGAATTCCTCTCCGATACAAATACTCCCTGAAAATATGGCCTTCATCCAAACACACTCATATTTCAGCCCTCATAATGTTGAGCCCTGAGTCATCCAGGCTGGAAATTGCCCATAGAGAATTCTTGTTTCGCCTAGATATTATATGTGCCACATCCTATCCCGGCCTTTGTGAAGACCCTCTTCTCTGAATGGCCAATTTTCCTCTTCCCAGACACTGACATTTCAGCTATCAGTCTGCCATACGGTCACAGGGAACCAAATCTAGACCCCCACCCCACCTACACCCACGCCCCCACCCCACTTCAAATACTGTCAGAGGAGAATCTCTTCATGATACCCGGATACCCTATACCACCAGCTGCACCACCGCCCCCTGTATATAGCCTGCAACATTATGCCCCGCTTGATGTTTTAGCATTAGTTTAGGAGTGTGTGCGGTCCCCTACTGCTGGCTTTTGATGGAGTGGAGACAGTAACGGCACGAAGACAGCCAGCCAATTTCCCCCGCTGAGTCCCTTCCACAGCAAGGGGCCTCGATATCTCCCCTTCACAAAGCTGCCTGGCATATAGTACCGGGCGTGATGAGGCTGCGTTGAGGCCCTCCTTAGTAGTGCTGCACACCTGAATTGGTCTCCATTTTGTTTGCGCGATGATTTTATTTCGGGGGTTAGCGACAGGGCTAATCAGTGCACCGCGGGGTGGGGGGTGATGGAGCACAGAGGGGAGGGGAATGATGCTCGAGGCTGTGCGGCAGTGCAGCGGGAGACCACCAGACTGGTTTAATTTGCAGTTTGACTTAATTATTGAGAGTGACTGTGCAAAATAGCAATAGCGCGCCGTGATTGCGAGACATTATTATTCATAGTTAATTAGAAAACATATCGAAAATGAAACAAAAGCGTACTAAACCTAGACCATTTCTTTCTGTAACCTGCTAAGTGAGCAAGCAATTGGCTGTGTTTGTTAAATCGTTGATATGTGGCATCACTGTCAATTATGTTGTGACAGGAAATTAATATGATAGCAACTCCAGCTGCCTCAGTGGAATGTCAATTAGGGTGTTACCACGCTAATGCTAGCTGCTATATAAGAGTGGCACATTAGCAACTAGGTGTTAGCTTTAAGCAGATGGGACTGCAAAGCGAACCCTAGTTAACTTGTGTAATTACTAGAGGTGGAAACTTGCTAAATATACTCTCAAGCCATTTGCATAAATATGTAGGCTAGTTAGAAGTAGTCAGAGTTTGTATTATTCATGTAAGTAAAAAGTACTTAGTAGTTCTTACAAAGAATAAACATGAGGCCATCACAGGGCTCATAGTTTACTGTTAAAGTAAAACAACCAAAACAATGGATTGGGCAAACCCACTCTAGATATTTCTTCAAAAAGGCAACTGTAGCTTTCCATTTGCTTTCAGTGAACTGGAAAACTAGTTGCTGCCTTGTTAGAGTGTATTAGTATTAGTATAGTATTAAAAATAGTTTCTAAAATAGCAGAAACTTTCGCCAGGCAGTTGCAATGGTGGAGGTAGGTTTTTTTTCCTACATTGAACACATTTGCACCTTTATTTTTGAGGACTAGATTCCTCAAATTTGTACTATTTCATGATTAAAATGATCTAAGTAAAAGTAAAACACAGCTTCTCGTGTCAAATGTCTTGTGTCTATCTCCTTATCCTTGTCTTGCTTTATTTCTTATACATGTTCTTTATTTTTGTTTCACTCTTTTTCATCTAGATGCTCCCACTACTATTCCTACACCCACCACCAACCCAGTCAACACACAAGGTACTGTATGTCCCCTCCCTGTTGTCCCTAATACAACCATGTGTGGATGGAGGAGTGCGTGTGCTGCATGGCCATAACGGGGGGATCACTGAGAAATAATGGAAGCTTGTAGTAAAGGTTAAAGCCACTGCGTATGAGCGGTTTTAATCAGATAGAGCTGCTGATAGGTGACACTGAGGGACAGACAGTCAGTCCTTTCCACTCACATGTTTGATTTGAGCAAAAACTGCCTTGGCTTTTGTGCTATCTTATCAGCATCTGCAGCAATATCTCAACCGGCCTATCCGTCATATTAGAATGCCCTTTACATCTCTCCCACAAACGCTAGTTCAAAGGCATCAATGACATATTCTCAAAGACATACCAAATGAATGGAAGACACTTCATTTGTTTAGAGTAGAGCATGTTTTTGGCTTCCTACTTGCTACTTAGAAAATGTACACAGATTAAGGGCTTCATATGGAAGCTGCATATTAGACAACTGCAGATTGTTTGATTGGTGTATCATTTAATTAACCAAAAGAAGCGGTAATCTAAGACTGACATTCAGATGCGTCACCATGTACTATTTTAAATACAAAAAATCAATGACTAAGTAAAGAGAGAGTGTATTTTCTTCTATTCCAGAGTGTGTGAACTGAGCAGCAATTTGTTTCACAATAACTGAACTGAAATTAGCTCAGTATAATATAAAGGCTGTATTATAAGTACTTGTTTTCAATTGTAAATGATTAATTGGTTGATTTGATCAGTGCGTGAGTATATGATATGATATATGACAGCATATGAGTATGTGTGGGTATAGCTGAACAAAAAGCTCCTGGCTCATTCCTTTTTCTGCCTATTATGATGCTCTTGTTGTGAACCCTATTTCCGGTTTAAGTGCATTTAGTCTGAGGAAATACGTCACTATAGGCTGTGATGGTACAGACATTTTGAGCAGCATCAGCCAGTTCTCAGTGTGGCGTCAAACAGGAAGTGGCTTTCTCAAAGCTTTCTTGACTCTGCATTTTAAATATAAACTACAGATGGACCTTCTCCATGGTTTCTGCTGCAACATTCAAGTCATTTTCCAAAGACAGCCCTGAAAGAGGATTTACCATGATTTATGCAGTACATGCTGGGAGGATGTAATTGAGCTTTCTTGCAGTTCACTACTCTTTTAAATACCCTGTCGCAGGGGCAAAGCTAAGCTGGCTGTAGATTGCTCCACACAGCCTTAATCAGCATACAGCACCGTATAGTATATTCCTGTTGCCATTAAGGAGGTATACAGCCCGATTTTGTATTCATCTGTCTGGAGAGGCGTGTGAATATAGGAGCAGACACTTTACCACCAGTGGAGCTCTAATCAGAGGCCACTCTGCAGTGCACAACCAATCAGCCATTGTTCTTATGCATTATGTTCTGGACACACTGTAATGATGGCAATGTGATTGAACAAAACAACATTTTAAAAAGTAGAACTGGCCATTAAGTGGATTACATACTGGGTATCTGATTACAAATATAGGCTGCTCTTTTTCTTAAAATGTTACGCTGCATTTTTCACTTAAAATATAAATAGAACCTTGTGACATGTTTTGACAGAAAGAGTGTTGCTAAATGCCACTTTTCTATAAAGTTGTATTTGAAGAAGCTTGATTTTGTTTTTGTTGTTGTATGGACTTAACCCCCGTTATCCATCTCTAGAAGGTGCACAGAAATGTTGAATAGTGCAGTGGCAACATGATTCAATATTAAGTGTAAATTTTATGGCTGGTTTTAGACAGGCAAACTGTGCAGATGGTTATGCTAAGAAAAAGAAAAAAACAGTGCAAGTGGGTGTAGACCTCTTAGGGTCCAACGTCTCCTTTCTTCCTTCATTCTGTGTTATATTTACTACAAATCAAAAAGCTTTTAGTTGACATTGTGTGTCAGAAAAGATGAAGGAAGACGTGTTTGACTTTCCCTCACAGCAACCTGTGCACACTAGTCAGGCTGCTGCTCTAAACCAACGCAGGCAGCACCAATCTTAACAAGAAAAGAAACTTGTGCAGTACGTGTTTTTTCAAGATGGACACCAAATGACTACAACCAACACCAGAAAGGAAAATATTTAGCCTTCTTTTGGATTTCTTTTGGGCAGAGGGTAGAATTTAGCCATAATCCACAGCTTTGAGGGAATAAGAGGAAGCCTGTGGCAATACTGCTCCAGCTCGTCAGATGCTCTGAGCTGATCTGAGGCAGGGACATCATATCCTGGTTAAGCCCGCACTAACCCACACCCCTCTCCTCCGCTTCTCTCCATCCCAAACATGTCTTCTGCAGCCAGACCAAAGACTCTGGACAAGGAATTATGGGAGAGTAGGGACTGAAAAGAGTCAATGTTTTTTTATGCCCGTTCGCTGCTGTAGGCCGACAATATCCCAGAATAAAACGTATTGCACAACTCACGGATAGTCAGCTTAGAAATGTGATTGTGAGGCCTTGTTACAATGTTTGCTCCAGGACGTAGTGGGGATTAAAATATTAGTACAAATAGTGATAATTGCAGTAGTTGGATAGTAGTCAGTCATTAAAACTTGAAAAAGTACATGGTTTGCATGGTCCAAAGTTATTCCACATTTACCTATTAAAGCAGAGTTTTGCTGTTATGGTAAAGCTTATAACTAGAGATGTGTGTAGTAGTTTCAAAGTAATTTTATTGTAGTTAGCTCCTCCTTTCTGGCAGATATAGGCAGTGTCCACCAGCACTCTAGCCAGAACTGAAGAAGCAGCTTGGATGAGCTGCGAAACGTATTCGACCAAATAAACTTTTTGTCCATTTGACAAATTGAATTTCTCCTTTTGCCAATAACTAGAGATGTTTATACAATAAATCTGTACTGGGGCGAGACACATTTTGCTCAAATACACGGGAAAGTTTACATGGATAACATAATCCCTCAATATTTCAGTATGAATTAGCCTAGATTTTAAATTTTAAAGGCGCACTGTGTAACCTAGTGAAGGATCCGTCAAATGCTTTTCTCCATGTAATGTTTCACAGTATAATATTAAATGTTTCTATCTTCATGGACATCAAACCAGACAAAGTTACTGGCCAGGTCAGTGGAGAGGCAACCCCACTCAGTCAGAATGCTTGTTTTTCTAGGTATTTTAAGCTATAAAACCATCTGTAATATAATCAATAATAGGTGCCATAGTTTAATGACATACTGTGGAACATTTAAGGCAGAGCAATGACATATCAGTAGAAACAAGCAGGTAACGGACTCCATTCGAAAAATTTTGATAGTGCACCTTTAATAAAAGTGATAGGACCTTTTCTTCAGTCAAGATTTTGCTGCAATTGAGAAGCTGTATTAATAGTAAAACTGCAGTAGAGCTTGTAGCTGTACATGGAATAGTTACATCAGCTCACAGGTGAATAATGGTATGAATAAAATGCAGTGAAGTGTGCATCTACATTTAGAAAAAACAGAAAGGTGAAATTATTTAAACGGTTCCAGCAGGCAGACTTCAGAGAGTGCCAGCTACAAACTCTACTCTTACTAACACTGTGCCCCATTAGACCTGCCTCTGCATTGATTTTTATTGCATACTTGGCATTTGCAGATCTCTGGCCTTTTAACATTCTGAACACAATGTATGGATCACTTCGGGTGGTTCCCAAACCTTTGTTCTCTTCACAAACAAATGGTGATTTTTTTTTTTTTTCTAGTAAGCAAAACAGAAGATCCAGCCTCAGATGGTATTTTGGGAAACCTCTTACGGCATATTTTCTACATCTTATGTTTTCTGCTCCTCTGCTGTTGCTCATGTGAGGTGTTGGCAGTTTTCCAAAGCTGTAATGGGATTTAAGACTTTCTTTTAACAAATTCTGACTGCATTTTGTATTCAACTTAATTAAACATCTAGAAAATTGTCTAAACCCTTTGCATGTACCATTGTGCTTTGACGTATTCCTTGAAAAAATTAAAGAAGTGTTTAAAAATAATAATTATTGTTTACTCTGATTCCCACTTGGAATTGACCTTTTTATTATCTTCTTTTAAACAGATACTAAGGGAAGAAAATACAGTAAAAGACAGTTTTAATTGGTCTCCGAGGAATAGGTTTGTGATGCTAGCCCACCCTGAAAATTAAAACCACTAATAGTGTTTGGAGGAAACGATGATAAGTTCTCTTTTGGCACCTTGGGTTAGATTTACCTGTACTGTGCTAAGGTCTTCTTAAATGAATACAGCTACTTTGAAGGTACTAGTGTATGTAGTCTTGGGAATACTGCACAGGTGCATGTAAGTAACTCATATACAGTAGATATGTTTATTGATAGATAGTGGTTGGCTTGTTGGTTATTGTATTGTATTATGACAGGGGTGGGAAATATCGGAACAAATTAAGATCACAGTTTTCTTGGAGCCAGATCATAATTTCAGTAGTGCTGTCAGGCGATAAATAAATAAAAATCTAATTAATTACAGGATTTGTAATTAATTAATCTAATTAATCACATTTTAATCTCGTAAAAGAGAGAGAGAGGCAACCCATTTTGCGATTGAGTTTGTCAGCTTTTCTGTGGTCGCATTGCTCATTCGTTTCCCAAATTCTGCGAGCGTGGTTTGGTGAAGTGCGCTCATGCTCGCACTATCACCGGTAACAATGGAACTTGTCCAGACGTGTTTATCGTTCAAATGATCAGTCAGGCTGGCGCAGCTTCGGTGATCGGAAAATTCTTTTTGACAAAAGCTACAAATCACTGCGTTCTTGTTGATCGTCCCATCTTCGTTCTTTTTATAAATAAACTTGCCATTCAAGGGCCCTGGCAGCGATTTGCTCGCTGCACACCAAATTTAAAATGCGCATTGAATTGCCACTCATAATTCATTGTGTTAATTTTTATAATGCGTTAATTTGCAGTGTAATTAATTAATCTAATTAATGCAGGGGTGCTCATATTTTTTCAGCATGCAAGCTACTTATAAAATGACCAAGTCAAAATGATCTACCTACAACAAAAATGCAAATCATTTATTTATTCATAAATATATTGACAATTCTTTACATGTACAATGCCTGTTGATGTACCTTGCACAACTTCACGTACATTCTGTACATTTTTTGTCATTACTTTAATCTTGCTCTTACACATTTACAAACGCATGTCTTGACAAACAGATGCATTTGTGCACTTTTATTAGGCAAAATTCAAACACGTCGTGGTAGACCTGCTCTGTGCGGACACTGAAACATAAATTTGGATTAGTTTTGGCTTCGCATTTCGTCCTTGCTCTTCTACTCAGCGCGCACTGAGGAGGGAGCCTGTGTGCGCTATGAGCAGGGAGGAGAGAGCGTGAAAAGGAGAGGCGCGCTGACGTGAGGCGAACGGACAGGTAGGATGTTTTAAAAAGTTTAACCTGCTCTGTGATACATGCTGGGACACAAGGATACATGCTGTTGTGGGAAAGCTGCGTGCGCTGGTGGCGCTCGTGGTGATGTGTCGCGCCGCACGGTGTCCGTGGGTTCCAGACAAGCGCACATGCTGCATTGGGAAGCCCCACACTTTATTGCTAACGGCAGTGGCCGTAATGAAATATGATCGCACTCATCTCGAGACCATGTCCGGTGTCGAGTACTACGACACTACGATCTACCCACACTACCTTGGAGATTGAGTGGTAGATCGCGATTGACATATTGAGCACCCCTAAATAACGCGTTCTTCTGATCTTCTGATTTGTACATATAAATTTATTATTTTTTTATTTTTATAATTATGTCTCATGTGACACTGGTCTATTGCTCTTTGGTTGCTATTCCATATATTTTTGTGACCCTCTGTTATACAGTATATTATATTTGATGAGTGAGCTACTGTACCCAAAACAATTTCCCTTGTGGATCAATAAAGTTTGTCTAAGTCTAAACTGACAGCCCTAAATTTCAGTATTATCATTATTTGTGTTAGCTTGAATGAATTGGGGGGAAGGTTTGTCACCTGCTTGTATTCACAGAGAAGGTATTGCTTTGCCTGAAATGTTCTACAGTATTGCATTGAACTTATATAACTAACAATTTATTCAATTACAGGGGATTTTATTGTCTTTAAAAACATACACGTTTACTGAGAGCAGGGTCACTTGTTCACAGATCTGACCTGTAACTTCACCTAATAGCGTCACCTGCTTGACTCATTGGAGATAGATGTTTAATGTCATACTACAGTTTAGCGATAGGATTTCCTTGGAGATGAGCAGACAACCTTTCACTAGAAAAAGTTGCACACAGTGCACCTTTAAATAGAGAAACAGCCAGTCACGATATATGACCAAAACAGAAGAAAGTCACAGGGATGAGATTAAAATTTTTATAATTTTATCATCATTTTGCCTAGCCTTACTCAACTTCTATGCGAAATGCATGCAACAACTTGGCAGAGGGCTTTGATTTTCCTGTCTTAAAACATTACTAGGCCTGTCACAATAACAAGTTTTGAAGTGTGATATATTGCTGAAGAAAATATACACCGTAAATGATAACATTCAAACTGTCTTTGACATAATGACCCTAAAATACTAGAATTATCCCAAAACTATTCTAAATGTAAAATATGGTTAAAACATACTCACTGCAATAAATAAACAGCAGAATGGCACACTTAAGTAATTAGTTTGCATCTATAATGAGTCATAGAAGTTATTAATCATTTTACAGCTTCAATCTTAACATTTAGCCAAAAAAGCAAAAAAATAAATAAAAATTGTATTGTGTCTACAAAGAAAATGTACACATGATAAATATTGACCCCAAAAAATTTTTTGTTCCAGCTTTCATATGCTCAGTGATAAGTGGATTTAGTAATTAATTTGTTTTTCAAAATAAAACCAAAAATAAGAAAATGAAAAAACATTTTTCAGTTTTGTGTTTAAATGAATAATGGGAAAAAATGGATAACGGCTTTTTCTCCTTTCCGTAGCACTTACTTTATGTATTGATGACAGGATAGCAGTTTCCAGTTCTGCGTCTGATACATGTCTTTTACGCCTGAGTTGGTGTTGAGCACAGAATCTTCTCACTGACATTTCCGAGGATCTCTGAATACCTAACTGCTTCAGCGTGTTAGAAATCTCAACATGCATTTTTCCATTCTCAAAAAGCTGTTTAATCATATAATAATGATCTTCAAGTTCAGCGGTCATTAGGTTTGTTTTGCACGCCCTCCTCTATGCTCCTTGTAGACTTAGACTTAGACAAACTATTGATCCACAAGGGAAATTATTTGGCTCACTCATCACAATATAATGTAAGTAACAAAAATAGATGGAATAGCAAAAAAAGAAAGCAAGAGACAGGTGTCAAATGAGACATAATTATAAAAATAAAAAATTACTCACACTAAGACTGTAGAACTGTGCTTTGCTCAAGCACAATTGTGTCGGGTTCGATGTCCCGCACTCACACCTGCACAACCGAACCGGGTCACGGCCCAATGACATATCACTCAGTGCTGTTTGTTTACATGATGCACTTTTAGCAGAGAAAAGAAGTCCAGCGGCATGAACTATCTATTAAATAGTCAGACAGATATGAATCCTGCTGCGATACATGCTCCTCCTTGAGTTTATGGATATAAAAGCAACCCCGAGGAGTGAGGACAGACAGGATGAGGCTGCAAAACTTTTGTAGCTGTCTGCAGTCCACAGAAGGTAAGCACGCCTTCACAGTGTATTTCAGAGTGGACTTTATTCACTGTTTTTATCGTATGACATCAGCACACCTGAGAGGGATTGTATAGTAAAGCCGTGCGTGTGCGTGTACATGAGCAACTGTGCCGTGCTTTGGCCCACCTCCTCCAACCAGGCCAAAGTCCCAACCGTGCTGTGCCTGGACACGGTTCGATTGCGGTTACACTGGACAAACATACTGCGCTTTAGGGGCGATCTGTGCCTCGGCACGGTTCTAATGTCCTAGTGTGAGTGCACCCTAAAGGTCAAAATTGGATGAAATGGGAAGCGTTATCCGTATTCATTTTAACACAAAATTGAAAACTGAAAAAAAAAATTGTTATCCATTTTTTCATTTTGGTTTTGGAGACAAATAATGAAAAAAATTGTTGTTTTTTCAGTTTCTTATTTTTGGTTTTATTTTGAAAAACAAATGAACAACTTATACACGGATTCTAGTCATTACCTGCTGTTGCAATAGAACAATATAGAAATGGATTTAGATCACTTTGGTAAAATATACTTATTTGATTGTCTATGTATCTGCATTATCGCGTCATTTATTTGAGGGAAAAATACGTGAATGAGTGGGCGACTTATTAAAAGCTAAATGGAGACCAGAAAGTTCAGACTTGCCGTGTTGTATTTAGTGTTGAATCCCTCCAATGCAAACTCAATTGCACAGACTTTCGGGAAATGGCGAGACAGACCTCTGAAAACACAATTTGCCGGACAATGGCCGCATAAATCTGTCTCATTACATTTATTTGTCATTTACAGGACAAGGTCATTAGGAGTGCAGTGTCACTAAAAGGCTATTGACTATAGTCCAGTAAACTGAGCAGCCATATGTCATCGTCTGACTGTGGCCAGGAGAGAGTTAAAGTCTACTCGGTTCAGCTACAAGCCCTGCTCCACCAATGCAAGAGTCATTGTTTCAATTATATCCATGTAATTACATCTATAAATTGAAAAGTGATTGCGCTGGGAGAAAGTGTGGAGGACAAGTCTTGTTACACAGAGAGGAAATACAGTGCCTAATACTAAAAGGTTTTAGAGACAAATAAAAAGAAATCGAATGGTTCATAAAACTCATAAAATGATACTACACATAATAAAACATATGTTGTTTCATATTTAAGCATAAAAAGTATTGTTACATTTAGAGCTGTAACAGTAGTAGCAGCTCCTTGGTCTAGTGCATAGTGCATTGAACAATATTCTAAACTTATTGTATTTTCTGTACTGTATTTTCTATGCCCATTTTAAATCTATAGCAAATCAGAAATAGAATGCAGAGCAATCACTGTCAGATTAAGTGGTTATATCTGCTATAATGTTGTCTCCTCATCCTGCTCCTCTGCAGACTGTGTTCTTCTCTCTCTGTTCCACTTTGTTATATTTTTTGGTAATACAGGAAGTGTTTCACTGTGTTTTTAACTCCATCCACCTTCACTAGAATCATTTGGATAATTTCAGCCCTGGAATTGCAAATCTTTATTGCACTAAAGGTAAAAGGGAGCTGTAACTTGAAAACTACCACTACATGACATCACAAGGTGGAACAGAGCATTTTTTTGGAGATGTAGACAGACTAATAATAAAGGATTACACAAACATGAAACAAAACACAATTCCAGGTATGTTTTTGATCAGATAACAACATTGTATCATGGCTTAAAGCTCACAAGAGTACATTTTGTGTTATATAGGGCAATTTATTGTAACGCTGTGGAACATTTTAGACAAAGCAACAACAACCACAAACATCTATTTAATGCACCATTCTTTTTTTCTTTTCTTTTTTTTTACAGTGATGCACCTTTTTTTTTATTTGTACATAAAATGGCGATCTCTCAGCTTTTGTCTGTAACCTGTCACTGACCACACATTGACCGCTGTGGCAATTAGTCATCTTGGAGAAGTGATGGGAAGGTGTACCAGTAAAGCTTGTAGGAGCAGGTTCAGTGGAGCAGGTTGGCGCAGCGACACGGGCATCAGTTGCAAATCCTCTTTTATTCCCCCGTAAATCCCCGCGGCTGTGCACATCCTGTCGAGACATGTCTGTGCTGTCCTCTTTGCCGCCGCCCCGATGGACACACGCCACATTACAGACATAATCAAACACGGCTTATTTCTAGGACCACAGAAGGACGTGCAACAGGACTGGTTGTCATAGGAATATTTGTACGCATTGAATTTGGGTTGTATTATTGTTGTTTACTGAGCTGAAAGATACCCATGTAATACAATGATCTTTACTGGAAAATAAGTAGACTTCCCCCTGTGCTGTATATTGCATCTAGGAACTGTGTGGACTACAAAACAGAAGACGTGCTTTTAGAATGGGCTCGCACCACAGGCTGGTCTGATCCATTTTTGAATAAAGTCTGCATGTTCTCCCCATGTTACTGTGAGTTCTGTTACACTGGCTCCCTTAGACTATCCAATATCCTGAGAAAATACATTTGTAAATCGAACTTGTGTGTTTGCAGAGTCGATGGTGAGTGGTGATTTGTCAGTGAACTTTTGTTGTTCCTGGCCAAAGCTGAAATGAATGCCTAGAATGGGCCAAATTTCATATACAGGCTAGCTAGTACTTTAGAAAAAAACTGGTTATAAGACAAAGTAGATTGCAGATTGAAGCTTGCACACCCTTTTCACAAATATCAACACTGGTACAACTCTAAAGCAATAAAATCTTTATTTATATATATGAGTCTATAGTCACAGAGAGGAGACAGAAAGCACAAGTTTAATAACAGCTGTACTTATTGAATTGATATTTTTCATTGTATGCAGTGTGGATTTGTCTGTGCAGTTCTCCTTTGTAATAAGTGGAGGAGTTTGTGAGTGAAAATCAGTGCTGTACATAATAGAAGAGCAGCGATATGCACTGGGCCGTAACAGTTGATACTCCAGCTCTTTGGGGGATTTGAAGTTCCCTATCAGACGTTTTTGTGAGAGAGCCCGGGTGCTTACCCCAGGCAAGTCCTTATACCTGTTAAGGGTGAGACTCTTTAATAAACTGGATATTCAAATTCACAAAACATTGGCACCACTTAAAACAACATGCTAAAATCCTTACACAGCTTACACAGTTGTTTCTAACTTTTCATGTTATGTCATGTTCACATTTAATTTTACATACCTTACATTTACAGTATTACATTACATTACATCTTAACTACTTACTTACTTTCCTAAAATCAGAGGAATTCATTGAGGTACTTGATCTTGTAATTTTAGTTGCATGGTATCAATAAGAAAAATTGAAATATTCTTCCAACACTGATTTTGAGTGACTTTACAGAGAGAATTGTAGATATGCTAAAAACATGGCAACTGTATTTTGCAAAGCTTTCGACTGGATTTTTAATTCTATATCCTGCCGGCTCTAATTCAATACAACTGAATACAGCTCTGGAAAAAAATAAGAGACCACTGGATTTTTTCTGAAATCAGCATCTCTACATGTATTACAGCCATTCCATTCCAGCGTCTGTTGAATTCCAACACAAACACAAAGCTGAGCTACTTCAGTTCTTGCAGGAGTGGAATAAAATCACCCAAGAACAATGTGAAAGACTTGTGGAGAGCATGCCAAGACGCATGAAAGCCGTGATTAAAAATAAGGGTTATTGCACCAAATATTGATTTCTGAACTCTTCTTAAGTGTAAACATTAGTATTATGTTGTTTTAAAATGAAGTTGATCTTGTTTGCATTATTTGAGGTCTGAAAACATGTATCTTTTTTGTTATTTTGACCATTTGTCATATATTTCAATAAATGCTCTAAACAAAATATTTTTATTTGGAATTTGGGGAAAATGTTGTCAGTAGTTTATAGACTCAAACAAAAATGTTCCTTTTGCCCAAACACATACCTATAAGTAGGAAAATCAGAAAAACTGATCATTTTGCTGTATCTTTTTTTCCTGGTTCATCCCTGTTTTTATTATATGCATGTGAATGTTAAAGTGTTATATGCTGTATGAGTCATGCAATATACTGCCTTGCATATTGATCCATCTATGCACTTAAATTATGTGTTATAAACGTCACCTATCGGGTCGTGCCTTAAATACCCGCCTGTGTGCTCGGAGACAGGAGATACCCCATGTGCTTCCTTGCGGAGACCTGGGGGGAGGGAGGAGAGGGTTATTTAGTGGGTGCCAGTTCATTAGCATGGACCATGGCTTCTCCGCTCTTCAGGGCACACACCACCCTATCTGACATCGGCGATACAGTCAACAAAGCGCACTTCCTCGCTCCACAGATGCTGCCTCTGTGAAGATGACTCCATTCTTCCGACGGCGCTCATCTGAAGCATAACTTTTCTCATTAATTAGATTTTCTTCCTCTATTTTTCCTGTCCTTGTGTTTAAAAAAAAAGTTAACTTAAGGTTTGTTTTTTGGAGGACATGATGCAACTGTGCCATCTGTGTCAGTTAGGGTGCCTTAGACTTGACTCATTGTGCCCTGGCTCTGTTGAGAATTTCTTTATCAGAATCACTCAGAGTTCAGAGCATGACTAGCGAGATTGATGGAAAATTGAGGTGCTCTCTCATGCAGCAACGAACAGCGTAGCCAATCCACCCCTCACTCTAAATGTGCACACATATAGACTATTGATAGAAACCCGGGTTCTATTCTAAGGCTGGAAATTTAAACGGCCTCAGATTTTGCCTTGTTCTTGGGCTGAGTGCGAATAAATCTGGCTAAATGCAAGTCGTACCTACTCCAGTGACACCTGAGGCGACCGCGTATTTCTTTCAATGGGGACAGCGGGCACCAATTTATCTCAAGTCCTGTGTCTATTTCTGATGATTGAGCTCGGTGACTTCCACAAATGGCCTCTTAAATCACAATGTATTTTACAGTGGCTGAACTTGTGCGAGGAATAGAAGCCGTGTCGAGCGTTTCATGGTGAAATAACGGTCTTAAAACATTTTTCAGCATTGCTCACTCAAGGGACTTTAACTGCCATTTAAGGCCTTATAGGACTGAGAAGTTTGGTGAAAGAGTGGCGCTCAATTGGGTGAAATGTACTCTGAAAATACACTGTACCATTTGGAATTAAGCCTACTACAGCACTACCAGCACTACTTTTATTCAATGGCAGTGTACTTTCCAGAATAACATATTATTACGTTCACTATCTTGTGTTGTCAGTTGGCCTGTTCCTATAAGCAGAGGTCTTCAACAGGGGGGTCGCGACCCTACTGCAGGGGGGTCGCGAAATCTTTTGATTTCACTTTAAAATAATATAATTTTATATTTTATAGTGTAAAATACAGTATTAACCTGTGTATTATTTCCTTGTATTGGATGTACCATAACAGAGTAGCAATGTTTGTACATGACACTAAGCTCAATTTAATATAAAACACAATTCTATGCCGCATATATAGTAGGGGGTCCCTGGCCCAGTTCGCCATCTGTTTGGGGGTCCCTGGCCTGAAAAACATTGAAGACCCCTGCTTTAAAGGCTAGACTAGACTTTAATAAAGCATAAACAAAGACAAAGCCTCACAAATACATAACTAAGAATGATTATAAACTACTAGGAATGCACTGATCCAATACTGGTATCTGATACACAGGTCTACAAATTTTTGGACTCGATCTGCTTCCGAGATAAAGACTTACACTTAGACTTAGACAAACTTTATTGATCCACAAGGGAAATTGCTTTGGGTACGGTAGCTCACTCATCAAATATAATATACAATATAAAACAGAGGGTAAAAGAACAAGAAGAAAAATAGATGGAATAGCAACCAAAGAGCAATAGACCTGTGTCAGATGAGACACAATTATATACATAAGATAATGGTAATAAATATATATGTACAATCAGATTTAAATAGAAAAGTAGTAGTCAAATACAAAATACAGTATCAAATATGAAAAGTGGCTAAATCTCATTTATATTGATAAGATGAACTGAAAATCAATTGATAACTGCGCTGGTTAGCTAATGTATTCAAGATATTTAATGATATTGTTTTACATCAAATTTGCATCTGTTTATACAATAGATTTAGGCATTTTTGCTTAAAAATAATATTTATATTTTGAAAATATTTAACTTGCACTTCTTTACCCGTCAGGAAATAAACAAGAAATATCTTAAGACATCAGGTGATTGTTTATGAAAAACAAGCTAAAGTATCACATGTGTTACAACAATAATGTGGAGCCCAACTTTTGTTCTGATCTCCAACTTTGCAACCAAAGTAATGATGGTCTGCCTTTATGTGATGTAAACGTCACTTCACCACAAACATAACAGAAGTTATCTGGGTTGTTCACACAATTTCAAGGCATCTCTCTTATGTGAAATCAAAAAATATTTGATGTTAAAACTCTAGACATATTAAAATGAATGTATTGGAATGTGCAGACAGGCTTTCAGATAGAACTGGTTGCTTGTAGACACACTGTACCTTCTGATAAACTACCGTTTTTTTATTATTTTACATAAATTTCCTATTTTGACCCAATACTATATCTTCTCAGCACTTCTGACTTACTTTTTCTTTATTAGTGACCTAAACCAAGAAAAATTTCACTGCTTTTGTTCCGGAAGCATTTTGCTTGTAGACCAGTGTATCAGCACCGATAATGAAAAATTTGCTGCATCAGATATCAGCGTCCAAATATCACCTCAGTCAATATCATAATTGGACATATAAACTGAGATAATAAGACTGTTTACTGGCTGTGTTTGGCTCAGAAGGTCTCAGAATGTTTGAACTTTTATTTATACAAAGTTGTTCTCTAGATACTTGAGAGATAAATATCAGATACATAATTACACTTGGATCAGTCTCAGCTTGTGTTATTTTTGTATTAAGAAAATCTCTGTACTGGTATCATCCAAACAGAATATTTGTTGATTATGAATTGTTCATTAGCTTTATTAGGTAGTCATACAGTGCCGTGAAAAAGTATTTGCCCCCTTCCTGATTTCTGTGTTTTTTGCATATTTATCACTCAAAACATTGTCAGATCATCAAACCAATTTTAATATCACACAGAAACAACCCAAGGAAAGACAAAATTCAGTTTTTGAATGATGATTCCATTTATTAGTGCACAAAAAAAATCTAAACCTATCTGGCCCTATGTGAAAAAGTAATTGCCCCCCCTTGTTAAATCACAAACTAACTGTGACTAACCACAGTTTTGAGAAAACTTAGTTCAGTTCTACATGCCACACCCACACCTGATTGTCACCACCTGTGTTGAATCAAGAAATCACTTAAATAGTTCCTGTCAAACAAAGTGAAGTTGGCTACAACATCTCAAGAACAAACACATCATGCCACGATCCAAAGAAATTCAAGAACAAATGAGAAAAAAAGTGATAGAAGTCTATAATTCAGGAAAAGGTTACAAAGCCATTCCCAAAGCTCTGGGGCTCCAGCGAACCACTGTCAGAGCCATTATTCAAAAATGGAGGAAACTGGGAACAGTTGCAACCCTTCCCAGGAGTGGTCGACCAACTAAGATTACTCCAAGAGTGCGACGACGGCTCATTCAGGAAGTCACAAAAGAACCTAGACGCACATCGAAAGAACTACAGGCCTCGTTGGCCTCAGTTAAGGTCAGTGTTCATGACTCCACCATTAGAAAAACACTGGCCAAAAATGGCATCCATGGAAGAGTTCCCAGGAGAAAACCACTGCTTTCACAAAAGAACACAAAGGCTCGTCTCACCTTTGCCAAAAAGCACCTTGATGACCCTCAAGACTTTTGGAGAAACATTTTGTGGACCGATGAGTCTAAAATTGAACTTTTTGGAAGGTCTGCAGCCCGTTTCATCTGGCGTAAAAATGGCACAGCATTTGATAAAAAGAACATGGTGCCCACAGTAAAGCATGGTGGTGGCAGTGTGATGGTCTGGGCCTGCTTTGCTGCCTCAGGACCAGGACAACTTGCTGTGATTGACGGAAAAATGAATTCTGCTGTTTACCAGAAGATCCTGAAGGAGAATGTCCGGCCATCAGTTCGTGCCCTCAAACTCAAGCGCTCTTGGATCATGCAACAGGACAATGATCCAAAACACACCAGCAAGTCCACCTCTGAATGGCTCAAAGAAAACAAAATTAAGGTTTTGGAGTGGCCAAGTCAAAGTCCGGATTTAAATCCGATTGAGATGCTGTGGTGTGACCTTAAACGGGCAGTTCATACAAGAAAACCCTCCAATATGGCAGAATTGAAACAATTCTGCATAGAAGAGTGGGCCAAAATCCCTCCCCAGCGGTGTGAAAGACTCATCACCAATTATCGCAAACGTTTGGTTACAGTTATTGCTGTCAAAGGAGGCTCAACTGGCTATTAGATTAAGGGGGCAATTACTTTTTCACATAGGGCCAGATAGGTTTAGATTTTTTTTGTGCACTAATAAATGGAATCATCATTCAAAAACTGAATTTTGTCTTTCCTTGGGTTGTTTCTGTGTGATATTAAAATTGGTTTGATGATCTGACAATGTTTTGAGTGATAAATATGCAAAAAACACAGAAATCAGGAAGGGGGCAAATACTTTTTCACGGCACTGTAGTTAAGTTTTACTGAACTTTTTTAACTGCATATATTTTTCTTTCTTATTTTAAGTCCTTATTTGATGTTCCAAAAATGGTCTGTTCTTATATGAATTAATTTTAACATGCTATCTAAAGTTAATGTTTATAGTGTGTTTGGGATTTTTGGTTTTTAGTGTCATACAAGAGCCCTGATTTCACATTTAAACCCGCTCTTTTCATTTTATCTGATGTCATTGCACCTACATCAGCACAAGACAATACATGACAGAGCGTGAAGTATTATATCTTATTATGTTTTATTATGTTTTGTGGCCTTTTTATGGGAATAGATGTTTTAAATTGGAAGCCGGTTTTCAGCTGAACATTGCGCTCTTAAATTTTTTCACTTGTAAACAGTGTAAAATGCAATATTGTTCTGTTTTTGTGCTTAAGAGAAAACAAGCCAGTCACACTTATTATTTATTGCTCTTTGTTTTGGGCTCATGGGTGGCTATGGGGAAAGTACGGGCAAGAATGTAATTGTATGGTGTATGGCATGGTTGTAAAAGGAACGCAACTATGGCAACTGTACAAGTTTAACTTTATTATAGTTACCATCATTACACCATATGTGTAATTATAGATACATTTTCTTCAGCAATAAGCACAGGTAAATGAACGTAACACTAAGTACTTAGCTATGTGCAATTTATAGTATACAGCTCACAGTTTCCCACAGGCAGACAATCCTTTCAGTCATTTTATTTCATACTGTTGTTTAAAGCAGTTGTTTCTTGGAACAGCTTAATGTTAGCATAAAATAAAAGTACTACTATAACTCTTTTACAAAATACACACATGTATCATTGGGTGTATTTTTACTGCTTGCTTAGAAAGGGATACCACAAAGGCATAAATATAAAGATAATAATGTCAAAATTTCAATTGTTATCACTTATTTATCTGTTATGTGAGAAGGGGTAGGCATTTAGAAGTTTTTTTCCCCTGCCTACACCAGGGGTGCTCAACCCTTTTTTTTTTTTTTAACCGGGATCTACTTTTGAAGTTGATGGTGCTCAGAGATCTACCGGGCTAACCCTAATCCCCCCCTCCCCCACACACACACACACCTTAGTCCTGGTTCAGACCTGGTTTAGACCTGGTTTAGTCCTGGTTTAGACCTGGTTTAGCCTTGGTTTAGTCCTGGTTTAGACCTGGTTTAGTCCTGGTTTAGACCTGGTTTAGTCTTGGTTTATTCCTGGTTTAGTCCTGGTTTAGACCTGGTTTAGTCCTGGTTTAGACCTGGTTTAGTCTTGGTTTAGTCCTGGTTTAGACCTTGTTTAGTCCTGGTTTAGTCCCAGTTTAGACCTGGTTTAGTCCTGGTTTAGTCCTGGTTTAGTCCCGGTTTAATCCCAGTTTAGACCTGGTTTAGTCCTGGTTTAGACCTGGTTTAATCCCGGTTTAGTCCCAGTTTAGTCCCGGGCCCCTGCTGTCAGATAATCTGTCCCTTTGATGCAGAAATAATACGATAATATGACTCACCCCATAAGAACGCGTCAGCTCCGTTGTAACAGTTTGCCGTGTTGTCAACAGTTCGCGTATCCACGCATATCGCGTATATCCATGGACTTTATCTGGAGCTCCGGAGAAACTGACATATCCTGAACGTATTGGCGAATTTTACCAAAAGGTGAGGGATTTTCATGCCTGCAGTGAAGCGGAGAAGGACGTAGCAATCCCACCACTTTTGTCTGCGACTCCACACCAACACGTTCATATGGATGCTGCCACTGCCCCGCAAAACGCCGTGGCCAAAAACCTTGTCCTTCTCCTTCTCCGTCTCCTCCTTAAAACAATTAAGCTGTATATGTTCTGGCTCTGGTACAACAGCAACTTTAGGCTACTTCCGTAAACATTGAGCACGCTCGCTGCGCATGACCTCGTCATGTCCTCCGGGGTGCATGCGCAAAAAATCGGATTTCACAAAAAAAACGGAATTGAGCATTAAGCCCTGACGATCGACACTTGGCCCACGTAGATCAACTCGTAGATCGCGATCGACCGGTTGGGCACCCCTGGCCTACACCTTTTGGGTATCATCCCTGTTGATATGATCTATCAACAGAGATGATCTATGATATGTAAATCATGGAAAAGGGGAAAAGGTTATTCAAATTTCCCAAATGAAATAAATAAAGAAACCCTAATAGAAAGAGAAATGATACATTATGTGTCTTTTTTTAATCTCGAGTACCTTTCCTTTGGACAAGTGGAGGACTTCTGCTTATTTTTAATGTACAATAAGATTTGAGGAGTAGAGGGTCATATAAGTACCTCTTTCAAAAGTTGTGTGCAGGGGCCTGTGTAGTCATATCTAGTTGTGTAATGTAGCCTACAGTTTAATATAGGAGAGTATCATTTTAGATTACGTTACGATGTTAAGCTGGTCCTGGACAGTAGTTCACTGCTTGAGTTTTCTGACTGACTTCTGAGTGTAATTTTGTGCACATGTTGTCATTATTTATGGTTATTGTTGTGTTTTCAGACTCCCGAGCCGGCGAAGGGGCACCACAGAAAATTGACCACGCTGTCATCGGAGGGGTGGTTGCCGTGGTGATGTTCGCCATCCTCTGCGCACTTATTGTTCTGGGTCGATACTTCGCCAGACACAAAGGTAAAGCCTGGCAATCATACTTGATCATGGACACATCTGAGGATTTCAAGTGTTTTTGTTGTGAGTTGATTGCAGCGGTTTTGAAGAGTGGTTGATGGAAGATGGGGGATTTTGACGTGTGGTTAATATTTATTCTTTTTTTTTATTTTTATTTTTTTTATAGGAACTTACTTTACACATGAAGCCAAAGGAGCAGATGACGCGGCTGATGCAGACACAGCCATCATTAACGCAGAGGGAGGACATACCAACACAGACGAGAAGAAGGAGTATTATATCTAGACTGTGAGGACTGGGCCAGGAGAGCGGGTGTGGGGACGTAATGCTGAGGCTGGTGATGGACAATGCTGTAGGAGCATTATGGATTACTCCAGTTGGTTACAAAAAATGCTGATCGAACGACGAAGGATTTTCAAAGTAATCTGCAGAAGTCTGGAGAACACGAATTTGGACAGGCGTGGCCATTTTGGTGAGAGGCGATTCTCCTATCCGACCCCTCCTGGACTGCTGGGGCCTGTACAGTTCAGTTATTTTATGGACAATTTTGTGCCTTGTTCAATTTCTTTTGTTTCATTTCGATGTGTTTCCCCCTGTCATTTTGCTTGTTGGATTGGATTCTCCTGTGTATCTCATGTTCCGTTGCATTTGCCTTTAGAGGAGAGTCAGTGGCCTGGTGTCCGTCTATGTGTGCCGCAGCTAGCTTTTAGCTCACTGTTCCTGAATCCGAGGTGCTGCTAACCACACACAAGAGCTCACTAACTGAACCACAATACATTTCTCCTGGCCAGGTCAAAGGTCAATGGCCCCAGCAAACTCCACATACTCACACCTCTGATTTCTTACTTTTCTGTCCAAATTTCTTCACTGCCTATGTACAATTTGTGAGTAACCATGCTCATTATAGAATGTATTGTTGCTTGGAAATGAAGTAGGAGTGCCGTCTCATTTATAATTTCACAGCAGCTTAGTGAAGGTGATTGGTTTTTCAAGAAGAAAACACAGTTCGTACGTGCGTGGTCAGTTAGTGCTTGTTTAGGATGTTGTACAGTCTTAGGCATCATGACTGCTGTAATGTGCCATGATGTGGAGCTCTCTGTATCTAGTACTGTCGACTGAGAAACCCTCTTAAAACTCCTCTTTGAACCAAACACACCAAAACACAAGGCGGAAATATTGCTTTCTTTCGTTGATAGCATTGCTATCTGCACTGTCTGCACTGCTAGACTTAAAACGATTTGAATTAAAGGTAATACAAGTGGTATTCGACATCTGTTCTTACTGCGATGAGAATTTAAATAAGAGATACTAGGAGAGACTTGTTGTTGTTGCCAAACTACATGGCTTACAATTTTCGGTTAGCACTTTATAATAACTACATTTTAATTAACTTTAATGAAGCTTGAACAAACACTTCAATCATAATATGTAATAGTCTATTAATAATGATTTGGGCCTAGTAACTACTTAATTATGAGTTAGGGTACTAATTATGTAGTTACTAAGCCTTAATGTCTTTTTAATTTGTTCATTATGAAAAAAGTCTTTGCCATGCTGTATTAAGGCTTTTAAAAGTGTCGTTATTATAAATCGTAAGCCATAACTCAAATACAGAAAATCACATTATTGAATTTTACATTGTGGAATAGAGGTATTTTCTGGCATTTTAAATTAATGTCTGGGGACAGAATAGAGTATTTACAACGCTTATAGTACCTTTAAACATCTTAAGTTTGCACTGCAGTCTTTCCAAGGGTGACAGGATATAAACTTTATTTGTGTTTTTTTTTTTTTTTTTTCAATGTCTCTTCAGCTTTTGATTCCTTCTCAGACGTGTAATGGTCAACCTTGGACCAGACCGTTTTATGAAAAGTTTCATATCTTTAGCCCACACTGCTTGACTGTGTTATACTATTCAAAAAAGTTCTCATCATTTGACATTCATTACTACACTTTTTCCACAAGGTTTTATTATTTAATTATATAAAAAAGTACTGTGTAAATCCTTCCTCACAAAACTTTGTCATGTAAGGCTCTGTCCATGCTCATGTGAACGCACAAGGACATACCAAAATTAATCATTTATACACTATCTTCTAAGTGTATGGACGTTTTACCTTTGGGCTGTCTTTGATAATTTGTAAGAGCTCTCAGGTTATCAAAGATTTGCGTAGACCTGGTGTGAAACCTCTTCTCCTTGTCAGCGTTCAGCCTCAAATTTTCTCCATCCAAAATATACTCCCCGTGACTTACTTTACATCAAAGCAACACTATGTGCTATTTGAATCTTAATTTTTAAAATATATATCAGAACTGTGTCAAACTGCCAATTTTCTGATCTGTGAATGCTAATGGTTATAAAGTGCTAATGTACAGAATGTTGCACATCATCTACATGTCCCCATGCGTATATTATTCCTTTGCCTGGAATATTCCACAGTATGGCATTACAATTACAATACGCTTTACGCTTTAACTTATTTTTTCTAACATTTATTTCATTAGAAGGCTTTTATTGCTTAAAAATACCTGGAATAAACACCTCCTTACTGTGAGTGGGGTAATCTCTCCACAGACTTGTAACTTGCTTGACCTGCTTCATGGAGATAGATGTCTGATGATGTTTAATGCCATACTGTGGAACATTCCAAGCAGTGGGGGACCTTCCAACTTAAGTGACATAGTGCACCTTTAACTTATAATTTTCAATGTATACTTTGCAGCGACATCAGCTTACCTGCTTTAGTTCCAGATAAGACAGTTCAAAGCTCAGATTAAAGTCTAACAAAGCCAAACAAAGCAAACTTGACGTTTTAATTGTCAACCAAAGCAGTTTTCTTTTTCTCATTCATAAGAAAAGGGCAAAGTTACATAGTGTTGCTTTCATATAGGCCAATCCATGCTTTCCTCCATAAAAGAGAAGATGCTGTGTCTTCCATGCATGCCTCCTGCTTCTGGAAGAGTACTGACAACATGTTTTTGAATAAGAAAAAGACATCTGTAAATGTATTTATGAGGAACGATAACCACTGCCTTAAACTCACCTCCTGGTATTTGTCAAAGGAAATACTGAAGGACTGACTTTAGTGCCTTCTTGGAGCTTGAGGCAAATGGATACAGTCCTGTCGATGAATTAGTATAGTATATATTTCTGAATGTGATATATTTGGATTGGATTAGCCATAATCTTCTCCATTGATTTGTTGACTGAGGCGTAACTTTAGGACTATTATGAACATCGCCATTCACTTCAAACACTTGACCACAGCAAGAGGTAAAGTAAAAGATGCCAACCTTGTACCTTTGTCAAACTCAAATTATTATCCCTAATCAGTGTTACATAATATTGTATACATTTAAAAGTGCACTATGTCATTTCTGGTAGAGGGTTTGCCACCAGCGTGTCTCTATGGATATGTTATTGCTTTGCCTGGAATGTTCCACAGTAGACCAGTTATCAATAAGTATTTACAAATGTTTATTTGTCGCTAAAGATACATTGAAAAGGGATTTATAACACTGGTCTACAAGTAAAATGCTTCCAGAACAAAAGTAGTGAAATTTTCTTGGTTTAGGTCACTAATAAAGAAAAAGTAAGTCAGAAGTGCTGATTGGCTATAGTTTCCAAGATATAGAATTGGGTAAAAATAGGAAATTTATGCAAAATAAGAAAAAAAAAACCTGTAGTTTATCAGAAGGTACAGTGTGTCTACAAGCAACCAGTTCTATCTGAAAGCCTGTCTGCACATTCCAATACATTCATTTTAATATGGCTAGAGTTTTAACATATATCAATATATACATATATATTATTATATCATTACATATCTTGAATACAGTAACTAACCAGCACAGTTATCGATTGATTTTCAGTTTATCTTATCAATATAAATGAGATTTAACCACTTTTATCTCTGAAGCAGATCGAGTCCAAAAATGTGTAGGCCAGTGTAATGTGAGCAGGGTCACCTCTACACAGATCTGACCTGTAACTTAATGGCCTGGTGTTACCTGCTTGTCTCCATGAAGATAGACATGTTTAATGCCATATTGTGAAACATTCTAGGCAAAGCAATAACATCCATGCAGACAAGCAGTTAGCAAACAAAGGTTACCTAGTGCACCTTTAAAAGATGTGACTTCTATACTATACTAAATCACTGATGACTGTAGTTCCACGCAGTATTCTTATTTATACCACGCAGTATGTCATTCAATCCACAAGACTCATAGAACCAATGTCCTGGACCTTAAAGGGATCAGTTTTTCTCCTAAGATGTAATATTTATTGTCATACTGATAAATATGCTTGTCATTATTGTCTCTATATGTTTAAACATTATTTATTTGGAGTTTTTTGGATTTGACTGATATGATCAGAGAAGTATATAATGGTAAAATAAGCTTTGAAGGGAAGCTGTTGTTTTGAATATTTTGTGTCACGGTTAAGCTGCCTGCATGACTGGAATTATTTTGCTATTTCTCTTGATTGTTCTAAAATGGCCATTGAGGGACTTCAAAGATTGATCGAAGAATCACATTTTTATTTGATATTGTTGATATTTGTGTTCACTCTCTCAGGTTCATGAGTGTTTATGGTTGTTTTTTGCATCTCAGGTAGAATGCAAACTTAAGGCCCACGTATATAATGTACCACTATTGGAAAAAGATAATCCCAAGATGTACATGTTCTTCTCAGTTGTACATGTTTCTATGTGTTTTCAATATGGTGCACTGGTAGAGATATTATTTTGCATAGAACTAGCTCACAAAGAGACCAGACTAGATTTGTTAAGCAGACAAAATGATGTACAGTCAGTATCAACAAACTCACAATATGTGCATACAACGTCCACTAACAGTATGTTAATTAGCAATTAGACTATGTGACCACAACACAGTCCAGGCATCTCTTTGTTCTTTTTGAGGAAACAATGGTGTATTTACTGTGACATGGCATTTTATTAATTATGTGAAACATGTCTTGAATATTTTGGCTGAAATTGTTAAAACCTGAATTGTTTAATTTTAAGATAAATTTACATTTGGTTGTTCAATTTTCTCTGTACCAGGCCATGTTTTATTTCTGCAGTGAAGTTTATGTTCCTCATAAGGCCATGCATATTTTGTATTGGTTCACCAACATTTTTACAAAGGAAAAAAAAAATCAAGAGTTCTTGTCTTAATAAAAAAAGATTTCAATGTTTAAAGTGGAGTGTTGTGATTTAAACAAAACGTTCATTTTTGGTTCAAGTGGTTCAAGTTTGGTGATACAAACACCCGGCCTACACAGTCTCAAGGTTCTCTCTTTGTATTTGGTTCTGTGGTGTTGTTACCTCTACAATCTAAAGAAACAACATATTATAGATTCATCTTCCAGCTATAGCTCCTCCTGGGTCCTGACCAAGATCCTAGTTCAGATTTGGAAAAGGGTCCCAGGGTGTTACAGTGCGGTCACACCCTTACAGGGTTCCTCCACAATGTTGAAGGACAAATGCAGGGACAAACGTGCTATATACCTTAAAATAGTGCACTAAAACCACTCTGACCTACTAATATTTTTAAATATAGGCTTTGTCTTGACACAAGACAAACTCAGACATCATAACACCCTTTACCATATGGGTAATCGTGCAGCCTCACTTTTTAGACATACTTAAAATACCTGTACAAAATCACACATGGTCTGCATGCTTCTACTTTGTTTTACTTTCATTTTTAAGAGACTGATCCTAACCTTAACCATAGTCACTACCTGACTAACCTTAACTTAAACCCTAGCCTTAACATATTTGAACCCATATCTCAACTTTAAACCTTGTTAATCTAATAATAAAAGCATTATGTACCATTTTGTCATTTCAATTACAATAACTTTGAATTATAAATCAGATATTATGTCCTAACTCGCACACAGTGGTGGAAAAAGTACTCAGTTTTGTTACTTTAGAAAAAGTGCAGATACTGGAGCAAAAAAAATACACAAGTAAAATTCAAAGTATCACATGGAAAAAATCTACTTAGTATTTTGTGAGGTCTAATGAGGCTTCAAATGCAGTGATTTTGATAAAGATGCTGAATTTTGTTCAAGAGAATCAAATGAATCTGTTTTTTTCTAGCTGTTTCTATTAGTATATTTTTAACAGGTTCATAGTCTTATTTTTGTTTGCTCAGACTATGAACTTGTTAAAAATAAACCCGCCAGCCTTTTCAGCGAGTCTCACACAATAAAAAAAAACAAAACTTTTACTTTTCAGCCCAGTTAAAAAATGTAGAGGAGTAGAAAGTGCAGATACCTGCTCTCAGATAATGAAGTAAAAGTAAAAAGTATCCACTGTGATAAAAAGTACTTTTATTTCATTGCGTTCTATCACTGCTCTCACAATTAGAGTAGATAAGATAAGACTACTGATCTCACACAGGAGAAATTTACTTGCCACATTAGCTCCAGGAAGCTTAGTGTAAAAGAAGATTAGAACAAAAAAATGCATGCAGACAGGATAAGTAATAATAATATCATTAGATAAAAATTAATAAGTAAATAAGAGAATATAGAAAAAAATTGCAGGTTTAGTGTTAGTGTTTACTGTTCCCAAGTATTTTATTTTTTTACCCTTGAGAATTTCTTGAAACACAATTTCTTGAGTAATATTTTTAGAGTATTGTTCTTCTTACTTGACGTACATTTTTGGCTACTTTCCCACCTTCTGCCCACAGCGTGACAAATACCTGTATTCTGGTAGAAAACCTTTGAACCTGCTGCTCGCTGCTGGGAGCCGGGAGCATGTATGAAAATGCTGCATATATGCGTGGAGCAGCCCTGATCTCTGTGATACTTGTCAGAGTGAGATCTTGCAGAAGTGAAGTGTGTGCAGTGAGTGACGCTGGAGCCTCGTGGTGCTTTTGACTGACATATACAGTGTGCTACATGACTGACACGGAGCAGCTCAGGCTCTTGTTAAGGGCCCACACCAACACATGCAGCTAGTGATTTGACAAATTGATAGGCGCTCCCAGGTACAAGACCTAATTCATAACCAGGAGCCATTTTGTCATCATAATTCTGTCACTGCTGCCATTTTCCATTACTTTAAGTGATCCATCCCCAGTAAAGGTCAATAACATTATTCAAACTTTAATGGAAATAGTTTAACCTGGGAAACCACCCACTTTGCTTCATGACTCTTAAAATTAATAAAATACAGTATAACGCTCCCATAAAGGGATCTTAAATAACTTTTGTAGTTTGAAACTAATTGAAAAACTAAAATCTTCCCTATGGTCAAGGCCAAAAACAACTTCTCATATTAATTCTAATATATACAGCTCTGGAAAAAAATAGGAATAGGACAAGATTTCCCCCAAATTCTAAATAAAAATATTATCGTTTAGAGCATTTACTTGCAGAAAATGACAAATGGTCAAAATAACAAAAAAGATACATGTTTTCAGACCTCAAACAATGCAAAGAAACAAGATGAAATTAATTTTAAAACAACATAATACTAATGTTTACACTTAAGAAGAGTTCAGAAATCAATATTTGGTGCAATAACCCTTATTTTTAATCACAGCTTTCATGCGTCTTGGCATGCTCTCCACAAGTCTTTCACATTGTTCTTGGGTGACTTTATTCCACTCCTGGTGCAAGAACTGAAGTAGCTCAGCTTTGTGTTTGTGTTGGAATTCAACAGACGCTGGAATGGAATGGCTGTAATACATGTAGAGATGCTGATTTCAGAAAAAAATGCAGTGGTCTCTTATTTTTTTCCACAGCTGTATATACAGAGAGAGAGAGAGAGTTAACGAAACACGGAAATCTTCATTTTTAATAGAAAAATTCTGTTGGTCTGAATTGATTATACACTGTTCCAAACCATCAAGGGAACAAATATCAGAATCGCAAAATACTAACTTGCTAAATGAAGGGCTTTAAATGTACTTAGAACCTTAGAGAGAGTTTTGATGCTTTTTCTCATCGCCTCATCAGCGTCTTGTAGTCAAGGCTGTAAAGACATACACCACAGGGTATAACATGGTGGTAATGATGTGATATAAACCAAAAATAAACATGCATCAAGTGATTTACACTATTGAGACTTTGCAGCTGGTATCATCAACATTCCCTGGGGGTGTGACGCTAACCGAGGCTCTGCTCTGTCTTAGGCCCTCTTACTCAAGTTAGACTTAATCTGATCTGGTTTGTGCACTTAAAAAGTCTCTCACACATACAATAAAAGTCACAAGCTCACAAGCAACTGTTAGGCAACAGTTTTAGTCACTCTGAGCTTTTGGTTGAAAATTAAACACCAAACATCAAACACATAAACAACTCATATTGATCACAGACTCCGTAAATGAGTCGTTTAAACATTTTGTATTTTTTCTTGAGTTTTCAGACTAATTTAAAACTTTGTGTGTGTGTGTGTGTGTTTGTTAATGTGTGCTGAACTAACTGCTGAACATTTCTCCATACATGTACATGCAGAACACCCCCAGTCACTGCAAAGTATGAATATCTATTTTAAACAAGTTTATCTTCTACCCACTCCATTTCGAGCATTTATTATTATTATTATTATTATTATTATTATTATTATTATTATTATTATTATTTTGCTTTTTTCAATGTCTGGATCATTCGAATTGACTGTGCAGGATGTATACTTCTGTACCTTTTTATGTTTACAAATGACAAATGTATCGCAAGCTCGAAATAAATAATACATTTTAAAAGCCAAATGGAGAAATTCAATTTGTCAACTGGACAAAAGTTTATTTGGTTAAAAATTGTAAATAAAATCAATTTTGAAACATTATTTAAGCAGAGGTTTGCTGGATCATGCCATAAAACATGGGTTTCAGAGTGTTGAGAAATTGTCACCATTACCATTGCAATTAACAATTACCTTTTGAATGGAAAAAGTACACAAAAGTACACAAAAGTACACAAAAGTACACAAAAGAAACAGAACACTGATGCCACCTGTTACTAAAGTTCATGCTCCCCTATCTTTATAATCCAGATGAAATGTAAAGTTACTGTATGTCTTGCCATACTGGAATTACTTGAATTTCTTCCCATCAACAATAACAAATAAATAAAGAAAAATCACCTGCTAAATTTTGCCTTTAAGCTAAAAATATTTGGAAAATATGAGTGCAAGTAGAGGCTGATGTTTCAGTTAGCTGCCGCTTATTCCATTTAAATGTTCAATTTCAATTTGGAGTGACGTGTTTAAGGGTAATTAGAACAATGGGGAAATTGAGAGCAAACAAATGTGTGAGCATGGGTTGTTTAGTGCGCTAATTGATGGATTGAGATTGATGGCATGTAGCACTAGCTTTGGCTGAGGTGTAATTACAAGATGTGGGAATAATAGTGGCTGAACAAAAGAACTTAAGACCAGTTTAACACAACATCCGAGGAACAGAGTTTTCTCAAATTTTTCATTTCAATTTTTTCTTTTCATTGGACACGGTACCAAATCATCTGTAATTTTCTCCTAGAATCTGCAATCATCTGCCTCTCTGTCACTTATAAATATGAGAAGAAAGTAAAAACATGGGGAGATTGTTTGCAGTACTCTGACCACTACTTACAGCTGTCACTCACGCACAACACTGCTACTCATTGTTGGGAAATAACTCAATATATGTACCAAAAATACATTTCTGAATACTAATTTTGAGTATGTATTACGGTACAGCTACTTTTTCCTTTGGTGGCATTCAGACTATAGTTATTTTTCTAAAATTAAAGAAATATATGGCGGTACTTGAGCACACAATAAAGGCTTCAAACTGCACACAATCAGGAAGCAAAAAATATAAAATCCTGCTCTTGTGGTGTGATTTTTCCTTGTCTGATCAGTGATAAATAAATGTTGACAAATGGTGACACAAATATGTTTCTGTTTTTGATATTATCTTGCATCTTTACACTATAATTTAAATGCGACTCTACGTGAAAGTACCAATAACTAGTGTTAGAATTACTGCAAATATTGGTTTTGAAACTAATCAGGACAGGTACAGCTCTGGAAAAAATAAGAGACCACTGCAAAATGATCAGTTTTTCTGATTTTACTACTTATAGGTATGTGTTTGGGCAAAAGGAACATTTTTGTTTGAGTCTATAAACTACTGACAACATTTCCCCCAAATTCCAAATAAAATATTATCGTTTAGAGCATTTATTTGCAGAAAATGACAAATGGACAAAATAACAAAAAAGATACATGTTTTCAGACCTCAAACAATGCAAAGAAACAAGATCAAATTCATTTTAAAACAACATAATACTAATGTTTACACTTAAGAAGAGTTCAGAAATCAATATTTGGTGCAATAACCCTTATTTTTAATCACAGCTTTAATAATAATAATAATAATAATAATTAAAGCCGCAAGCGGCGTTGGTCGGGACCTCGCACCTGCGTTTGTTCGTCTTACTGAGACGCACAGCCATACCAAATTTCGTGTGCCTGGCACAATTATCTCACTTCCTGTTGGGCGTGGCCATGACATTGTAGATACCCTGTCAGGGTCTAACAGACCCTGTCAGACCCTGTCAGACCCTGTCAGACTCTGTTAGACCCTGTCAGACCCTGCATGTGGCCTACATGCTGAGGCCTACATGAACCTTCGATGTTTGTCCCCACATTGCTGCTTGCAGCTATATCAGACCAAAGGTACAAAGATCAATGTACCTTTGATCAGGGCGTTGCCTAGCAACAAATACCTCCCATTCATAACTCATCACTCCCATTCAATAAATACCTAACTTTATTGATCCGCCGTGTCGTCATATTACCGCCTATTTGAAAATCCTTCGCAATTTAACATCTCCAACGTCTTAAGATTATGTTCACCAAAATTTAAGCCTATCTGAGGTACGGTGTAGGAGAAGTGTTTCAAATTCCATACCTAACTTTATCGATCCGCCGTATCGTCATATTACCGCCTATTTGAAAATCCTTCGCAATTTAACATCTCCAACGTCTTAAGATTATGCTTACCAAAATTTATGCCCATCTGAGGTACGGTCTAGGAGACCCCCCACTGGGGGTCCCCCAGTGGGGGGTCTCCCAGGGACCCCCAGGTCCCCCAGGGACGAGACTTTGTGTGGTCGTACTGGCAGCACTTTGTGATGCCCGTGCAAAGTTTCGTTTGTTTTGAAGCATGGGAACATGCTCAAAATTGCCCCAGCGTGTATGAACAAGAATAATAATACGGAAACAAAGCAACAACAATAGGGACCTTCGTCCCCCTTCGGGCTCGGTCCCTAATTAATAGCATTTATATCCTCCTGAGACCCGGCCCATTCATTTGTGTCCTTTATAGTGCACATTGAGTTAACCAGTCGATCTTTTAAGTGTTTTGAGTGCTCTAGGATAAATAAACAAGGACTAAACCAGAATTGAACCAGGTCTCAACTAGGACTAAACCAGAACTAAACCAGAACTAAACCAGGACTAAACCAGAACCGAATCAGGAATAAACCGAGACAAAACAGGTCTAAACTGTGTCTAAACCATGACTAAAAGAGGTCTAAATTAGGCCTAAGCCAGGTCTAAACCAGGCCTAAACCAGGTCTGAACCAAATTTGAGTCAGGTTTAAACCATGTCTAAATCAGGACTAAACCAGGACTAAACCAGATCTAAACCATGACTAAACCAGATCTAAACCATGACTAAACCAGATCTAAACCATGACTAAAACAGGTCTAAATCAGTTCTAAACCAAGTCTAAACCAGATCAATGCATGCATGCATACATACACTTTTCTTCGGGTCCCAGGAGGATATACTGGGTTTTGGCGGTGCAGTGGGTAAAGTGCCTATAGTTGCTTGAGTGTAGCTTAATCGTTGTTGCTTGGTACTTCAACATGGTTATGACGAAGAGAGCATCCGATACAAAAGAATTCCCATTTCTGTAATTCTATACATTTTCAGCTTTTCCCGGAGCATCTGTTTTTCAGTCACATTAAAAAAACAAGCTCTGTGACAGTTGAAATAAATGTTGTTGGGTTTTTTTGTGTGTGTGACGTTATCCTCCCTCAGAGCACATGAAAGCACTATCCATTAGAGGCGCACACGTCCTGAAGTCTGCGTGGAGGAAAACATCACTCGACGGCCTTGGCATCTTCAAAAAGCCGGCACTATTTATAACTAATAATGTAGCGGGAAAAATGCCAAGTCATTTTGAGTGAAACAGATGAGCTGGTTGTTTCAGACAATGATGAAGGACGAGCACCTGAAGCCTGTGATAACCGCGGCGCAATTATCTGCGGAGGATTGACAATGACCCACACAGTCTGCGGCGGTGCGCACACGAGCCGAGCTTAATCCATAGGAAATGTCAGGGACAGGGAGAGGCGATTAGCAAGCACGGACCACAACGCTATAGGCTGTAATGCCACTTTGATGTCTAAGACTTTGCACGAGATTGATATTTACAACAAAATTAAAATGTGGGACAAAATGTGAGTAATCTTTAATTGAATGTGAGGGCTTTCAAATCTGTTCAAAGTCATATGAACAGGATGTGCCCCCTTTGCTCCATCACCTCACAAATCCAGTTTTTGTCTCAGGATTTTAAGGGATCAGGGGGTATATAGAGTGAAAACTAGAAGATGCATGGTTCATTAGCCGTTCCAAACAGTGCATACTATTGTTGTGCCGCTGGTAAGACACTTCAGCCATCTCTCCTGCATGAATATTAAGTGCTCGGTTGAGGTTATTGGAGATGCTGTTGGTTCAGACTGTTAGCCACATCGGTCAGCCTTATGGAGGCACAAAATACAGAACTAGCTTTGGCAACATAATTATACTGACAGGTTTAGTAAGACTAGACTAGAGTGGCGTGATGTCACTTCTGGATGTCCAATTCAAAATGTTATAAATGACAAAGCCAGAAGTCAGTCAGTCTGACCTTGTAGTAGTTTCAAAGTAATGTCATTGTAGTTAGCTCCTCCCCTCCCTTCAGGCAGATATAGGCAGTGTCCACCAGTTTCTGACCAGAACAGAAGAAGCAGCTTGGATGAGCTGTGAAACGTATTCTATCAAATCAACTTTTGTCCAGTTGACAAATTGAATTTCTTCTTTTGCCCTGGATTCTACCTGGACGACTGAGGGATTCTACACAATTCTATAAGGTATAATCTGTTCATTTTATCATCAACATGTCATCATTTTGTTTTGAAAATTCCAAATAGGAAGTGAGCATCGAGGCGATTCTGGCTCCATCACCTCTAGCTCCAGTTGATTTTACATTGAAAAATTGCCATCCCTCTCTGCAACTGCCTTCTGTAATTGTACATTTTATCATCAACATGTCATCATTTTATTTTGAAAACATTTTGTCCTTTCCCTGTTGACTTAGTGTTGTGTAATAGCATTCAGACTGTAAGCTTTTTCCATGTTATTATTTAGTATGAGCTCGAAGCAAAATCTCCCCCATGGTAAATGCATAATTATCTGCTGAGCCCCAGCCTGAGCGACTCCTCTGAAGTTCTCTGAGCATCTCAAGGTGACCCCCTCGCTGCTCACGCAAAAGACAAGTTTTCTTTGCCCAATTTACACTGACGTTCCGCTTCAGAGGCACCACCCAGATACAATAAGCAGCATTTTCAATCTCCTTATCTCCTGTGCTAGGCCTGCACACAATCACATTTCACATCACACTTCATATGTTACTGCTGATGCATAATTAATTGTGTCTTAAAGGAGATGTGTTTTAATTTATACTTACATGACTGATTATTTTCTACAGATACCTCGGGAGAAATGAAAAAGTTAGCATTGTTGATTTACACAGTATTTGTTTTTCAAAGGGCCCAGTATTCTCAGTTGATATTACACTACGCAAAAGGAGAAATTCAATTTATCAACTGGATAAAAGTTTATTTGGTCGAATACGTTTCAAAGCTCATCCAAGCTGCTTCTTCAGTTCTGGTCAGACGCTGGTGGACACTGCCTATATCTGCCTGAAGGGAGGAGCTAACTACAATGAAATTACTCTGAAACTACCACACCTACTTGTTTGCAGTTTCTGTTAGTTAGGTGGGCCTATTAAATATGCAGTGGGAGTGTGGGGTTTTGCTAGCAGAACCATTCAGGACGACAATGGCTGTTTTCACACCTCTGGACCTGACCTGGCTCGTCCTATTGTTTTCTTTGTTTGTTTTGATTTAGGTTTGAGGATAGAGTTATAGATGGGAGACAAATGATGTCTGAGACCTCCATTTCTGTTCAAGGAAGGACTCTTTTTCTTGACAAAAATTGCCTCCTTAACTCCCCTCTCAAACCAGTTGTTTTCTCTGGCCAAGATCTGAACCTTAATGTCCTCAAAGGAGTGGCCCGTGGCTTCTAGGTGGAGATGTACGGCAGATGAAGGTCCACTCTGGCTCTCCCGTCTGTGTTGGTACATCCTCTTGTGAAGTGGCTGTTTTGTTTCTCCAGTGTAGCGCTCACTGCAGTCTTCACTACACTGAATGGAGTAGACCACATTGCTTTGTTTGTGGCTCGGTGTTTTGTCCTTTGGGTGGACCAGTTTCTGTCTTAAAGTGTTTGTGGGTTAAACTGGGATTTCATGTTGTCTGAAAATCCTCTGTAGTTTTTCAGAAACACCGGCCAGGTAAGGAATAGCTACACCTTTCCTCCTGAGTTCTGATTCTCTGTTGTCTTATTTCTTGTCCTTGTCTCTCTTAGTTTTGTTGATATCCACAAACAGAGAGGGCTTTCTTCACATGTTGTTCTTCTTTCTCCTTTCCCTCTGTGCTTGTAGGAACCACTTGGGCCCTGTGTCAGAATAACTCCCAGTTTGTGCTGCAGTGGGTCGTGTGAATCAAAAAGCAGGTATTGGTCAGAAACTGTAATCAAATAGGTGTGGCAGTTTCAGAGTAGTTAATAGTAGTGTAGCAAGTAGTAGAGTTAGCTCCTCCCTTCAGGCAGATATAGGCAGTGTCCACCAGCGTCTGACCAGAACTGAAGAAGCAGCTTGGATGAGCTGCGAAACATATTTGACCAAATAAACTTTTGTCCAGCTGACAAATTGAATTTCTCCTTTTGCCATGGGTTCTTATTGCTGCTACAACTCCTGTTACTTACAAAGACTGGATGTAGAATTAAAATAAAAATGCCACCACAGCTTTTACTGTTTAAATATATACGACATGAAATATACTATTATACTATATGGAAACAATAATCAGTCAAATCTTAATTGTTTCACTCCCAGTGCTACTGCTATATGTACTTCTAATTGAATATAATTCTAGCCATGTTGTAATTAGCTAAGTTTAAAGCAATTACCAGTACAGCACAAGTCCCAATCATCCCAGTGCACGAGTATCTCTGTGCTCTATCTGCTGCACAAACACACAGTATAAAGGTATTATATTGCCAGGTCTGACTGGTAAAATCTTAGATTAGAGTATGTGGATTGTGGTTGAAAACAATTTACGTAATTCAGCTTTAAACTGATTAATTAAGTTTTGTTTAAAAGACTGCTCTAAAATCCTACTAAAATTGCATAAAAGTAGTTACTTATATAAAATAAAAAGTAATAAGTCCTATATTACACAATATCGTGACCATGTTTGAATAACCCTGCACATTTCCAAAGCCCAAAATGCTCTGTTCCACCTTGTGATGTCATGAAGCAATAGTTTTCAAGTTAAGCTACTAAGAGATTGGGAATTCCAGGCCTGAAATCATCCAAATGATTCTCGTGAAGGTTTAAAACAGTGTTTCCTGTTTGAGAGAAAAGCTCAGCCTAAATATACATGTGAATGAAACAAAACCAAACTCCAGGTCTGTTTTTGAAGAGAAAACAACATTATAACAGAAAAAAAACATAATACGAGCCCTTTAAGTAGTATTTTCTTGCATATTTTTAGACATTTTCTTGTAACAATCCACCAGGATGCACCTCCACCCACAAGCCCGTCCCACATGCCCATCACCATTTTCATTAGTTTACATCATGATCAACTTAATTACACATTCTCTCAGTTCATGCCTTTGTTCATTGTCTCTTAAAGGTGATAAATTCCATTTCAAATTGTTTTGCAGCAAAGCACTTCAAAGACATTTAATCACCAATAGATTTCATTTCTAGTTTGAAATTAATAGCTTTGTATCATCTGCTCTACTCTGTATGTGTAGGTTAATTACCCATTTAAAACATGTTGTCACAAATAAAAAGCAGATATTAGACTGTCAGCATAGGCCAACATGTACAAGGGCATGAATAGCATAGACATATTACATGTAGTTTGTCCATGAATGTGTTGCTGTAGGCCCTGTGTCTGGTTGAGATTAGGCACAAATCTGTAATAGTTAAAGGTGCAATGTGTAACTTTTCTGAAGGTGTCCACACATGATTGTCTCCACGGAAATGTCATCGCTTTGCCTGGCAGCTTCGACAGTATGGAATTAGAGTTAAATATATCGTACTTATTGAATTACGGGTGTTTTTTTGCTAAAAAATTGCTCTAAAAATGTGTTTTCTTAGTGAAAGTGGGGTCACCTCTCCACAGGGCTGACCATGGCTGCAGACCTGACCTTGTATTTAGTGTAAAACAAACATGGCCTGAGGATGTGAGGGTCCTCTGGGTGGAGCTCTGCAGCCACATCTTCATACTTTTTCCACCAGTATTTACTCTGCAAACCTATTAATGGCAATTCAACAATTTTACTTCAATTATTATGTTTCACATGAGTACTGAGAAGAAGTACCTATCCCCAGTTGCAGTACAAGTTCAAATATTCTTCTATACTTTGTCTCTTCATCCGTTCTTTTTTGTGAGCTTGTTGTCAGTATATGAAAGCTTTCTATTTTTGTGGCCATCCTGTTACCTTCAAAAGAAATACACAGAGTCCACTCACAGTGAGGCTGCACAGACTATTCCACCTTCATTATTTATCTTCCAAACGCATTAAATTAATTACTTATAGGTAATTAAAAGTCACATGTTTTAATTAAATTTCCATTGAATTCGAACTCGGGAAGAAAAGGCATCTGGGGATATTTCATCAGGTTCAATGAGCTTAAACTTCAACTCTATTCCGCCCGGGAAGATGTGGAAAGTTAAAAATTATCAGTTTCATGCTCTATAGCCATTGTACGCTTTTGAGACCAAAAAGTCACATAGCAGATTAATGAAGACGGTAAAGGGAAAAAAAAACACACACCAAAAAGGTTGGTGCGCACATCCTTTTGTTCAAACGGATTATGGGTTTTGGGTCTTGCTCTGAAACAGTTGGAAGGCTCCACATGTATGTAGACTTCACGACAGCAGCATAGACAAACCCAGAGCAAACAAGGGACTCTCCAATCAAACACTCCATTCCTAAGATGGGTATTAATTATTATTAGCCAGGAAAAGCAGGATCAGAATTTGGTCTTTTATTTTTGTTCTCTTTGGTTATTTACCAGTCCGCATGTTTTTGCTAAATGGAAGTCTAAAATGTTCAAACACTCATTGTAAAAATCAATAGCTCTATAGTGATTGCAATGCGTCACAATAATGGCAAGTCACAGCTTTGTTTCATAGTATAATTTTAAGATCATAATAAACTCTAGTGGTGTGGTAATCATTCCATGTATTTATTTAACAGGACAATGAATAGTCACATAGTGCCTGAGGGCAGAAATGCAAGATACCAGATTCTATCTTAGGAAGCTCATTTCCATCTGCAGTCCTTTAAAAATGGAAGAAGTGGTGAAGGACACAGTGCATTATTTGTAACATAGTGGGTATGTAAAGGTTAGCTCAGACCAGTGAATACTGTTGTGTCCACAGGCAAGACACCTCACCTTGTCTCTGTGTGAATGTGAGAGACCAGAGGGGCTGATGGTGAAGATAAGCGGTCTCATTTCATCAGCCTACCCCAGGGCAAAACATTTTATACTCAGTGGTGTTAAAAGCAGCAGCTTTTAACACCACTGAGTATAAAATGTTTTGTCTGGGATCTTGAAAACACACTTCTTCACTGCTTTATCAATAAAAGATACAGAGAGATATCATTCTGGATTTGCCAGGCAATACAATTTTATGAATAATGTACAAAATCCTAAAGCGACTTTGAGCCTCTGGAAAAGTGCTCCATAGGACTAATGTATTATTATAATTTGAGGAAGTTGCAGTGTGGTTACCTTGTCCGCCCCATCTGTCATCTGATAATCTAAAAGCATTCATTTTGTCTTCTATTGTACATTAACTGTACATATCCACCATATCAGATCACTGTGAAAGAAACAACCACATTACAGATTGGGATCGGGGAACACCTCCAAATACTGGATCAGGGAGGCCACTGAAATCAGGAGACAGCAACAGCATCAACCAGGATGAGGGAGCGCTCCTCCGTTCCCACACCTTGGACACCATCCTCCAGAGAGCACCAGTCGACAGGAGGCATGGTCAGTCTGAGCGACCTGATTGGTCTGTCAGACTGACCATGCCTACAGGATGTAACGACAGATAAACAATACAACACCGCTGACAGTTCTGAAAATGGCTTGCAGCTAGCCGCCGAGGTAAAGGTAAGGTAAGGTAAATACATCTCCAACTTTATTGTCCTTAGAAAGAACCCAAGAAGTTCTCCGCTCATGTGCACTGGTCAAACTTCTTTTGTAACATAATGGAAAAAGATGAAAGTGTCTCTAATGTCACAAGTGATTTGATGTTTTCAGTGGTCCACTACAAGAATAAAACATTGTTAGCCTGTAAAAAGACTTCTGAAAAGGCGCTTTGGTTAAAATAATGAGGAAAAGAGCTTGAGAGGTGTGTGTGGATGTCTGGTAATCTGATTGGCCGATACACCTGGGTGCATAAATTGAATATTTATTTTTCATTTGTCAGAGGGTGAATCATTTGGATTTTGCTGCCTTTTTCTCATTAGCCACACCACATGGTTTAAAAGATCGCCCAAAACAGATATGTTACGTCCCAAATGTCTCCTCATGACCACAGTCGATTTCCCTACGTGGCTCCCTTCTGAACCAACTCTAATGCCTTAATTACATTCTGTTTTTGTGTCCTATTATTCAGCCCTGAAAGGTCAAGACCATTATTTACAGCACAAACCCTGGACCTCTATTGTATGGACCGTGCAGTCTTATAGTTCCTTGGTCACTTTGATATGCATGTGAATGTCAAATTAAAAACTGGGACTAATAGGCAACCATTATGGCAAGTGAGGTGCCTTTGTGCAAAGCTAATCACTTATTCAATCACTATGCATTGTGCCCTGTTCCACCTCCACCTCTCAGCATCATTCAAAAAGCAAGAGGATTTTTTTTATGCCAGAAAAACCATGGCTACACGTGGGTCAAAAATATATTTCTACTCTTAGCTGAGGCCTAATTGGTTAGAAGAACTAGCAAGGTTTTCTTGGTTGGTGTAATTTAATTAGAGTCTATTGTCATGTTAACTAGCCAATTAAGTGACAGGGAGATGGTGTCCACCGTCTTGGCAGTGCAGAATTACGTGAAGGGTCAAAATGTCTGATGATTGAAAAGATATGTAACATTTGGATTTAACTAAGCAAAGGTAACACACACATTTGTTAATTGGTCCAACAATACTTGAAAAAAGCATTGAGCAAATACAGCTCTGGAAAAAAATGAGACCACTGCAAAATGATCAGTTTTTCTGATTTTACTGCTTATAGGTATGTGTTTGGGCAAAAGGAACATTTTTGTTTGAGTCTATAAACTACTGACAACATTTCCCCCAAACTCCAAATAAAAATATTATCGTTTAGAGCATTTATTTGCAGAAAATGACAAATGGTCAAAATAACAAAAAAGATACATGTTTTCAGACCTCAAACAATGCAAAGAAACAAGATCAAATTCATTTTAAAACAACATAATACTAATGTTTACACTTAAGAAGAGTTCAGAAATCAATATTTGGTGCAATAACCCTTATTTTTAATCACAGTTTTCATGCGTCTTGGCATGCTCTCCACAAGTCTTTCACATTGTTCTTGGGTGACTTTATTCCACTCCTGGTGCAAGAACTGAAGTAGCTCAGCTTTGTGTTTGTGTTGGAATTCAACAGACGCTGGAATGGAATGGCTGTAATACATGTAAAGATGCTGATTTCAGAAAAAAATGCAGTGGTCTCTTATTTTTTTGCAGACCTGTACTTTTTAAAGGTCCTATATTAATACCTGGCCGGCGTTTTGGAAAAACTACAGAGGATTTTCAGACAATATGAAATTCCAGTCTATTTCAAACCCACAAACACTTTAAGACAAAAACTCGTCCACCCAAAGGACAAAACACCGAGCCACAAACAAAGCAATGTGGTCTACTCCATTCAGTGTAGTGAAGACTGCAGTGAGCGCTACATTGGGGAAACCAAACAGCCACTTCACAAGAGGATGTACCAACACAGGCGGGTGTGCCAGAGTGGACCGTCATCTGCCATACATCTTCACCTAGAAGCCATGGGCCATTCGTTTGAGGACAGTGAGGTTCAGATCTTAGCCAGGGAAAAGAACTGGTTTGAGAGGGGGGTTAAAGAGGCTATTTTTGTCAAAAAACAGAATCCGTCGTTAAACAGAAATGGGGGAGTTAGACATAACTTGTCTCCCATTTATAATTCCATTCTTAAACCACGTCAAAACAGACAAAGAAACATTAGGGCAGACGATCCAGGGCAGAGGGGTGGAGAGGGTCGTTAGACGTTGAATAGGGGGGCAAAACTAGTCGCCAGAGTAATTTGAAAAACAAAGAGACAGATTAGTGGGGATCGTTTTCAGAGCTTTTTCAGTGTAGGGAGCTCCTCCCGGCAGCTAGATATAAGCAGTGTCTAACCAGCACTAGAACCAGAGCTGACGAAGCCTCTCGGATGAGCGGCAAAACGTTTTCAACCAAACAAACTTTGTCCAGTTGACAAATTGAACTTCTCCTTTTATCACGTCCTATATTAATCAAAATCAAAAATGTTATAATGCTGTTATCTCCTCAAAAACATATCTGGAGTTGTGTTTTGTTTCATTAACACATGTTTGAGTAATGTCTGTGTACATCTTCAAAGCTCAAAATACTCTGTTCCACCTTATGATGTCATGTAGTGGTAGTTTTCAAGTTAACAGCTACATTTACCTTTAGTTCAGCAGAGACTGGTATTTCAAGAGTTGGAATTATCCAAATGATTCTAGTGAATGGAGTTTAAAAACATCACAAGATGGAACAAAGTGTTTTCCATTTGAGAGTTAAACATGTACAAATGAAACAAAACAGAACTGCAGGTATGTTTGTGATGAGACAACATTACAAGATCATAACAGATCAGAAAATAGTGCAATATGGAAACTTTAAGCAACAAATACTGCATGAAAATATATGGTGCATTATATGTGTGTTAACTTTTGAACAAATTAAAAATAATAAATTTAACCGCCTCAAGCACTGTATCCTTTCAAAGTAAACTGGACACCACCGAGGTTTGATTCATTTAATTAAAAATATGAGCAACTGATGTTATTTTGTGCTAGTAAGTGAAGGAGCTGGTTGAGCAGTCATTATCCAGGCGCTGCTCTGCTCCAGGAGAGGTGACAGAGCTACCACCTCACACCTGCTGCCGCCTGGCTCCGCACGCCTCGCACATCCCATCATGCATCTGGACCTCACAGATGTTCTGGAAGCATTTGTCACACAGGTCAGAGGTCACTCTCTTTGCCAACAGAATCAACTTGCTCAACATTTCCTCCAGTTTCCAACCCCGCCAACTTCATCAAGTGTATAGGTTATAGAAGTAGAGGCTGGGTAAAATGCGCACAGACAGCATCATAATGGCAAATCCTATGAAACTATATGGGCATACAGCAGAGATAGACACGTAACAGCACTGACTCACCATCTTGTTTGTCTCCACAGTTTCAGTGAATAGTAGTATACCTCACATTATATCTAACGGAAATACACTAAAATGCTTTGCAAACTGTAGCATGAAAAGCCGCCACCACGTACAAAAAGAAATAGAGCCATTTATTTGACTCCACATAATGTAAGTGCATACTCCTGACCAACACCATGACTCAAGATCTATAGGCTCCCACCGACAGGTCGCCCCTCTGGCAGTGAAGGGTGGGTGTGAGGAACTGTAGACTTTATTAGTAGCACCTTTGCAGCACCTTATGTGCATGTGAAACATATGTGGGGACTTGTGCCTGCCAATTAAAGGTGCACTATGTAACATTTCTGGTGGTGGACCCGCCAACCACTTGTCTCCATGGAGATGTTAATGCTTTGCCTGAAATGTTCCACAGTTTGACATTAAACCTGTGTCATGACTTAATATTTGGCTTACTACTTTGTATTTTATTATATTTTATTTTTGTTTCATTTATTTATTTATTTTAATATATTTTTATTATATTGCTTACTTTTTTATTTTATTTTTATTATATTGTATTATATTTATTATATTATATATACTTTTTTCCCTTGTGTTTTTATTGCATTCTTCTTGACGAGTCAACGGGTTCTTCTGATCCAAAGCATTTCATTGCATTGTTGACCTTTTCTTGATCCTGCACATGACAAATAAACAATCTTGATTCTTGATTCTTGACAGTAAGATGTTTTTCGTAAAAATACCCGTAATTTAATAAATGCAAGAAAAATACACTTAATTCCATAAAGTGGATTAGTCCAGGCTAAACAGCATCCCCTTGGAGAACCCAGCCACCAGAAGTCACATTGTGCACCTTTTAAATTAGCTTTTTTTTTTTTTACATTAGTGTCCATATTTCTGTTTTATGTCTTTGTAATTTGTCTATCATATTGTAAAAATCAGTTTGCTGAGACTCATAAACCACTGAATTAAGTTTATAAATTTTATATTTACATTTTACACAGTCTCTCTTCTTTTGAATTGGCTTTTCTAAAATGGAGGCTTCTAACCTGATGGTGAAAGGCAGGATGTCTCAAATGCATCACAAGCAAGAGCCTCTCTGTGAAAAGCTGAATAATACATAGATATCTAGCGAGGATCTGGTGCTTTTCAATGGCTATAGGATTGCACTCAACATAAGCCATTTTTACTAAGGGCCGTTCCCTTTCCTTGGGTCCAGTCTCCCATAAATAATTTGCCTTCAGATGCATCAAAATTGCAACTTGTTGGTTATGAGAAAGAACAGTGAGGAGGCAGTTTGAATGCCAATGTGCCAATGAATAAACAATGGAGCACTACTACAGAGCTGCCAAGAGACACTGCCCGGAGCCCGCAAACTCCTCTAATGGGATTTCACCACAGAAGCAGCTCTTTAGTCCAGTGTGAATGAAGGGCTGCCTGGACGTGGCTGTCTCAACAGTCTTCTATACTAAATGATGTTAAAGCAGCTATTCTTCAAATGGGCAGCTAGAACTAGGCCTACTGTATTGAAATAATCAACATCAAATGTGTTAATTGTGATTAATTAACCAAATCTTTTGTAATAGATAAGAGTAGGAGATGACTTGACCCTCAATAAAGAGCAAATTATCAGTTCCACTTTTAATATTCCACTTTGGGCATAAGGGCAATGTAACTGTAGCTAGAAATGCCCATTCACATCACAAATCTTAACAATTAGCAGATAACCAGTAAAAACTAAATCACAGCCTACACTAGAATAAATGTTAAGTAATGGTTTAAGTTACCAAGACATTAAAATGACATAAAATCCAAATATCCAAATAACACATTGATGCTATACTGCCATCTAGTGTTCAAACACTGTACTTGTTTAATTATTGCAACAAAACCAACTTTCAATTTGTAAGATTATATTTATTTTTAAGAGGTCACTAAAATAACAAACTTAGCGTGTCTTAACTGAATACTTTTACAGTCTGATAATCATCGAAATGCAATTTTAAAACAATTCAACATGATATAGCATTAAAACAATTTTAAGAGTAAAATATATATTTTTCAATCTGTGACAAAACCACAATGTCATACAATGTTACAAAATGCATTCTCTTCTCACAACTGAACAAAACCTTGCATTGTTCAGTGCCAAAGGTAGAAATCATGAGGTCTTTCCATCATTCTTTCATAAAAGTGCTTACAGAGGATTTAGCAATGGTTTAAAGCCAGTTGTATTGTACAAATAAAAATATACTGCATTGACTGTAGATCCTTTATGTCCAGTTTTAAGAGTCTTCACCATGTTATGACAATATACGGCTGTCGTCCATACAAAGTGCATGTGGAAGTCTAGAAGCAGACTGAAAAACTATAAACACAATGTACAGTACATTGGCCACATGATAGCTGTATTATTATACAAATATTTTTTTTTATAATACATTAAAATCAGTTCTTTTTTACACATTCACAAATATATATGTAAAATAAACCTGTTGTGACTGAACCTTTATGTAGTTTAAAATACATTTTCTTTACATGATGAGAATATTGGCATGTCGGATTTGTTCCCTTCTAGCATTGCACAGTTTGACACTTTCACAAATGCTGGCAATAGAACTGGAAGCAGCACCTCGAATAGGTTATTTTCACAGACCTTTTTTTACATAAAATTTCTGAAACAATATCCACAAATATTTAATCTGAATGTGTTAACAGCTGGGCCCAAAACCTTGATTTATTTTATGATAAATTACCAGTTTTTTCATGAGCTCTCCAGTGCAAATGACTAATACTATGACACCGCATGTTAAAAGTTCATACACCACATTTATTCCCATTAGCAGTGGCAGTTTATGTTTCATGTGGAAGCAGAGAAATTGCAGTGATATTAACCAAATAATAGATACTTCAGTTGTTAATTTTGGCCTTTCAAACATTATCAAAACAACCTATTCAAACAGATCTCCCGAATATTGAATGAAAATCAGTCAGTCTATTAGCTTGGCAGGGGATAAAGTGCTCATGTCCTTTGGCAGCGACATGGAGTAAAACTTAAAGTGTTCAATAATAATCAATCGTAGACTCCACCTTCAGATCTGAGATAATAACCCTCTCGCCCCAGCGCCTTGGACAGAAGTCTGTGTCGATTGGGAGACATACAGCTCTGCGCCTGCACAAACCCGGCCAAAGCCTTGTTCGCTCGTACAGGTTTTGATCTAGGAGGTGCATAATACCCTTCTGTGAAGTCATGCTGTGTGGGTCTGACTTTATAGCTCTGAGTCCTCCTTCCGGATTGAGAAAAAGATCCTGGATGATCAGCATCTAGCTGGGATTTCACCTGGTATTGGTGGGGCCGGTTTTCTCTCGTGCTCTGCGATCTGCCAGGTCGTCTGAGTATTCCCGGTTTCAAAATGCCAGAATAGCTTGTAGCTTTAGCCATCATGAGCGGATCCTGGTTGTAACCCTGTATATGGCTTTTGTGCTCAATGTTTTTGAGGTTAGGAGCCCTTTCCGGGAGGGAGGGGACTTTGTGAAGCTGTTGTGTTGAGCTCTCTTTTATATGAATACGCCTGGTTTGACCTGGTTCTATGCTTGGCCTATAACTGATTTGATGTTTAGTAACTTCTGGCTCACTTTGTTGGGATAGGGGCGATGTTGGGGAGGTAGCTGCTTGCATATTTTCCATTCTATCTGCACAAAGCAAGTACGCATTTCCAGGATCGGACTTACTGCGCGTGTGCATAATATCTCTGTTTCTTGAACCTGGACTGCCAAACTGAGACTTAACCCTATCCCTACTGTAGGGTTGATACACCACTCTTTCATACACTTCTGCATCTCTAGCCTCATAGACCACAGTATCGCGCTCTATAAAAAGCTCCCTGTTCACTGGTTGAGCGTAGTAGTCGGATGGTTCACTTGCTCTAGTGGAATGTAAGGTGTAGGACTGGCTGTGGCGAATCCCAGTTGGTTGGCAGGGCTCAGCATAGTAGTGAGAATTGTCTCCTTGATATCGCTTTGGCCGGTTGCTTTCTACCTGGCTAGGAGGGTGCCAACCAGTTTCTATTAGTCTAGAATAGACTGCATCCTGGTTTGAGGGTCCTTCTACATAAAATATTGTGTCCGGAGGCATGATTTCAGCCTCGGCTAGCTCATAGTGGCTAATCTGAGGTGCGTGGAAAGATCTAGCTCTCCTGATTGCAGGTTGCCCAACCGCTCTGTCGTCTGACCTCTGCTGCTGGCTGTTTGACCTTTGAAAACCACTTACAATGTGCTCATCTTTATAGTAACGTCTATTCTGAGGTGACAAAGGGTATCTGGAAGCTAAAGCACTGTAGTGGCCCTCAGAAGACTGCCGATATATGCTTTTTTGTAAATGAATTGGCAAGGCTTCAGGCGGAGGGCAGTGGGGCAGTTGCCGTGCTTGAATAAGATAACTGTAGTCATCAGTCGTGTCCTCTTCTGCACTGTAGTGTTGGTGCAGAGGGCGCGGAAGAACCTGCTCAATTGAAGTAGGCATAGAGGTTTCGGCAAGAACTGCACGGAAGTTGAAGACATTTATAGAGTCGGTATTGACATAAACAGGAGAGGTCAAGGGGCTCTGAGTGGGACAAACAGGCTGTGTAGGAGTGGACACGCCTACGCTCTGATAGGTCGGTTCTATCGGCGTGTCTTCGGGTCGCAAATCGTCTCTGCCTTCGTCCAGACTCCCTGATCCAAGTGGGCTAACATTAGGTGTGAAATTGCTTGAGCTCTCCTGTCCGTCTGTGGTGAGCTCAGGTCGGAGGTGGGCGGGGAGGAAGCGGACCGGAGGGGGGTAGCGGTGACTCTTCGCTGGGCTGTGTCCCACTGAAGATGCCTGGATGTTCCCTCGCTGCTCCTGTAAGTACACTTTGAGATCCAGCATTGCGGGCCTGGCCGGTCTATCCTGGCCCATCCCGTGGGGTAGAGGAGCGTCCTGTCTGGGGAGGAGCAGGGGGTGAGGGGGGGTGTAGGTGTTTCTCCTCGGGGGGCAGCCGCTGGCCCTGTGTGCAGACTCAGCCAGGGCTAAGGCCAGCTTGCGTGCGGCGCTCATCAGGGGAGGGTGAGGAGGGAGAACAGAGACTGAACTCATAAGTCTATCTGTTCCTGGGGAGGCATAAGACAAACAACGCTACAGTATGACAGGACAAACAAAGCTATGGTAAAGACATGATGGGACAAGACACAAAAGCTTTCATAAGAAACTAGATTAGATGCTTTTACTAACTATGCACTAGTGTTGACACATATTTTGGTACTAACCTGGATCTGGGAGGTCCGAAGCTTGGCTCACTGTGCTAATAGGGCTACAGTGAGGATATAAAGGTCTCCGATCTTTTCCATCACTAACATCACATCTGTCATCCAGAGGTGAAGGTGTACAGGGGGAAGGCGATGTCGAACTTCCAAACACTGCCGAGGAATTTTGAACATCCGCCTGGGTTTTAAATGACTTCTTCCTGAGTTTGGGAGATTTCAACACCCTCTTGGCATCTGCGTCCATGCCTGGGCTGAGATCTGGTGAAAATTCATCTATGTTATTGTTGGGAGAGGAGATAGGTTCAGATTCACTGGAGCACCCCGCGCTCTTCCTCCATTTATTTCCACTCTTGCTGCACTGAAAAGACATGGGGTCAAAGTCCAGAGTGGAGATGCCTACAGCAGGCGGACTCAGGTCGAGATCGTCCTCTTGCGGAGACAGTATAGAGGCAGGCGTGTGGAGAGAGTGAGGCCGTAGTTCTTCTTTACTTTTACTGCAGGAGTGCAGGTCATCTTTGCTGACCGCAGCAGAAATAGCCTCGCTGATAGACCGGGGTCGTAGGGGCCGATAACTGTGAGGCTCGCCTGGTAAAAAGAAAACATGAAAGATTCAAGTTTATTATCAGTAGGGCTAGAAGAACTACAGTGTAAAGCATAATCATGTATTCATGTTAAGGCTTGGTAAGTACATTTGTTTGTTCATTATCTACAAGAAATTATGTATTATGTTCAAGTAGTTTAGTTGAAGGTGCACTATGCAACTTTTTTTGTTTGGGGCTCCGTCACTTGCTTGTTTCTATGGATGTCATTGCTCTACCTGGAATGTTCAACATTAAACAGCTCTATCTTACATTTATTAAATTATAGGTGGTTTTATAGCTCAAAAAGAAAGAAAAACAGGCATTCTAACTGTGAGCGGGGTTTTCTCTCCACAAATCTAACCTGTAACTTGGTCTGGATTAGTCTCAATGAAGATAGAAAGGTTTAATACCATACGGTGAAATATTCCAGACTAAGTAATAACATCTCCATGGAGAAAAGTATTTGTACAAAAACATTGGCACACACTATTGGACTCACACTCACATGTATTAAGTAATACTGCCCTGTCTATTTTTAGACAGTAGAGTATTTTAGTACAGGCAGTAGAGTTTTCAATCAATTTCATTGATTTCTGATCTTTTCCCTTGCCCCACGCCCTTCCCTCTTGTCGCCAAAGAAAAAGACACCGTATGTTACCTAATTGTACCAATTGTTTTCTGTCATTACATGTTGTGTATAATTGTCATTGATTGTATTGCATCTTTTCTGCATCTTCCAGTCAGCGGCGCGCGCATGCGCAGCGGCCCCTCCCCTAGCCACTCTATACTGTCCTGCCTGGTTAGGGGGGAAACAAAATTTCAAATTCACTCTATGTATATGCACATATGATTGTTTTTCGACAATAAAGCAACTATGATGACTAGTACTGTACCAGAAAAGTTACACAATGATAGCAAAATAATACAATACTATATATATATATATATTAGGGCTGTCAAACGATTAATTTTCTTGATCGCAACTAATCTCAGAAATTTCATAGTTAATCGCGATTAATCGTGATTTATTTTGCATGTTTAAAATTGATATCTTGCAGTAAGACCGTTCGAATCTAAAGTTAAACTCACAATGCAAAGTATTTCTCACCATTTTTTTTATTTCAAAAAAGTGCAGAGAAAGGAAAAAGTAACAATGAACCAGTAATAGTGCTTACTTTGAGAAATTGTAAATAAATGATTGAAGCCCGCTCGAGCTGCCTACGGATGCGTAGAAGGAACAAAATACGAGCAAACTCAAAATAGCACGTTTAACCGACAATGAGTTTAATTAATACAACCAAATGAGCTGCATATGGATGGTAGAATTGCGGAAAATGCTGGCAAACTCTGATCGCGATTAAAAAAATTGTTCGCGATCAATCGCGATTCGCGATTAATCGCGATTAACACGTTAATATTCCCAGCCCTAATATATATATATATATATACATATAAAATTGTAAAATCAATATATAAAATCAAATATAGCTGCAAGCAGCAATGTGGGGCAAAGCACCGAAGGTTCATGTAGGCCTCGGCATGTAGGCCGCATGCAGGGTCTGACAGGGTCTAACAGAGTCTGACAGGGTCTAACAGGGTTTAACAGGGTCTGACAGGGTCTGACAGAGTCTAACAGAGTCTGACAGGGTCTAACAGGGTCTGACAGGGTCTAACAGGGTCTGACAGGGTCTAACAGGGTTTAACAGGGTCTAACAGGGTCAGAACCCTGTCAGAACAGACACATCAAAGACAGATCAAAGGTTGCTAGGTGCGTTGCTAGGCAATTGACAAATTCCTGCAACTTTGACCTGCTGGTGCCACTAGACGGTTGAGGCTGGGGGCCTATAAATTGCTGTGGGTAATGAGGAGACTGGCTGGAATGTGCATGCAAAATTTCACAACTTTTTACCAAACGGTTCTAGGGGTTGCCATAGATTCCCATGGTGAAAGAAATATAGAATAATAATAAAAAGAATCAGGAGACCAGAACATCAAAGGAAAGATCAAAGGGTTGCTAGGTAACGCATAGCAAACACTATAGGGTGCCTAGCACCTATGGTGCTTGGCCCCTAATAACATCACTTTATAACTTACCTTGGATGTTATGCAAAGAGGTGAGAGATTCTTCACTTTTGGTTGAACGCAGTGTACCAGTGTCTCCTCTTCCACCTGTGCATGAGATGACCAGTCTGATTGAAGCCCATAATGTGAGGTCATTTATTATTAAGGTCACTTTGAGTCTGACCTGGCAGTGCGATGCTCTTCATCTCGTTAGGCTCACTAGGGTGTCGCTTTAGTTTGCGTTTCGTCACAGAATGGGATTTGCCCAGATGGAAAAATGAAAGCCAGTTGCCAACAGGAGATTTCTTAGATTTGACAGGAGCTCGTTTAAGGCTGTTAGAAAAGTGCAGTACATTTCATAAACACATTTCATTACATCAATAAATGATGCTTATCCACAAAATTAGAAACACATATATTGTATCATATTATTTTGCCTGTTCATATTTTAGTAGTTCATTTTTTAAAGCCAGATTATGTGTACCATGAAGAGTGAGAGCATGGGATACGTACTTGTCAAGGGGCAGGTCTATGACGGTATGAAACTTGCCAAGCAGAGCTTCAGGTCCCTCCCCCACCTCGATGTAGTCGCTGTGAGACAGACAGGGGGTGGTGGCCGGAGACCCCAGCTGGGCCTGAGTCCGAGCCTGGGCCTCTTCTAATGACAATAACTTAGTGGACGGAGAACAGACCAGCAGTGATTTGGGTCTGGCTAAGGTGTTGTTACCTAAACATTGAAAAAAGGTCTGGGGGTTAATGTATTGAAATGTATCAAAAAGATTAAGGTGGAAGTGACAAACCATTGTTTTCCCGTATGATGGCGTTTATTTTCTGGCTGAACAAAGCCTCAGTGTTATTAAGGATAAACTCCACCACCACAGACTGGATCCGTACCTCCATAAAAGCTGCTGTGCCACTGAAACAGGCCGACTCAATTTGTCTAGACCTGAAACACAATACAAGAGTTTATCATACAGAGATACGGTCTAGTTTCCTACAATGAAACAAAATAGCAGAACAAAAGATTTCAGTGTTTGGGTGTTGAGTGTTACCTGAGAAGGTTAGGAGCCCAGACGATAGCCAGGTTCTTTGTGTGCATACTGGTGACGGAGCTAAATGTGGCCAGGCGAGACAAATGCCTCATCAGGAATTCTAGGGTCCTGTAACGAAAGATTAAATGTAATTATTAACAGGCTTATTTTTTTGTTTTTGTTTTTTACAAAAACACAGCAACTCCCCAAATTCATACTTTATAATAGTACTGTATATTTTATATTATAAAATATTATTTTGCACCTCCTGCCACCAGGGGGCAACAGATTTCATTAGACAGACCTATAGTGAGGCGGAGGCAGCTGCTGGATGACATTGTAGATCTTGACCAGCCTCTCCTCATCAGTGGCTGCTGACACAGCCTCCTGAGCAGACAGGGGATAAAGCAAATACAATGGAGGCACAGGGACATTCACTTTTATATAGAGCCATTGTTCAGGTTTGCTTAATCAGCTCTGGTTTAAGCATGCACATCCCCTGCTGTTCCCAGAAGGGATGACGTAATGCAGTGACCCCATTTAAAGTGTATGGTTTGGTCCTTACAGCAAAGCGGTCGTAGAGCTGATAGGTGAGCAGGGGGTTGGGAAGCTCTCTGAAGTACAGCTTACACAGGGAGCCCACTGAGTGGATGTCCTGTCTAAAGTTATCTCTGGTCAGATCTGGGACCTGCTCCGAGTCAAACTCATGTCTACACACAGACAAGAAGACAGAACCAGGCTTTTAAAATTTGAATCTAAACAAAAACAATATGCAATCAAACACAGGAGTGTTTATATACAGCTGAATAATTTGCAGGCTTGCAGCTATAAGGCTCAGCATTTCTACAGCCAAACAAAAGGAAATCATTGACAAAAACATTTGATTTAGCCCAAGATTTAATATTAATTGTTGAAAAATAACAGTTACAACATCAACCCAAAGCTACAAACCTGAGTTTCTGGATGTTGGAGGAGATCCCAGAGAGCCTGTATATTCCATCAACAACACCATGTTTCTCGATAAATTCTGCACAGCTCTGCACAACCTGTGGGACTGCACATCATAGAGAATAAGTGGTCTACTCATCTGTTTTATACACTGAGTTTAAATGTGATAAACAACTAATATCAAACTAATAAAGAGCGGCCTATAATTATCCCAAAATGTGACAGTGACAATTACCCAAGCAGACACAAACTGCATGAGACAATAGACAATAGATCAATAGACAAGGTGTGCAGCCCAACAGTGATTTGGATTAACAACTAAGATGAAATCAGACACTCAGTGTTGTGCGGTGCAAACTGAACAAATCACAGTTGCTCAAGCGTAATAGCACATGTCGAGAAATATTAGTTGATTTAACCACAAACACAACACACTCAGCCATAAGCAAAACTGACCACAGCACAGACCACGTTTGTAATGAAAGAGTTTTTACTATCATGTCCTGAGTTGTGGAGGTGCTCTCCCAGATCGCAGCCGAAAACTCGCTCCCGAAGGATGCCTCGCTGGCGGAGCTTCTGAGGAGGCGGTCTCGATTTCATGAAAGTCCGTAGGAATGTCACAAGTTTGCCATGCTTCTTGCACACTAAGAATGCACAAAAGAAAATGTAATCTTAAAAACAAAAAGAAAACTGCATCTAGCTATTAATGAACATTCATGTACCTGGCTTTGGCACTGAGCTCTGAACACTGGGGGGGATTTTGTCATTTATCAGCTCCACACAGTCACAGGGAAAGAAACCAACCTGTACATAGATTAAAACATATTTAAAGACATTTAAATCATTACTGAAATACTAGCTTAACTTAGTATGATGAAACAATAATTATTATGAGGGATTTAAAAAAAAATGACATTATTGTAAACATTGTAGAACAAAAAATAGCAAATAGCAAAAACATAATTTCTTGTTTAACCTGAAATCCATGTTTACCCCTCCACCATCCAGTATCTTCTTTGGGAGGCATGTCGATTACAGAAACAATATCCCCAACCTAATGTACAATGACATGAAAACCATACAATTTTTAAAAGCTCAGAAAATGCAGAGAACATCATTTCTAATAAGCTGTTACCTCAAAAGTTAATTCATCAGTAGCCTGAGCAGTGTACCGTTTGGTCACATGGGCAGCAGCGATAGCAGGAACATTGATTGAAGCTTCCTCTGAAACTAGCAGGTGGTTTCCCTTGTTGTCGATCTTATGGAAAAATATAGTTTAGGAAATATGTATCGTCTTTTGTCTGCATATTTCAGAACTTAAATTTTGTCCATAGACCACTTTACATCTGTGTATACTGCAGATGACCACAGTATGAATGCATGATTTTCAAGGCATATTCAATACCTATAACTGTATAAGTAGATAAGAATAATATAATGTTGGGCTGGGATTTGCAGGGTCCATCACAATTCAATACACGATACATGGCTCATGATAAAATATTATCATGATTTGGCAATATATGCAATAACACTGGTCTACAAGTAAAATGCTTCCGGAACAAAAGTACTGAAATTTTTCTTGGTTTAGGTCACTAATAAAGAAAAATTAAGTCAGAAGTGCTGATTGGCTATAGTTTCCAAGATATAGTATTGGGTCAAAATAGGAAATTTATGCAAAATAAGGCAAAAACTGTAGTTTATCAGAAGGTACAGTGTGTCAACAAGCAACCAGTTCTATCTGAAAGCCTGTCTGCACATTCCAATACATTCATTTTAATATGGCTAGAGTTTTAACATATATCAATATATTAATTTAAGCTTAGGCTTAAGCCTTTATTGGTCTCACACACAATGACACACAGTGACACACGGGAGAAATTTGACTTCTGCATTTGACCCATCCTTTTCAGGAGCAGTATATATATATATATATATATATATATATATATATATATATATATATATATATATATATATATATATATATATATATATATATATATATATATGATCTTATCAATATAAATGAGATTTAGCCACTTTTATCTCGGAGTCCAAAAATGTGTAGACCAGTGTAATCAATATATTGCACACTTTCCACTAAATAAGCAAACAAAACTGTAGTGTGGTCACAACAAAAATTGTTAAGATACCAAAAAATACTCTGACTTGTCTAACTGACGATATATGAATACGGCAGCCCATGATAACAATACTGTGTCACTAAATCGAATATATTTTTTGCACAGCCCTAATATAATGCCATACTGAGAAACATTTCAGGCAAAGGAATATGAAACAAGCAAATGGCAGACCTGAGACCAGAAAAGACCACAAAAATATCTGCATTTTCCAAGCAGAGTTAGATGTAAGCATGTAAGCATTGTGGCACGCACCACAAAACACATATTAATGACTCACTATTAACCGAGTCTCAGTGATATGGGTAATATAATAAAAGGACCTGTAATCGATCTATATGTCAAACAACAATAAAAGTCTAAAGACCTAAAATAAAAAAAATCAGAGCCCTTTATTCTTAGTCACTTGAGATAAAGATTTTTGAGTTGGCGGAAAAAATAACTCTCCGTCTGCCTTGGAGCTTCATTTTGGCTCCTTACACTTTTTAAAAAACATTTTTATTCCCAAAGATTAAAAGGGTTTGGTGATGCGCTTTTCAGGGCCAAAATGCAGTCCTTGGGTGCCATTACCATCCAATTTGAATTCACCCTAGGATGCTATCAAGTGAAACAGCATATTACTTCCAAGTTTACCCCCCGAGCATTTAAAGCAGGTCCCAAATGATGCAAATAAAAATAAGATCATACCTCCATCCATGTTAGCACCGGGCCACAGTTGATCTTATTGTCTGCAATGACTGAGAGGCGGGACAGGTATGTAGCCAGCATTTTTGTTATAACCTACAGAAAACATGTTTATACAGTATCTTTCAGCAAATGTGGCATTTTGAAAGAAAATTTGTTTACCTCCACAGCGTCTTTTGAAGGGTCAAATTTGGGCAGCTCAGTGAGTTGTGAGAAGCGACGGTCATAGATGCACAGATGGAGATGTTTGTCCAGCACACGGAAGTCTTCATAAGATCTCTTCACTAACCAATTTTTCCCCTTACACAAAGCAAAAAATATATAAATCTGTATTTATTAAGTGCTTTATGTAGTTGCCATTTAATTAGATGGACATCTCCAGCTCTGGAAAAAAATAAGAGCCCACTGCATTTTTTTTCTGAAATCAGCATCTCTACATGTATTACAGGCATTCCATTCCAACGACTGTTGAATTCCAACACAAACACAAAGCTGAGCTACTTCAGTTCAGTCCAGAAGTGGAATAAAGTCACCCAAGAACAATGTGAAAGACTTGTGGAGAGCATGCCAAGCTGTGATTAAAAATATTGATTTTTGACCTCTTCTTACGTGTAAACATTAGTATTATGTTGTTTTAAAATGAATTTGATCTTGTTTCTTTGCATTGTTTGAGGCCTGAAAACATGTTTCTTTTTTGTTATTTTGACCATTTGTTTATTTTCTGCAAATAAATGCTCTAAATTATAATATTTTTTATTTGGAATTTGGGGGAAATGTTGTCAGTAGTTTATAGACTCAAACAAAAATGTTCCTTTTACCCAAACACATACCTATAAGTAGTAAAATCTGAAAAACCTGATAATTTGCAGTAGTCTCCCAGAATTGTATTTATTCAACTGTGGAAGTTGCTCCATACTATAACAGTGGTATAGTAGACTGTATACATTGGAAAGTACTTTTGCCAAATTACCTGGCAGGTGATTTGAGCCAGGTAGACCAGCTCTTTAGAATCCAAATGTCCTTTTGGTGCTTCACTCTGATCTTCTTTGAGGACCAACTAGGATACAAAGTAAAAATAGTAATAGGAATTAGGAATAGGAATTTATACAAACAGCAACACATCATCTTTATTTAACATATGTAACATTGCTGAGATAAGTACAGAGACACTGTAATCTTAGCACAAATTTGTTTCTTATTGTTTTATTGACATACGGCGTGCTTCCAAAAATACTGTACTGAGTCATAATATGGGAGTATCGGGAAAACATTGATCGATAAGATACTTCAAAGGCCTGAAGCCGATGGGAGTTCTAGTTATTTATAACTTACAGCAGCTCCTCCAGACCCAATATTATACAACACACAGCGACCTAGTTACAATAGCAGCCTAAAGACCACTGTAACTACTTGAGAATATAAAGTTCCTAATTAAACTAGAAATAAAGGAATATGCTGTGAAAAAGTATTACAAAATGAATTCACTGACCATAAGGCTGCGTTCACATTTGTCCTGGTGTGGTCCTGGCTTGAGCCCAGTCTAGTCTTAATTTAGACTTGGTTTAGTCATGTTCTAGTGCTAGTTTAATCCTAGTTTTGTTCCAGTTCAGTCCTAATTTGGATTTGGTGTGTGAGCAAGTGTAAATCGACCTCGATTGGGATACAACAATGTCTACCATATAACCCTCACCTAATTTACAATACATTCACTCATTAATTTGTCAGATGCACATCCATGGACCCTAAAGGAACACCAAAATAGCAGCCATCCAAAAAGAAGACAGCCCAGTGATGACAATTGTAAACAGCAGACAACTGAAGATAATGTTACCCTGCATATATTGACAAAATGAAACAAAATAATCCCCAAATAAGCACTTCAATTCATTTTTCCACCTACCTAAACAATTCCTGCAACTAACCCATCTTGGACCGCCACGTGCCTCTACCCTCGTGCTGAGCTTCCATCCCAGAGCTCAATAACGTTCTCCGACCAGACAAATAATGGCCCAGGGGAAGACGAGTTTAAATGCTGCTCCTCGCTCCCCTATCCTCCTTCCATGTTATGTAAAAAGATCATTCACAGTGCCTTGGCTCACTATGTGCACTAGTCTATTCACAGCAAAAAGAAATAAAGACGATGCTAAAGAGGAGTCTTCCCTCATCCCCGTCTCTGTGATTCGATCCATCCCCTGCTCATTATGCAACCCCCCCTTTCCTGTCTGAGCTGGTCTACATTCGCTTTCCCTTGTCGTAAAGGGGCTTGGCGTATATGGGGTCAATGCATACACGCAGACACACATTGTTCATTCACTGACCAGGGGATATTCATTAAGGGTGATGCTGCAGATAATCAAGGGGAGAATCAGAGTGGCCAAGACAATAGAAAGTGCTGTCCTTTTGTGCTAAAACTAAAGAGAAGAACTACTAAGAACATTATCCATGGAGAGAAATTCAGCCAAAAGCTTCAAGACGTCCTCCTTTAGCCAAACTGAAGACACTAGTTAATACAAAAGCAGGGTTTAGTAGTGAGGACATTAGAGACAGTCTTAAGTATGTCCCTCCTGTCGACTAACTCGCTCTGGCCTTGTCTTGGTGCAGTTCAAGCTGCCAGCCATAGCAGCTCACTTCCCCTGGCTGTGGACATAAAGCCATCGGGAAGTTATGGCAACCGCAGTGGGACATTTTGGCCAAACAGAGCTGTGGCATCATGGGATTAAAGATGGGCTTTGCAACACTGAATCACATTACTGGAGTGTGGACGGATGCGAGGACTGTTTTTGTTTCACACATGCAGTCTTTTGTCTAAAGCAGCCAAGGCACTCACTGAGGGACTACTGCACTCTGCTGGAAGGTACACTGAACTGCACTAATGAACAAGAAGAACAAAAACTTCCTGAAATACTGTTTTGGGTGGACAGTTTATACACAGGCTACTACATATAGAGGCAACATATAATAATAATAATATGTTTCCATCTGTTCCGAATTTATTATGATTGTATTAGAGTGCACTTGGACTTTTCTGCTGGTGTGCATGTCCCCCACTTGTAGATGTTAGACGTAGATAATAAGCTTTACCTTGAATGTTCCACAGTATGGCAAAAAATATAGCATTTATATCATTATGATCATTATGGCTGTTGTTAAAAATACCTTCCTCAGATCTAACCAATAAATTGGCCTTGTGGCGTCACTTGCTTGTCTCCAGAGAAACAGATGTTTAAAGGTGCTATATTAAGATGAGATAAGACTTTACTGATCTAACACAGGAGAAATTCACTGGCCAAATTAGCTCCAGGCAGCTTAATGCAAAAGAAAACAGAACAAAAAAAAGTGCACACAGACAAGATAATTATTAATAATAAAATAAGTAAATAAGAAAATGTAGAAAAATTGCACGTTTTGACTATATAGTGGAGTTATACAGTCTGATACCAGTGGGGATAAAGGATCTGCAGTAGTGCCCCTTCTTGCACTGAGAAAAATTATGCAAAATTGACCCTTGTGAGCCTTTAGTCATGAAAGTTTGCATGTTTGAGTAACCCTTTATTATTAGTATGTCTACATCTCCAAAGCTCAAAATGCTCTGTTCCACCTTGTGATGTCATGAAGTGGTAGTTTTCAAGGTAACAGCTGCGTTTTATGTTGAGTTCAGTAATTGGCAAATCCAGGGCTGAAATAATCTAGTGAAGGTGCATGGAGTTTAAAAGCACAGTGGAGCACTTCCTGTATTACCACATGACACAGATTTGAGTGTTTTCTGTTTTGGGGGAAGAACTCAGCCTAAATATGCAGAATTTATGTGTTAAACATGTGTGATTGAAACAAAATACAACTCCAGGAATGTTTCTGATGAGGAAATAACATAATATGGGCTCTTTAATGACATACCATGGAACATACCAGGCAAAGCGATAATATCTACATGGAGAAGTGGGTGATGTGCCACCACCAGCAAAGTTAGATAATGTGCCTTTAAGTAAGTAGTTGTCATAGCAGCCACTGTATTAGAAGAAATAAAATACAAGACTGGTCTTTGTTGTTATTTTGTAGATGTAGTAAGGAGTACAAATACTGTATTTATTGTACTATATTTATTGTACTTTTACTATGAATATTATTAATATGACTGTACTAAAATGAATTAATCTAATAATCAATTAATAACTTTTTCAAAACAATTTAAATATACTGAAATCACCTGAACGCTCCCAAAGTCCACTGTTTCATAGTGGAAATGAGCACACTCGGCCAACTTGGGGAAGTGTCCTCTGGGGAATGTCAACCTACAAAACAAAGCAGAAACATCACACATTTACATCCACTACAACAACCTGTATGGGAACCCGTGAGTTAGATGGGGAAATCACATTGGTCCTAAGAGTCATGCTACAGGCCTCCATTACACTGGCCTGGATAAGAGTCCTGGTTTACAGCCCATAATAGCAACAGCTCTGTCACAGGGAGCACCTACTTTTTCATGTTCTTGACTTTCATGCTGGCGGTGCTGACGCAGGAGCGCAGGAGAGGCTCTGGGTGCTCTGTCATATCATCAGTGGGCGCCTGTCCAACCATAGAAGAAGATAAAGAAACAATGCATATATTATGATCATTAATGAGTTGTCCCTAGAAGTAAATTGTTTTCTGTTATAACTACCAAAATAACAAGGAGATTCGTTATGTGTTATGAGTGTAAACAAGACTTTTGTACTCTTAGCAAAGCACAGTGGTGTATTAAATTACCCTTACATGACATAATGGTTTGTGATGAGTCAAATTGAATCTGCTAACATGCTATTGCTGTCTGTTTGTATTGTATGGCCATCCTTTAGTGAGGGATGAGTCACACTGGTGTGGGCATGTACCAGGGCACTGGGTGCCTCTTGTTCTTGTTTCTCCTCCAGAGGATTACTGTTGGCAGCTTGAGATGAGTCCTCAGATTTGTCCTGGTCTGAACATGGTGGAGCATCTCTGCAGATAATCAAAGAGTTTATTCACTATGCAAAACAATCTTTCCTACAAAATGCATGGTTAGTGTGATATGCAGTATTTTTGGAGAACACCAGAGGGAGCAATCAAAGAAATATAATTTTGTTCTGTATTTATTACTACTGCACATATCTTTATACAATAGATTGAGGATTGCTTTAATAAAGATTTTATTTCTTGGTTTACTTTGGAAAACAGAAACTCAAAGACTTCTGTTGACATCAAAAAGCCAGCCTTGTCCATTCAAAGTCACAACCCTTATCCACCCACAAGGGAATGCTTTAGAAATCCTCTTTTTGAAAAGTGACTCAAATGTATTCAGAAGTGAAGGGTGAGGTCCACTGAGCTCAATTTAATGATGAACAAAGAGAAGACAGAAAGAAGCCCTTGGCTTATCACACAGACTGGGTCGGATCAGATGTAGATAAAGAAGTGTAGTATCCACTGAAGCTTAATGGTTTTACCCTCCAGAAATCTAATAATAATAACATATGTATGCAAACATTTTGTGTTCACAATCTATCTGGAATATGGTGATGTCAAAGAAGACAGATATTATGTAAAACATTTGGGAATAAAAACAGATAAAAACAGAATTAGCTGTAAGAATTATGTTATATAATATTTTTGTGAGCAGTGGTGTCCACTGTTTTAAATTTTCAATAAACTAACAACGACACAAGCATTATGAATACAGCACCTGTTCATGCTTCCTGATGCAGAGGGGATGTTGAAACAATTCTGTCCTTCATTTCAGTGTCTCTGTGTTGACATCACATGGCTAAAGTCTAGGAGTCCGTGTAAAACTACATGACTTTACATAAGTCATGACACTAGCATAGAGTAGAAAAGGATAGTAGTAGCTCACCCCCCAAGGACGTCACTACTTCCTGGTTCTTCCTGGGCTCCTGAGGCAGCATTCTCAATCACCGCGGCAACCACACATCCAGCTTCCATGATGGCGGCTTATTGCAACAGCCTGAGAGGAGGGCACACAGGAGAGGGAGGGGTGGAGATGGGTGGGTGTGTAAGAGTACGAGAGCCGGCAGACGTAAACCCAGCGGAGGCTGCAGTGATTCTCAAGGCTACGATTCACACACGCACACACCACCACACACAGACGCACACAGACGCACATGCCCCCGACAGTAATCTCTGTCGACATCATGACACAGACATGAGAGCTGCTGCTACTGATAATGCATGCATGGCCCCCGAGACACTTCAGTATACAAGAGGATTGCCACAGCACTTAACCATTAAGCTAAAATGAACCTTTATTACCAATTCTAACCATTTAGATCTGTTAAATTATTTATAATGTGAAGCAGGGCATTACGGAGTTACATGTCACAGGCCTTCAGAGTTCAAGAGTCCATTTTCTGCTTGATATGTATTGTAAACAAACATCATGACAACAGTACCCTGTTCTCAAACTACAGTAAATAAAATTAGTGTAAGCTTTACAACAAAAATAATACATTCTGTATGAAATAAACTGGGCTGTCCTATAACAATCAATCATTGTTGCATTGAATACTATTCTGAATTCTCCTATTTGAATGTAAGAGAAGAGATTATCTTGACACCAATATTTTGTCTTTGCAAGATTAGACAGATATCCGTGTCTACACTCAGGGACAAAGTGCATGTCCAAAAGCACGGACTGACTAAACTAAATATGCGTGAACATTTTCCTGTGCGGGAACTTGTTGAGCTGCAGGGAAGTCTGACTGGTTTTGTAATTTGAGATTTAATGGGTTTCATTTCACCTGTTCAGAAATACAGAACAAAACTGGAGTGCAATAACTCTATTACCTCTGAATGGAATATTAAGTACAACAGCATTAACAGTGCAAAGTGTTGTATGTGTTTTATGGTAAGGATATGATATAGTATTCATTTGTTTTTACTTTCATATTCATTTCTTAATCTTACTCATTCTTACTCAAGGGTCTTACAATAGGCTTAACAATGTGGCACAACCCAATTAAGGCCCTAAGCAGCAAAGAATATGAGTGACTTCACTTACCGTCTATAAAAAGATACATCTTTTCAGTTTTCCAAGTGCCACAATTAAACAATGATGGAAAAAGTACCCACCAGAATCATTTCCACCCCACACAAAACAATAAGATCAGCAGTAACTTGTGCTATAAAAAGATGAGATGTGACTTTAACTATAAAAAGCTTTTATGCATTGATTAAAAGAAGACAAGGAAATCTGAAGAATTAATGCCTTCTTCCTAAATTTGTTGTCACTTTAAGGATCAGTGTAGATAAATAGCAAATAGATTGCTCAATGATAAGGATATTTTATGATGAACAACTAAAGAAGCACTTAATATCAAAACCTTGGTGCTATCTGATGGCCTACATTATGTTTCTAAAGAAAAATAGGCCAGTCTACATATTCCACTATTTTAAAAAAAACTAGTTTCAGCAAGGCTATGGACATAAAACATGGCTGCAGTCATACAGCAGACTTTCATGTGTGTATCTGAGGCAAAAACCAAACAGCAGATGTGTCCAAATGAGTCACTGCTCCTTTATCACGTGAGAGGAAAGACCACATAAGGACAAGGACAGTCGCCATCTTATAAACCCTACACATTGTACCATTTACTATTAATATCTCTCATATATTTGCACATTTCCAGACATCTACAGGAGCCATAACAGGATAATAGTGGATGCTATATTATTACTGCCCAGTTACATTTATATTATAAGTTACCCCACCCACAGCCTTAGCAGATAGACTCTAAGGAGATGAACATTATATAATGGATAAGTCTATGTTGGCGATGTACAGTCATGGCTCCTACACAAGCTGTAACAAATGTAGTTTAAATGCCTTCAAGAAAAATGCATGCATAATACAGTATACACTTCCCTGGAGACAGTGACATCTTGATACTGTCACCCAGGTTAAAGTAACTTCCCATGCTCTTACACACAGAGCAGTGTGGGAATGCAGTCAGCCCAGGAAACAAACATGGAGGCAAGAGGCCTGTGGTTGCCATGGCAACCCCTATCGTCCATCGTGGTAGGAAGTTATATGGACGAACCCAGGATGAAACAGCAACTGGGACAACGCCTACAATGAACTTTTGACTAGTGTCTTCACCTTTAGCCTATGCAATAATATACTTGTGCCCTGAATGATTATGGCAGTATTTTAGCTTACACACTTGTTGTGAGAGGAGGAGCAGTTGAGGTCCCATGACCATTTAATCTTCTTGAGATCTACTAGAATGAGATTAACTTTATTTCATCTCACATTGGGGTTGGTGACACAGCTCATCTGAGCTGGACAGACAGCAGATCTGTGATTATGTCTGAGACAAGAGAGTCCACATCAACAAATCCAGTGGTACGTCACCGGATTTGAAAAAACAGTCAGATGTAAAACACAAGACCTGTTCTTGAAATAGTAGTAGACAATAGTAGTCCTAACATATAATAATAGGCCTAACAGACTTCAGCTATTATTAATTAAATAGGCTAAGCAGTAATAAAATGCTTTGTTTATACAATTTTAGAGTTCTACATACATTGGAAAAATAAATATCATTAAGACAACATTCTTTCACAAATTCACACTTGATACTAGGCCCCTGTAGCAAATTATTATCTACTTCCTCACAATGGCACGAATGGGAGGGCACGTTTTCACTTAATACCCTATTACATAATAATAGACAACAAAATGAAAGAATGAACTGCTGCTATTAATAATGTTGCTCACACTCACAGCGAGATATACTTGTGAAGTGTTTAACAAAGTCTTTCAATAGGCTTATTTAGATTTTAACTCAAAAATGAGTGTCCATTGTGCCCTGAGCTAGTGTGGATGAGCGTGGATGAGTGAGAAACTCATATTCATCCATGACATCTGAAGCTGGGTTTTTAGGTGAACTGTTGGCTGTAATGTGGTACAGGAAGTCCGGTGGGAAAAGTTGCTCCTCGGTGTACTCTGACCTGTTGGGCCTGACAGATGTGGGCTCCCTCTGCTAACTTCAGAGCTGATTGGTTGGATCATTAGTAACTACATCATAGCCATATCACGCGCTAAACGACCCGGGTCCGTGCATTACCTGTGCGTCACGGGAGCGCCTAACCTTGCACTCTTAATAAGACAGCTCCAACGTGTCCAAACCCTGACCACTTACCTGTGGTGGTGCACGTTGCTGCAGACTGCCGCCTTCTCCTCCTCCTCCTCTCTATGCCGCTTCTTCTTCTTCTCGACGAGGAAACATCTCGTGGGCATCGCCGTAGATCCGCGCTCGCACAACCGATCAGAACCGCGTAAAGAGAAGAAGGGATTTTACTATGGGGTTAGTGTTCGCTGCGACATTTCTGATGGGCTGTGTGGGCTGTCTCACTGCTGTCTGCCGGAGAAACTGCACAGCCGGCTACGGGCGCGCGCACTGGCCATGTCGTGGGCGCGCGTGGTTCTGTAGCCTCAGGGGTTCGTCCTTTGTGCCATCCGGGCGCACTGCTGAATAACGGGGTAGTAGTTGCATGTACGCGTAGAGGGTTTGTGAAATGAAAAGCCCCCCGGAGCGCACTGTAGTAACTGCGAGTCGGGTTAGGTAATGCTTTACGCGTTACATAATCAGTGGAGGTGGGTGACAGCAGTGGGCACAGCTCACATCTTCTCACAGATAAATTATAGAGTCAAGATTCAACATTCAAGATTCAAGATTGTTTATTTGTCATATGCAGGATTAACACAAGGTCAACAATGCAATGAAATGCTTAGGATCAGAAGAACCCGTTGACTACAAGGGGAAAAAGTAAACAATATCATAAAGAGTATGCAATAAAATAGGCTATAATAAAATACAAAGGTACAGGTAGGATTAAATAAGGTGTAAGTAGAGTATTTCACAGGTGGTAATACTGCTCAACTGCATTAAACTACTTTCCATTATGCATAATGCAAATGCTGCTCTATATGAATGTATCATGTATGTCACTACCTCACTGTAAATGCTACTGTTACCTGTGCAATAACCTGTGCAATAACCCACGTGCAATGCTTATACTATACTATACTATACTATACTATGTGCAATATAAAATCCTTGTGCAATACTTATACTACACTATATTATGCGCAGCACTCTTCTTACACCTTATTTAATCCTACCTGTACCTTTGTATTTTATCACATATTTTTAAAATTATATTATTTACCTTTTGCCCTGCACTTTTTTTGCAACACTTTTTTACCATGTACTATTATTGCTGCTATTAGTACTTCCTGACTATCTTAGCAAGTCAATGGTTCTTCTGATCCTAAGCATTTCATTGCATTGCTGACCTTGGGTTGATCCTGCATATGACAAAGAAACAATCTTGAATCTTGAAGTGAATTTCATATTGCACGTAATATAGTGTAGTATATTGCACATGGGCTATGAAGCAGGTTATTGCACAGGTAACAGTAGCACTATATTATTATATTATCCTATACAATCATCTCTGGTTTTGCCTCACCTTCAGATTCCAGAAGGTAAGCAATTCTAAAGTGTACAATTATACCCACTCACGGCTTCCACAGCTAATGGGGATCACATAAATACAAAATGTATACACTGACCAAAAGCTGTACTAGAATAGAATAAGGAATCTCCTACACAGTCTAGTGTTGCAGTTTCATGACATTTCCATGGTCAACACAACAACCAATTTGCAGTTATTTCCTCAAAAGTGTCTTATTAATAAGCTTAACACAAACTAATCCTGAGTATTACTAGTCTATGTTACACACATGGCCTGTGGCTCTTTCATGTCCCCAGATGTTTTGTTTATTATTTCCCAGAATGCCCTGCAGAATTTGAACAGAGCACAAAGGTCATTCTACGGTCCTCAAACACTTTAAAAGAGGTATTTTATTTTGTCCTGGCTAAACATTGTGCACAGCCATCCCTCTTTATTGTGTTTACAGATGTCAACCTTAAGATCTAATTGTTAATCATTAAACATGTAACCTTTGCTAGAAGTGGTTAAGCAGACTTTACAATGTTAAGTCTACAACTATGCACTATGGAAAAGAGTAAAGAAGGTGGTACCTTTAAATCATGTTTTAATGCAATACCATATTTACAGATATTTGTTTTCCCAGTATCTAACTCTTTGACCTAAATGCTGTTGACATCCCTCTCTTTATCTGCCCAACACTTCCCCCCTGTGTTCAGTCAATGAACTGCACCTCTCCCTATAGGAACAAATCACACAAAATAAACCTCTTTTGATTTTTTTTTTATTATATCAAAATACAAAAATTTGAGAGGAAATTTTTATATGGGGCTAAGCATTTGAAATGATATGATGACAAGATGTAGTACAACACTGCATTCTGGCCACAGATAGAGCATAGATCATGTGCTAGGTCCTTGGCTACATTTGGAGTAGCACCCATGAGCAAGCCACTTCCTGTAAAAGGCTTTATGGCGACCATTACCAAAGCTGTTATCAGAAACCTATGCTGTTTTACATTTTAAATTCTTTTTCGAGATGCACCAGAGCCATGGCAGTTGAGGTGAAAATGATTTTAGACAATTCACTGGACAGCAAATGAGAAAAAGTAATACAAATATTATACATAAGGCTTTGGTACAGCACCATACAGTATGAGTTAATTGCTTACAAAAAGTTAATTGAAGCGTACCTGATGACAGAAATAAATGACAATTCTACAAAACATAAAAAACATCCGGTTATTATTATACAAAGAAAGTAAAAAATGTCTCTTGATATTTACATATGAACATTATCTGATAATGTAATGAAACATAAATATGTAAACATGTAATGTACAGCACAGAGACCCTTGGATGGAAATGAAATGTGGTCATTTTTTTTCTCCTCCAAGCACAACTTGGTTTGAGTATGAACAATAAGCTAAAACAGTCAACAATGTAGTGCTTATAGTAGCCTACCATAATAATACATTCTAGTTTCTCAGTGCTGGTACACATGAAAAAACAGAGAATATAGAAAATACTACATAGTCTATTTTTCTGTCCAATAACAACCAGTTTGTCCATGAATGATTGCTAAATAGGCGTTTCTGTATTGTCTCTACATGCAAGATTATTACAATAAAAAAAAAAAAAAATCTAAATACCATTCTATCAGCACCTAGAGATGCGGTAAAAGCTGCAAGTAGACACTTCTGAAAATCAAATTAATAAAAAAAAGAAACAAAACAATAAATAATTCAAATAAAAAAAGCTAACAGTACATCCAAAGCAGCCCTCTTTCACACTGTACATGTTGAAAATGCCAAGAGTCAGGAAGACAGTGTCCATTTTATCGAACCCTTGCTGAGAATGAATGCGTTTTGCACTAGGTTTGTGAACATGTGAGTTTTGTTATAGTGTGCTTGAGGAACATTGTTAACCAAAGACAGTGGATGGGTTACAAAATATCTCCATGCTTGCAGATCCCCTTGCTTGTCTACTCTAACAGACTAGTGGCAACAGTTAAATTTTGTTTTATTGTTTTTCCCATAGCCTGGATTAAAGTTGTCATCACAAGTATACTTCAGAGAGAGGGTACCTTGGAAGCACAGACAGACATTGCAAACACACTATAAAACAGGTCATCTTGAGATTGTTTTGAAAGTATTATCACACGTTTAGTATCAGAGAATATACTGTAGTACTTCTACTTTACAGTATTGTCTAGCACTGTCATCACACTGTTATGGGAAGGACCTAGTGTCTACCTCCAACACAAAGGGCTGAAGAATTGCTCGTAGAAAACCAAAATAATCTTGAGACCTCTATTCTACAGCACCACAAAGTTAAACATAGCACCAATTTGTAATGTTTCAAAGCAACTATGCCCTAACACGCTTGTCTGTAGCGAACTAATGTAAACACGTTTCCTGCACAGCACATATTGTACATGACTATAGCATGTCTGTGACTTGTAAAAAAGATTTCATATATATTTGCTTTGGACACGCACAGATCTGGAGTGAATCTACATATGTGCTCATTGACAGGGAAAAAAATCCAGAATTATTATAGAGGGCAACACACTTCTGCTTCTAAAGCTTTTCTCAATGGGTTTTCACCAACTATACATCCCAGAAAATACTAATCAGCTTGTGCAGCCAGTGGGCTATGGCAATAATACAATGTACGGTACTAACATTAAAGTTACTTTTGTTTTTCAATAAAATAATGTCTTCTAAAGTATGACAAATGAGGCACCTTAAATGTTTTTAAAACATTATCCACTTAAAGCCGTACTGTAAGCAAATACCTTTATATAGAATCTAATTTCTTTTAGAGGGATTTCCCTTCTTTTTCATACACCCTTATACAAGAAGGTTTTCTGTAAAACATGTTTGATTATTCTTTACAAATACAGTACACACCATGTACAGTACATAACAAATATAGAGTTTTTTCCTCATATCTTACAATAAACCAATTAGTAAAATACGCATTTCAGCGCATTCTCTAGACCATAGACAATCAGTGTCTAACTCGAGACAATTCCATTATGAAGTCATTACATTACTAAATTCAAGTGGATATTTCTTGGACAGCCTGTTTTTGTTAGTAGCTGATGAGACGTGACTGATTTAACTGTAAAGTGAAGAGATTTAGAGTCGGTGGCAAAACAAACGGGAGCTCAGCTTAGAACCAGCTGGACTTTAAACCTCATTAGAGAAATTAAGATAATTATGAGCAACAATTATCAATGTTTATGACATTGCGACATTCATTTCCTGTACAGAAAAACATACATTCATAATCGGTTAGTGTTCAAAAGAAAAAAACTCAAACAAAAACAGAAGTATCTAGCACATAATATACAGTTAAAAGATAAACAGTCAAGAGTGGCATTTGCTAAAGTAACAGCAATTAAATGAAGCAAGTACATTCTCCTCTAACAGCTGTAGTTACACAACAGCACCACCACAACACCGGTGTATGCAGTGCTTCTGTACATTTCACCATACTGCATTACACCTGCCATATAAGGTTTATGTTGTTTTTAATGGTTTCCTCTTTCCCAATAGTTAGGTATGCACAGTTTAAGTAGGTATAGATTCTGATTGTGAATGTGAAAATACAGTTGTATTGAGTTCTTTCAGGTATCCTTGGCAGAGAACATAAAACATAGAAAACCTGCCCTCACTTCAAAGAGATAAATATAAGAAGGCAAAGAAAAGGCAGCTCTTATGTCAGAAAAAGAAGAGAAAGGCTAAAGGCATCGTACAGCGTGCCCACTTTTCACAAATGATCTGTAATAATGACATACATACAGTACACACTAATCTTACAAGTCAAGTCTCCACTGAAGACTCCACTGAGCACTGAAGTCCCAAATTGTTTTGCACATCCTCATGAAGGCTACGGTCTTTCTGCTGTGCTAGAATGAGCTGTTAAGCATTTAAAATAAGACATTGCTGTTTAATTTGTAATATATTAAATTAAAAACATTATGATATGCCACATATTTATTACTGATAGAACGTTTCAAAATTAGTCAGGTTTAGGTCATTTGTCTATTGTGTATCAGCACGTGTGGCATGTATAACATACCTTTTACTCATATGATTTGTATGTAAAAAGGTCAAGTACAGTATACCACAAGAATGACAGCAACTCTGCATTTACTCTGAGGTATATTTTGTGGTAAAACCCTGTGTATAACTGATACTATTTGTATTGTAGTAAGGTAGATTTAGGTCCCTGTCCAAGGACCAACCAGGTTTAACAGTACTGAAAAACTTTAAGGTATTGACCCTCAGTGATGTATGAGCAAAATCTTTCATGTGTTGTGACCTAAACAACCAACGCTTTGACATTATTGAAAGAGGAAGCTTAATTCCCTTGTTTTACTATTTATATACATTACATACTTTCAGAGCATTTTCAAGCAAGATTCAGAGACAAGGTGTGGTAATAGAGCAGTAAATTGCAATTGTTTGTCTTTATATATACGATTCCCACCCACAGAAGATTCTTTCTGCTGCCTGAATTGCATTGAGCTTTAGTGAAGATAAGAAATATTCTCTTATTGCAGAGAGTGGGGTAGATGGAGCCTTTCGGGGGTGGGAGTGAGTTTAGTCGAGTCCAATGGCTTGTCCTGTTAGTGACAGTGTGCACATGGGTCAGTGGAGAGTCCCGTAGTTGGGGCCCTCAGAGTCTGCACTGGCCAGGATGCCTGTCTGGTCCTCTGCAGACAGCCGGCGCTGCAGGAGGGAGGTTAGATACTCATAAGGGTTCTTGTTCTGTCGTCTCCGCTTTCTGTGGAAGTGGAGGTCCCATTCCTCTGGGGATGTCCGAGAATGCTGCTGGATCTGAGAGGAAGCCACACCTGTGTAACACACCAAACACACACAAGAGGAAGAACATTCTGAATGAAAAAAAAAAAAAAATCACATTTACAACACTGATTAAAGATAGACAGTGACACCTAGCAGTAAGAACATTCAAGCTAAGCTGACACTTGCCATGTCTATTAAAATGACTGACCTGTTTTCCCTGTGGAGTTTGTGTTGTTGTTATTGTTAGCAGCTGCTCCCTTGGTTTTTGTAATGCAGTGGTGTAGCAGTGCTGGTAAACTCTCAGAGCCGGCAGGATCAGCAGACGCACCTAGAGGTTCCCTGAGACAACAGAGGCACAGCAGTGTTCTGCATTAACCAACGGTCAGCTTGGACAATAAGGGCACTTTATGTGCTAGCTCCCGGGATGGCTACGAACAGATGAGATGGTAAACTTCTAATGGGATGATCAAAAATACATGTATATACTGTATGTATTTGCACTGACAGTTGGTGAAAGCCAGACAAGGTAAGACGCTAATGATAGAATCAAACTGGAAGAAAAATAGAAAGAAGTTAATGAATGAATAATTGATGAAAGTATTGATTAGTCCCATAAGCAGTCACTTTCTAAAAGATCCAAGGCCATAAAAAAGGTTTCAATTATCAAAATAAATATCACACAATCTGAACACAAAGGTCACTTAAGGGGGCTTTAAAGTGACAGCTTTGGGAGGGAAGACATTCATTGTGTTTGTATTAATAAAGAAAATTATGAAATGAAAAGAAATGCAGTAAGTTGTGGTGGTAGTTATACTGAAATAAGAAGTGTGCTTTTTCATTTCATTATTTCTAATAAACTGAACATCATATACTAGATTGTTTGTTCATTTTATGTGTTAGAAGAAGCTATTTGTTTTGCAAATATTTCTACCTCATAGCAATTACCCGTCTTGTATTTGTGTAAATGTGTTTTATGAATTAACTCATAAGCAACTAAAGTAGATCTGTGTAAATGTCCCCAGCATTTGAAAAAGAAACACAAAGCTTTCGACGTGGTTCTTCACTGTCTGACACTGTGGAGAGAGAGACTGAGAGCCATTATCAGAGATTTCAACACTTACAGAACTTTCAACAGAATATTTCCATAGTACTGAGCAAAGCCAGGTTAATGTTATTTCCATTGACAAACACTGTACAGCACACTGTAATCAACATGAACACTGCGCACAGAGGCTTCACCATGCTGACGGGAGGAGATGGCAGGAAGAGGGAATGGCCGTTAAGAACAGTCACATGACAGGAGGAGGTAATGGCCATTAAAACAGTCAAATGACAGAAGAACAAAAGCACTAAGACAACAATGGGACAGATTTTAGTTGTTGTTATTTGATTGGTCATAGAAGTTTAGAGAATGCATGCATGGCATTTTGCACATGGAACAAAACTTTAAAGGGGAATACTGCAGAATATCATTTGTGTTTGTCCTCTACTGATTCAAGATGGGTAGGCAAATGTCTGTGTTGGACTGGTCAGCTCTATGTCAGGTCAAACCCTTGTGGAGCTTGCATTACTGCAGTCTTCACCACAGTCACTGTGTACTGTGTATAACTGCAGTATATGAGCTGCTGTTACTATTAACAGTACTTCACTTGAATCTAGCACAGAGGTACAACCCAAAGCGATTCCCCTTTAAAGAAGAGAGTGATTAGAGCCCTCCCCCTGCTGACCCCTCCCCGTTCAGACATGGGTCCGACCCTTACCTATTGCGGCGTAGGGGACCGGGTCACAACACCGCTTCCCAGATAGCTGAGATCAATCAAAAACAAATCAGGTAAGACCCTGTCTGCTAATCGGCCAGAGATGGTGCAGCGCGTCTCTGCTTCATAACTTGTGTTGCAGTGTTTAGGGGACACAGTCTAATCTAACCCTAAAATTTCTAATAAAAAAAGGGCAGTAGACTAAATTATTTGAGTTGATTTTGCACAAAACACAACCAATTTTATATTGATTTGTATGTGGTCAATAATTGCTGTGTTAAAACTTGCAACTTGCAAGTAGATATCTAAACCAAACATACTGTTGTGAACGGTTAAGCAAAGACTAACACACGTTTAATAAAATCACTGATTGCGTTTTGTAGGTCATACTCAGCCTTTAAAATGGTAGATTCAAAGATAATGTGCTAAATGCAAATACATGCCCTCTGCATATTACATAACAATATGCATCTTTACAGCATATATAGGGAAGCAACAACTGTGTTGTTTCTAACTGGAAAAAGAAAAAAGGGTCCCCTTGTAAAAGCAGAGATTGTTCTCGAGGAGTGGATCACCTACCCTGAGGCTGTAACGTGGAGCTGAGAGGGCTCTGAGGGCAGCATCTCCTCCTCTGTCCTTCTTTGGGATGGCCTCTGCCCGAACACATCCCTGCCCTCAGGAGGGGGGGAGGGGGACTGGGATGGGTAACTGGCTGCAGTGGAGGCATATGACATGTGGGCATGGAAACTAGGGCTGGGCTGCCTGGCCTGGCCCTGAGTAGGAGAGGCTGTGAGGGAGGACCTCCGTGTGAAGGAGACTGTAGCTGAGGGCTGAAGGGTGATCTCGGGCATCTCCAGAGAGCGGGAGGTGCGCAGGATGGTGGGGCGAGGTGGGGGGCGCACTAAAATGTCTGGGGAGCCGGGCTGGGTGCTCAGGGGGCTTTGGGACAGTGGAGAAAGTCGGGACGGTTGAAGTACTAAAGGGGGTAGACTCGGGTCTGCCCGGCGCCCCGCCCTTGGGCTCAGCCAGGACTGAGGGCTACTACTGGGGGCTGTGCTTGGGCTCCCTGCACGGGCCGCCGGGTCAGGGTAAGGCAACACTGGTACACCCACACCGTGGGCCGTGTGTCTGAGCTGGCCGACACTCTGGGCCTGTTGCATAGCTAGACGCCTCATGGGAGGCCCCAGGGGCCCCAAGGGTCCCATGGACCGGTCTCTGCCTGGGGGAGCCACAGGGACCTCCAGCTGCAGAAGTCCAGGGCTGGTGGGGTCCTTGAGGGGAGGCAGGTGCAAACGGCCTGGTGGGTATGGAGGCGGCTCAGGGAGATCCTGGGGGTGGTGCAGGGTGTGGTGGGGGTACATGAAGCGAGGACCCTCTAGGCCCAGGAAGGGGAGCTCGTGAGGCTGCCAGCTTTCAGGTGAGTGCGGAGGGCTGTGAGTGTGTGATAGAGAATGGCCAGAGGCAGTGTACTGATGATGCTCCAGGCCTTCACTCTCCTCAGGGATGGAGGGGTAACCAAAGGGCCCCTCTGCGGTGCCCGGAGGCGAGGACAGAGCAGAACTGCGTGGGCTAATATCTGGCATGTAGAATGGTGGTGGGATCCCTGAATCACCGCGGCTGCCTAAATACCCATAAAAAGGTCCCTGGGGGAAGCCCCTGTAGCGGGAGGCAGGCGCCTGCCCTGATGCGTGAAGTGCACTGCCCTCTGCAAAGCTCATACCTTCCATGGGCCTGTGCAGACGGGGACTGTAGGTGGGGGGCTGCGTGGACTCCAAGCTTGAGGACGTGGGGGAAAGCTGAGGCCTCAGAGTGGGCATGATGGGTGGCAGTGGCCCAGGATCAAAATCATTCTCCTCATCAGACTGGCGGAACTCGGGGTACATGTCGGACTCTTCTGCGAAGGGGAAGCCCTGGATGCGGCGGTGAGGGGGGCTGCTCTCCATAACAAAGCGACCATCAGGACCCCGGCTTATCAGCTCTATTGGAGTAGTAACCTCTGCCTCATGTTTAGACACACTGTACTTCTTGCTGGCTATGGCACGCTTTGTTTTCTTATAGAAGGAAAGCTCTTTTTCTTTCTCTCTTTGAGGGCTGGGTAACTTGCGGACATACAGGCCTGGACCATGGGATCCCTCGGAAGAGAGAGAGCGAGGTCGAGATGGGGGTGAACTCTCTGGACTGATCTTCCCAGAAGATAACCTGGGAAAACAGAGTGTTTGAGTAGATTATAAAAAAATAAATAAATACACTTGATTATAGTGATTATATCCTGATAGGACAGCAACTAATGAATCAAGCCACAATGACAGGATGAGAGGAGAACCAAAGACACAACCATGACAACCATATCTATTGACTCTTATCTGGAGCAGAAGTGAGAACAGCTTCCATATGCTGCACCAAATGGTGATGTGAGAGAAAGCAAAATGAATGTGCCCAGGCCTCATTTGCCCACACCAGGAGCAGCATAGTCAGCTTGTCAACTCCTTCTAGGTCACATAGTGCTTCTGTATAAAAAGATCATATTTACAATACTGCACTGTACATGCAGCTGTTTGAGACTTCTCTACACGCTGGACATGCAAGGAGGATTTACTATGACCAAAACTCATTTAGGATCATTAATATGCATCGCATTGAACATGCAGCCAAGCCAGTGCAGTGCAGCACACTCTGTAGATAAGTGCAGGCAGGCACTCACAGGGGGCTGGCGGGCGGGGGTAAGAAACTGCTCCTGGCAGGCTCATCCCAGCAGGGCTCTACCCCGGGCAAAGGGGTAAGAGGAGGCCTGCGGTGGGAGACAAATGACATGGGCCTGGTTCATTCCACTTTAACACATTGGCGTAAAGTCCCTGACCTTCCTCAACCATTTTACATTATACATAAAGTTTTGGTAGTAGCAATTGTCTTTACTTGGAAATGGGTTTCATTACAGAAACATCCAGTATTTAGTCGATGCGATTATTGGGTACTATTACACATGTATTACAGACAGACAAATACACACATGTAGTTTGATGTGCCTCTAAGACAAAAATGTTTTCCCTAATAAACATTCATGCAGCAAGCAAACAGCGTTTGAGGTTAAAGTATACAAACAGATCAAAAATCAATACAAACACTGCAGCCTGGGCACTGGGTAATGTGCCTGGAGTGCTGACATAGCTGTTCTAAACTCTGCTTAAGCTGCCCATTATCCGCTAGAGGTTGCTACTGCCCATGTACTTCCACATCCATTTCGCCTACAGATTTTCACATTATTATTAACCAACAAATATTATTATTTGTTGTGTTTTTCTGCATCTCTTTGCAACTGTTATGCTTTATGTATTTTATTCATTAACTTTATTATTATGAGGAGAAAAAGTAGAGGAGTAGCACAGTAGTGACTTGGCAGATGGGGCTTTTAACAGTAGATTTACTTACGGTGATTCAATGCTTTTCCTGAAGTGTGTCACGGACAAAGGAGGATCTGAGATGATGAAAACAAATGCATAATTCAAGCAGGTTTTTCAATACTCTTATTGGACACGGTCAACCAAACTAACCTGGTTTGCGCTTAAGCTTGCGACGATGTTGCTTGTTTACAAAGCAAGCTGCTAGAGTGCTAAACAGTACAGCTGCTGCCAGAAAACAGATAGTTGCCACAACACCCGCCACCACAGGCCGAGCCAGGCCCTCATCACTCAACTCTGCATGGGGAAAGGGATCTAGTGCAGTGGACAGTAGTTAAAACAGGTAAATCATGGATAAAAACAAATAATAATCAAAACTTACCCGTACTAGACACTCCCACAACATTACTACTTTCACTGATCAAATCATCCATAACGGCCATCACTCGAAATTCATACCAGGCCTCCTATCAGATCATTTCATACATTAGCAGTCAATACAAGGAAGAGGTTTTAAAATATTTTAAAATCATAAAACCTCTATGTAATGAACAGAGTCTGACCTGAACAAGCTCTTTGGCTATGAGCTCAGTCTCTGTGGAGGAGATCAGATCATCCAGCACCTCCCACTTCTCTCCAAGGCGAAACTCCATGATGTAGCGGTCGATGGGAGACGAGTGATTGGCTGGTGGAAGCCATGTGAGGAGGACGCCCTGCTGAGTGCGGTTGGCTGTGAGGCACCGTGGTGGAGTAAGAAGCACCAGTGGTTCTGGGGTGCCCAGAGGAGAGCCTGTCCAAAAATGAAACATGGAGAGGATCAGTGAACCCCATCCAAAAATGTGTTGTATTAAACAACATATTAATTTATAAATGTGATTATGGAAAATGTTAAGAGATTCTCAACATATAAACCAATATTATTATTATTATTATTATTATTATTATTATTATTATTATTATTATTATTAACCATTACAATAATCATTTATCAAATGTACAGAGAGAGAATTCCCCGGGATGCATTACTGCCCACAGAAAGGGCCTTACCTTGACCTGTGCATGCATCAAGTATCACAGCCCTGTCTTTTATATTGCTGTTACTGAAAATCCATCCCCATCCCAGGATTTTTCTGCTGAGACACTGATTTTAAATACCATGCCGCCTAAATTCAATTTCCATCGAAGGGGCAACACAAAAAGCCCAAAGTGGCAACATGTCCTTGAGGTATGAGCTGAAACACTAAATCTGACGACCAGAATTCAGTCAAATTGTCTTCTGATAAACAAATGGTGTCTTTGTTTTTTAATATAAATATAAAGACACACGCAACAACAAAAAAATAAACATAAAATAAACCAAAGGGCTGAAAGTAGTAAATGCAGCACTTACCTGCCGTGGTAACTGTCACTACTTCACTGAAAGGCCCGGTGCCCAGTTTGTTCTGTGCCAGCACACTGAACTGGTACTCAGTCCCAGGCTCCAACCCAGGCACCAAAAGCCACGTCTGAGCACCAGAAACAGGCATCGAGTGCCAGTCATGAGGCCCAAAGTCTGTTCTCTTTGACCTAAGGCCACAGAAGTAAAGCTCAGCAAATATCTGAGTGTCATTTCAAACATGTATGATAAATACATCTTATAAGATTAAGGTTTAGTTTAAGTGACACTAGTGATCCCTCAGTCACACAAGAAACTAGCTGTAAAGTAAGAGTACTTACACTGGACCATACCACACAGAAAATGTCTGTTCAAAGCCTCCATCATAGCCTGGTTCCCATGAGACATTAGCAGAGGTTGTTAATGGAAACACATGGATATTGCCAGGGGCATGTGGACTGGTACCTTTAAGGTTGAAAAGGAAAAAAGAAAATAGTTTAGTAACCTAAAACAAAAACACCTGCATGCAACATTTAACAATAAAACTGAATTGAAGAGAAATATTGTTAAGTTCTATTGCATTGGGTGGATTTATACCGATCACTAGGATGCGCGTGCTGGCAGTGATGCTTGTGACCACATTAGTGGCTACACATTCCCATTCTCCATGGTCCTCCTTGCTGAGGGACAGAAACTGTAAGCTGCCACTGGGTAAGACATTGTGCTTACTCCTACTAGGCTTCCCGACCTTTTAACAGATATACAATAGTTAACTGACCGTAAGGGAGGGATAGGTGAGAGATACAGTACAGTAGTTAACTGAGCGCTGTTGCTGTATACACGGAAAGGTAAGAACAGCATACTTTTCTCCAGGTGATAGTTGGTATATCAGGGTCTCCAGAAGCAGCACATGGGATTACTAACTCTCTCCCCGCCTCCTGCCGATACTCACCCCCAGGCCTCACATTAAAGTAAGGGGGATCCTGTAACAACATAGCATTGATAAATACAGCATTCATCAGATATATTATAAATTAATATTCAAGTATTTTCTGCAGGTTTAAACAGAGACCTTTAGCACCAGAGTGGCATGGGGGGATTTACCCATTGTACCCAGGGCATTGTAAGGCACACAGGTGTAGGTGCCCAGGGAGTCCTCAGTGGCCTCTGCCACTCGAATACTTCCATCTGTCATCAAACTCCAGCCAGGGTACTATGAAACAAGTTCAACTCACAGGGTCACATAGATAGCATTCATATACCACTGGAAGTCAAATATATTGAAATCAAACAATGATGTGTAGTAAATGTATGATAATGTTAGACAGACCTTCTCCACCCTGAGAGGGTAGCCGTCTTTCTCCCACTTCACCGAGGTCACAGGTGGGTTGGCATCCACTGGACAGCGGATGATGCCCGGAAGTTTCCGTGGCACATAGATGACAGAGGGCATATTGATCACTCGAGCTGGGTCTAGGCACAGATAAAATGCCCATCAATATTTTGACAACCATTAACATATACTAAAAGTTATGCTATCTCCACCCGGTGAATCTGAAAAAAAGAAAACATACACAACAACAGCAGAATCAGAAAAGCCCATATGACCGACTGCATCTTCACCATCAAAGATATGCTACACACAAGGACATGAACATAATGATAACACGAGAAATATTCCTCTATAAACCATGAAATTATTTCAGTGGATAGAGACCGCACAAAGCTCCACCAGCAATGCATAAGCATCTCCTGCAAAGAAGGGCACAGAGATGCTTGTACTATTTTAATAAAAAAGGTGAAATTGAATATAAATGAAAATGCTAAAATAAATGCTAATTCTATGTGATTATAGCTGCATTTTTGCAATATATGACCTTGAAATTAAAGAAGGTCACTATAATGATGTAGCACAGTCAAACAATATGGGAGCCTTCAACACAGGCAGCCAAAGCGGTGCTGCTGTTCCTCTGCACCGGGCCGCCCCACCCCCTCTACTGCATTGCCATGGAAACACTCACACTGAACAGTCAGGTAGGCCGATGCCGAGGGCGAGATACCCAGGCTGTTGCTGGGACTGCAGGTGTATCTCCCGGCATCCTCTGGCTTGACCCGGAAGATGATGAGTGTGCCGTCAATGAGAATCCGAACACGCAGCTTTAGATCACTGTAAGAAACGAACATAAAGAAATAGTCAAGTGCACACAGAGGGAAAAATAACATGGAGCAGCCATCAGAGAGCAGCAGAGTGTCAGGCAATGAAGAAGTGTACGCTACAAGGGTTTTGAGAACATCAGTGTTCCATGAGGGATTCTAAAGACTTATTAAATACCAGGGAAGATAATATAACATTTGATTTTATTGACACAAAATGAGCTATGCTTTGTTTTCTAAAATTTAACAGAAAAGATTTGTGGATTTGATGATAAAAGCTGTAAAGTGTTCCACACTTTGGTGGAGGAAACCATCCAGTCTCAGGGAGAACATGCAAATTCAAATCTCACTATATAAGCAACATGATGAGACATGGCTAATATTACCATGAGACTCGTGTACAAGTTTGACATGCTGCAGACAGACCCCTCAACAAAATTATCAAGCTTACTAAGCAAATTTGAGTATGGAGTTGTTTCTTATTGCTACTTGCTCTATGGCAAAACTGACTGACTTTTCAATTGCTGGTAGATTTTCCTTTTGGCAACTATCACATTCAGTCAGCTACTAGCCACACTCTTCCGATAATTCATAAGTCTAGCAATAATATACTTGATAGAGCAAGCCATAAAATAAAACTTACTTTTTGAAATAGACATTGTCTTCTTCCCAAAACCAGGTGTAGGTCAGGTTGCCAGGATACGCCTCTGCTTGACATGTAAAGAGTGCATTTTGGGATATGTTCACGGTGACGTTTTCGGGTGGCGAGACAATGTATGGAGGCCCTAGGAAAACAAAGAAAAGATACTTTTCACAAAACAAGCATGTCAGTGCTGGAAAGAGTACTGAACATTTGCAATCAAGTACATAGAATAGAATGCCTTTTATTGTCACTATTCATATGTACAATTTACATCATACATACTCACAAAGAGATTGAAAGCATCTCACTTCAGTGCAGACATTTAAGTATGATATATACAACACAGGAGGATATTTACAAAACAGTATAGAAAAAGAAAGTGCAAAAAAAAATAAAAATAATAATAATTCAAAAAGTCCTCTAGAGCTGGTACTACACACTTGCAATAATCTGGTAACTAATGTTACATAACTACAGTTATAAAGAATTATTATAGTCTAATTTATATACATTCTGCTGCCCAAGTACTGAAAAGTATAAGGTACATTGCAACGATTGGGACTTAAAAATTTACAATTACCCAAATAAATGCACTCAATTAAAGTAATGCAAGTATTTATAATTATTTACTTTCAATATCTGGGAAGGATTACTACTTGAAAATAAAACTACTATCACTGCAACAGCAACTCTGCTACTGCTAAGCTATCATAAACAGATACTATAACACAATATCACCAATGATTTTTGTAACTGTCCTCTTCTCTCTGACGCATCTTTTATTGTAAAACACAATAGTTTAGTAAGGCTTCATGTCTCCTTAAAAGACAAATGTTAAAGCTTATGCATGCTTTACATTGTAACCTCTGCAGGCCTCTGAGGTAGACAAGGACGCTTCAAACTCTCAATAAAACAGTGAAGCCATGAAAGGTAAGCTGTCTTTTCTGAGTGGGCCCAGATACAAGCCTCCTGGTTATTTTCTCCTCTTGGTGCTTAACTTTAAACATCAGGCGAGACCACTGCTTACTCTGCTGAGCGAAGAGAAGCACCCAGCAATTAAAAACAGATCACTGAGGTGGGAATCAACTCCAGGGGTGTATCTCAGTTATTGCTCTGCGCACTAGTCTCATTTTTATTTTGGGCTTTTTGTTTTTTTTTCTCTGGCTGTACTTATCCGCAGTCCACAAGATGGTTTTGTGGAGGCGTTTTCAAAATGCCACAAAAACACTACAATGCAAAGTATAAGTGCCTCTTAGCCAGGTAGTTATTGTAAATGAGAATTTGACCACAATATACCTAAAGGTTAAATAAAGATACGTAAAACAAAAAAAGTATTCTGCAAGTTCTTATTTTACTTTTTACTTTCTTACTTTTTACATATTAAAAGTGCTATATGAGATGGAAATAAGGTTTGTCCTTAGCTGTTTGCGTCTTTTTGTGGCTGAGTTTTATAATTAATTTGTTAAATATGTTAAAGGGCTGTTATGCTATTTTCTGATCTACAGCTCTGGAAAAAAAAATGAGACCACTGCAAAATGATCAGTTTTTCCTGATTTTACTACTTATAGGTATGTGTTTGGGCAAAAAGAAAGTTTTTGTTTGAGTCTATAAACTGCTAACATTTCCCCCAAATTCCAAATAAAAATATTATCATTTAGAGCATTTATTTGCAGAAAATGACAAATTGTCAAAATAACAAAAAAAAAAAAAATATATATATATATGTTTTCATATCTCAAAAAATGCAAAGAAAGAAGATCAAATTCATTTTAAAACAACATAATACTAATGTTTACACTTAAGAAGAGTTCAGAAATCAATATTTGGTGCAATAACCCTTATTTTTAATCACAGCTTTCATGTGTCTTGGCATGCTCTCCACAAGTCTTTCACATTGTTCTTGGGTGACTTTATTCCACTCCTGGTGCAAGAACTGAAGTAGCTCAGCTTTGTGTTTGTGTTGGAATTCAACAGACGCTGGAATGGAATGGCTGTAATACATGTAGAGATGCTGATTTCAGAAAAAAATGCAGAGGTCTCTTATTTTTTCCACAGCTGTATATTATCATGTTGTTTCGGCATCTAAAAATACCTGGAGTTGTGTTTTGTTTCATTCACACATGTTTAACACACAAACCCTGCATGTTTAGGCTGAGTTCTTCTCTCAAACAGAAAACACTCCTTGTGATGTCATGTGGTAATATAGGAAGCGCTCCACTGTGTGTTTTTGAATGAGTTCACACCTGAAATTTCCATTCTCCACTAAACAAAAGATCAAACTGCTAACTTCATCATCATCAGAGCATTTTGAGCTTTGGAGATTAATAAATTGAGATTAATAAAAAAGATTATTCAAACATGTGAATGAAACAAAACACAACTCCAACTCCAGCTAATAACATACAAACAATAGTTCTAACAAGAGTTAATTTTGTGCAAATATAGAACCTTTAAAAAGATAACATCAATAAAATTTAAAAAATGAATAAAAGCAGGTCCCAGAGTCTGACCAGGTAAACCAGGTTTAATGCATCAGTACCTTGAACCAGCAGTCGAGTGGTGTGCAAAACCTCTCCTTGATCACTGTAGGCTCGACATGTATATGCTCCTCTGTCATCTCGTGTGATTGCAAGAATGGTTAGACTGCCATCATGTACCTGCAACATCATATAATCAAATGTAAAAACAAATACACCATGTCTGTTTGTTTATTTGTGTTCAGAATCAAGTAAGGGACAACACAACATTTTAGAAAGCCCTGGAAATGAGCTGGAGGGCAGGTCAGAATGTTATGGTAGAATTTGCTGTTGAGCTGTCTGATAGAAGATTTCTAGACGTGGTTTATGGTTAATATCTCGGTAATTACTGAGTCTATCCACATGAAACAGAAACTGACAAAAAGTTCAATATCTGCTCCGTCAGTATAAATTGTCATTAAAAATAAACAAAAAGGAAAAATTCAAAATAGCTTCAGAAAGCCAGTGTTGTCCCTGAACGTGTTCACTGAACGATAGTTCATGAACGCGTTCATATTTTGGGTGAACGTGAACTGAACTGCCTGATGAACGAACTGTGAACGAGTTCATTGTGGTGTCTGTGAACGACACGCGCTATCTCTTTAACTTCGTTCAATAGGGTCTCAGATTTCTGATCCATCTATCTGAAATTAGAGAGGGAGAGAGAGGGAGAGAGGTGCCCCCGACCGGCACCTCTCTCCCTCTCTCCCTCTCGCGCAGCGCGTGCGGAACGCTCCGCCTGGGTTGCCTCAAACCTTTTGCTGCTACTGCAGGAGTGCTTACAAACTGTTTCCTGCTATCTGGACTCTGTTCCCCTCATGCTCTCCCGACCTTCTCCTCCGCGCTGTTCTCTGGTTCAAGGGCCAAACTGCGGCACTTCCTGGTCTTGCGAGAAACAGCGCATAGTGTTGCGCTAAAGGGGGGCACATTAAAGGGGGAATCACTAATGTTAATTTGTGGGTTTATTTTGTTTTCTTAAGTCTCTTAGTTAATTAAGTCATACCATGATATGGGGGTTATTTAAGTATTTTCTTTATTATGTTGAATTGCAGGTGTTTTATCATTATGGGGACCGTTATTTATAGTTGGATAAGGATGTGAAATTGGATATGAAGATGGAGATAACACATGAATAACACATGGTTTGATTGTTAAAACTGATATAATAATTGCTGTCTATGGTTCTATATGGGCTTTGGCAATGATATTGAAAAATAATAGCTCGCAGCAATGTATTGGAAAAAAAAAGAACTATGAACTAGTTCATTTTTGGAACTATGAACGAACTACTAACTATAAACAATTATGAACTATGAACAAACTAGTTCATTTTGAAATGTGTGAACTGAACTTTGAACTAGTTCATGTAGAAAATGAACTTTCCCAACACTGCAGAAAGCCCCAAACCCCAAGGATGTGATTATTGTCAGTAGAAGCAACTTTAACCCATATTATTAATTAATGTGGCAAGTGTGTGTAGCCCGTCCCAATAATAAATAATGAATAATGATCATAAGTTTGGATATTTCATTCAAAAAAGAAAATCTCCCATACAGTTAAGGCCCCTGCCCGCCATCTAAAATGATGCCGTCTTCAAATTATAGAACATGAATGTGACCTATATATTAAATCTAACTCCACTGATGAAGCAATAAGCAGTGAAGAAACACTATTAACCAAAGCTAATAAAAATAGCCTCATAAATAATGCAACAGGTTGTGTGGCCATTCAAGTCAGACACAGCTGTAGTCTGTCCATTCATGCAGAGGAGGAGGCCAGCTGCATGTAACTGCACCACTGTTTCTTCTGCCTCTGTGTTTGAGCCACGCAGACTCCTACACACACACACACACACACGCACGCACGCACGCACGCACGCACGCACGCACGCACGCACACACACACACACACACACACACACACACACACACACACACACACGGAGCTGTGCCAATGTCTGCAAATGTGTCAGCACCGTGGTGTCAGTCAGCATTCACACTATGGTCGTCACTGCAATGGGAATATGTGGGACAGCAGGGCAAGTGTTACATGGGCCTGAAGAACATCCTTTCAAGAATGATTTGAACAAACAAAAAACAAAAACATAATTCTTCTGCATCAGATCTGTAGATACTAATCCAATTTTATCTTTACTGTACTATTTTCTTATTGCTCTTTTGATATGTCTTGTAAAGCGTCTTTGAGTATCCTGAAAAGTGCTATATAAAGAAAATGTATTAATACGATGACTTTTTTTTTCAGAATCATAGAAATTTAGCAGTGTTGCCAAAGCAATTTATAATTCAAGGCAAAATAAAGGCACAGTATCTTCACAGTATCGCCTATCTATATATAAAGTTTCAAAATGATGAAAAATGAGGACCATGGCCAATATGGTCCTCATGAGGACCATGGCCAATATGAAACAGAATATTTTATCTTTTCAATGGTGAAAAGTCCTCAACATGTCACAGAAAAAAATGAAGGTGAAACCCATGAACATATGAGGTAAGCAGTAAACTGATGAGAAATAAAATGAGAGCAAAATGTAAATGTTTTTGTTACGTTCCCCTTTTGCCACCTTTGGTTTGAACTTCTATCACTGCTATATTAGATCATACTGTTTTTGTAACCTGAGATTTTGGGGGAAGACCTGTAAACTCCTACAGATATATTTAAATCCACAGTGGAGAGTTTTCCTTCTTTCTTTCTCTTTCTCTCTGTGTTTTGTCACATTCCTACATTTGTCCACTATGTTTCCTTGGAGCTGAACAAACTCATGACCATGACATAATTGAGCACATCTTACCTCTTGCTTCTCTCAAGTCTCAAGTTGCTTTTGCAAAGAGAGAGAGCTGAGAAATGCACAAAACCATTGAAGTGTGCAGTTTTTACTGGTGATTCTGTTTTAATCTAACATTTTTATTTAGGATAATACAATATTTATGAGGGAGACGGGAGTATTAATAATGCATCACAATGTTGTCCAGTCATTTACTGAGAGAGACAAGTTAAATGGGCTGATACTCAGAGGGCTACTGATCCAAAATGTTAAGACAGACAACTGAGCAGATGGGAAATGCTTTTTAGGCATTACTGTACACCATGAAGAAGTATTGACAATCTGCCAAAGTACTTGCTATTATATTGACTAACGTAGTGCTAGAGTGAAAGTAACTATAATATATGTAAATCCAGTATATATCAATACGGTATATGCAAGCATCTTTTCACCACAGCAAATTAGAGCAGCTATTTAACTTATTTAACATCCCAAATGTTTTTCCAGACAAAACTTTAAATTAAATATGATATAACAATTGCTAGAACTAAATACTCTCATACTATTTTCAGGGTGAAAATGAAAACAACTTTACTCTAATTTCCAGACTATTGAGTGCCGCAGTTGTCTATAAGCCACAGGAGTCCACATTGTAACTTGAGATATTTACACAAAAGCTGCATCATATGCATCATAACACAACCAAACTAACATCTTCCTCAGTGCATCATCTCTTCTTGTCTGTCTCGCTCTTGCACCGCCGACACCGGAGGCCTTAGCAGGGTTCAAAGTGTGTGAAAAAAGTAGCAGCTTATAGTCCTTAAATTATAGTACTTTCTTTTATCAATATTGAACTGTTTTGTTTAATTTAAAACACAAGTACTTTTGTCATGGTTGCATGATTGTGGTTTGCTTTGATCAGAAGAGTTCACTGCTTTCAGCCTCACATATGTTTGACTTGCGATCACGTGTTATAGTGTATAGTTATAGGATGAGATTTCCACTTGAGAAAAGGTGACATTTGCACCTTCCACTTAAGATGCAGCATCTTGTGGCAGCAGTACTCCAGCTCTGAGTCATCGCTAATAGACCACTGAGGTAAGAGACTTCACAACTGCACCATATAACATTATTTGGATTTTAACTCTGGTCTTGAATATGAAAAATACTTCATACTGTCTGTTGAGTTTGTCTTTGATTTGAGGAAATTAAGCTAAATCACTTCTTGTCTCTTTCTTAGCATACATTAATTATGCTTTTTTTGTACTTCTGGGCAACCATAGAATTTGCTGACATTCTTGCTAAGAAATTTGTGTCAATTTGATTCACCAATCACTGTTGGTATATAAAACTGTATGACTGAAATGAGTGGAAATTAGGTTTTTACCTCTAAAACATAAAAAACATTTGACAAATCAAAAGTAACATAGAATTACAACCACATTATCATTATTTTAATTTAGCTGTTGATATAAAATCGACATTCTCACACTAATTTGCTTTATTGCATGAGAGACCACAAGGTGAGTAAATACCGACCTAGAAACTGACACCATCTGTCTATGAAATCCATTTGCTGTATTTATGAACACATAGAGGGAAATGAGACAGTTTCTTACTGAGTATTTCGAGTTGGTTTGAAGCTCCTCCCCCTCCCTCAGCCAGCTGATCAGTGGTTTAGGGTTCCCCAGGGCGGAGCAGCTCAGCAGAGTGTTGCCTCCTTCCTTTGCCTCCACATACTGAGGTGGTGTCGATGTGAACGTAGGTGGAGCTGCACAGACATGGACCACAGTTACACCAGAGCTTACAGTGGTTGTATATCATTTATAAGCATTGTTAAAGGTGCACGATGGAACTTTTCAGAAAGAGAGTTGGCCACCTGCTTGACTCCACAGAGATGTGATTGTCTGGACTAAAATGTGCCTTAAACATATTTATCTCCATAGAGACAAACAAGTCATGACACCAGGCCCAGTTATGGGTCACATCTGTGGACATGCAAGAAATGCATGTCAAGGTATTTTAGAGCAATAAAAACAGCTACAAGATAGACAAGTTAAATATGATATTGTCATAGTATTTTACATCACCATAGAAACAATCAAGTGGTGGACCCTCCACCAGAAAATTAAATAATGCACCTTTAATACTTTTGCAGCCCTCCTCTGCACTGTGAATGTGTAAATAAGCAAGGTTATTGATTTATACTGGTCAATAGTCACACATGGAATCATGCATGATTTTCAATGGCCAACTTTAGATATTGTGTACAATTTACATTTGGTGACTTAGTAGAGACATTAATTCATTCATTTATTTGATATGAACAAATTAGTACAAAGAATATAAGTATATGCATAATAATAAATAAGTAAATGCAAATAATAAAATGAAGAGACAATACAAAACATAAACCATATTAGCATTATCCTGCTCTCAATTCAGTTACTATGTTAAAGATATTTAGTTTCAATTCAGAGGTGATAAAGATCCCATTAAAGGAGAAATTGGATGTCATCAGATCTTACAAACTTTGGATTTTTGCATTTTAATTTTTTTTCAATCTACAGAATTAAACATAGTCAGACATGGTATATAGCTTTCTGTATAAAGCATTTCTGTTGTGCTTGACGCTAATTTCTAAATGTAATAAAATCCTTCAAAAGATGGTGTATTTCAGCGTACTGAAACAGTAGGTACATTTGTCGACCAGGGAGTTCCTCTGCACTTCCTCTGTTACGTGTACAGCCCAGTTCAGAGTACTGTCACCATGATGGTGGAACCTGGGTGTAGCTGTACAAAATTTTAAGCTCTCATCAAATCCATGCCCTACTTGCAGCAGCTTTCATTCTTTATATACATCAAAGGCTCTTTAAGATCCAGATCCTCAAATCCTCCATATTATTTTAGCTGTAAACCTCAGCACGACAGCAGATGGTCTGGATGCTCAAGACATGTATTCACACAATTTGCATTACTATGACACTGTCCCTAAGGAAATTCAGAATATTCAGCAGAGAGTTAACTTACTATAAAAAGATCATTGTTATGCGACTAAAAATGGAGAGTGTACTCGCAAACCAATGAGAAAAAAAAAGAAGGGATTGTTTCTTTCATATTTTTTCATATCTTTCATATTAAGATAAAGAGAATATTTATTTGGGGAAAATTCCAATGTTGCAATGCAAAGGATAAATAGATAGATAAAAAGATAAAGAACAATTAAAAACTAGACTTAAATCTAACTAGAATAGAAATACTTTGAATAAACCTATTATACAAAAAGGTGTTGTGAAATAGTAAAACACCACGGAGTAAAAACAAACAAACAAACAAACAAAAAACATAAGGCAATGTTTAAACTGACTATGACTATGACTATGTCTAAACAGGACAGCATATGGACAGAATAGATATAAAAAAAACATGGCCTACATTGCTTTTACAAACCAAACCCTTATTTGTAGTGGAGCATTTAGTAACTGCAAATTGTTTAGGTGCACATGCTTTGATGAAAATGGAGGACGGTAAAAATGCAGATTAAAGCTGTGGGCAGGCAAAGCACAGAGTGGCCCTAGTGTCTGTGCGGGCTCCGGGTCGTGCCATCTGACACCTGCCTCTGAGCGGGGCCCCTGTCCACTTGGCAGGAAGCTCAGGCCCCTCCACAGGAACTGAAGACGGAGTGTATGCAGATCTAAGGCCAAAGGAAATGCTTGTTCCAGTGTTATATGGGGGCGGGGCTAATGTGACACCTGTGGCCCTAACAAATGCCCTTTTAGATCACTGCACTACATAAATGTAATTAATAGCTCTAAAAATGTATATAATACAATTCTTAATAGTTTTAGTGAGGTGACTGCAATTGCAAAACACAAAAAATATATAACATTAGCTTATATGTTCATTTAATACTTTTCATTTTTCCTTCACACACAACACAAGTTTGAAATAATATTTTAGTGTGTTCTTTAAGCATTTTGTGGCTCAATTTGCGCCCTGAACTTGTCCTTCATGTGAATAGTTTGTGTATCTATATAGAGGAGCATGAAATGATTGATCTCAATAAAGAAAGCATGAAAGGTCCTCATGTGAAATCATAGGTCAGATCTGTGGAGAGGCAAGCACACTAAGAGTAAGACTGCATATTTTTAAAGTATTATAATTAAGCAAAAGAAAAGACTGTTCAGACATTTTAGCAAAAACATCTCCAAGGAGACAAGCAGGTGGCACAACGTCCCGCAATAAAGTGAACCTTTAACATTTCTTTAAAAATTTTGCACTTATACAACATCTAAAGCAGCTCAACAATCGCTGGTGTGTGATTCCCGCTGCCAAACCACTCTGTGTGTGTAGAGCATACATAATGTGAGGTCAGGCCTGTGCCTCGCTGTAATATGTGAACTATACATAACATTTAAGGATATGATTTGATGTGGTATAGGCTGAGTGACTGAGGCTGTACAGAGGTCTGACAGGAGCGGAGAGTAGCTCAGGACTGAATACTGATGAGGCAGACTGCGGTATCCCAACACAATAAGACATTCATAAGCCCATGGATGCACACAAACTCAACAGCAGTGTGCAGGTGACACTGGGCACGGAATGACCCCATTCATTTGTCACTGTCGACCATCAAACCACATACATACATACATACATACATACATACATACATACATACATACATACACAGTGAACCCTCGCTCTATCGCGGTTCACTCTTCGCGGCCTCGCTGTTTCGCGGATTTTTTTTTTCAAATTTTTTTTTTTTTCAAATTTTTTTTTATAGTGTAACTTTTTTTTGTGGTCTGTGTCCTGATTGGCTAAGAGACTAGACCAGGACTAAACGTGGACTAAACCAGGTCTAGACCAGAAGTAGACCAGGTCTGAACCAGGATTAAATCACTCCATGCGGCTTTTGCGTTCGTTTGTGCGTGTTCGGTTTGTGGCTCGGGTTGAGAGCACGCGGTCCGGGCGCCGCAATTCTATCTCCCCGGTGTACAAGCGGCCTTGCGCTGCATTTTCTCATATTTGTCTCTAGTTTAAATACTCAAAATTTCATAGATTTTCAACAAAATGTATTAATAGTGGCGTGGGGGGAGACACGGCTCCGGGAGCCCCGCCAGATGCGCGAGGAGCACTGCCACGTCCCTGGACGAGACGCGCACCAACCCCTTGGAGAAGTGCGCGACACGTGCTGCTCTATCACGGATTTGTCCACGATGAGGGGTTTATCGTGGATTTGTCCACGATGAGGGGGTTTATCGTGGACAAATCCGTGACAGAGCAGCACGTGTCGCGCACTTCTCCAAGGGGTTGGTGCACGTCTCGTCCAGGGACGTGGCACTGCTGCTCGCGCGTCTGGCGGGGCTCCCGGAGCCGTGTCTCCCCCCACGCACCACTATTAATACATTTTGTTGAAAATCTATGAAAGTTTGAGTGTTTAAACTAGAGACAAATGTGAGAAAATGTTAATTCCAGTCTGAGAAAAGCGTATCATTGTGTGGTGAGGCATTTACAGCCTTAAAACATGTAGAATAATTGTAAAATATAAAGTTGTCCTACTTTGCGGATTTCACTTATTGCGGGCTATTTCTGGAACCTAACCCCCGCGATAAACGAGGGATTACTGTATACATTTGGGGCTGTTACACTGTTGTATGGTTAGACATTTGTACAAAGTAAATTATATAAGTATATTTTAATGATAGTATATAGAGCAGTTATGGGTGGGTAGTCCTGTCACAATAATTACTATATCAACTTATCATTCAGTATATGAAAGCTGGAACAATATTTTTTTATAAGATCTGAGCCATAAAATGTTCAATTTATAACTTCTATGTCTCATTAAAGATGCAAACTAAGTATTAAAGTGTTTCATTCAGCTGTTTATTTATTACATTTCATGTTTTTATTGTACATTTAGACTAGTTTTTGTGGTATACATTTGCTTTAAATCTGTTATTGTTTGAGTGTCAATATTATCCTGTAATGTCTCTATATATCTCAGCAGTATATCTCACTTCAAAATGTGTTATTGTGACAAGGCTACGTTTGGGCCATGTGCCAAAAAATCATATTACAATTTCATTCAGAAAATTTGTTAAGCACAATATGTCGATTTCAGATAAATGAATCGTTCGCTTTCCATATTTAACACATCTTCACAGGAATGAGGTCGCAATTAGATATTTGTCATAATATTGCCCAGTAATAAGGAGAAATATGTGCAAAAAGCATTTAAAAATAAAAATGGATGTTATTAGCTTTAAATAACCTCATTCATTTTACAGTACTAAAGTGACAAAATCAATACTTTTTAGTTATATTATCTGTGTTAACATTATTTAAAGGGACAGTGTGTAAGATTTTTACCCGTTAATTACTGAAATTGAAGATACCCATTCAAAAATACATTGTTTTCCAAGCCTTTTCACTTCCATCATGAAATCAAAGTATTCTTTTGGACTTAGATCTAGTCACATAAAAGGGGGATCTTCCCCATCCAGAGGCAGCCATTTTGAATACGAGAGCCGCAGAAGGACATTTGGGCTCCGCCTTCGCCTTCGGCAAGGCTCATGGTTTTGGGTAAACAACACAAGCATGCTGCCAGATCAGACTCGTAATGGATCTAACACGGGTTTTGGACAACATTTTTTTACTGGATTTTATTCGCTGGATCCTTACGGACAAATTGAGAGCAAGTTTATGGTGAAATACAGAGTTTGACCTGTGCAAAGCATTCTAAGGTACGCTAACCTCATTTTGTTCTTTTCCGTATAAAAGCCCCATGTGCTCGGGGAGTGTTTGTTTTGCAGGGAAATGAATTGCATAGTCAAAAAGAGGAGACTGTAAGGTTTCATTTGATGTGTAGAGTGTCATGGTTCATGATCGGGAATGTGTGTTTTCATGAGAAAAGAAAAGGAAAAAAAAAAACGGGACCGAGCAGCGCGCGATCCCTCGAGGTCTGTCGTAGCTAAAACAGAAAGTGCAATAACACCATCCACCTATGCGCCACGAATCCTACACACTGGGGCTTTAAGTGGCAGTGTGCAGTTATGGATTAAGTTAAAATACAGTTAAAGGGCACATATCATGTTATTTTCTGATCTATGTTATAATGTTGTTTATAACATACCTTTGAGTTGTGTTTTGTTTCATTCACACATTTTGTTTCATTCACACATGTTTAACACACAAACCCTGCATATTTACGTTGAGTTCTTCAGTCAAACAGAAAACACTTTTATTGTTCTATTTTGTGATGTCATGTGGTAATACAGGAAGAGCTCTCTCCTGTGTTTTTAAAGTCCATTCACCTTCATTAGAATCATTTGGATAATTTCAGCCCTGGAATTGCCCATGTCTACCGAAAAAAAGGCAAAAGGTAGCTGTTAACCTGAAAACTACCCCTTCATGACGTCACAAGGTAGAACAGAGCATTTTGACTTTTGGAGATGAAGACAGTACAATAATACTAGATCAATACTCAAAGATGTGTGAATAAAAAACACAACTCTGCATATTTTTTGTTTAAAATATGTTGTAAGCCTTTCAGAATGGGCAACTGATATTTTGTGCTAACGTGATTTGAAGCATTTAGAACAGAGCTGTTTAAAGGGGCATTATTGTCTGCTGGTTTGGTGTTGGTGTGTTTCATTCGGGATCCTCTGCAGCACTGGACCAGTCCTGTGAAATGCAAAGGTGCAGATTTTTTTCCGCCCTGTCATCACTTTGATAGCTTTCAGACTATCAGACAATCCCTGTCCACGCGGCTTCAAACAGACCACAATCAATTCTCTGTTCAACAGCCTCTCATTTCTCTTCTTACTCAACAAGATGTGTTTAAATTATACTTATTATATATGAAAGACTTGGTAATCCAAAAGTCAGTGTACAGAATAGTGCAAATCATATTTTTGAGTGATCACAATTTTGTTAAACTCCATCCTCTAGATACTGAAATTCCAGAATTCCAGAATTTTCTAATCGAAACTGGAACTAGTACCACTACTACTTGAACCATTTGTATTGCTTTTAGAATATAATAAGGACCAAACTTGGCTTTTCCACAAAGGTTTTCGGTGATCTTGAGAGTTTGAGATAGAAATATTTTACAGTCCTAATTATTATTATGAAAAGATGTTTTTTCCAGTAAAATGCAGTGCTATGTTTGTGGTGAATGGGACAGGAACTCACCGTTGACTGTGAGGTGCACCCAGCTGCCGTTATGGAAGGTGTCATACTGCTGCTCCAACATCAGGACCCTACATTCGTACCAGCCCTGGTCCTCCGAGCGCACAGGGTCGATCTGCAGGGAGGCCTTCCCATGCAGAGAGGCTCGACCTGCACAGCCAACACTGGAGTCAGGATCAGTCTAGCCTTAACTGCAGGATTAACCATTATCAAATCAAAATCACAATTAGCAGATCGTAAAAGATGCTAATATCTAAGTAATGTGTTCTGTTTCTAGTGGATGTTATGTATAAAACCTGCTAACTCTTAAGTTTAAACCTCCTAAAACATGTGAATATTTTGTTAGTTTAGCTGTTCATATTTCAATCTCTAAAATGTCAATGCTCCTAATGCAAGTTTAAAATGCATGTGAACTGAATGTTAAATACAAACAATTCAGTCCATACAATCCAAAATTGTTAAAATTAAAAGCTTTTTTTCCCGTTTGACCTTGTAGTTGAACACCTACACGGCCACCTAAAGAGATGATACTGGAGCAATCCAAAATGGTCTGGGACACAATTAATAGTATAGCAATTGAAGCTTGTTTTATTCATGGTTGTGAATAGTTTATAAAAAGAGGAAAGAGTTGGACAACTCCAGAGAGCTCTGTCTGCAGCTTCCAGACAGCTGCCTCTGACAGAGCCAGACAAACTCCACCATTCTGCTGCTGTGTCTGACATGTGAGTGGAGATACACCATTCCCCTGTAAATGTGATGTGGGCCAAGTTCTGTTTATTTTGGTTAAAACACACAGTAGAATGTATACTGAGGTATAGGAAGGGAACTGACTTGCATTAAAAGCTAAAGATCAAAATAAAACTGATTTAAGATAAACCAGTCTTCAGATTTCTGCCTTTGTTGGGCTAGAAAACTGAAATCAATGAAGGAAAGAGGAAAAGAGTGGAGGCTGCAGTCTAGCAGTAAAAGGCTGGACTTAAAAAGTCATGTCTATTTTTGCCTGTCCATTGAAGTGCTGAGTGGGGCGCGGTGGTGTGAAGGGTAGGGATCAGGCTCAGCCAGTTGTCAGAATGAGAAGCTGCTGTAGACTGTCAGACTGGCCCTGGGCATCAGCACTGTTACTGTACATATTGTGTGCTCATCACAGTGTGCTCACATCACATTACAAAAAGCTTACAGAAGAGCTTATAGAGAACTATATCACTATTTATCTCAAAGTATTATGTAGTCTCAAAGTAGTATGGTCTAATTGCAATGTTTGCATTATATGTTCATTTGAAAGCACAGCACAGAGACATGAGGATATACCAAGGGCTCCTACAGCAACTCACTGAGGGCCATTTGAGGGGAAGGTCATTCAGACATCATGCAGAATGCTGACTTGGCCAGCCTGCTCCATTCTCCTTTCAGTTTTTGTCATTAAAATCCCATTAGCCCATATAATAATAACACCTCAGCTATGGGCTTTTGCCACATTGCTGCCCCATTCTGCTTAACCAGGTCCAGACTTCAACATGACCAAGTTAAGTATTGATAATGATGTGTGAAATGATTGGTAAAATCAAAGGCTGTGAAATGAGCAGAAATATAGTCAATCAATGGACCCCTGTAAAAGACACAAGCACCCCTCACATAACATTTCAATTTAGTGAGAACAAAATGATTATGCTATTATGTATGAGTAGACTATGTGTCAATTTAGAGTTACTCTGTGTTTGGTGGAAGTCATGCATTTACAATGCAGCAGTAAATTGCTGAGGCAGTTATTTATCCCTCTGCTCAGAGGCGGCCATATTAGAACAGGAAGAGATTCATTCAAAAGCAGATCCATTAGCATAGCCAATAGCTTTTTGTCCAAAAAAAAAGAAAAAGCACCATATATAATCAATCAAAATACAGTGACTTGACCTGTGTACTCTGGATCCACATGAGGAGGGTAGTATCGAAAGTTGATGAAGAAGGGAATAGGCACTCCGAACTTGAACCACTCCACCACATATGGGGGCTGCTGGCCGTCCAGGGGAGGGGACACGTCACACCCCAGGATCACGCTCTCTCCAGCGCGTGCCGTCACAAAGCGGGGCTCCTCTCTCACACCGTGGGCACCTGGAAAACATGAATTGTTCTGAATTTCAATTCATTTCAATTTTCTTAAATGATCCATACACCATTTTTCTTTCACCATCAGAGTATTCATATCCTGTTCCAACAGAAGGAGCTGTATAAGAGCTGTCAAAGGGCTGAGCATAGCTGGCAGTAGCTATGAGTTCTATGAGCCTGTGAGCAGCATTTCCTGCCTGGCATTTGGCCACAGATGTCCTGCAGCCCAGAGATGACCTATCAGATGACTTAGAGGTCGGTACCTGCCTCAGCACTGTTACTCTGGATAGATTTTCTACAACTGCCACCTCTGCTCGCATTGAACCAGCTATATCTCCAGCGTCAGAGAAAGCATGGCTCCCAGCCTCGCCCAGGGGAAAAATCACTTCAGGGATAAAGACAAATGCTGACGTTTCACTGTAGAGAGAGGCATAGGAGCTGAATAACTTAACATTTTCATTAGCCTTATGATCTGTATTAGAACACACATTTTTACAGAAACAACTTCAGGGGGAACAGAGCGTCTTGTCTGTGAAGCCTTATGTGGTCCGTGCACCTCACACATGTGTACTAAAACTAATTCTAACAGTATCTCTGTCCATAATTTGTGCTGTTCACAGATTGCGGTCAGCAGTTTAATCTGCATTATCCTGTGATTGAGTTAATCCACTTTGTTGAACTGAGCCAGATCAGATTCTGAACAGAACCAGAGCCAATTTCATCAAATTACACTATTTAAGAGGTCATATTGTCTGCCAGTTAAATGCCTTACTGGAATCTGCATAGTTAATGACTTTAAATATAAAGACTATGAAGTGCATGAAGTCTTTTTTATTTGTGTACATAATGTAAATTTTCATTTAATATTGCCCATGTTTACATAATTCTCATCCAGCACATATAATCTGTCTTCCGCTTTAAGTTTATTAAACTTCACCAGAGCTTTTCTGATCATTTCAGTGCTTACATGTACGAATCTAATCAATTTTGATGCTAGCAGCTTGTATTTTCACATTTGCTTCACTCAAGAGTGGCCTCCATGCTATCATCAGACCTCAGGTGACCACGCTAATGTGTCCAAAGGTAGTCTAAAAAGTGCACATTTTGTTTGTGGTCCTAAATGTCTGTATTTGTGCATTACAAAACAATAAAATAGCAGACTCCTGTGAGTATGCATACAGTGCAGACATTGTTTGGTTGAAGTAAATCCAGTCACTTGACAAGAGCTCGACCTGAGTCCACTGCTGTTATGGTGTTCAAACACTCCAGCTCTCTGTACTACAGTACAGGCTACACTACAGTGTGATATATGAGAACCACCAGCAGATGCTTGCCATTTCCATTTCTTAAATGAAGGCAGGAGGTTTATGGGGGGAACATATCCAATACTGTCTATAGGTGATATCCTATGCCAAGCTTTTAAATACACATAAGAGGAACCTCAGATGACTTTGGCACTGTAAAAGTCTACACATAAAATCTAAATGCTATGGTATGTAGAGTAGGATCTCCTCTTAATCAGAACAATAAATCCAACACCAATATGGTTTACATCTTTTCATCAGTTTATGGTGGGTTTATGACACTGGTTTCCATTGCAGAAGAAGGCGTATTTTATTCTGCTGTCACATAAATTATCCAAATAAACACAGGGTATGTTAACATGTGCATATTCAAACCTGAAATGATTATAACACAAACAAACACAAAACAGAAAAAACACTGCACAACAAAGACAAAAAAATGCTATGTTTGAATCCTTAAAAATGTTGCTGTTAAATCTGATTTATCTATCAATCTAATTGTGTTGAGAACTACGGCTGTCTTTGACCCAAGCACAACATTGCCTATAAAATACTTGTACATCCAAGAGTATTTTACCTGAGCTGCATAGACCTTTTTCTTTCACATCAAAATATACATTTAAATATTGAATCATTGAATTGGACACAATGAGAAGATTGTTAAAAATGGTCTCTAAACGTTGGTTTTCTTATCCTGCCTCTCGTGTTCTTCTCTTGTGCATGATAACATAACATTTTAAACAAGTCAGCAAAACAAGGAGCTTTGCAGACAAAACTATGAACTCACTGTAAATTTGGACGCACACAAATATTGCATTAAAATCAAATGTATAAGATAAATGGCACAACAACACGCCCAATGGACAGCGAATCAAAAACATTGAGCAAAGAACAAGTCCTTCTGCTGAAGTTAGCATGTATTTCAAACACATTTTGCAGTTAGATCGCTTAAATTTATCAACCATCAAACCCCACTTACTGTAAGAATGCACAATGTTTTCAGAAATAAAAACATGTAATTGAAAAAATGTCACAATTAAATATTTTACTTTGTGCATCTTCTCACACGTATTTACTGAATACACGTGTGGCACATTTCAGCCACACAGTATACAGATGATCCTTTCTTACTTATTAAATCCTGTGATTCTGAATTATATTGCAAATACTTTCTGAAAAATGAAGATGTAGCAGGCAGCAGAGCAGACGATCTGACCAGTAGCACATGAGCTGAAAACTGGCTTTCCCACAATGCTGCAGGCTTTGTTTGTGAGGAGACTCCACTGGGAATGACTGGCCGAGGAAGGAGAGGAAGAGCTGGCGCATGCCCAGGGCACAGCTACAACATAGACCCTGCTTTGGAGATTAGATGTACTCTCATTTGAGTAAAGAAATGATTAGATGACATGAAAATACAAGTATCTAGGATGACGTTGCACTGAATTTTGTAATCAAGTTTTGTGAAGTACCAATCACGAGTCTAAAAGTGGACAGTTAAGTTTGCTGTTTGTGTGTGCGCCTCACCATACCATTGTTCTACTATTAAAACTTCAGTCGTCCAAGCAGGATCCATAGCAAAAGAATAATTAATTCAATGTGGCAACTGGGCAACGGTTTTAAAGAGAAGATGTTTCACTGCTCATCTAAGCATCTTCTTCAGTTCTGTTTTGTGCTGGTGGGACACTGCCTTATATTTGTCTGAAGGAAGGAGCTATTACACTGAAATTACACTACGTTAACAGACCTAGCCAACAAACATAAAGTGTAAAAACATAGGTGTGTTAGCTTCAGTTAGGTGCAGAACTGTTTAGATGAGTGGTGAAACGTCTTCGCTCTAAAACATTTGTCCATTTAACACTTTAAATTTTTCTACTGCTAACAATTACCACTGCAGGCCTGTTATTACCATTCAACGCACAGAAACGGGGGTAAACATTCATAGCTTTACTCAAATTTAAGAAGAGGTGTGACTTTGTGGTCATTCTAACACTGTTTTTGATATGAATTCTCAAAGATATAACCAGTCTTAACCCTTTTTTCTCTATGCCAACTGTAAAAATATTAAGATTTTTCTCCACATGTGTGCTAGATCTTGTTTTATCTTGCAGCTTATGGCATGAGATCTTCCCATCCCTAAACCTGGTACATGAGCTAGGCAATTTGATCATTTGTTATACATTTTTTTTACTCAATCCTCATAGGTCAAAACAGAAAATTTAACATTTTTCCTTCCCAGTGCAAGTGAGAAAAAAAATCTAATAGCTGTGAAAGTTACCATTATATTTCTAAGACAGTATAGAGCCACAGCAGCATACTGGTTAGAATAACACCAGATTCACACATTTCTGGTTGAACTGTAAAATGATTAGAACAAAATGAAACCTTTAGTCACAGGTATGTTGTTACAGTGTAAAACTAGCAGTGAATGGTGGTGAACTGCTCACTCAGACACAGGCCAGTTACAGTAGAGTAAGCTTTACTCATAATGAGACGACGCACATCACTCCAGCTGTCACTATAGCAACACAACCTATAGTACAACCAGCAGGTCTTCAGTTTGGTACAGCAAGAATGAACTATGCTGTTTGCCTTGACCGGTTATTATATTTGTCCTGCAATGGATAAAAACACTCAAGAAAAAAGTGGGGTAAAAATGAGAATGCAAGAGACAGTATGAAGCCATGATGCTGAATAATGACAAGATGACATGACAATATGGGTACACTTTTATACATAAAATAATGTATGAATTTATAGGTTTTATTAATTTATAGGTTATTGGGAAATAACTATATAGGGCTATGCGATACAACAATTTCTTGCTCATAATGATTGAACAAAAAAATCTCTTTTCAGTTTTATTCTTGTCTTATTTTAAAAAATGCTATCAATATAAATTCAGACTTAAATAAGTGCAATTTAATAGTCACATTTCTAACTCTTCCTTCTAACCACATGTTTTTACTGGTGAAAGATTGGCTGTGAACCACTTGATTTATAAGACCCAAGCTGATTATTGACGATTAGACATAATCTCAATCTTGATTAAAATTTGATTAATTGTACAGCCGACTATACAGTAATGTAAACTCCTAGGGCTTATAGATATACTAATACTAGACGCCAGAGGAATTCGTAAAACAAAAGAGACAGAGTAGCTGGGATAGGTTCAAAGCTTTTTTCAGTGTAGGTAGCTCCTCCCTGCAGCTAGATATAAACAGGGTCTAACCAGCATGAGAACTAGAGCTGACGAAGCCTCTCGGGTGAGCGGCGAAACGTTTTCGACCAAACTTTGTCCAGTTGACAAATTGAATTTCTCCTTTTATCACAGTAATGTAAACTGTGAATTGCTAAATGAATCGTCCTTATGTTGACCAGGTCACTGCCTACATAATTCAACAGCAGGCCTCCTCCTAAAGGCTAAATGCATATGCTCCATGTTTTTGTATCTAATCAACTTTAGATGTAATGAAAGAGAATAGAACTCTGGAGTGGCAATACCTTCCCGTGGCATTAGGAAAAAAACCAAACACCAAAGTAAAGTCAAACTTGTAATCTGGCAATTCAAATGTAATTTCAATTCAATATCTTTAAAAACATTCAGTCTTATTAAAAGTGGATCCACAGATCTGCAACTTGGCATGGAGGCATCACTGCCTGTACGGAGATCGATACGTTTAATGCTATATTGTGGAACCTTCAAATGAAAACACATACTTAGGCAGGATTATGAAATTAGGTATAAATCATCCTGAAATAATTTATTAGGGCAGTAAGATTTAAAAATGTCACAAATCAAAGACAAAAAGGTTCAGAAGGTTTAAAATGATAGGTAAGACAAGATAAGACTTTATTGATCTCACACAGGAGAAATTCACTTGCCACATACATACAATACATAAAAATTACCATGCTGTCCTTTAAATTACTATGTCATATTATTAGAAAACATACCCAAATGTTTAGCTTCTAAATAAGACAGAAATAACCACTGTATCTTACAGACTTTAGTTGCTAATTCACAAAATATTCAATCCTCAAATCACTCCTGATCCATGATGGAAGTGTCTGAAACATTTTTTCTTATAAAAAGTGTTGTGTTTAAGATACAGAGGACATTCTGAACTTCATCTGGGGATGTTTTCTAATCACACATGACACTTTATTCACAACATAATAGGAACAGAATCTAACCATGCATGGAAAAGGTGCTCAGAACTAGCAAATGTTCTACTTTTACTTTTAGACCCTTTAAATGTTTAATATTTAAAAGACCCACAAATGGAATTACATTTTTTTTTCTAGACAGATTTCATGATCCTGTATGTATATAACCTGAAGCGGGCCCCATAACAAACAAAATTTGGATGGCCATCTTGTTTGTTGTCAATAAAAAAACAATAAAGGTGTGACCAACAGCAATCCACCTCAGATATACTGGTCTACTCATGACAGAAGTGCAAACATCACAGAATAATATAAACCCTAAATAAACATGAAGACATGTTTCAATATATCCCTTCTTGACCAAAAACTGACTTATTGTGATTTTTTTTCATACTTGACTAAAATATAGTATATTTGTATACAGTATTAGAGTCTGTGATCAAAAAGGCAATAAAAGAACAACATGTGCCGAGACGTGCACAAACCCCATAAGACTACCAGGAGAGGCTCACACAAAGAAAACTGTGCACTATTGGCCCAAATCCAGTGCCAAAAACACTTAAAGTAAGGTCCCAGGTCAGGGCGCTGTGGAGAGGTGGAGAGACAGTGCGCTTTTGGTGAGAGATACTGAAAATAGTTTTTGTAATATCCCACTGTCCAACACACTTGCCAATGACAGTTAATTACTTCTATATTGCCACAAGCATCCCTCTCGTCTCTTCTGGATTTGGTGCCAAGTCACCACTGACTTTGTTGAACTAACCTAGAGTTTCCCTGACCATATGCTACCTCCCTTATGAGCACTTGGCAAAAGGTGCAAATCTGACCACACATTCATTGTCACTGATTTCAAGTATACTGGCCATTTGTATTTTACTCATTAATTACTTATCAAAAGTTAAAATTTAACCAAAACTAAGGGCACAGATGAGTCATTCTTATATTAGATATAGCCTACACATAATGGGCCACTCATTGTCTTTTGCCCCGGCTGGGACATTACAAAATAAAACTGCATTGTTTTTTAACATACACAATTACTGTTTAGTATTATGATTATTATTATGAATCTGCAGGTTACTTCTATAGTGCAACCAATTGGATAACTGCACCTTAAATACTGGAAGTCAATAGCCACATGTGTTACAGAGAAATGAGCAAAGCATTTACCCATTGACACGATGCAACTTTACAAAACACACGGTTCTATTCTACTTTCATATTTTAGGAGACATAAAAGAAGATTCGTTGCAGGAGTAAACTTGATTTGAGGGCAGACCAGTTTTGACTGGGTTTGTGGGGTCACTGGGATCAGTAACCAGGCGACAGCTTGGCACATGTCTCCCTCGTCTGGACATGATTGGAAAAGCAAGGTTAAGTAAGTACATGGGTCAGTATCAGAGTGCCAAGAAAATATGAAACAAAAGCGATACTGTGCTGTTAGTTATTCCAGAGCTGATGAGTGTAAAGCACTTGCTCCGTGCAGGCTGATCGCCCAGTGTCTCAGCTCTTCATAGATGCTGCGTGAAAATCAGCATATGAATGGCACGCGCGCATCATTGTACTCCATCATATTCGGCTGAGCATTTTATCTGACACGTGATGCATTATTTAGCTACTTTTCCATCTTCTGGGCTAAGACGGTCACACCCCTCTCTGGAGAACTCAAATGGGACTGCTTCATGGTAGGCTTTGTTGCACACATTGCCTCCAGCAGCAGCCTCGCCGTTGCATCCCTGGCTTTTTGATATTTTACAACTACACAGAGGAGACGTGTACATGGACCACAATCCAGGCCTAACCCTCAGCCAGTGTGCACAAATCCTATTCCAAATGTCTGGAATAGCCAACCACAACCACGGATGACAAATCTTCCATATCAGTAATCTAGGATGAACTTTCACGTGACATATTCAGCCATTTGAGAGAATGAAGCAGCCCACAGTGCATATGACCTAACACATGGAAATGACATGCGAAAGCGGCACACGGCACCAGGTGCGCACGGAGACATTAGAAATAACACGCTTCGTGCGGCAAAACATATATTGCACTTCAACTCACCTTGAGCGGCCGTTCCTCTGGTGCTGAATACACTTGCTATCAGAGTGGCCACATACCAAATCATAGTACTATTGCCGACCAGCTAATACCACGCAAAGTGCCCCGTTCAAGCAATCTTTCATATTCGACCTTGCGCCACACGGTCTCCTAGCAGAACCGCGTTTTCATATTCCTATTTTCTTTCCTTCTTCCCTTCCCTCCCCCGTCCTTCCATCCGCATCCTCTCCCGAAGAGACAGAACACCTGCACCGCCGCGTTTGTAGTAGACGGGGCCGTTTTTACGAGCGCATAGTGAAACCAAGTGTGAGAATGCAGCCACAGGTCCGCCTCTGCCGTCATTCCATTGGCTGCTGATTGAGGCTTTGGGGCGTGTATTGGTTCCTCGTACAGCCCGCACCCCGAATGACAGGAGAAGCAAGGTGAGTTGGAGCGTGCCGTAGTAGTGGAACCGCAGTATCATGCGCATTGACAGTAAGCCGTGTCCACATCTTTAAACACCTCTCATAAAGTGGCCCCACGTGCACCATTAACACCCAGCGGCCATTGAGCCACACGTTCCTTTGTACGTTTACTTTTTTTTTTTTTTTATCAGCATCGCGGTCGCTGCAGCACAGAGTGAGGCTGAGCGAGTCTACGTGTGTGTGTATGTGACTCATCTGTCGCTAAGCCATAGCCCCCGGCTGTTGTCATGTCGCCGTTACACGCGCAAAACGCTTTTCAGACGCGTCCGTGCGCTGCGTCTGGCACCATGTGAAGGGTGTGGTGACAAATACAACAAACATGCTTTTTCATTTTTTTTTTATGCTGTTGGATCACGATGCCCACTGCCCACACATGCTTAGAGATGATAAGCCAGCCGCCTTTCTGTCTTCATGCATGACCACACCAACCGGGGCGCATAGTCTGGCTGCTGAAACCGTCTGCGCGCGCGATTACAACAACATAACAATAGGTCTCGTATCGTCCTGAATATAGGCAAAAAGCTACACCAGCTGCAATATGTCAGCCTCCCACCCCTCTATTTCAGCTTGCAGTTTGCATTTCCTGGCTATATGCTAAATATATGACCAATGTGCAGTCTGGCAGACTATTTTTATGCCTAATTTTATTTTAATAATTAAACATGTAAAGACATTCAAAGATGTCACAGCAATAAGCTAAAACACATCATTCCATTACCATTCCATATAGGCATATTGCTTTGGAATTTGGGTTTAGAAGTTGCCCCTTGTAAACCTACCAACATTTTCAGAAATTCACTAGGATTGACATGGCCACTTAAATGACTTATAGAGTCAGAATGCAACTGGTCATTTATAAAGCCACTATAAACTTTTAGCTACAAATTGTCACTGATATAAAAGTGTCATACATTTCATAATTAATCATTTGCAGTATAATTTACATGATTTCTCTGTCATCTATCCTCAGTGTTGTCACACCTGTTCGACAGGCTGCCATACTCATCTTCATCAATCACTTTAAAGGTACAGTATGTAACTTTCTGGAGGTAGCACATCACATGCATGACATCATGATTCTTCATGGAGAGTTTTATGCCATACTTTGGAATATTATATCTAAAGTATATATAAAATATTATATCATCTCCATGGAAACAAGCAGGAAGAGGCCCTGGTTTGCAGAGATGCAAGCTCACTCACTGTACATTTTTCAGTGCAATAAACGCAACCGAAATGAAGAAAAAAAAAAAAGTTTATTGGCTAAAAAGTTATATATAGTGGTTTTAAAAATGTCATTGTTTATGATGATCAGTGTAACAACTTATCCATGTGACAATATGCACCTAGTAATAATTATTTATTTCACTTAATGATAACACATTTCAATAGTAACGTTTACCAATAAAACAAGCTGATTATTTCTCGGATATTGTTATATTCACATTGTGGGGTTGCAGAGATGAGCTCAGGGCCTGAAAAGCCCTACATTTCTCTGCTGTAGCTCAGACAGGAATCACTTTTCAAATGTTTTGGCCAAATGTGTGTGAAAATATGAGATTATAACCAAGCAACACACTTTTACCATGTGATGACACTTTATGTTGAAAATAACTCAGCATCTTTATGGAGTCATGAAGTCACCCCTCTTTGCACCATCATAGCAAGTTCTTCTAACATCTCTTCGTGTGCATCAGTCTTTCAACTTGTGAAATCTATTAATACCACAGCGTTAATTGAGCTACAGAGCACTTTTTTGTGCTGCATTGCAAGGTGCTGTGAGATTACACATAAAAGTAGAAAGAGATTTTTTTTAGTTCCCATTACATTTCCTTAGTAGGACATGGCTATAGTAGGATGCATGGCTAATTGGAATGCAATCACATCTGGCTGATGATTGCACTTATAACAAAAATGTATCTTATATTCTCGTGTGTGTGTGAGAAGAAGAAGAAGAAGAAGAAGAAGAAGAAGAAGAAGAAGAAGAAGAAGAAGAAGAAGAAGAAGAAGAAGAAGAAGAAGACATCCTTATACCTGTAGGGAAATTATTTCTCTGCATTTGACCCATAGTCATAGTCCATAGACATAGTGATAGTGTTCACTATTAAAATAAACCTTAAAAGGAAGAACATGTTTCTATTCGGACATTGTTGTCCAGTTTAGAGTCCTAGTATAAAAGAGACTATTGGTTAAAAAAGAGCAGAAATGGACTATAAAGGACTTACGTATTTAAGTTGTTTGTTATATTAGTTAGTTAGTATCTGTTCTATCACCTATCACCTTTTTGAAAAGCTCTCAGAGGCATCTGCTGTCATATAAAAGCAATGACTCATAAACTACCTGAAAGACCTATAAACTCACAGAAAGGTGCCCTTGGTTATACACTGAATAACTTCCCATATGCATGATATGTAAGTGCATTTTTATTGTAGAACAATATGTGATTCTACACCGCCATCTGGTGGTTGATTAAAACATCCATTCAACGGCGATTATTATAGTATACAGTTTTGGTGTAGTTATGTTAGCCTATTTACAGTAGCATGTTTACATACGTAAATGATTCTCAATGCTTTTTTCCCCTTAGATGCCACCTCAGATATTCAGCTACATGTAGCATAAGGAAACCAATAAAAACAAAAACAGACTAATGGGATTAAACCTTGAACTTACTATTATTAAAACAAGTAGCTCTAATCAGGGTAGCCTACAACTAGAAAATATGCAGTAAGTCCAATGAGTGGCTGGATTTTTGATTAGGCCTATACTCTGGAAAAAAAAAGAGACCACTGCAAACTTTTCAGTTTTTCTGATTTTACTACTTATAGGTATGTATTTGGGCAAAAGGAACATTTTTGTTTGAGTCTATAAACTACTGACCTCATTTCCCCCAAATTCCAAATAAAAATATTATTGTTTAGAGCATTTATTTGCAGAAAATGACAAATAGTCAAAATAACAAAAATATACATGTTTTCAGACCTCAAACAATGCAAAGAAACAAGATCAAATTCATTTTAAAACAACATAATACTAATGTTTACACTTAAGAAGAGTTCAGAAATCAATATTTGGTGCAATAACCCTTATTTTTAATCACAGCTTTCATGCGTCTTGGCATGCTCTCCACAAGTCTTTCACATTGTTCTTGGGTGACTTTATTCCACTCCTGGTGCAAGAAGTGAAGTAGCTCAGCTTTGTGTTTGTGTTAGAATTCAACAGATGCTGGAATGGAATGACTGTAATACATGTAGAGATGCTTTGTGTTTAATGTTTTGTCATGTTGTGTGTCTCAGGGACTGCGGATGGAAAGCTATAGTCTGGTACAAAGCATCTCTTCATTGACTGTGGTTAATGCTCCTGTACATGGTCCCTGTCAAATAAATTCAATAAATTAAATTAAATGAGATGAGATGCTGATTTCAGAAAGAAATGCAGTGGTCTCTTATTTATTACTTATTTTCCAGAGCTGCTCTCAAGGATAATAAACATGTTAATTTGCAAGAAAACTGCTATTGGAAAGTACTGTTGTTGGCTAATTTAAGTATGATGTTAGTAGTGTAGGTTGAAGTAAACAATAGTAGATAGTAGGTGGGTCATTCCGGAATTAGAGGATATTTGGGCTTTAAATTTCTTGAAAAATAAACCTTCACTTTTCTCATTTTCTGCTACATATTAATCAATAATAGGTAATAAACTATCAAATGCTTGATTAGCGCAGCTTAGGGATCAATGGTACAATGTTTATGATGTATTGATTGAAGTATTGCAACCTTGTTACTCTAATCACAGTAACAGGGTTGCAGGTAACGGGGTCGCAAATCCGCACTAATGTTAGCTTTATCTCAGAAGTAGAAGCTAGCTGTTTATCTAGCTGTTACTGCTAATCAAAAGGAAAAACTTATTTATGCAAATAAGTAAACCCTCCCCTGGGTTGGGGGGAGGGTCGGAGGCGGGAGTGAGAACACCCAATACATCTATGTTATATATGCTATATCTGATGTTGATGTCTGATGTATGTATGTATGTATGTATGTATGTATGTATGTATGTATGTATGTATGTATATTTCTGTCTGTACTGCAAACTTGCCTTACCTCCAAGACAAATTTCTCCCTGGTGGAGACTAATAAAGAAACCTAACCTAACCTAAAGGGGGGGGGGGGGGGGGTTGTCTTATTCTGATAATATGCATAACAGGGTTGCATGAGGTAGAGTAAGACATTCAATCAAGGCTAATTATGTTATAAAAATATGAAAAATAGAAGAGAAGACAAACCTTTGCTCTACCCATTCTTTTGGAAAACTGTTTGATGATGTCAAGTCCAGGGTATCATGTGGTTCACTGCTTTCTTCTTCAGGCTAAAAATGTTATGGTAACAGGGTTGCGTGCATGTTGTGGGACACATGTTCCATGAATAATAATAATTATTAGAAATATTATGTCTATTAAAACACAGTTTCCACAGTTACAAGAGATGGCAATGAAACAAATAACTAATTTTAACTGTTTTATTTGAGATAAAATGAGAAATTCAATTTGTCAACTGGACAAAGTTTATTTGGTCAAAAACGTTTCGCAGCTCATCCGAGTTGCTTCGTCAGTTCTGGTTAGAGTGCTGATGGACAATCAAACAAATTGAATTTATCCTTTTATCATGGATTCTACCTGGACGACTGAGGGATTCTTCACACATGTTTTATTTGAGATTCAATTTGGTCATTAGAGGGGTGGGACAAGAGGAAAATGGCATTTTGGGGGGATACTCCAGACTTATTTGGTATTTTTAAAACTATTTTCAAGCATTCTTTTAGGGTTTTTTTTTTTTAGATTTGGTCTCAGGACAAGTAAAGTCACTCAGAAACTGTTTGTTTTAGTATTTTGTATGTGGATTATTTAATATTTGATGGATGGGGCGTGATGGAATGACCCAGGTGGCGTAAAGGGGGTCGCCTGTCAGACAGTACCCAGGGTCCAGCCCACTCCGGTAACTATGGAAACTCGTGTGTGGCAACATCCAGCAGTCTCTCTCCTCCGCCTCATCCCCACACCTCTCCGCGCAGAGGTGCTGAGTGTGTGCTACTGTACCGACAAATGAGAGGCGGCAAGATGGCGATGGTGCGACTCCTGCCTTGTCTCGTCCTCTACATGAGTCTGGGTAAGCCTTGCGTGCTTTTTCTTTATTACATCGTGCAAGTGTTGAAGGACTAAACCACAGCTGTTATGGAGCTGTTTGGCTAACCTCGCCGCGGCGGAGGAGAGCTAGCGCTGCCGTAGGAACCGATGTGTAAAATCCACTGAACCGAAACCCTGGGCTAGTGGAACAGATATTATAGTAATTTTATGACATTTCCAGTGTCAAAATCGATCTACTTGTTTAGAAAAAGATAATTGTTACTAAACGCTGTCAAAATGACGTTACTGAGTCCTATTGCTATAACCGCGTGTTATTTGCTCACCGTTATAAAACTACTATCACTTGGCCATTACATGTTTCTGAAAACTATTAAAAATGACAGATTTTCCATAAGACTTGGGCAAATCTGGATGTCTTTGGTGTTGACATGAGTATTTGGCAATGCTGATTTGCGACTTTCTACCTCTATAAACCGAAGTGAAAGTTTTTGGTAGAAAAGCTGCGTGTTTTTACTGCCAATGATGGAAAAAAGATGCCACTGGGTAGAGACATAAGGAAAAATACAAACAACATGAATATTGCTGTTAGATTGTTGATATTATGCTATAACCTAATATAAAAAAGGCAACACTCTTTATGACACATCCATGCAATCCATACAATTAGTATCCTGCAGAGTAACTTAGGTGCTAGCCAGTGTTATTTTAGAGAAGCAGGTTGGGGACATCTGCTGTGGACGTTAGCCATGGAGAGTTGGGATGCTGCTCATAATATCCTTCCACATGGCTGTGTCCATAACAGCTGGAGCTCGCAGGCGACTGATCAATGCTGCTGATGCGGGCTTAGATGATGTATCCACTTGTGTGTGTGTGTGTGTGTGTAGTGTGTGTGCTGAGGAGGAGGTCACCCTGGTGCTCTCTTAGAACCGGACAGGGGACAGAGGGGGACTTTCTAAATGACAGTTTGTGCCAGTCAGCGTTGGACCCCTGACCTAGGTCCTTCTGCCGATTGTGAATCAAATAACATGAGAGATGGACACAGAGGCCACAACATATGTAACATTTCTGACACTTTGCTTTGAGGTGACTGAGTTGTGTTTGATTTGCAATAAATGTGCAATGCTAAATTTAGGAGGGGCATTATTAGTTTGGTCAAGTAAGCTTTTACTAACTTGAATTTACAGGCTTGTTGGCTGCTTTTAGCTATAAGATCAAATAAGTACTATGCATTTAAGGACATATTTGGCTTCTTCAGTAGCCCACCAACTTTAAACCTGAACAAGCCAAGACTATATCAAGACAAATAAACAAACAAACAAACAAACAAACCAGGATTAAACAAGAACACAACCAGATTATAAAAGAAGACTGCACAATGAGCCATGGCTACAACCAACCAAGCCTACTTTTTGCCTGAATATCTGGACAAGGTTACAGCAGGATTGCAAATCAATATGAAGATTATTGAGGGTTATTAAGTGGATGATTAAGTTGAGAATAAACAACAAATTTTGACTTGTACATATACATTTATTTTTACAATTATTTCTTATTTGACACCCCAAAGTTCAAAGTCAGCTTTATTGTCGAAAACTATAAGTACAGGTTGCACACACAGGATTTGAAATTGCGGTGCTCCTTCGGAGCACAGTGAACATAAAACATCTGATAAACAAGACAATAAACCCAATGACTAAAACATCACATATACCCGTAGCACTTGTCTCTTGCTATCTTTTTTGCTATACCATTTATTTTTGTTACTCTCTGTTATTATATTATATTATATTGTGATGTGTGAGCTACTGTATCCAGTTCTCTTATGGATCAATAAAGTCTAACAAAAAGGGGCATGCTACATACAAATATCTGTCTTCTCCTCTGCTTTTTCACAAGACTAGTGATTAAAGATTTAGAATCCCACTCTGGTTTAATTAAACCATAATGCAAATATAGAATTACATTAGATAATATAATTCTGTAAGCCTGACCTGTCTGCATATCTCCTATTACACAATCAGCCTAGTATGTGAGTCCCTTGGGTCCTTGGTCCCACTCAAAGCCTCATGTTTTGTGGAGAGAACTGTGTCTTTAAGAATATTTTTGCTGCATTGGAATGTCTGAGAAAATATCTTTTTATAGAAATGTGACTTTTGTTTGGGGATAAGGGGGCAGTTCTTTTCATATTTAGTGCCTCTGAGGATTGCAGAATGTGGCTGTTTAGGAACAGGATTTCTAAGACCAGCGTATTACAAACCTACTTTGATTTGCACTGGAGAGAATTTAGGCTGTTTGCTTATTGTCACAATTTTCTCATTAGTTTACATTGTGGGTCATCTTTTGTCCTTCATGTCACAATAGTTACACACAGCAATGTTTTTTTTCCCATGGCCTAGTTGTAGTCTCATATCCTAATTTAACCTAAAACCACATAGTGTATGTTATGCTAATTTGTGAATAATGCTGACCTCATTTTTGAAGGGGAGGGGTGATGCACAGCAAAGGTTGCTCTCCAAGGACCAGATTAGTCCTTGGATCTTAGACCAATAGATTCAAGCCATACTGATTAAAATCAATAAACAATTTTCAGACAGGCTAATAATGCTAAATCTTCTTTTGGTGGACTGTTTAGATTTATTATAAGAAACACAAAAGAAGGGAGAATATAGTAACTTAACCAGAGTATTCCTTGTGGCTATGCAGGATGTCCAGCCAGTGTAGTGGTAAAAATAGCCTTTGATACACAGTGGGAAAATCAGCAACAGATGGAAGCAAGGACCTGGGAGTCAAATCTCATTGGCTTCTGTACACAGCTGTGAACATATGACCGGACCAAGCTATGGCGACATGTCTCCATAGCTTGAGCATGAGCTATATGCTAACCCTTCTTGGCTCGGAGATGCACTGCATTGTGTCTCGGAGTCACTCGTGTGCTATCAGGGCTAGTTGGACTAAATACCCAGAATGCTCCAGGCTAGACGGGACCATCTTTTGAAAGCTGCCCCTGATGATTATTGTAGCTCTAATTCAGTGTTCATTTGTCTTGTCTGGCAGTCTCAATGCCTTCATTACTCAGCGTGAAGCATGTGTACCCAGTAATTATTACATTTGGAAAAGGCGCACACACAGACGCTGAATGTAGCTCTGCAGTCCAATAGAGACATTGCTTATTTGTTCCCAAACACAGGGAGTAAATACATGTGGGTTTGTAAAGTATATCATTTTCAAATTGTGTAAATGTTTAGAAGGTTAATTATAGGGTATATAGACCCTTTTTAAAAATGGTGAATCTTGTCTGTTGCATTAGTAGCTGACATTTGCAAATAACACTGATTGCTTTGAGGAGAGCACTCAAGCGATAAGCTCTAACTTGTGTTGTTTTTGCCCGAGGAAAACCAGAACAGTTAATTAAATCATCACTGACACTGGACGCTTAATGTTAGATATATTTATTCCCATCACATTTAGATCAAAATAATTCATTTTGTATTCATGGAAGTGCTATATGTGATACTGTATTGACATGTCTTAGTTCTGACCCATTCTATTATACATTATAATATAAGAATATTTTCTTTTTATGTGTTTGTTTAATATTTTAATTTGGAGCATATTTCTAGGGCTATAGTCAGTGAAAAGAACATTTTGGTAGACTATTAAGTGTGACCAAAGGTTTACAATCCTCCATATTTCCATAATTTAGTGTAACCCCTTGCGCGTGATTAAAATAGGTTTGTAATAGTTTTATAGTTCATTCTCAGATGAGCACTGAGTGACTGAGGCTGCTCCTCAGAGGCTTGTTGTCATTCAAACAGGACGTAACCGCTGGTCCTCTGGGAGTGACACAGGCCACGTCTGAGATCAGCTCTTTTTGACAGGAAACTCACTCTGTTTTTATTCTCTCTGTATTCACCAAACTGAGGGCAAGCTTTATACAGTAGACTGCACATGGCCACATAACCAGATGTGGGGCTGAGGACACTGAAGTGTCTAGTAATATTAGCCCTTTGACAACATTCAGAGACACTTTGTGCCTTGTACCAAACTGAAGGTACTTTTTGTACCGATAGATTAGCTGATACTCACTAGAGGGGAAGTCAGCAATTGTTCTCAAATAGCACAGTGTTCTGGACAAAACTCACTTTTAATCTATTTCACAACTTTGGTGTACTTAACTCTCTGCCAATGCCAATATTTCCTAAACAGCTAAAAAAAGCTTTTTTTTTTCATTATAAAATGGTTTCAAAAGTATGCAATTATACTGCTATTCAATATACAATTTAAAATATTTTTCTTTATTTAACTAAACGATCAACTTAAAATTCAAGTTTAGAAATTTAGCTCAAGTGTGTATTGCCCTCAAGCTTTTATAACAAGCATTAGAAACATGTGTACTTGAAGTAATACCAGTGCAATGTATTACTGGGTACAATCTCTACTGGCCATGCACAAAGCTGCATCAGTATCTTTAGGTGTTAATCTTCTTAATACAAACAGGAAGTATTTAGTTGGGAGTCTTTATGCTTAAACACACATCCTCCAGCTCCATGTCCGTCTCTGTATTTATCGCTCTAATCCACTTTTTGGGGCAGTGTGGTGGACACATGGTAACATTTGTTATTGATGGTGTGTGCTGTGGTATCAGGGTTAATCAGCGTTTTGCCTCCTCTTTCTTAGGTCACATTCCATCATCACTAAGCGTAATCCTCCGCACCACGGACAAGATCGTGTGGGCAAATGAGTTTGAGCGTAAGACATACATTAAAGTAGCTTTTCTCATTCTGATCCCTGATGCCTGAGCTTGTTTTTTCATTTATTCTGTTTTTCTTCACAGCCATTGAGCTGACCTGTTTGATAGAGTCTATTTCAACAAACAAACCAAGAATTGAATGGAAAAAGATCAAAAATGGTGTGCCAAGTTATGTCTACTTTCAGAGCAAGATTGCAGGTAATCTGACATTTTACTGCAAATAGAGTCATTTCATCTTTTTTTCAAAGCTTTGCTGAATGAAAAGTACTGTGAGAACGTTGGCGGTCTCATTGGGCTGTGAAGTCGCACTGTGTGTTTGAATGAGCCTTTGTGACAACAGTTTCCTCTTTTGAAAAAGGCGACTTGGAGCACAGAGCCCAACTCCGAGAGCCAGCCAACATTCTGATCTTCAATGCGACCCGCTCTGACACGGCAGAGTACCGCTGTGAAGTAGCAGCTATTGACGATCAGAGGGACTTTGATGAGATCCTAATCAGTTTGGCTGTAAGAGGTACAACCAGGGTTAATATTCATAATTATATTGTATTTTTTTGTTTAATTTGTTTACCTGTCATCCTTTTCTGGCAAAAAGGAAGGATGTTGCTGTGTTCAAATGCATGAAATAGACATACTTTTTTTTTTCAAGAGGTTGAACATGCACTGTAAGTTTCTATGTGTGTGTATGCATAGTGAAACCTGTAGTCCCCCGCTGCAGTGTGCCTGAGGCGGTCACCGTAGGAACGTCCACTGAGCTGCGCTGTCTGGAGAATGAGGGCTTCCCGGCTTCTCAGTACCGCTGGTTCCACAACAACGAAGAGCTGCCACAGGACCCCAAAGCCAGCCCCCGGTTCACCAACTCCTCCTACACCATCAACCCAGACACAGGCAGCCTGGTGAGAGACAGTACAATACAAAACTGACATTCTATGAATGGATGAATTTATTGAGTATGTCACAAAGTCAATATACAGTACATAATACATTACATGTATAATGTACGTTTAGGCATATTCATATAATTTCTTTTACACAAGTAACATATCTCAAAGGGTTATGGGAAGAAGTGTCAACTTTTTGAATCCCACCGCTTACAGTCACTTAAACAAACATATTCAAGACAAACATATTCTATTTGTCTTGAAAATAGCTTCTGTGAGGAATTAAATTGGCTAATTTAAAGGAACTGGGTAAAATGGACTTCTCTCAGCATTAGTTATTCAGAGTTGTATTTCAGCTGATTTATGCAGACTTGAGTAATCCTGTATAGTATAATCCTGTATTGTCCTGCATTTGAGTTTTGAGTACTCCGAAAATTCCTGTTTTCATTAAAAAACTAAATAAAAAAACACATAAAATTCCACTTTATGTGGGGGGAAATTCCACTATGAAGAGGTGTCTCATAATTGAATAGAAATTGGATAATGTAACACTTCTGTGTATATAATAACATAAAACACATAACAACAACAATCTTTTTAAGGATATTAACAACTGAAATACAGGGTGATGGCTTTATATAAATAGCTCTACTAATGGCTCCACAGAAATTTCAAAGAGTGAAGAAAGAAGATGCAGGGGAGTACTATTGCCAAGCCAAAAATGATGCTGGCTTTGCACAGTGTCCGGGGATGGTGATGGAAGTCTGTGAGTGTAATAGTTTTAGTAAAAACGTAGAACCTCTTAAACCTAGCGAACCTTTTATAACATCCTGTCCTGTGTGCGCAGATGATGTCGACATCCTCGGGATATTCCTCAAGTCATTTGGAGCTGTAGTCGTGTTCTTCTGTGTGTCGTTCACCATCTGTCACACATTCAGGCGCGGCTGTTTCAACAAAAAAGGCCACAATGAGAATAGGTTGGGACCGCTATTAAATATAATCACCAATATGCCACTTTGCTGGTCAGTTAGTTTTGGTCAGTTATGGTTATTGTATGTTTTGCAGCTACAACTGGCCAGCACAGAATAATGGCACTGACTATGGTGACGCAGATGAGGTAAAACACACTATTAAAGAGAAGTAAAATAAATAAAAAGGCTGTTGTGTAATTATATCTCTTCCAATGTTATTTGAACAGGGGCACTTCCGCCACAAGTCTTCATTCATTATCTGACAACTGAAGATGAGATGAAATACCCTTCAAGTGTGACGACTGGTAATGTCTGCGGTGTAACAAGGCACATAATTCTCTGACTGATGCACATCCAATCCAATCACCAACTTGCCAAAGTCCTTTTAATATAATTTTGTGGCACTGATATCATTTTTTTTATAATCTCACAATATTTTGTGATGTTAAATCTTGTTTTTATCTGTGTTCCTGCATTTCAGTATTAGCTGGAGGAGGTTTCATTCCTTAACAGTTTTATAATCAACTTAATTTTGATAACTGTTGATACATTTTCTACAATGTACATGATTTTACAGAACTGTTGACTTTTCATAGGATAAGCATCTCGTGTTCCCATGTGAAAAAATGTATATACTGTAGTAGGTACACTGGCAATAAGTAGCAGATGGCAAAAAACTGCAGTTTGGAAAGGCACAATTTTACAACAGTCATTGTATCAATACCAGAATAAAACTAAAATCTATTAATAAACATATAAATTTGATTGAGCAACGTATACAAAAATAGCAATGCTGCAAAAATGTACCATGGTACATATCATTTATTATGGAGTGCTGTTTCTTTGTATAAGTGACCTTCTGTGCTATACTTAATATTTTGAGTATTGGACATATTGTACAGAATTTTAAGTATATATTGTACATAAAAAATATAGTTTTCATTTTTTTAGTTTCTTTTTTTATTACGCTCCATACCTTATTGTAAATATGGCAATAAAACTGTTGAAACATGTACTGTATTTACTGTTAAGTGTATTGGTGTGTTAAATGTTAACTTCAACAACTGTCAGTGCCAGTGATCTGTGTACCAACTCAGGAAGTGTCCACTGTTCATAAATGTTCATGTTTTTTCTATTAAATCATTTAACTATAATGTTTTGATCTTGTGGGCATGTTGTGACATAAGATACAGACTGGGCCCTGAGTACAAATCAGCTGCATTATAAGCCACAAGACACAATAATAAAACATCAACATTATGTAATCCCAAATGTTTTTATTATGTAGGCCTACCTGTAAGGCCTTTTCTGGCTTTTGATTTGACTTTGAAGGGTCAGTGTTAAAAATAAAATAAAATAAAAATACAAATAAAAGCACATCTTTAGGAGTCTAATATTACTTTGAAAATCTTCACCCGGATGTAATTGTGTAAGTGTAGATGGCGTACATCCTGTTCATTTTGACAACATTGTTTTCTCTCTTGAAAAACAAAATATAATGACAGTAGGGCGATTTTATAATTAATTAAAACAAAGTCAGCTTAATTTGAACATTTGCGTCTTTTGTCGTAAACATTACGCACCAAGGACTGGAGCAGGTCGTGCGCTAATGGCTGCAGTTTTTGGCGATTCGGTTGTGCTACTTTGATTGTTGATTTGAAGAGAACATGGACATGTAGCTGCGAGGTAAAAGGAAAAAAATCATCTTAGTTGTTTCGTAACAGCTTTAATAGACGCTACAAACCCCGGGTCTTCTAGTAACATCAACAGGCTTTTACATCCAAGTGTAAAGGAGACAGGATAGTCAGGACTGTCCTCTGCTGCACCCGGGGGCCGTCACCATGAGTTTCTTTAGTTTCGGACAGAGTGCTGAAATTGATGTTGTGTTGAATGACGCTGAGACCAGAAAGAAAGCTGAACACAAGACTGAAGATGGAAAGAAAGACAAATACTTTCTTTTCTATGACGGTGAAACTGTTGGAGGCAAGGTTAACGTGACACTGAAAACCCCGGGCAAGAGGCTGGAGCACCAAGGAATAAAAATCGAGTTTGTTGGTCAAATAGGTAAGAGACAAACGACAACAATTAATCACATTATCAGAAAAGAGCCATTTGCTACTATTAAAGACTATATATTAACCAAATTAAAAGTAGGCCCATTAGAGTAGATTATTAACAATTGTGTATTTTTTCTTTCATTCTTTTAGAGCTGTACTACGACAGAGGAAACCACCATGAGTTTGTCTCTCTTGTCAAAGATCTTGCTCGACCTGGTGAGATCACTCAGTCCCAGACCTTTGACTTTGAGTTCACTCATGTTGAAAAACCTTATGAATCATACACCGGGCAGAATGTAAAGTTAAGGTGAGTATTGTCAGTAAATTCCACTGCAGATTGAGACTACCTGATGAAAACACATTTTTTCCTTGTCCCATTTACAGATATTTTCTTCGGGCCACTGTGATAAGAAGACTGAATGACATCAGTAAAGAGATGGACATTGTAGTGCACACGCTGAGCACATACCCTGAGCTGAACTCCTCCATCAAGATGGAAGTTGGCATTGAAGACTGCCTGCACATAGAGTTTGAATACAACAAATCCAAGTATGCATCTACTACTATTACAACTTAACAACTGTGATTACTCTTTACATGCTTGTCTGTTACTTGTCCAGGTATCATCTAAAAGATGTAATTGTGGGTAAAATCTATTTCTTGTTGGTGAGGATCAAAATAAAACATATGGAGATTGACATAATCAAACGTGAGACCACAGGAACTGGCCCTAGTGTGTACCATGAAAATGACACCATTGCAAAGTATGAGATTATGGATGGTGCACCAGTCAGGGGTAAGACACACACCTACTATGCAGTATATTCAGTTGCTGTAACAAAATATAGGTCTTAGGCTGTTTTGATTGTATTTGTTAATATTTTTAGGCGAGTCCATTCCAATTCGTTTGTTTCTGGCTGGCTATGACCTTACTCCCACCATGAGGGACATCAACAAAAAGTTCTCAGTGCGTTACTACCTGAACCTGGTTCTGATAGATGAAGAAGAAAGGCGATACTTTAAACAGCAGGTAGAAACTGGGTTACAAATAAAAGCATTTAAAAAGAGACTAAACTCTAATAGTGTATATTGTTGTTATATGTCTTCTACTGTTTTCTTGAAGGAGATCACATTATGGAGGAAGGGTGATGTGGTGAGAAAGAGCATGTCTCACCAAGCAGCCATTGCATCTCAGAGGTTTGAGGGCTCAGCAGCCTCAGAGAGTGCACTTGAACAGGCTGCCAAAGAGGAGAGTGGGTAAAGTGCACTGCCTACGGTCTTGTTACAAACTCCTGCTTCTACAGATGACAGACTGATAATTTATCTGGTGTAGCACCTATTTTACTCACTGCTGGGGGAGGAATAAGGGAGATTAACATCCACAATGGAACATAAGAGTTGCATCAAGCTCTCAAAGTGGCTTCATGCTGCTGCCATGATTTCAGAGACTTCTGGTCTTTCTCACACTGTGTAAAATGTATGTAATTTACCAAGTTTCACATGACCACATATTGTTTTGTCAATGTCTTTCTCAGTTTTAATTTCTTATTAGCTAAATTTGTAATTAGTCATTTTTATGTTTCTTACATTCCACATGTAATTAAATCCTAATCATTAAAGGTCTCAGGTGTAACCTGAAACCATAATGCACTGCTTTCATCACCAATGCATTTGGATGTCTGCACTGGAAATTTTGATGGGGGATTGAAATGCATTTTCAATCCCTCTAAGTATTATCCTTCTCTTATTACTGTAAATATGTCCAACAAGAAGATCATGGAGATGGTCCCCGGGCGCAGTAATGTGTGCTGCCCACTGCTCCTAATTAAAAAAATATAATAAAACAATTATATATATATATATATAATGGGTTAAAATCCAGAGAAGAATTTCTCCAGTGTGAGATCAATAGTCACTTCTTCTCATACCTTTCCCTGTCCCAGTTTGTGAGAGAATTAAGTACACAGAATGCCAGAATCTCTCCATGCTTTTCCTCAGCATTCCAGTGGTGTTCAGAAAGTGTTAAGGAATTTGTACTAAAGCTGGATAGTAAAGTCTTCTCTAACTTTACTAGAAACTTGAAGGTTTTGCCTAACATTTATCAGATACTACCTTTTATTATTTCCATAATAAATACTATTAATAATTTCTTACTTCAACTAAAATCTACTAAACTGATGCCAAATGAGAAACTCAAGACTCACTGATCTTTGTTAGATACATTGTTGCTAAATTATAACAGTTTAAATTTAAGTGACTGTGTCAAACTCTTGTAATTGTATTTTTTGATTGAGAGAAAGTTTAATGTTTGGTCCACTATCTTTTTAGTCCTAGTTTTGCAGACTCTTCGATGGCTTCTCCAACCAATAATACTTGCTTTAGTTACAAATTAAATAAAAGGAAAATGTGTGCATTCTTTAGTGAGAATGATGTCTTATTGGATTATAAGTATTTATTTACACACATTCTGAAAATAATAATTTAAAAAAACATCAAATGGACTATACCAATGGGTCCTTGTCTTCTAAACTCAGTATAAAGTCAAATTCCTCTGTCAAAAAAAAAAAAGTTAATCACTTTTCTATCACAACATTTACATGAAAGTGACGTTGCACATGAGAAAAAATAGCTCACCTTTAACTAAAGGCTGAACTGACAATCTTGCTCGTGTAAAAAGAGCGAGGTTTTTTAGAGGTCCTCCTTTAGCACTGTGTTGATGATAGTACTTTTTAAGCTCTGACAAAGGAAGATATCGCTTCATCATTCTTTGATATTGGACATCAACCTAAATGCCATGAAACAAAATGTAATCAGACTTTGTTTGAATGGTATTTGAATGGTAAACAAGACATTGGCAGCTGTTTATAAGTGAAATATGTGACCATGCTCCACTTGGGATTTTCAGGTTTGCTTGATGCATCATAGTGAACATCCTTTTTATCAAATTGAGTGTGGTCCACATATGCCTCCTTCACAATCTACAACAGAAACAGTTGAGTAGTTAAGAAATATAGAGTGAAAATTCCTTCAAATTTCTGATCAAAGTGGTTTACTTTCATGAGCCCTGCTATGCCTGGCTCTTTGCAGTTGCTGTGATAGAAGAAAGCCAACTGTCCCTCTTTCATTTGCCTCATAAAATTCCGTGCCTATGAAAAATGAGAAAGACAAACATATCTACATTTTTTGTAGGCCTAGCTGTGTATGGAATGACATGCTTTCAAACTTTACCTGATAATTGCGGACTCCATCCCAGCAGCCGGTTTGATCAGGCAGAGCTTTTAGATCTTCAATTCCAAACTGTAAGACAAAAAGACCAAAACTGTAGTCCCCTAACTTTTACTATTTTATGAGGTCCTCTGTGATAATACAATTTTAATAAAATCCTATTGTGTTTTGAAATATAATAATAAATATAAGCAATACATTAGTTATATATTGCTTTTCCAGAAGCACAAAGTTGCTTTACAATTTCATATAGTATTCATTCACTGCACAGGTGGTGGTAAACTAATATTATAGCCACAGCTGCCCTGGAGTAGACTGACGGAAGCTGCCAGTTTTCACCATCTATCCCTCCGACCAGCAATCACTCACGCACTACATTCACACTATAGGCAATATGGGCCAAGTGTCTTGCCACAACAGCTGTTTGCACTGCTGCCCCAACATATGAGATTGGGCATTCACAAGGTACGGACACTATTGCATAACGCAAGAACAGCCTGAATGCTGTATGTAATTGTTATGTTGTAAGAGACAAGTCAATTTCAGACCTTGAAAAATGAATACCATTAAAGCTGTGTGAAGCTACACTACTTAAACACACATAATCCAACTAAAGGTCATCTTACCTTTACATCAATGTTATTCTCAAGTCGACTCTCGGGCTCAGACTTCATCAGCCAGTGACTGTACTCTGGGGCAGTGTCTGCAGTGTCCTTACTTCCACTTTTATCAGAATTTGCAGCTTTCCTCCTGCTCACTGCTGTTTTATCAACATCACTTGCAGATGGCATAGTTTCATCACCCCCATCCAAAGCAAAGTCATCTTCACCTGTGTGAGAAATTAAAGTCAATAGGCCTAACTAAACACTAGGTTATTATGGTGTATAGTTACCTGAAACTGCTGATGTTTTACTAGATCTGGTCCTTTTCTTTGGAGGCATCTCTTATGAAACACAGATTAATTAATGAAGTGATAAAAAGTAGGCACGCAACGATTATGAAGTTGAGTTCTCGGTTTTTGGGTGTTTGTACCCGGTGTTGATTAGCTACACAGGATCTGTGGGTTTCCCTCCTTCAGAGCAAAAACATTATTACCCATCAGCACTAGCGGCTACGTAATGACGTAATTCGTACGCTTTGCTTCTGAAGGTAAACATGGCTGCATTTGCTCCTCTAGCGAGAATATCTAGATTGGGTTCCTCCATCTGCAGAAACCACGGTATTATTTTGAACAGAAGCGGTCGGACCAGAGGAATAGCTTCAAGCATAGACCGTAAGTGCATCTTTATGTATGCCCTTGATAGACTACTATTTACACAGCTAGGCTACTTACAAAACCCGATGAGCAAACATACTTTGTGTTTGTAGTTCTCAAAACCGAATGGTCATCTACGAAAGTGTCCCCCTTACTGCCTAGCATGCATGCCTTTATATTATAAAGAAATATAACAGAGATGTGCTATGTACTGTATACATGCACCTGTTGGTCAGTCTGTGTCCTCCAGTCCTGGACCAGAGAGACCTACACTCCCCCTTTTTAACACCGCCCCCTAGCTGAGTTTCTGTCCTGAATCTGGTGTTGAAAAAGCATTCCCTCTGACAGATGTTGTTTATGTCCTCTCAGCTTCTCATGGACTTACAGATGAACAGAAGGAGTTTCAGAAAGTCGCTTTTGACTTTGCAGCCAATGAAATGGCACCACAAATGGCAGAATGGGACCAAAAGGTTAGTTTTGGTTATTTCGACTCCAGTCATAAGTCAGTTTAAATATATGTATTGGTGTCTTGCTTGTAGGAAATCTTTCCTGTGGAAACTATGAGAAAAGCAGCCCAGTTGGGGTTTGGGGGCATTTATGTGCAGCCAGATGTTGGGGGATCTGGCCTTTCACGACTAGACACATCTGTTATTTTTGAGGCTTTGTCCACAGGATGTGTCAGCACCACAGCTTATATCAGTATCCACAAGTACCAATCAATTACATGTCTAATAATTAATTTAAAATATTTTTGACACATCTAGTCAACATGTTAACCTATATTGAGTGATTTCTCTTTTATAGTATGTGTGTATGGATGATAGACACTTTTGGTAACAACGAACAAAGAAACAAGTATTGTCCTGACCTCTGTGCAATGGAGAAATTTGCTTCATATTGTCTCACCGAACCAGGTTTGATTTAAGCTCTGTGCTAAAGAAGAGTTCAAAATCTGATGGGCCGTTAAAGGTATGTTTTGTTTTACAGGTAGTGGCAGTGATGCTGCGTCCCTCCTGACAACTGCACGGCGTAATGGAGACCATTACATATTGAATGGGTCTAAGGTTTAAGATCTTCTCCCATCAATTTTTGCTCTTGGCACATTGTGGTAATGTTTGCTTTATTGTGTGTTTTTTCCATTTTGTAGGCCTTCATCAGTGGAGGCGGAGAGACCGATGTGTATGTTGTGATGTGCAGGACAGGGGGAAAAGGGCCTAAAGGTATTTCATGTTTGGTGGTGGAAAAGGGAACCCCAGGTCTCAGCTTTGGCAAAAAGGAATCCAAGGTAAAGATAACCATTTTATTTTAGAAATGTCTGTCCAGCCTTTCGTCTGTCCAGCCTTTCGTCTCTGTTCATACACTTGTTTGCTGACAGCCACTAGATGGCGCCAGTAGACTAGTTGTGTCAATCTCTGTACTCCTTTACAGTTGGGCTGGAACTCGCAGCCAACCAGGGCAGTAATATTTGAGGACTGTGCTGTACCTGTGTCCAGACGGCTCGGCGAAGAAGGGCAAGGCTTTAATATTGCAATGAAAGGCTTGAATGGAGGCAGGATTAATGTAGGTGTGTGAAACCTTTTTATTTAAATGGTTCTCTTCTCTATTTGATCATTAAAAGTCACACTTTTCAATGAAAACTTATACAAATGAACTTATTCTACAGCATCGTGTTCACTTGGAGCTGCACATGCATCACTGTTGTTAGCAAGAGAGCACCTGTTAGTTCGCAAGCAGTTTGGAGAAACATTGTCCAACAACCAGGTAATTTTTTAATTACCTAAACCAATGAATTAATTACCAATTAATTACTTATTTGTATACAAATGACAACATCAGTGTTAATAGTGTATATGTGTGTCTAGTATCTTCAGTTCCGTCTAGCAGAAATGGCTACAAAACTCGTAGCATCTCGATTAATGGTGCGAGAAGCAGCCAAAGCTCTTCAAGAGGGACGCTCTGATGCAGTTTCTCTTTGTTCCATGGCCAAACTTTTTGCTACAGATGAATGCTTTTCTGTGAGTTAAAATAATAATTTCATATTTAATTAGAATGAGGACATGTCTTACCTGTATTCCACATGTACAGATCTGCAACCAGGCTCTTCAAATGTATGGTGGTTATGGCTACCTTAAGGACTACCCCATTCAGCAATTCCTCCGTGACATTAGAGCACACCAGATCCTGGAGGGTGAGTTACATAGTCATATGTATTACACAGATGTTCTCACAAAATTGTCTTTAAGTAAAGTCTTTTATTTTTTTTAGGTTCAAATGAAGTAATGAGGATGATTATTTCCAGAAATTTATTTGCAGAGTTTTGATAATGTTCTTCACCTTAATTTTTTCGGTGAAAGTTTGCCGTCAAATCATGTTACTGTTACATCCTTTTGTAGAAGCTGCTAATGGAAAATACTTTCTTTGAAATGTTTAAATGGATGTTCACACTCCTCAAGTGTCCTTTACTATGTTATCATGATCACTGTAGTGTTACTGGTTATACTGTTTATGGTTATTAGTTTTTATGTATTATACTTTGTCACTGCATATATATATTATAAATAATCATATATCTCCTGAGTGCAATCATTATACAGATCATTGCAGGCACAGATGCTTAAAAAATAAAGTTTATTAAAAAATGTCAACAACTCAACTGTATCAGTGCTACATGTACTGTATATACAAAAAATATTTGCACCACAAACGATAATAGAAATCAAATAAACTAACCAGCAAACATTAGGTAGGTAAATGTATAAAACATGTAGAGTAGCTGTTGCTTACAGTAATCAGGTCAAACTTGTTTATGGCAACATAAACAACTTAATTTAAATTCAAAGCCATGTATCAGCCAAATAGACCATTATCCTTATGCATTTCTCAGTCACAAAAACAATAAATTATATTTAGACTGAGCCTGAACAGAAAAGTAGTGGTTACCCTGAATTATGTTTAGTGCAGAGAGCCTGAGAAGAGAGTAAATGTGAACCTATTAGAACAGTCGCATCTGAACTAATGCCTACTAAATTAAATCACAATAACATTTTAACCTGTAAAGTCTTCGGCTTAAAAGTGTTCTTATATTTATGCATTGTGTAACCAAATCTCACAAAGCTTGTACTCCTAAAAGCTGTCAAATGTCATTTGAAAAATATTTCTCTGGAATAAAAGTGCAGAATATAAAATGAAACTAAGTTGAAGCACAGGCTGAAGAGTAACAATCTGAATTATGTTCAAAAGCATAAACTATTATGTCCTCCAACTTCACTGAAAAGGTGCTTTCCATTTCAAGGCATTCTTCCTGTTTAACGACCTTTAGCCTCAGTGGCACTGCTACTGCCGGCTACACTAGAGAGCCCGCTTGGCATTGAGCAGGCACCATCACTGCTACAGCTCCCATATGCGTTAGGGTGGTCGAGCTTATCTGTGGAGATAAAGTGACTGGGGGTGGGACTTGTGGCTGTGGACCCTCTGGCCGGCTAGGGGCGCCATTTCCTGGACTCTGCATCATGTACGGGGGAGCACCATTTGTTGTAGGGGGTGGCTTAGGTTTTCGAGGAGCAGTGCCTCCAATGTTGTATCCTGGAAGTCCCTGTAAGGTGCAGGCCTCTCCAGGCCGTAGCTGGTAGGCGTTAATGACAGAGCTACTGTCTGAAGCTGGCATTGGGGAATAGCGGTAGTGAAAGTTTGGAGGGTCTCGCGGTGGAGGGCTGGTGGCTATCGATGAAAGTGTGCCGTTTTTAGACATGATGTCTGATCCTGTGGTGCTCTTAGCCCAAGAGACACGCTTTGGTGCCTGAGCATCCTCCCTGTAGAAAGAAAGCAAGCCTGGTTAGAGTGCACTCACTCAAATACGATATATAATAGTCACATATGGAATTATTATTATTATTATCATTATTATTATGCCTCTAAGCTGTAAGTGACTGTGTATGTATTTCAAGCTGACAAATCTCAACACTGATGCTCATGTAGAACAATTTTCTTTGCCTTCAAATACAATAAGTTTAAGAACACCCATACTTGATCTCATTGGCTGTCTCCTCTTCAGTGTCCCGTCTTCTTCTCAGGACAAATATGAGAAATAGCACCATGGCCACCAGTCCCAGGATGGAGCCCAGAGTGGCTGCAGCAATCATGCCTGCATTTGAGGCTTGAAAAAACACAAACCTTTTAACAAATAGACTTGAATTTGAGGTTTGTGATAAAATGTACTAGACAATACTGCACTAGGCAAATACGTACAGGTGATGACCTCAAGGTTAATGAAGCAGGTGTCTGAACCAGCCGTGTTGCTGGCTCTGCACACGTACTTCCCTGACATGCTTTTGGTGAGGTTACTGAGGCGGAGGGTGCCCTGTCGTTCATCTGCAAAAAAAGGACACAGTATTTTTTATAAAATATGATTTGACTGTCACTAACTCAAAATTACCCACAAGACCTTTACTATGTATTTCATACTGTATTCAAGTATACCAGCATATAAGTGAAATAAATTTACTTTTCAATAATGTTCAAATTAAGTACTGTTATATTCCGCATAAATAAATACACAGTAACACATACATGCAATTGTGCAAAAGGTTAAATTTGTTAATCTATCAACAGTAGCTGCTTTCAAGAGAAATCAATCTTTTGCTGGACCCTCTTCGTTTTGTAGTCTCCTTCAGGATGATCCTACATGTTCACTTTTCTTTAATCTTTTCTCACTTCAGAGGTCATGACACGGATAATGTGTGTGGCCATTATTACTGTGGTTTTGACTGGGTATTACCATCAAACACAATCAATTCCTCTTTGCACTTCTTAAATGCTGTTTGTTGCAACACAGATTGTAGGGAAATAAACAAGCTTTATGAGAGACTTATCTCCACAAATCCTTTGCAATCCAATTTCAGATATCACATCGCAATATGATTTCATCGGGTGTCATTTTGCTTTCATGGACACAGGGGAAATAGCTGGTATGTATTTTGTTCTGAGCCTTATAAAACATTGATAAGGAAGGTGTCTTTTGGTTCACTTTCAAGCTTGTTTACTGATACTGACTCAGGCAATAATAATGCAATCAAAAGAGTTCAAGATTAAAAGCAAAAAATACATAAATAAATAATTAAATAAATAAAATTCCAAATATGCATTGGATTAGAAAAATAAATAATAAAAAATATAATCCCAACAGCTGTATTCATCCCAAAGTCTGTGTGGTCTGTGTTTTGTTTGTACCATCTGCTACAGTATTGGGACCAAGATTAAGTCACACAAGTGGCACACACTAGCATAGGTATTTTGTAAATACATTAAACATCAATAAAAACTTGTCTTATAATGAATTAATAAACTTTAATGAGTTTAGCCAGCACCTGTACGTTGATTCAGTGTAATACCCAAGCTTGAAAACCAGCTGTGAGAATCCAAACCCAGTTTTGTAGGATTAGCCACATGTTCGTGGACTGAGAGCCTGGAGGGAGTTCAAGTCTCACAGTGATGAGGGCTGGAGGGGGCTGACGTGGTTTAGGTGCTGGGGGGGGGGGGGGGGGGGGGCATTACTCATATGATGCTGCCATTACTGCAAGGTCAATGAGCGGCATTCATCAAAGCCATGAGATCTCACATGTGCTGAATGTAAATCAGCTCAATTTTCACACACGCACATGCAGAGAGCCTCTATATGTCTATTAATAGTGTCAACCATATATTACACTTGGTAGAAAATGCCACTGAAAGTAACAAAAATAAGCTCTTGTTCATTCACAATTTTACGTGAGTCTTTCTGCATAATAGAAAGAAAGAAGAAAGAAAGCTATGCCTTTATTAGTCCCACAGTGGGGAAATTCCAGTTCAGCATTTAACCCATCCTGTTATCAGGAGCAGTGAGCAGCACATTACTGCGCCCGGGGACCATCTCCATGATCTTCTTGCTTCGGCTTGGTCAGGACCTAAGCTGGAGGTACCTATGGTGCATGTTTTGGGTTGGTGGGGGAAACCGGAGTGCCGGGAGGAAACCCACCCAGACACACAAACATGCAAACTCCACACAGAAAGGCTCGGGTGACCCGGGGATCGAACCCAGACCATGCATGCAAACTCCACACAGAACACACACAGAAAGGTCTGGGCGACCCGGGGATCGAACCCGGAACCTTCTTGCTGTGAAGCATGAGTGCTACCCACTCAGCCACCGTCATATTATATGGTCATATTTAAAATACATACATTGTATTTTAAACCTATACACATAACCAAACATATAGGCCTACATTAATGTAAATGTAGTTGAAAACTAGCAAACATGAAAAAAAAAACATAACCCTAACCCTAACACACACAAAATTATTATTATTATTATTATTATTATTATTATTATTATTATTATTATTATTATTATTATTATTATTATTATTATTATTATTATTATTATATGGTATTACTGAGTGTGTAATATATCTGTTTCTACTTTCACTCATTTAATGTATTAAAAATGAAATCAGTTAGACGACTTTTTAGCATCAATTGACCAAACTGATAGAAAAATAAAGCCTTACTAATTAAATTGAAAACTCCAACCATTTGAACTTGATAAGACAAGCCTTTTAATCCTGACAAGGAACAGATGCCCAGATGAACATCTGAGCAGCTATATGTTTACCATACTATGGGTCTAAAAATAGAGACCATAAGATGAATAGACAGTGGACGGCCAGTCAAATACAGTACATTTTAAAAGATAAAAAACTCAACCCTTTATACATTATATCATTCATCAGATAATTAATTTTTCAAATGATCTTTTATTATCATATGTTATCTTTTTTTCCCTGAATGTCTGATAAGTAATGATTTTCATTAATCAATGTTTAATGTGGACATTAAGGTTAAGTGGGATTACACTTACACTTTTTCTATCATAGGTAATATGAATTAATAATCAGCAATTGCTTTCACATACTGGGTTGAGTTTTTCCTTTAACTTCCTTTTTTCCTACAGGTCTAATGTTACTTGACTAATTAGTGGTAACTATCAGGGGTGTGGGGATCCGCAGGTACAGGTGGGCTGGTCTGTGAGGGGATATGAGTGAAAGCCCTTACCCATGAACCCAAGGACAAGCAAGGGCTGCGGGCACGATCTCCATTCTGGTATATTTGTGCGGGAGGAAAGATGGCACAGACAGTGAATGTGAGTGAGTGCAGAAGGAAAACATGGCACGGAAGAGAGACCAGTTCAGAAAGTTCCAAATTCAACTCAAGTTATGACTTGGATTAGGCACCAAGGTCGAGAGGAAATGAGCAGAAAGCAGAGGATCAGCAGAGACAGAGAGAATGCTGAAACTGACAATCCGTCAAGTTATTGTCACTCTAATATTAACTTTTATAAAGTATCCATCAATACTACCACTAGAGCTTCAACAAATCATTATTATAGACAATCAGTGGTAATTTGTTCTTAGACCAGGAATACCCAACCAACTCAAATTATCTTACGCAGTACTTTTTACTGCAGTGTTTTTGAACATCTACCTTGATAAAGCCAATATTAAATATTTAGTATGTGCTTTTGAGGATCTAAGTTTGAATAGATATCTGGTGGTTCATTCTAACATGTTAAAAACACACATAATTCAATTATTCACTGTACTGAGTCCCAGTCTATGGCCCTCCATCTGCTTTGTCCATGTTTTTAGTATGTATTCTTTGATGAAAAAAGTTTGGACACCCCTGAACTAGGCTGACTAGACACGTGTCAAAATCAGTTTAGAGTTCAGACACCGCTAATAATCTAAATATGTTCAAAACTGTTGATACGGATTCCTTTTAAGTTATACCAAAACTTTTATGTATTCACTTTACAGCCCTCCTGCGCAGTGGTAGTCCAGTAAAGTGCAACTGCCAGCAACACATTTACAGGAGGGTGAGGTATAATTGTCTGAGCAGACCTGAGATCTCACACTCAGGGCAAGTAAGGTTTCTGGACCTGTTGTTGAGAAGCAGATAGTACTTTCTTTGTAGTGTGATTGACAAGTAATGCTACAATTTAGACACATTCACAACATATCTATATCATCATCAATTCTTCTTAGTCCAATATTTTATTTAGTTTCTATTAATCATATGATAAAAGGAGAAATTCAATTTGTCAACTGGGCAAAGTTTGTTTGGTCGAAAACGTTTCGCCGCTCATCCGAGAGGCTTCGTCAGCTCTGGTTCTAGTGCTGGCTAGACCCTGTTTATATCTAGCTGCAGGGAGGAGCTCCCTACACTGAAATAGCTCTGAAACTATCTCAACTAATCTGTGTCTTTTGTTTTTCGAATTTCTCTGGCGTCTAGCATCCCTATTCAAGCCTAACGACCCTCTCCACCCCTCTGCCCTGGCTTGTCTGCCCTAATGTTTCTTTGTCTGTTTTTGACTTGGTTTGAGAATCGAATTCAATTCTCAAACCAAGGGCAGACAAGCCAGGGCAGAGGGGTGGAGAGGGTCGTTAGGCTTGAATAGGGTAGGGTAGTGAGGCCCTCCTAGGGCTGAATAGATATGCTAATACTAGACGCCAGAGAAATTCGAAAAACAAAAGAGACAGATTAGTTGAGATAGTTTCAGAGCTATTTCAGTGTAGGGAGCTCCTCCCTGCAGCTAGATATAAACAGGGTCTAACCAGCACTAGAACCAGAGCTGACGAAGCCTCTCGGATGAGCGGCGAAACGTTTTCGACCAAACAAACTTTGTCCAGTTGACAAATTTAATTTCTCCTTTTATCATGGATTCTACCTGGAAGACTGAGGGACTCTTCACGCATTAATCATATGACTGTAATATGTGGTAACAAATAAACCTTTTAAAATAATATTTAATGTGAGTGTTAGAGTGCTTGTAATTTGACATGCAGAGACATGATAATTCTTCTTGTTTTACTTGTGTGTTATGTTAGTGGACAGCAGTGGGTGGGCTGAGTGAATCAGTAAAGAGGATTTGACACTGACAGCCTAACACAGCCTAACACAGACTCAGAAATCTGTCTATGTATGACCCCAGGGCACAGACAAGGGTTCATCTCCATGTGAGGTCAAAGGTTAGCGGCTGGCTTCATTTACACTCGTTTGGGTTATCTTCTCCACGAGAAGAGACATCAGATCAGTTGTTAATTGTTTAACATTAAAACACTGAATATACTTTACAAAATGATGAAACGGTTGTTGCAAAGTTACTTTATAGCAATCATTTGATCATCTTGATTTGTCATTTTTTAATGAAATTATGAAATATCTTTGTTTAAAAATAATCTTTATGTTTTATCTGCATTTTGTTTTAAATGAGACTGCATACCAGTATTTGTTTTTTAATTTCAAGCTTGCTTAGCATATTCAGTTTTCACATGTTATTCACTAACTTTGAATAGTCTTGACCTTCTAGGTATTCAGTCTAATGAAAAGTTTATGAGACTTACTTTGCATTGGTGAAAAGAAGACCTCAGACATTGGTGCAGCCTTGGTCCATTTGTATTGAGGAGTAGGCTTCCCTTGACTAGATGTACAGCTCAGCGTCACATTCCCCCTCACCACAGGGTTTCCTGTCATGGTGCAGACAGGGGGGGACGGTGGGACTGTGGGTAGACACAAATAGGGTAACAAACTGTTTGTTTGAACAAGAAGAAGCAATGACCCTCCCGTGAACTTGTATACAAAGCTTTAATCTGGTGCTAAAGAAGTGTCACTTCCCATGAGCAGTGATCATAGAACCTACTGTTCTTATTCAAAATCAGAGAATAAGAGATGTCTGTGTAAGAGTGACACCAATGATGATATATAGATATATAGCTAGGTGTATAGATATTTGTGGTTGACTTTCTGTCAGCAGTCCTGATTGATAAACTGCTATGAGTTCAAAATGTGTGTTTATTAACATATCCAAATAATCAAACAGTCATTGTAGTTTAACCTTTGAAATATTTCCAATGCAGTGGTTTTTACCTTTGACATTTAGGCTCAGCTGTCCTGAAATAAAATCTCCTCCCGGGATGACCACTTGGCACACGTAACGTCCGCTGTCTGATTCTTGTGTATTGTTGATATAGATGGAGAGGTTTGCTGAGGGCATTGTCGCAGTGAAGCCCACTCTTTTGGTGAACACATTTTGGCCATAACCGACCTTACCTGAGCTAAAGTTGATTACCTGTAATTTACAAACACAAAGGTGAGGACATGATTTTCCTTTTAATAAAGCATTTTTAATTTTTATAAATCATAGTTAGTTTGCTTTACATGCAGCTCTATCAAATTAAAACATACAGATTACTCATATAACCGCAATAAACAGTAATCTATATCCATACAGATGGTGGATGAGTTTTTAGAGAGGCATTGCAGGGTGAAACTAAGATTATATTAATCACGCCTATAGAATGTGACACATGTATGTGCAGCTATTGGCAGATGGGATGTCATTAGTGGGACCTTTTGGACATAATATTGCTTAACTTCCTTCCGCTGAATCATACATGAAAAATAATCCTAATCTCTGCACGTTAACACTTTTCTAATCAGTTCAAATATAATATTAGCTTGAAATAAAAAAAGTTCTTGTATAGCTCAGTCTAAAAAAAAGCATAGATGCAGTGCAAAGGAGAGCTCTCACCGGAGTGGACTTGTTGGTCTCAAAAGTCCAGACGACAACTGGACTGATGTCCAAACTGGGGCTGTACCAGGCCTGCAGCATCACCATTCGACCTTTCACCACCTCTATCTCTTTAGTGGGGATCTCCACTTCCTCAGTGTCACCTGGAAGCACAAATATTCGCAATACGCATTATGTATAAACTCATACATACAGTGACTACAGCAAAAATAAGGACTGGAAGGTCACAATGAGATGAGAATGAAATCTTGCTAAAAGTAAAAGGCAACAGTAAAACTCACAAGGCACTCTGTCACCTGAGCTGCCCAGCTGAAGCGGGATCAGCTGATCCCAGCAGCCTGTTGCTGTTGGCAGCTCCAGTTTGAAGTCTGCTCCAAATCTATCCCAAAGACAAGGGTAACTACAGCCACTGCAGTAAATCCTTTAGCAAAGTGTGAACCTTAGTCATGGACAGTTCAAATGCTCATCTGGATAAAGTGAAAGTGAGTGAAAATGATTAAACAGGCGATGTGGAGAGAGAGAGCAGGCATTATGATTTATACACAGCCGAGGTCTCCACATCTGTCCACACAGACACGCCTGCTTTCTTTTCAGAAAAGAGAGAGAGAAAGTCAGACGGTTGGCTGTGGCACAGTGGCAGGGCAGTGGGCTGTGTGAGGGTCATAATAAGCATCCATCCATGAACAGACCAGCAGACTAGGGTTTATATAGATTCAATAGATTACTGTCACTTGGTGCAGTCTTAGAGGCTCTGGAACAATGTGAACCTTTCTAGAATGAGGTAAGTCTAGTGACTAATCCTTAAACAATCCAAGGCTCAATCCTTTCACCTCACGTGAGCACAAGGCTCAGCTGGACCTGACTATGATGTAACCCATGGTCAACAACATTTATATTTGGATATATATAGTACACAAATACCAGCAAGCACTTGAATGACTACACATCAGATCATTCATGGCAGGTAGCTGTTTGGCTCTCAAGAGTTGGATGTCCAGTGGAGATACAAATAAAACACAAGTGTTTTTTTTTTAATATAAATAATAAAATCATCATAAACATACAAAAATATCCATAATATGATTTATTGTTTGTATTTTTGTTTGTTAAACTGTCCAACAAGCAGCATGTGAGATGAACCTTTATGTCTGTATAGAAGACCCTAACTGACCGTAAGAAGCAATACAAGAAAGTCAAATCATGCTGCAGGACTAAGCCCTCTACTGGACAAGCCTCAGCAGATTAATATGTGCATATCTGAACATAGTATTATTATATCAGTTTGTTTGTGATTGTCTCCTTGCTTTCCTTTTTTATGTTCAAATGTTTATATGTTTATATTTTCTTCTGAATTGGCGTTTGTTATTGCACTAGAATATAAAAGCTTCATATTTGTATCATAACACTAATGCAACACCTTTTTCAGAACAGATTAAAACAGACTGCTTAAGATGAGACAAGCTTTTATGTGAACGGGTTTGTGTCTCCATCTGTGGTGTCAATGTGTACCTTAGCTCACAGATGACAGTTCAACATTTGGATCAAGTCAAAGTAAATCCTTCTCAGAAAAAAAGAAGAAAGTATGCGAATAACAGGGATAAAGATATGATAGTATGCAGCTTGTGTAAACTCTGTCCTAATTACACTGTGCCATGGGCTATTGCTCTACCCTACCACACTTTCTATCAGCTAATTGGATTCTTCTCTTTCAAAAAACAATGTTTTGTTTGCCTTCAGGACATCCTGGATATGAGCTATTGTTCGCAAGTTAACAGTCCAACAGCAATTAATGCAGCAGGAGTGTGTAGCGTGAGTGTTCACAGTAGTGTGTTCTCTGTAGTACCGATAGTCACCCACAGAGGGCAGCGCCTCCAAATAATTGTGCCTCTGGATCTTTCAGCGTTTATTCATAAAACTAATGAAGAGTTGTACGCAGCTGTATAGGGTGAATATAGACTGATGATGTTCTCCTCCACATTAAGATCAAAGTGAGTGTACACAGTGTGTATTAAGTGTGCCCTGTGTCATTCTGCCTGGTCCCTGGTGTTAAGTCCCTGTGGAGCAGTGGTCAAATTTGTCCTCTTTAGCAGCTGTGCTATATCTCTCCAGTAATCTGCTCCTCCTCCTTCTGTCTTGCACTGGACCAGATTGAGCTAATGTGTGTCTTCACTTTACTTTTGCACCTGTCTAACAGACAGGAGGAGGAGTGCCCAAACGTTTTTCATATTAGCACCTATTATTTTTCATGTATGTAAGCTTTTCTGCAAAGATATTCATGACATTTAGGAGGTAGACTCAAAGCTAAAACCTTCTTGCTCTAAATCTAGAGTTGTAGCCATTTAGCCACTTTTCCTGCTTCAATGTCCAGCCAGGAGACATAGTCCCTCCAGCGTGTCCTGAGTCTTCCAAGGGGCCTCCTCCCGGTGGGACATGCCTGGAACACCTCCCGAGGGAGGCGTCCAGGAGGCATCTGGAACAGATGCCCAAGCCACCTCAGCTGGCTCCTCTCGACATGGAGGAGCAGCAGCTCTACTCCGAGCTTCTCCAGAGTGATGGAGCTCCTTACCCTATTCTAAGGGAGCGCCCAGCTACTCTGCGAAGGAAGATCATTTTGGCCGCTTGTATCCACGATCTGTTCCTTTTGGTCATTACTCAAAACTCATGACCATAGGTGAGGATAGGAACATAGATTGACTGGTAAACTGAGAGCTTTCGGCTGAGCTCCCTCTTCACCACAACGGTCTAGTACAGCGACCACATCACTGCCAACGCTGCACCGATGTCACTTGTCAAGCCACCTTTTTCCGGTATATATATATATATATATATATATATATATATATATATATATATATATATATATATATATATATAAAATTTAATAAAATACGTGAAGTAAACAGCTTTTACTGAAGAGTCATAAGAAATAGATTTTAACAATAACATTAAAAACATATATATGAACAAAATATAGATTTCGCTATCAATATGTCAAAATCTGATGCTCTTGTTCTGGTGGACCCCACTGTACTTAGTGAAGTCTCTTTAAATGACACTTGTACTGTTGTCTGGTATTATTGTTTTCTTAAAAGAGTTTTGTTTCTTTCTTTCTTTTTTTTTACAGTTCAATTTTGTATCAACAAACTGCTTGAATGCCCTCAGAACAGAAGCACAGTCATTAAGCCCAATCATGCATTATTTACATTATTTGTAATCAGTCACCCTCCACAAATGAGCACTTTCTCCGTAACCGCAGATGTGACCTTTATTTCACATCTGCTTCTGTGAAGCACCACTACTGCTTTGCCTTATTTGTTGAACGTAAAGGGGGATTTGTATGAACAAAGGAGGAAATTGGGTTATTCTCTACCTTTGTACCCAGGAAGAAAGAGAAAAATATAGGACAACAGTATGGGTGTGCTGGAGTAAAAGTGCCTACTGGACTGACCCTGCAGGCCTGGAAACAGATGGTGCTTTAATAATAAATATTTGAGGAAGCTTTCTCAATTGGATTACATTATTGTAATCTTTGAACCTATTTTAAGTGTTTTAGGTGTGCTCGTCTCACTCACTTTAATCCCTTCAAACTTTCAATTGTGCTGTAATTGATTCTCCACCCATGGCTCTAAACTCGTTAAATCTGCACGATTCTCATAAGAACATTTTGACCAAACACAGAACACATTTCAGCAGAACCTCTGTAGTCAACATCCCTGTGTATGGATGATTTTACAGTCAAACTCTTTGGGGGGCATCTATCATAGACAGGTTAGGGTTAAAAAGGCACGTGAACAACCTTTTCCAAAAACATAAATAAATAGTAAGTTAGATTTAGACTTAGACAAACTTTATTGATCCACAAGGGAAATTGTTTTGGGTACAGTAGCTCACTCATCAAATATAATATATAATATATAACAGAGGGTAAAAAGAAAAAAATAGATGGAATAGCAACCAAAGAGCAACAGACCAGTGTCACATGAGACATAATTATATACATAAAAATAATGATAATATATATGTACAAATCAGATTTAAATAGAAAAGTAGTAATAAATATAGGTAGTAATAAAATATAAAATAAGATGTACAATACCAGCTGTATACAGTTGTAGGAGTATTGTCTAGGGAGTATTATTTTATCCAAGCACACAAGCACACAAGTCAAGTGCTAAAGAAAAACAAGAATTTACATAGAAATAATACTATCGGATGAAAATTATTTGGTCAGATTTTGATCATTCTCAACCATTCTGGTCTGAAACAACATCTTTATGTTGTATATTCTATTTCTGTTCATTTTAAGACCACATCCCTGTTTACATTTTTTTGCAAATCTATAGAAAATAAAAATTAAGTTGGACTGTGGTTGACTATACACATGCCCTGTGCATCTATTAATTTACTAAAAGGGAGTGTGGCACTAGCACGCTCTATCAATTATTACACAATGTACAGTATATGCATAATATGTGGACAGAGAAGTACTCGTAAATAGCATTTTCATAAGTGAAAAGGTAGATTAAACTGTGCTGTCACTCCCAAATCTCCATCCACCTGTCCTCATGCTTTCTCATGTGGTTCATTTAAAGCCTTAAAATGTTTGTAAAACAATTGACTAATAAAAACTATAGGCAACTAAGACACCATGAACCAATTAATCAACTACAGCCCTAGAGTTACGTATGTGTGCCTTGTTAAAGTAAAGAATATTGTCATACCACAAATGTAATTTCAATTGAACCAAAATATGTTATAATCACTATATCAAGAGTAATAATATCTACAGCATTCACATTTAACATGACTTTGAACTGTGACCAATAAAGGCTTAAACCATTTAACCTTGGATCATACAGGAATATAAAATTCCCTGAAGGTAAATACAGATTTACAGGAGTGAGGATACATAACCGTATAAAAGGACAAACTCTCCCTCAGGCTCATCGCTACCACAGGTCTACTATGAAATATACACCTTTTTGCTTAACTAGACATTTTCATATATGTAAAGGTGCCTGAATGAACTTGCAGCCCATTTTAGTATTTGCAGCTTGTCCTACAGAGATTGTTTGTGTAGGTGATCATGTATTCACACTTACAGAGGTATGCATGTTTGTGTAGGGTTAAATACCTCTCGTGTCTGTTTTACAGCTTGGACACCCAATACATTTAACCACAGCGCCCTCTGAGCTGGAAAAACTGCACACAAGCTATAATCAATGCATTTCTATTGGTCATTAGCAAACTCCGCACAACCTGTAGCTGTGTATGCTCAAACAAGGACCCCATTGTGCCATTAAGAGGGTAAGCGCAGTGGGCGGTTGTTTGTAAACTCCATTTGAATAAGCCATTAGGTTGCTTTAGCATTATGGAATTATGAGTAGCCACTGCTTGCTAACTTGAACCAGCTGTCTATCACAAGTCCCCTTTCTCTCACCCCTGTCCCATGCACTCAATGGGGAGAGTGGCATTAGAATTGCAGTGCTTAAATGGGTCTGCAATGCTACACCACAACAGCACCCACCACCCTTGCACCTCCACGGGTCTTTGAAGGAGATATTTATAAACCATTAGTGTAGCAGCACTGGGGTGAGGGTGGTGGTTTTATCTGGCAGATCTGGCATGTGTTTTCCCCACTGTTTGAAGAGGCAAAACGCCGCTATCAGAGAGACAGGGAGATTGTGACGATGATAGGGAAAGCAAAGAAGAACGTCCCGGTTGCGATCCCCATTGCCGCTGGGACAGGAGGGCTTAATGCAGTGTAATTAAAGAGCTGAGTGATATGATTTCAGATTTCCACACAGCTATCAGCAGAGGAGTGCGGATTAGGATCAGCGTGCATAACAAACTCAAACGCTTTCCAAGTTTATCGTAAAGATAGTGAGGGTATATTTACAGTAAATGTAAACAATTGTAAAATCAAACTAGATAAAGGTGTAAAAAGTCACTTCACAAAATCAGGGTTTGCCTTTCCTCTCTATGGTAAAAAACGTATAAACTAGAACAATAAAACGGAAAAAGTCCATATGGGCCCTATGCCTGACTCCTACGTGCTTTGGTCAGGGTCAAAAGTCAAATGGCAGCTCAAATCTAAAGAATCAACCTCCACCTGAGACCAGTGTCTTCATATTAATGTTACACCTGTAGTGTGGAAGGGTCAGTTCACCTCATAAACAGCTTCAAGCACTGCTGTCTAGCTTCTTTTAAGCTTTGCCTCCTTTTTGACTCCCCCCGTATATAAAAGTATTTTAAAGACAATTGGCCATTGTTTTTCAGAGACAAGTAGAGCTAATCTTACACACAATAAACATTTATTTTTTCAATATATCAGAAATGTGCTAAAATGGAGGTAATGCATGTCATAATTATGATTTTAAAAACTTAGTTCTGACTGATTAAAGAAGACTATATGTATGTAGAATCACACAGCCAGTTAAGCCATTGGAAACAGAACTGTTTCTCGTCTTTCAAACCACAGTGATATAGGGAAACGCATTTAAATGTTGACTTTTCTTTTGTTCTGTCACTAGCTTTACATTTGCTCCTGCCTCTTGCCTCCAGAGCAGTGGAGCACGCGTAGCACTTCCACTCTCAGCTGTCTCGTCGTGTGTTGATTCATGGTGAACATGGTGCAGCGATTTGCACTGGTAATTTAGCGTTTGCTGTGCATTACTCAGCTAATGTGATGCCTTATTGATCCCTGAAGGGAGATGTTCTGTTCCCAGTTAGGCCCTAGTGCAGCGGGGTCAGTAACAGGAGAGGCCGCTGTAGCTGGTAAAGATTCAGTGTCTGTCTGAAGGATGTGCTCCTCACAAGGCTAAGACCTGAGGGCTGTGGTTCGAGGACGCTCAGCTCAATATGCTTCCAAGAAATCACATTCTTCCTGTTTCACTGCATGTGTGTGACACCAGCACTTTTTTATTTATTGAAAATACTGCAATAAAATTAGACCGCATTACCTGCATTTTTATTCAATATATGTCTGTATGTAAATCAATGTAGTAACCCAATTAATAACTTTGATTACTGAGTGAAACCTGTTTATTTAATAGTTTTAGAATATTATCTAAATATTAGCAGCATCTTTTTTTTTTACTTGTTTAAGTAAATTGTTAACTAAAACTCGTTACTGCTCTGGAAAACAAATGTCAAAAGTTACTGTGCTACTTTATCAACAGCATTACAGTACTCACGCATTACCACTAATGCAGTGTTTTCAGATTCAGAAAACTATTGCAACTATTGGCAATATTTTTTTTTTTAATAAGCTGAACAGGAGCAGGGGTAAAGAGGAAGAACAGGGGCACAGGAGGCGTGTGTGAGTGGAAGAGCTTCCACAGGGAGTGGGTAGCAGGTCTGTTCACCCAGCCTCTGAGCTGGGTCTAACAAGAACAGATGATGATTTAAGAAAGTAACTACTACTAGAATACCTGGGGACACAAAACCAACGCTTTGAGTAATCCGAGTACTCTAGGGATGAGCCAAACAAGTCACTTTTCGGGACGGCAGTAGCTCAGTTGGTAAAGCGTTTGTCTACTGACCCACAGGTTGGTAGTACGATTCCAGCTGCCACAGATGAATGCTGCCGTTGTGTCCTTGGGCAAGACACTTAACCCACCTTGCCCCCAGTGTCTGTGTACACTGTTGTGTGAATGTGAGTGTGAATGGGTGAGTGGTTCCTTGTTGTAAAGCGCTTTGAGTGCCTTGAAGGTGGAAAAGCGCTATATAAAGATGTGACCATTTACTTTTGCTTCTATCCAAAAACAATTATCAATGATCAAAAACAATTATTGGCAATTATCACAATATAGATACAGATACAAATGAGTTTTGTATTACAATTAAGTGTCTGGACATGACAAAGTATTTGAGGCCCCTGTGACATGATTATACCAATAAATGGAGCCTTTAAACATGTTTACATGTTCTTGTTCTAACACTTCATATACACAGGAGTCTGCTTTCCTAAAGCAGACATAGGAATGTAGCACATTGCTCCTATAAAGGGAGCAAAAGAGCACATATTATGTTTAGATTGAAAGCACCAGAGAGAACAATGTGCTCATGTAATGACTGCCAATGAGGAAATAAGACAAGGTCCGATTGATTGAATTACCTCAAAAGGCTGTATGGGAACCACTGATATTTAATAATAAACAGGCCCATATACACTCAGCCAGGATTGTTCCGGCGTGATGCACCATATATTTCAGCTATTGACTTTAACACAGCTCTATTTGTGGAAACACAGATGGGAACAGATGTACAAACAGACTAGAAAACATAACAAACAGCACACAACATAAACGCTGCCTGGTGCACAATTTGTCTGGTGTTTAGAGGGATGTTAAGTTTCCCCACCTTGACATGATGGAAGAGGGGCTTTTAGGGCTTTTGTCTAAGTGCCTGGATTACACACTGAACAGTGGCTCTCCAGGGAATCGAGCGTGGCATCTCTTTTAAATGGTTAGTGACAAATGAAAGAGATTTATACTTGTGTTAAAATAATCCTGGGCTACGCAAAGTACTGCTGCAATTAGTATATTGATGAAAACAGGTGACTACACAGTAAGTGCTATACAATTACACACAATTACACTGTGGTCAAGACCAGTATAGATTCATCAAATATTATCAACAGTGACAAGGCAATGGTTCAGCACAAATGGGAGCACCACATTAACTCTGAACGATTAACAGCAACAAAATCAGAATGAGAAAATGCACTTGTTATGGTAATACTCTCTATTTTTTGTCAGTAAGGCCTTAATATTGTTTGGATGTGTGCAATGCCTGATGCAGAAGGCCTATTGTTTCAAGTCTTTAAGAGTAAAGACTGGCAGCATTTTCTAAAGGTTTAAAACTGTGGTTGTCCGAGGATCAAATATGTCACCATGTATAACCAAATCACATTTTTATATTGAGGGGTTGTTGGTTTCTCTTTTAACTTTTAACTTTAACTAACTGTTCTTATAATTGTGTATAGTGAGTGTGTTGTATGTATAGTGTGTGCTGGTGTGAAAAGAACAGAATCAACCTGCCAAAGAACTAAAGATGGCGTGAACAATAATCTCATTGAATTAATTTCATACTTAATGCTTGCTACAGTTAAAATGCCAAATGTTCTGCTCAGTAACCTTGGATCATGCTTGCTACTACAAACTGCAGAAACACCGGAAGATTCCCAAGGTCAAATGATCAGCTAAAGATAACATTTATAAATGGAGTCACAGACCCTCAGATACTTTTTGCCTGTATGTCACCCTGATGCTGTGAATTAATGCTGTAATATCATTAAACATACTGTTGAATGATCTACGTGTCTCTGCGCGTGTTCTTTGCAAGAACAGAAATCAACATTGAGAATTAGTCATATTGAGTATAATCTTTACATATTTTATTTTAAATGTTTATTAATATGTGCTGTCCTTTTTTGTCCCCCTTTGTGCTGCTATCAGATGTCACAGTCAGCATCATATAATATAATATTGTTGATATACTAATATCAACTAAAAACCTCTGAGCGTTCATAGCTGAACCACACAGAGACAACACAGGAAATATCCAGCTGACGGTAAACCTCAGGGTTTAAGACATCATACATTACCTCGTCTTAAATCTCCTTTGGTCCACATCTCTGTAGTCAGTGAGCAGCAAAAGGGGCATTTATTTCTTCTACACTTCCACAAAGCATTGATTACAGCGGATGGGTAAGGCCACCGAAGCAAGCCAAAGTTGTCAATATGTTTTTTATTGCCTATAATGTCTGTTTATGGGGGGTTGGTTTTAGTAGTTCATTGACACCCAGTGTCACCAGTCAGCCTCTCCCCTTTCCCCTCACACACACACACACACACACACACACACACACTCTTAACCGGCTAAGTGCAAATGTCGTTCACATAAATGATCAGCAGACCTTCTCCATAAGGTACCTCTCCATGCTCTAATCCTATTACTCACCCGAGCGGCTTTAGAAACCAGGAAGGCCAAAGACAAAAGCTGTACACAAGACGACATCATGACTACTGTCCTCTGGCCCCAGAGACCACCGCATGGGCATACAATACATTACTCCTCTTTTATGCACATTTTGATGATTCTGGAAACACATTGCGGACATGCACTATTGAAGCAATCAAAAGAATGAAAACAAAATTCATAGAATTTGAAGTACTAAAATATAATAATAATGATATATGTCTGTATTACTGTGAGACGGGGCTAAAGTGTGACAGGACTAAGGTCCAGGCTGTGTCATCCTAGTGCTTAGTTTAGATTGATATTATTTATGCATGTCCTCATAATTAAATCAAAATGCAGGCTATGTCTAAAAAGTACTTGAAAAGAACATTACCACGTCATCAAATATATCAGGGATGCACCGATGTGAACATTTTAGCCGATACTGACATCCGATATTAATGTTGCTGTTATCGGCCAATACCGATATTAACCGATATATATATATATTTTTTTTAATTCTGAGATAACATTTTATACAGACTGAAAATCATGCAAAATGAATTTTTGAATGTCTTCTTTTATTTTCAAAACGTGTTTTGACTCCTGATTTTTTTAAATAATTTTTTAAAAATTTTTTTAATAGTGTAACTTTTTAAAAAATAGTGTAACGTTTGTTTTTTTTTACACATCGGGCCGCCAATATGTTAAACATTTGGCAATATCAGCCGATACCGATGTTAATGTCGATATATATCGTGCATCCCTAAAATATATAAGTATGACCTAATACCATTTGACTCATTGGTGAGCTCATCATAACAATTTTTGTGTGTTTTGTGAGTTTTTGAAAAGATATATTCATTAGCCTGACTGTCTGTGCTCTTTTATTTGGCCTCTATACCTACTGAGACACAGCTGGTCTGTTAAATGTTTTTAAAGTCTTCATTTTCCTTTTCCTGCTGGTCCAGATGGAAGCACTGAGGAGGAGGTATCCACTGTAAGGAGTGTGAGCTACTCCTCTGGTAATGACACTGTTTGGGTTTCAACTGATGAATAAAACATCTGTAATATTAAGATTGGTGTTGTGAACCCTGCAGAGAAACTGGAGCACTTGTAATGTTTGCTACATTAAACATTTATATGAAAAATAATGTAATCACTAAAACATAGCGCATTGAACACAGAACTTTATGACCTTTTCTTGTTTTAAGACTGATTAAAAAATACATAAAATTATAAAACCTGTACACACAGTATAAACTTTGCGAATGCCTTTTATATGTTAAATGTATGAAAATATTTGATGTGGGGGTTTGCAGTTGAGGTGCCATAGTTACTGGCCTTATCAGGTTGGAGCAGGTCTCTTTGGGGCTGCTGTGGTCACCAGATCAATTTAGAGGACCAACCAACCTCTGGGGCTGGAAATAGAAATGAGCAAATCCACCCTGATAAAATACTGCTGCTTATATGTAGCTTACAGCATGAGCGGCCCCTTCTCCAGCCCAATTAACACAGCGGCAAGTCTGTCATATTAAAAGTAATCCAACACATGTCATTTTGTCAAAAGGCAAAACAATCAGGTCATGCAAGAAATAATTTGCTGCATGAAACATGTTTGTGACTGAATACTTAAAGGGGTGTTCAAAATCAACACAATCAACACACAACAAAAAATCTAATTCACTAAAACAGGATTCAGTGCAGTATACCGAATATACTCAATTCAATTATCACACAATATATCAGTCCAAGATGTGGAGACACTGGTATGGCTGTCTTTTTAAATCATATCAGACTGAAGATATCGAATCACATCATCTATATTTAGACTTTTTAGCATTTATCAGTTATTGGCTGAAGATTTAAGAATCTTCAGCAAAGGCCGATATTTTGTTTTGGTCAATCTACTAACTAAAATACACAAAGCTTTATATTAACATTTTAATACAAAGAGAAACAATTTTCCTTGTGGATCAATAAGTCTAAGTTGTCTAAGAGACAACAGCATTAAATGTGATACACAGCTCTCTTAAAGGTTTGTGGTAAAAAAGGGTCTGTGGGTGAATTTGTAGTAAATTTAAATTACATAATTTAAACAACAATGGCCCTATATATCGGTCCAAACATATCAGCAGACCTTACTGGCCAACGGCTGCTCTTGATTCTGAACAATCAGTATCGATATCAACCACGCCAGCGATCACTATTATGTACCCCAAATGTATTACTGTGGTCATCTAGTATTAAACTGTAGAAGCAGGCGTTGGTGGCAGAGGGCTGAGGACATTAGTGACGATGCAGGGAAATGTCGGTCTACTCTCAGGCCTCTCTAATGCATCAGAAGCTCAGAGACGGTGCGACAGTGCGAGTGATGGCAGGGTCATTACTCCGACCAGTTTCTGTCCTCAGTCTTCTCAAAGAGCCAATTATTTCCTGAGTTTGACAGATTCTTCAGATTATAAAATAGAACCCAACCTTTTATCCAGGGTGTGTGGTTGTTTCTATTTTGAGCTTTAACACCCCGAGGTATACATTGTAATGGCAATGGCCTAAGCACCACCGGGGACAAAGAGAGTGAAAATTTGATCCACAAGCTAAATTGATGTTACAGCCACAATAAATACCCAAGGGGCACTGAACTAAGTGGTGGGTTTTGTGGCAACAACAAAAGCCATTTCACGTGGATTTATGTGAACACGTGAGGAGCACTGGAAAAATACACTGTCAGCATTAAGCAAAAGGAAATGATGAGGTATGCTTTCTTTAAAGGACTACGGCATATGTATACATGTGAAAGTGGCGCTTCAGTGCAGAGCAGGCTTGACCTCAGGGACCTGCTTTAGCCTCACATAACCACAGGCCCAGGTTACACCTCCAGCAGATAACACCATTAATCTGGACACAACAAGCCTGCCCCATCTGCTACACAGTCGAGCAACAAGAGGCACCAGGATGGCTCTCACTCCTCAATGAATACTAATACTAATCTCTCATCTCAGGCTGATAACATCCGCCGTCACAGCCAAACACACACACACACACACACATGCACACACGCACACATGCACACACACACACACACACACACACACACACATGCACACACGCGCACACAAGTTGAGCCTAAACTGCTCTGGTCCCAGGTCATTTTACCTGTAACTGATTGCAGGTACAGGCTGACTGCAAACCAATCCACACCTATGACACCTAGAAAAAAAATCCCATTTCCTATGGCTCGTTGATAAAAACAGGACTATAATCTTCTAACGTCTTAGTGAAAAACTCATCTTCTGTCCTGACAGCCCATTTCAGCAGTACCACAAAGTCCAGAAAATAAAGCTTTTCCTAACCAGGGATTTTCACGTTTAAACTGAATGTTTACACTTCCATTTGGGTGTATCTATCCATTTACTCACTAAACTTTTCTACTCCCCCTGGTTTGTGTTTAGCGCTTCCACAAACAACCCAGGCCAGCTGTCACAAGAAGCTTCTGGTGGTAATAGTGGTAATAGTGCATTATCTCTTAGAAAGTGAGACAAAGCCTGCACACTTACTCCCAAACTGCATTTAATGAATAACAACATTTCTATCAGTGGATCTTTGTCATTGATACGGTTTGGGAGTAAGTATACAGGCTTTGTCTCACTTTCTGTGTTCACTGTAGTAACCTTGCACCAGTGATGTGTGTATACCTATACCTTTTATAATACATCATCTCTTAACTATGATCGTATAATTTAATAAGAATTAAACCTATCTCTAACCAGTTGGTGACCTTTCCAAATCCAGGCTTTAAATCAGGGGAAAAGTGATCTATTTTTCTCACAATATCCACATTTATTACAGACTTTAAGTAGATACATATCATGATGTTGTAGTAGATACATATCATGATGAAGTAGAAGTAGATACATATCATGATGTTGTGAAGGCATAAAATAACTACAGTGGTACCTCACCTTACGAAATTAATTTGTTCCAGAAGTGGTTTCGTTACGTGAATTTTTCGTAAGTTGAGTAGCTATTTCAATGGAAAAGACCTGATTCGTTCCAAGGTTTTTTTTTATAGTGTAACTTTTTTTTTATATTGTAACTTTGTGTTCTGGGTCCTGATTGGCTAAGAGACTAGACCAGGACTAAAAGTGGAATAAACCAGGTCTAGACCAGAACTAAACCAGGTCTAGACCAGGTCTAAACCTGGACTGGACCTGGACTAAACCAGGACTGGACCAGGTCTAGACCTGGACTAAACCGGGACTAGACCAGGATTAAATCGCCCCGTGTGGCTCTTTGCTGGTTTCGTGTGGCTTTTGTGTTCGTTTGTGCGTGTTCGGTTTGTGGGTCGGGCTGCGTGTTCGCCGCGGTTCTATCTCGTGCTCGCGGTGCTCCTGTCTCCGTGCTCCTTGCGTGTTCGGCGCTAGAGCTAAGAGGCCGAGAAAGGTGCTCTTTGTGCGGGCATGACCACGGGGTTTTCCCCGGGGCTGGCTCTGGTTCTATCCGACTTCCAGAGCCGGGGGTCTGACACTGTGAGCTAACAGGCCGAGAAAGGTGCTCTTTGAGCGGGGATAACAGCGGGGCGTGCATCTGAGCGCGCATTATTCGAATTTTTGAGATTTCGCGTTTCGTAACTTGAATTTTTTCGTATGTAGGGTCTTTCGTAAGGTGAGGTACCACTGTATAAGTCCAATAGTCTAGTTAGCATTCTTGCATATGCGTGGGCAGAGGCCTGCTCTCTGAAGTTCACCCACTGGTTTCTAGCAGTGCAAAGGTCTCATTTAAAGTAAGAATGGACCTCATTAGTGTGTGCCATTTCCCAGAGTGCACCTGGACTAAACCATCACGACCCTCGCCTATGCCTGTGGCGTAAATGACATACTGTGTGATGCATCACTCAGAGCCCATGCTCATTTGAGGCACAACTTCATCAGGTGTGTGAGGGAGAAGGTGTTGGGTCGAAGGGGAGAGCAGTGACAGTCTAATTGGCAGCACTGAAAGACTCCTCCGGTCTGTGCACTAGTCCAGGCGACTGGTGACCGCTGACGGATCATTAGTCCAGAAAACTGGCTTCATCACTCTCTGTGCTCAAATAATACATAACATATCTCCACAGTATATTTACTTTACACATTTCAATCCCATAAAGCTAAACATTTAATCATGATGTGTTTGTCGATAATGACATGAGTCATGTGTCATTGTATGGACTGAAATATATATGTATTGTGGTCTAGCGGTAATCCTATCTTTGCGTGTTAATTGGGCTATTAAAAGCGTTGTTTTTTCACATCATGTCTAGTACTGTCTGATGCAGTATACTCACATAGGTTTGCTCAGAGAAACCAGCAGCAGCTGTTCTAACGGGGGAGAGCAGGTTCGGTAGTTGAACCATGAGTTGGACACTATCTGCGCTAATTATCAGATGTGGAGATTGCAGACCACTGTATGCTTCTCTAGCCCTGAGAGGCTTGTGGTACTAATAAATACAAACGCCAACCAAACAATAATACTCTTCTCAGCATGTGGGACACTTCAGAGGAAAATAACTGGATCTTACAGAGAGGGATGTGACAGTGGTGGTTACAGTTCATCACAAAGTATAATTCTAAATAGCCCTTCAGATCTTAAGGCTACATGTATGTTCTATTGTACTATATGAAAGCAAACACAGCTATTACATGCTGCTGGAGATTAAAAATGAATTCCGGTTATTTTAAAGGTAAATAATGTTTGACTCCTCAAAGCATGGCTGGTCCACAAAGATTAAAGGGAAAGAAAATATGTGCTGTTGATGCACTAAGAGCGAGGTCTCAGACTTCAAAGGGAATCATTCTCAAAGTAAAACGCTGACCGATCTGGCAACAGAAGGGTGACCGTATTTTATTTTTTGGTTGATTTTTTAAATATATATTATTTTATGTGGACTATTGTAGGCAAAGCAATTGCATCTCCATGGAGACTTTTGTTCATGCAATGTCATGTTTAATTCCATATCCGTCAGCCCTAACAACTCCAGTGCCCTGTATATTGTGAGGCTAATTACTATGACTCAGTTTTACACGAGAAAACCTTTAGTAACCAAAGGACACAGTGCCGTCAGTTTAAGTCTGTAATCTCCGCGGGGGTCTGCAGTGCCCGGTTAACACTAGACTCTGCACTGACCGCTCAATTAGGCTCCCTCATCAAACGCCACACAGAGGTACGCACTGTCAGCCTAACAAATGCAATGGCCCATGAAAGTGCAGGCAGTCCAATGGTCAGGGCACCTCACACAAATATAGCTCAATAAAGTCAAGACATTAAGAAACACACTGATGGCTGAGATTCATTGCAAGTGACCGCTACCTTGGTACTGCAGGTAATAGGGAAGCAACAAGGTAAATGTGTGCAGTGAAGCATGAATGGTTGTTTTTATCATATGCCTTGGTTTTAAAATAAAGTAAATTAATAAATCAGCAAAACATGCAATATACAAGTATCAAGAAATAAGCAAACATTTCCAACTACATTTGTTTAATATGAGATTTCAGGTTTAGTTGGTTGCAACCTATTACTAGCTCAATGCTGTGCCACGTCATATACAGAGATGCACTGATACTAGTATCGGATATCGATCTTGATATTGAATATTTTTATAAATCTGATAAAAGTTCCAAGATATCTGTTCGGTCAATATCCTATTTTGGTGTCTACATTTGTGTAATGAGACAATTCACTAGACAATGTTAGTCCAAAACTCCTTGTAACATTCTTTAAAGTTGCTCTGTAGATACTTTAAATGATATATTCATTTTTTATAACTTTTTTTTCACCATACACCTTATGTGTTTAAAGGAAATAAATAATGTTTTCAGTCTCTGCCTAATAGCAGTTAATATCAGTTTTCGGCAGTTACTTTATTGGCCTCAGAACAGAAAAAGCTGGATTGGTGCATCTTACTGTATATGCTATCAACAATACCCGGCCAGTAATTATTCATAATCATTATTTTAGTAAAGGATTTAGGGGAAAAAACAAACAAACAAACAAACAAACAAACAAAAAATAATAATAATAAATAAATGAAAAAGTACTTATCAATAAAACAAATCTAACTTATAATTATACTAACTCAGTGCTTGTATTTTTGTAATTTTTTCCAGGAGTGAAATAAATGAAACTGTCAGTGTCCTGCCCTAGTGCTGCTGACACAGCAGGTGAACACAGAGGGGAGCACTGATCTGTCATGTTCTGTATGTTACTAGAACTCTATAGGAGCTTAAGGTATGTATACTGTGCTCATAGAGAAAACAACTACGACTTCACAAACGCACCAAAATATAATGCACTTCAGAAACCAGTAGAGCTATCTATTAAATACATTTTCATCGAGATCAAGATTTGGTATTTCTAATCATCAACAACCCACTTAATAAAAAGATTGTATTGCTTATGTTCCTGAAATGTTTGTTTTTAATAAGACAAAAAAAAAAAGAATAAGAAATGGGTTGGTATGACAGTCAGCACCAGGCCGATTGGCCTCTTTTACTTATTTGCCTTGTATGCTTTAGAGCATGACTTTGGTTGTCCTTAGATCACTTGATAAGCTGAACTATTGTCACTTCACTGGCTAAGCTTTGCAGACAAATCCATGCACCCGGGATCTCTGCATCTTTGAATGTCTGGCCATCTCATTTCTTGTTGAGCTAATCATGCAATACATAATCAGAATTACCCTAAGCCCTGAGTTATTTAGTGAGAATGGTGTAGCTACACACAAACAGCTGCTTACACACCAAGAGCCAGGCAGCTCATTACAGACCACCCATCAACTCTGTACAATCTGAGGACAATTTATAAATGTCATCACTGCAACAGCCAAACAGAATGGCAAGGAGATAAGTGGCTGCCAGTGGCCTAGCCAACTAATTCCTCATAACACAGTGCAATAGAATAGATTTTTTAAAATAAGTATTCCTTAAGAGAGGAAAAACTAATAATCCGCCTTTGCTTTCGGTGTGCCATGTGTACAGTAGTTTAGTATTTACTTGGGTCTCGGTATTCATGTAAAGTAGGTGGAAAATTAATACATTTAAGGGACATCTTTAAAAGTAGAAATTTGAAGAGGTGCAGTTTTTAAGTAATCAGCACTCAATATGTGCCAACAAGCCTGGGTGTAGTGCAGAGACCTATATCAAACTATTGTATGAATCCATATACACAATTCCAAAAATATTGGAGGTTACTGAAAGCATACATTTTTTCAGTTGATCATTCTTCTACATAAATTGGGAATTCAAAGCAAGGTTTTCAAAAGGACACTGGGATTCCTTTTGTGTCCTCATCTTTGGATGACATTTGCTTTGAACCAAACCGATCCTGACATTAAGATAGGGTTTGTAACAATCTCTGATTTTCACACTAAAGAAAGCTAACATCTGTGAAGAAGTAAAGCAGAGAACAGCTGACAGCTACAAGATTGGCCAATTCAGACAAGCCAAAGGGCCTTTGGAAAATTGCTGTGGGACTGAAAAGAGCATGTGGCAATAGGAAAGGCACAAATTAACAGCATTTAACCCAAACATTAGTAATTAGACTGTGATGTCATTGGGTCTAAGTGTCTTGTACAGTGTATCCTGTGCAGATAGAGGTGACACTTTAGCATTCACAATCACAGTTTAAAGCTGACAAAGCAATTAAAGTTTATTCAGCACCATTATGATTAAGTGCAGGCAATAATAATTAATGTAAGGCACTATTATATTTGACCTTAATAGTTTCATGACCCACATCCGAAATCTGACATGTGGGATTTCTGAGCTATTAAAGGACATCTTGCTCTTTCAGGTGGAAATCTCACAACCGCCAGTAACCTTCAAAAGAAACTGAAAAGGAATAACATTTAACTTTCCAACGTTTCAGGGAATTCAGCCATGCGAATACATAATTCTTCCTTTAGAAAGCACAGTCACTGAGCAAGGAGACCCAAGGAAAGACACAAAAACTGCTAAATGACAGCATTATTCTATTTTAGGCTACACACTACATTTATTTCTATTTCATAGCCATAGAAAGAGGATATACTTTAGATTGCAAAACTAGGTCTATATCTAGTAGGCGTCTAAAAGTTTGTTATTAGGCGCTCATTACAACTTCCAAACTTCCAACATCGTAATTAACAATGCATGACTACAAGCTTGACGTGTGCGGGCGCTCCTTGCACCTACAGCTGATTTTCACACGACTTGGGGCTTAATTACGTTGAGTAGTTTAATTAGCTTACCTTGAATAATCCACATTAACATCAGCACGGCTCCAAGTCTCTTCTTTATCCCCATGGTGCAACATTCACTTGACTTGATCTTCAAAGTTCTCTCTAAAACACTCAAGTTGACAAACTGTCGCCACCTCCGCGGTCTGTTTCTCCTGCGTTTCTCCTGTTCACTGCGTAATTGTCTTCAGGTAGCAATTAGTGCGCGGCAGAAAGCGAAAGTGGTAAAAGCGCCACACTTTTTCCTCATCACGCCAAAAAGAAAAGCAGCTCTATACTTCTAAGCCTCCTTCATTTCACCTGCACACGGTAAATGCAAGTGCTCTCCTCGTGGGTGACACTTGCGGTAGTCACGGTGCCGCTGTGCCGCGGCTGGTCCCGCACTCCTGTGGCTGTGCGTGCGCGTAAAGGACATGAATCCACCTGCACGAGAGCCAGCTGCTCAGTGGCGCCCCCTGGTGACAGAGCTGGGCTTGTGGGAGCTCCTTGACCGCACTTGTACCTGGGTGTGCTCATTTAGGTCATTTCTGTGACTATGAACTTATTAGGAGGCCAGGTATTAACCCTAGAACACTTTCGTTATAAAAAGTAACACCATCACTTTTGCTGGGTCATTTTTACCCGATATAATATGCCAAACAAAAAGTACTTGTCATGAAAAATAGATGAAAATATGGCAACACACGATAAATTAGAGTGGTTTTCTTTTATTTTCAACTGTGGTATGTGTAACAAAATGGAAGAGGAAAAAAAAACATAGGAAGACCCTAAAACATGCTCCAAAATTACTGAAAAATTTGAAATTTGAGAATAAAATATAAAATTAATAAAAAAAAAAAATAAAATAAAAAAAAAAATAAAAATAAAAAAAATAATAAAAATAAAAAAAAATAAAAAAAATAAAATAAAAAAAAAATAAAAAATAAATAAATAAATAAATAAATAAATAAATAAATAAATAAATAAATAAATAAATAATGATCCTGGAAAGTTGGTCTTTGGTCCACCCATTCCTGGGACATGTGAGACTTCCCTGGTGAAGCACAGACTCCTTGACACACAAACATTTGCAGGAGAGAGGAACAAAAAATAGTATTTTTTCAGTGGGTCAAAATGACCAGTTGACTAAAATATTGTTTTCACTATGAGAATTCCCTTTGAAATCACCACTTTGTGATATTTATTCATAACCACTGCACTAAATAAGGATAGCATACACATTCCAGGACCACTCTTACTTACCTATTCCTTACATCCTCTTAAATTAAATTCATTACATTCTTAGGTGAAGAGTCCCTCAGTCGTCCAGGTAGAATCCATGATAAAAGGAGAAATTCAATTTGTCAACTGGACAAAGTTTGTTTGGTCGAAAACGTTTCGAACCAGGCTTCGTCAGCTCTGGTTCTAGTGCTGGTTAGACCCTGTTTATATCTAGCTGCAGGGAGGAGCTCCCTACACTGAAATACCTCTGAAACTATCTCCACTAATCTGTCTCTTTTGTATTACGAATTCCTCTGGCGTCTAGTATTAGCATATCTATTCAGCCCTATATCCAGGGCAGAGGGGTGGAGAGGGTCGTTAGGCTTGAATAGGGAGGCTAAACTAGACGCCAGAGAAATTTGAAAAACAAAGAGACAGATTAGTGGAGATAGTTTCAGAGCTATTTCAGTGTAGTGAGCGCCTCCTATGGCTGAATGGATATGCTAATACTAGACACCAGAGGAATTCGTAATACAAAAGAGACAGATTAGTGGAGATAGTTTCAGAGGTATTTCAGTGTAGGGAGCTCCTCCCTGCAGCTAGATATAAACAGGGTCTAACCAGCACTAGAACCAGAGCTGACGAAGCCTCTCGGATGAGCGGCGAAACGTTTTCGACCAAACAAACTTTGTCCAGTTGACAAATTGAATTTCTCCTTTTATCATTACATTCTTACATTCCTATGAAAATCACCCAAAAGCCTGTAGGAAAAAGTGGGCTTTGGGATAGGGAAACACCTACACCTTCAAAGATGTCAAAAACAAATATTGAAAATCATGTAAATACTTTTGCTTGAGTGAAAATCACCTGCCGATAGTGCTCTAGGGTTAAACCACAATATTTCCTAACTTTCATGAGTGTGGCGTCAGTGATCTTTTTGTTGTTTTAATCTCGTTTGGGGAACCACTAGTCACCTCTGCAAGCTCAAATCTTTTCGAAAAGAAACACATGGGAGCCAGGGTAAAAAGTTATTCAGTGTCAGGTAGGAATTACGTTGTATTCTTATGAACTTTACATTTAATTAATTTTTACAGCAAGGACAGGCTTTTTTTTCCTCATGAGGGCCATGATTGGGTTATTAGCATGTTGTTAAGGACCTATTTTTCCGACTGTCATTTATTTAGGTTTGGAAAAACAATACACTAAATACATTAAATTATGAAATAAAGCCGTTGCACATACCACGCAAATAAGATAACCTATTTGTGTTTATTCTGCATATTTAATAGCCCATGACTTTCCATGCCCCTCTCTTCTCCCATCATGTACTCCCTGACTTCCAGCTCCACAAAGCCACTGCTCTGCTTCTTACTTTGCCTTAGTAGCCTACTGCTTTAAGTACCATTAATTCCAGGTTTAATCCCATTTGAGTCAGAGCATTGGATGGAACATAAATGCTACACTTCCTCCAAAGCCTCAAACAAATGTCTACAGTTCATGGTAAAATTTGCTGACCCAATTTAAAATATAGGTTAATTTAGTGTGCTGCCGTTATTGTAGGCTACATCACATACATTGCATGGCTATGACTATTATACACTATTACCTGAATTGTAATAGTATGTATTTCAGAGGAGTATTTGATTACTTGAGTAGTTGACAATGAGTTCAGTAGCTAGTTGTGAATACATTATTAACTTAATCTCTAATACATTGTGCACTAACATTATAGGTTCTGAGCCTTTGGCGGTCTTCATCAGCAACTTTTCTTTGTTTCTTCATTGCCTTTGGTTTAGCAGAACATCCTGTTCTTGTGCGGTACATGGCTATTTACCTGCCTCTGTCCCCCAAATAGGTCAGTCCTGTTTCCATTTGATCCATAGTAAGCCTTGTGTCTGAGACAGGAACTGGAACTAACTAGAGAGAATCACTGACTGATCATTACCTATAAGCATGAAATGTGCCTAATAAATTCTAGCAATATCCTAAAAAATTCCCCATATAAAAACACATTTAATTGTTAACAGGGTGGAAAACACACAAACACAAGTACTTCAGTTTTGGATTTTTGGATCTAATATAATGTAAACAGTTGTTAAGCACAGACAAACAGTTAGTTTGTTGTTTCATTAGAGTTATTACACTTTTATTACACAGCTTTAAAATAACAAAAAATCACAGAACAGAGCCCATCTTTTTAAAAGTCTCCTCAGTTGTTTAACAGCAGCCTGAATTTGAGGGAGCTCGCCATCACAGCTTTGGTCTCAATGGAAAACAATGCACTTATACAAGAGAACAGGAGCTGCGCTGGGATTTTTACATTGTAATGTAAGTCGCTGCCCAGGCTCAGCTCACAATAAATGGGTCGTCAGGTAAAATATTAATGCAGGTGGGTCGATGCCTTGTATTTTTAATGGAATATAATGGATTTATTACATGGTATTAAGCCGCACGTGTTTGGTGAGTGCATTGCCTTCATATACAATGGACATTTTAAGAGACAAAAAAGGGTCTCTGTAGTATTGAAAATTATGCTTTTTTGTTTTTGCATGCTTCAGCAGATTTAAGTCTGACAGGCAGTTACACCTCTCATTTATTTATGACGTTCGCTTTTTGCAGTCCTGCTGTCCTTGTCCTCTTCGATTGTTGTTGGATTCTGAGGACATATCTGGTGACTGTTCCATGGATGAGTGACTTTTTGAGGTTTAATTTTAAATGAAAAGGTATCACATTACTTTATCCATGCAAAGGGTAAAACCTTTATGATCTTGTGGCATGTATATCAATTAAAGTTAATTGCAGTATGTTTCAAGAGTAAACCTGATATGTAGCTTAGAGTGGTAAAGTAACTACTTTACTTAGAGTTGGTAAAGTTGGTTATTTTATAATTTAAGGTTGGCTGTTCATTCCCAGCTAAACTTCATACCACTAAAGCGTACTGGCATTGTGTTCTTTATTAAAACACTACTGAGTGAGGATAGTAAGTGAATAATGGCCAATTCAAGTGCTTGGAAAAGCTTGGAAAGCAAGTCAAGAAGCTTTTATTATATATATATATATATATATATATATATATATATATATATATATATATATATATATATATATATATATATATATATATATATATATATATAAAAGATAACACTGAGACATTTACTGAAATATGGATTTTTGTGGTGAGAATTAATATGAATTATTTTGAAAAGGTCTTTAAAAAGTAATACCTAGAAATCTTGCACACATTCCACACCAAACTTGGGACTAAACTGGTTGCATGGCCAGTAAAAAATTATCAACTAAACTGGAACAGTTCCAGTTTAGTTCTCGATTCTCGATTAAGTTCCAGTGGAACTTAATCGAGAATGAAAACTACACTTGACCTAAATGTGAATTTCCTTTGGGAAATGTAGCGTATCTATATACACTATTATATTAGTTATTATATTAACTATTCACTCACCCATCCAAAAAATGGAAATCAGGAGTTCCAGTCACTTCCATGGCCACAGATGTATAAAATCAAGCACCTAGGCCTGCAGACTGTTTCTACATTTGTGAAAGAATGGGTCGCTCTCAGGAGTTCAGTGAATTCCAGCGTGGTGCTGTGATAGGATGCCACCTGTGCAGCAAGTCCAGTCATGAAATTTCCTCGCTCCTAAATATTCCACAGCTGTGGCACTGTTTTGGTGGCCCTAGGCAAACTTGAGTTTGGGGCCCTCACTTTAATGCACTGTTTTGCTTTTGTTTTTGTAATATTTATTGTCTATTTTCCCCCATTGTTCCGGAGACACACACATCTCTGTTTATTTGAATTATGATGGATTGTTTCTGTTTCTGTGTCTTTTTTCTGTTCTGACCGTGAGAGGGAGAGGACGTGTTTCTTTTTCCTCCTTATCTATTGCTCTGCTGTCTGCGTGCCTCTCTTGTTTTTTGTCATTTTCTCGCTTTTTGGAGCGGATTTTCCAAATTCCTAAAATATGGATGTGATCAGCTGGACCCTCAGCACGATTGATACTCTTTTTTCATGGAGGAGTACCGCTCCGGGAGAAGCGGTGTGTCCGAATGGTACACCGAGGGACTCGTATCATGCGTGGCAAGTTGTATGTTTGGCACCAATGTACCTGGAGGATGTGGAGGATATTTACGTATTTGGATTTCTGATAGCTGGACATCTGTTAATTGGCCTGGGATTGTCCATGATCTATCACAAAATTTGTAAGCTGGCAGCAAGTAAAGAGTCCCCCAAGCTGTCTGCAGCAATTTCGAGCCATTGTGAAGCCGTTGGAGGTCTCGTGAAAGGATTACTTCAGAAAGTGGGACAGGTTGAGGACCTTTTGGAAGGATTTCAACCGAAAGAAACATCTCGACGTTTGGATATCATCACGGGCATGGTTACAGAACTGTGTAAAGCCAATGCAGCGCAGTCTGTGCGCCAAGAGGAACTAATGAGATCTCTCATGAATCTTCATGGCAATGTGAAGATGGGGGTCTGGCAAAACCCAAGCTCAATCTAAATTGTTCACCTGGGTCTCTAAAAATGTATTTCATCATGCTAAATTAATCCCTTTGGATAAATTATGTCTCCCTGTGAAAATCTGTCTGTCTCCAACAATTATCTGTGTTTTGACTTCGCCTCCCTGACCCTGGCTCTTGCACTGGACACTCCAAGGACACAGCACATGATATAAAAAGAACAACATAGATTGGCTCACACTGACACTGACACGATTGTAAAAAATGTTCCCTGTCTTTTTAGAAAGGTCTGATCTCTGCTCTCGGTTCAATCAATTTCAATGATTTCCAATCTGTTCCCCCCACACCCCTTCCTTATGTTGCCAAAAAAAAGATCACCGTATGTTATATCTCCAATTGTTTTTCTGTTATTACATGTTGTTAAATTGTCACTGAGTATATTGCATCTTTTCTACTCTGCATCTCCCAGTCGGCGGTGCGCATGCGCAGCGGCCCCTCCCCTAGCCACTCTATCACTGTCCTGCCTGGTTAGTGGGGAAACGAAATTTTGAATTCACTCTATGTACATGTACATGAATGTTTTCGACAATAAAACAAACTATGACTATGACTATGACTATGATTGGAAACTTGTCTTATTAGTTAGGCAGCCTACTAGATAACCACAGCTGAAGTAGTTTTATTTTTTTGTTAGTACAATTACATTTTTGTTTACATCCATATGATTATGATTATGCTATGTTTATGTTCAAATCAGGGTCAAGCTGTTTTTCCCCTTTTTTTCTGGTGCATTTTAACACTGAGGCTGGTGTGAGCAAAAAAAGCAGCAACCCTTTTGTGCACAACTTTCATTCTGTAGTCTGATGACCTTTTTCAATGGAAGCCCTTTGGGCAAAGGACATAGTAAGCACAGTCTATGCTTTAGAGGTTTATGCATGAGTACTGACTGACGACCCGCAACCCACCTCATCACCATGGGAACCTGATGGGAACCGGAGATGTGCGGCGATTCCCAGTGAGTGTGCATGTGCGGCAGGAGACAACAGCAGCGCTAACTTTCAACACAAGTGTCTAAAAATAACTCAAGTCACTCTTTGTAGCTTTGCGTTTGTAATGATTAGATATTAGTTTGAAATATAGGCTGCCATTTAATGAAACAGTGAGCTAGTTTCAGGGCTATTTTGTGTGAAATGGAGGATCTGGACGGCGCAGTTGAGTGAGAGTGGCTGTGGCAGTGAAGAGTCTGCCTCGTGTTTATGAAGGAGCGACAGTGTCAGTGGAATAACAGCACTATTACACGTGTGTGGAGGAACATGTGTGTAACAGTGTCAGTGGAATAACAGCACTATTACACACATGTGGAGGAACATGTGTGTGCTCTGTACCTGCTCCACTTCAGGGAAATACAGGACATTTCTTCAAGAAAGACATTTTGCATCTGTAAGAGGTGAGTGTTAGCGTGTTGTTCTAACGCAGGATTGAGTTTAAGGGGGCGTTTGTGACACATCATCCTGTATTATAAGTGCACCTGTCTTGACCAGTGCACTGTTGTTGTTAGTCTTTCTTCATGATCTTCATGAATATACATTTTGTGTAGTAAGTGCATTACACATCTGTAGAACTGTCATATGTCATATAATTAATAATAATAATTCATAGCATTTATATAGCACCTTTCATGACACCCAAAGCGCTTTACAGTTCATTGTTCATTCACTCCACACTTGGTGGTGGTAAGCTACTTTTGTAGCCACAGCTGCCCTGGGGCAGACTGATGGAAGTGAGGCTGCCAATCTGCGCCATCAACCCCTCCGACCACCCCCAACACTCACGCACACACCACTTTCATACTAAGCAATGTGGGTGAATGTCTTGCCTAAGGACACAACGACAGTTTTTGCGACTGGCGCCCCCTGTGGTACCTGGAATTCCCACTGGTCTCCCATCCATATGGTTTCTACTACATGCATTACATAGATAAAAACAGTCCTGAAGGCTCAGCTACATAAATAAGGTGCAGGAGTAGAAACAAATAGCCCTGTTTGTACAAAGATGGTGTCAAATGCAGTCCCATATACAAATATTATTAAACTATATGGTCTAGGTTCATGCCTGGACAGATAATCGGGCATACCAGGCATTTTCCCAGTGGGCCGACAGTCCTAGGGGCGATGCTGTTTATTTGTTTTTTGTTTTTGTTTTTGTTTTTTTTTTACTTAGAGACCGGCCCACAATTTAGAGGAGGCGGCCCATTGGACCATCTTCAGTATAGACAGTGAACTAAACCAATCAGGATATACAAGCTTATGAGAGCGGTCCCACCTCTTTCTCTGCACTGATCCCCGCCAGGTTCAGTGTTGAGTGTGGAAACATGGAGAAGCGGTAGAAAGGGGGTGTGGAGAAGTTGCGGGCTAAAATTAAAAAATCTCGCTATAGACGCTGCAGAATGTTCTAAAATAACAGACATATTCTCTGGAGGGGCTGCTGGAGCCTCCATGTCCTCTGCAGCCCAGGTTGAAGGTGGAAAGGGAGAGGAGCAGCCAGAGACTGTGGACAGGGAACTCGAGGGAACCCGAGGGACAGAGTGACCAGGAAAGTGTGGAACAGGCACAGCAGGTCAGCAGGTAGTAGGATAATACCGGGACTTTTAAGTGATGGACAGGCATGAAAATCCCCTTTTGGCAAAATTTGCCATTTTGAAGCCAAAACAGGTGACCTATGCGAATCGTGTAGATTTGATGAGAAAAGGTTTTTTTTGGGGGGCGTGTAAGATGCATTTTAAATAAACTGTTGAATGTGTAGTTACTGCGAGTTTGCTGGTGGTTTTTGGGAGCTGGGATTTTTCCTTTAAATGTTGCACCCTGGTTTCCCCTCAGCCAAGACGTAACAATAGTAAAATACTTTGGTTCGGGGAACACATACATAAATTAGTTCGTTGTGCTCCGCTAATTAAGAGGGGCCGATCTAAGCCAAAAATGCCAGGGCCATTTTTTTTTGGCACAGTCCAGCCCTGTCTAGGTTTCTCTAATTTGCCTCCAGAATGGCTCAGTATACATGCAATTAATGTGAGTAAAAATAAATATTAATTTGCAATGTAGTTTGCATAAAAGTCACCACACGATACTGCTATATATCTGTCTATACTAAACCACAGTTATAACCAGCTTTACAAGACTGTGTATAAAGGACTGCGCTGACACTTGTCCTTTTTGGGTTCTGGTTTAACATCAGTCCAGACCTTGTTTGGTCCTGTTCTAGTCCAGCATTAGCTCTAAGTTTAGTCCCAGTTTAGTCCCAGTTTTGATGTAGCCTATGTGCAAGTATGAATGCACCCTAAATCATGGCTACATCAGGACTATAGTGGGCTCAAACCAGGACAAGAGTAAATGCATATCCATAAGATAAGACCTTAAAATAGACTGCACTATATACTTTGACATTAACTACATCTGTCTGTCACATGTGATGTAGTGCAAATATGTCGTCTTATACATTATGAGCTGAATGTCACTGGCATGGATGAATAATTGATACTTGTTCCAAAGTGTGAAGAAGTGCTGATACATAAAACGGCACAGCTCGCGTGTTCAGGCCTTTTCACCTCATTTCCTTTTCAATAAGCCACATTTGCAGGTGCCAACATTTATAAATAAATTCAGCAAAAAAGATTATGTCAAGGGCTCTTTTGCCAACTGTTCTTTCATGTGGCTGACACCTGAAAATGGGTGCAGAAAATACTGACTAACAAAATCTAATCTCTTGTGGAATTTTGTGGTTGGACAAGTTTTATGGTTTATTCAGTATCAGTTTGGCTATCTTTTCAAAGAACAAATGCACTCCCGTTTTCTATCTATGAATATGTCCATTGTATGCATGCAGAAGTTGGACGAGATATTCTTATCAGACTGCCTGATGGAAGATGAGTCCAGCCTTGAGTATGCACTCCTGTTTTTGTTTCAATGTGTACTGTATTTGACAGCGGGTGTATTGAAGGCTATATCACAACAACAGTGTTTTGTCGTGCGTAAACTATTCATCAGATGCTTTTGCTTTACCAAATACAGCGATCACTATTAAGAATGACAGAAGCAGGTCATAATGGGTCATGGGTCATTTATTTTGGGGCTAATCCAGATGTGTAGATCCAAGAGTGTTGTGCTATTTCTTTTGAAAACTGATGTACAGTGATGCAGATTTGGGGGCAACTAATGAGAGTTATATTAATGAAGTTATTACCTGATGGTTCTCAGTTTGTTTTATCATCACCGCACTTTGTCAGTGCGCGCTGAGAGGAGGAGGGACCGGGGCGGGGGGGAGCGGGACATTTTTAACGGATTCATGTAAGAGTCTGGTTAATGCACCGGGCCCGCGTCTCACCGCGTCTCACCGCGTCTCACCGCGTCTCACCGCGTCTCACCGCGTCTCACCGCGGGCAGTTCGGCTCTGGGCCGCGTGTATTCCGCGCGTAAGCCGTCGGGGGGGACACGTTACGCACAGACGGAGACACCGGGACCGGAGTCGGTGCGTCTCAGAGGAGACGTGGCACCGGGACTGAGGCTCAGGACGTGCCCGGGGGACGGCGCATCTGCTTCGGCCTCCGCTCAGACCGTGCGCCCGGAGCAGGGGGTTTTTTTCGCTGAAAACGCGCGGAGCCTGTATAAACTAAGCCACACAGACCGATTTTCTGGGCACAAAAAAAAAAAAAAAAAAAAAAAAAGAAATCAGCATGAGAAATGCCATGTGTGGCGTGTGAGCGTGTGAACACGTCGAATTGCGTGTGTCACACTCTCAATGCGTGAGACTTGAGAGCCCTGATGGTGATTCTTTTAAATTTTCACCAGGCTTTTAAAAGTGCTTAAATTCTAAATAATATACTCAATAATATACTCACTATCCTATCCTAGCTACACTTGTGATATTATCTTTTTTTGGTATGGTATACTGAAGGTAAACGTTGAGCATGTACTGTTGGTGTATCCCTGAGCAAGACAATATAGAAGCTTTTCTTTTTTTAAACTACAATAAACAATAGGATCATGTCCATTGACTTCTTGTTCAAAACCACCGAAGCAAAGAACAGATTTTCATTTTGAAAAGTAAGAGAGAAGTAAGCATACTAAATACAATACACTGTTACTGATATAGTTGATAAAACTGGGATAAGCAAAAATAATTAGACATAAAATGTTTTTTTTTTCAGTCAAAGTATACACAATAATACAGTACACTGTGTACAAGTGTGCATTTCTAAAAAGTATATAGTAGCCTAATCCACAACTGAAAGATAAGATAAGATAAGATAAGACTTCCAGGTAGGGACAGTTTGAACAAGAAAGAAAAGTGCATGCAGGCACGAATGGCATAAAGATTAGTAATAATAATAATAAAATAAGTAATAATCGAATAAGTAATAATAATAAAACAGTGACAAGGAGAGTATTGAGATAAGATAAGATTTTCTTAAGCATGTCAAGACAAAGGTGATTACAAAAAATGTACTGATATATAACACAATACTTGACAATATGAAATGTTGCTTCCTAATATTCAGCTCAGTTACAATATGCCCAGACAAATCTATAACACAGGACCCAAGGACACAAGAGGACTTCTTTTCAGCAAGTGTGTGCCCTCTAGTGGTCAGAGTATAGAACCCTCACCTTCAGTGAACCAGGCTGTTGTCGCCCAGAGGGGATTAGGGGGAGTTTGAGAGGCTGTGAGGTGAGCTGGGTGGGCAGCGGGCAGGTCAGCAGTCCCTCGCAGCGCTAACACAAATTGACAGTGGATCATTCACACTTGGACTGGTATCTGTGGGGGGAGGAGGGGAGCGTGTGACCTGCATGGCTTTGTGGGTAAGAAAACACCCAGAGGACACCTATGTGAAGAGGTTCTGAGAGGGGAGTGAGCAATGTCACCACTGTCCACTACCACGGAAGTGTGGACAGTCAATGTATAGTGATCATATATATTTTTGTAGACACTGCTAACAGATAGGCCTGTAAAAAATAAATGCTGTATTGCCCTACTGTTCAATATATGATAAATGGAACAATGTATTTTGGGATCCATATTATATATCATGAGTCAATTTTCTTTATACGAATGACAAACGTTTTGTTATTTTTCTTTGCTATGATGAGATTTGAGCTGTAGAGGGTTGAAATATGAACTTCTATGACTCATTATAGACACAAACTTACTACTTAACTGTTGCATTCTGTCATTTATTTATTGCAGGTTGTGTTTTTACATTTAGAATATATATATATATATATTTTAAAATAATTCTGCTTTATGATTTGCTTTCATTATTATCGCTGGCAAAAGGAGAAATTCAGTTTGTCAACTGGACAAAAGTTTTATTTGGTTGAATATGTTTCACAGCTCATCCAAGCTGCTTCTTCAGCTCTGGTCAGAAGCTGGTGGACACACACTGCCTATATCTGCCTGAAGGGAGGAGCTAACTACAATTAAATTACTCTGAAACTACCACACCTACTTGTTTTCAGTTTCTGTTAGTTAGGTGGGACTATTAAGTATGCAGTGGGAATGGAGTGGGGTGTCTAGTTAGCATAGACATTCAGGACCATAATGGGTGGACCTGACCTGGCTCGTCCTATTGTTTTCTTTGTTTGTTTTGATTTAGGTTTGAGGATAGAGTTATAGATGGGAGACAAATGATGCCTGAGACCTCCATTTCTGTTCAAGGAAGGACTCTCTTTCTTAACAAAAATAGCCTCTTTAACTCCCCTCTCAAACCAGATCTTTTCTCTGCCTAAGATCTGTACCTCAATGTCCTCAGAGGAGTGGCCCGTGGCTTTTATTTGGAGATGTACGGCAGATGAAGGTCCACTCTGGCTCTCCCGTCTGTTTTGGTACATCCTCTTGTGAAGTGGCTGTTTTGTTTCTCCAGTGTAGCGCTCACTGCAGTCTTCACTACACTGAATGGAGTAGACCACATTGCTTTGTTTGTGGCTCGGTGTTTTGTCCTTTGGGTCTTAAAGTGTTTGTGGGTTTGAAATAAACTGGGATTTCATGTTGTCTGAAAATCCTCTATAGTTTTTCAGAAACACCGGCCAGGTAAGGAATAGTTACACCTTTCCTCCTGGGTTCTGATTCTCTGTTGTCTTGTTTCTTGTCCTTGTCTCTCTTAGTTTTATTGAAAGGCCTTTTAGGATACCTACAATCAGAGAGGGCTTTCTGTTGTTTTTCTTTCTCCTTTCCCTCTGTGCTTGTAGGAACCACTTGGGCCCTGTGTCGTAATGTCCGAATAATTCATTATTATCATTTATTTTCTATATTTACTTCATTTACAGCATTTCCTATAGATCAGACAGATTAATGTAGAAACAGTACAATTAAAAATAATCATATTACTGTTAATGATAATAAAGTAATAGTTCCTGAATACATACTTTGCATTTCTGAATATATGAAAATTGATGTCTGCTGTTTAAAAGCAAGCTATGTGTTTGTATGTGTATATGAATGGTGACATTTTAAGATCCACCTACACAGTTTTAAGTCTCCTCTTGTTCAGCACGACTCACATAGAGAATGTTGCTTGTCCTTCACTTGATTCAAGTGACACTTAAGCCTGCTGTGACGCCCACTTCTACACAAACACAGAAGCACTATGCATACAAAGAAATCCTGAAGGTCAAAGCACAGGAAAGATTAAAGAATAGAATAAATGTAGTCAAAAGTAGAAGTCCAAGGTGTATTTTAAACCTTTGGTAACCAAGAATGTATTCACTTTCATTTCCATATAGTTACAGCCAAATGATGTCATATGGTATCTTTAGTGTTTCATTCATCATTATGCTGAATTGTGGCTTTCAGTGACTCTAAGCTTTTGCTTTTATAGATCTTGGGTCATTTGTAATGTTGAGATAAGTAGGCCTGTCACCATAATTACTATATTGACTAATACGTAAGATGGAACAATATAATTTGGGGCTCAATATTTATAGTGTGTGCATTTTCTTTTCTGTTTTTATGTAATACAATAAGATTTGAGCTGTAGAGGGTTGAATAAGTGACTTCTATGGCTTTTGGTTCATTCTGGCATTTTATTTGTTGCAGTTTATGCCTTTAAATGATACAGTATATTTTACAATAGGTTTACAGAGATTATCCTGCTTTGTCAGTGGCATAAAGTAGTTTCAATATTATCATTCACCTTACTATTTCTCTTAATATTTCTCTGTGTTATTGTGACAGGCCTAGAGAATATATGAAAACAATGCATCCCATAAACATTGCTTCACTTTTCTATTGATTAGCACTGCCTTTCTGCCTCTCAACACATTTGTTAAAGGAACATTGTCTAACTTTTCTGGTGGAGGGCCCATCAAATGTTTTTCTCCATGGAGATGTTATCGCTTCATCTGGAAAGTTTCACACTATGGGATTAAACCATTCTATCTTCATGGAGACCAGATCAAGTTACAGGTCGGGTCTGTGAAGAATGCTTGTTTTTCTGGGTATTTTTTGATCTATTAAATCACATGTAATTGAATAAATATAAGGTAGATCTGTTTAATGTTATACTGTGGAACTTCCAGACAGAGCAATGGCATATCCATAGAAACAAGCACGTGACCGACGTGTTACACAGTGCATTTTTAAGATGTAAGTACCACTTAGACCACTTAGTCCACATTAAGTTTACATCTAGTCTACTCAAAGTACATCCATTAGAAATAGTTGTATCATAGTATTTATAGAATTTTAAATTTTTAAAGGAAAGAAAAAGATTTAGCTTCTCTCTTTGTCCTGTCTGCAGCTGTGTAGAGTTTAGAGATGCAGCAGGAGTCCAGAGAAGAATTCTGCTTGTGAAATCAGAGCTATTCATTCTCTCTGGACATTGACCGCCACTTCCTTCCTACATTTCCATTAAAAATGTAGGAGTTGCTCTGACACACTCATATTGTGCAGCAGGGACGCTCCTTGCTTCTGTGACAGTCGGCCGTGTGTGTGTGTGCACGCGTGCGTTTATGTGCGTTTATATGGTTTGCATTTTAGCGTGTGTGTGCTGGGTATCTGCCACTTGTTTGGTGATATGAGCCCTGGATGTAATGGGCCTTCTGTCATTTGTCACTCCTTATTGACATAGGAGAGATTAGATTTGAGAATGACCTTGTCTGTGATTTTTGTTGGCGGTATAGTATCTTTGTGCAAGTGCAGCAGAATACCGCAGCATATGTGTGTTTCTCTTTAGGATCACCTTTAGAAAGTCCTATTGACAATGTGTGTAATGGGACTCAACAAGGCCACTCAGTGCTTCGGACCATTGTTGTTGTTTTCCTCTTCAAAAGCACAAAACACTGATGATTTGATCTTAATTGCTCATTTGTTTCACGCTAGTGTTGTGTTTGTCTTACGCACTATGCGATATTCTACACCCCTGCTGTTTTCCTGCACAGCGTGGCTATGGCAACACAGAGGTGCTTACTACTGCAAAACATTGAGACAAAATGTATACACTCACAAAGAAGTCTGCTCAGTCTGTGTAAAACAATACCAGAGAAACCTAAATAGTTGGATGAAATGGCATTTTTCTTATACTTAAAGGTGCATTGTGTAACTTTTCTGGTGTAGGGTCCGTCACCTACCGGTACTTGTTTCTATTGCTGTCATTGCTCTGTCTCGAATGTTCCACAGTATGACATTAAACATCTCTACCTTACATTTATTCAATTATAGGTGGCTTTACAGCTCAAAAATACCTAGAAGAACAGGCATTCTGACTGCGAGCGAGGTTGCCTCTCCACAGATCTGACCTGTAACTTGATATATTTGGTTTACTGTAATACTATACTGGGAACATTCCAGGCAAAGCAATAACACTTGCATTTGATGAACCCTCCACCAGAAAAATTACACAGTACACCTTTAAATCTCAGTTAATACATTTAAAAATACATTTTAGCACATTTCTGATGGATTGCCAAAATATCCTCTAATTATGGTCCAAGATACTGCAAAATATACTGCAATATATATTAAAATATTGAGATGTTAATTTTTGGCAATATTACACACCCTTGTTACCACTTGACTTGTCACCACCATAAGTCTTAGACTTATACTTACACTTAGACAAACTTTTTTGATCCACAAGGGAAATTGTTTTGGGTTCTATGTACCCCGTTAATTGTTGTTAATGTAGGCTACCTTTATTGAAAATAGGATGCTTCAAGTGAAGTGAAGGTAGAAAATACTACATAACCACTGCAAGCACCATAAACTGTGTTTATTATTATAGTAACAAAGTAATAGTACAGAAGTTACAGCATCTATAATCTATTGTAGACAGACATGACCACTTCGATTTTTACCATAGGCCTTCAACAATAGCAGTGCTACAACTGACACCTAATATTTCCCCTTAAAGACTCCACTGGGGCTCAGCTACAGTCCATGACCATAAAACATGACATTTGGTTGTGAAGGCAAAGTGCAGACCAAAATCCTTATGCAAAGCAGTGTAATGGTAATTATGAACCAGTAGAGGACTCCCCTGAGCTTCACTTGATCACACACTGCTATCAGTGGGGCTTCAGCCTGATAGATGTAATTTCTTCTATTCCATTCATTAGCTCTGCCTAAATTTAGCTTTTTATTGTTTCCGTAAGAGAATCTCAAGTATCAGTTTCTCAGTTTCAATTGAGGCAAAAGACTAGGTTCTATCTTCCCAAAATTGTCTCTCTTTTTTGCTTTTCAGTTCGAGGACTGAAACTGAAAATGCTTCTTGTACATTGCACACAGTAATTTGCATATTAATCATACGTTTTCACTAAATATTCTTCCTAATACTTTATCTACTGTGATGCAGGTTTAAAACCAGTATAAATACCAATGGTATACTGTCTCCTGTAGACCTGAAAATGATAGCCCATGATTTGGCATAAGTGGCCGCTTATTAACAAAGCATCCCCACTTGCATTGAGTCATTACTCACTGGACCTGTGCCAAATGAAAAGTCCTGCTCTCCAAGTGATTGATCTTAATTGCTCCACTCTGAATCTAAATATCTTTAGACATCAACTGTATTTCTAGTTTCAGATGCAGCAGTAAGCAGCTCCTCTGCCTCTGTATAAACAACTCCCAATGTCACAGGGCCCTTTAAGAAGCTGATAAAGAGCACCCAGATTACCCTGTAAGTGGCTGTTGGTGCAGTGTCAGGGAGGTTATTTGTAGTGAGTGGAAGTCAGTAGGTTGCAGTTGACTGTGTCCTGGCGGGACTCACTCTATAAATAAGACTAGAAGTCCTCAACAAAAGGAAACAAAACCCTCCTTGTGTGACTAATGACTACTGCTGACAAGGCATCATGTCATTTCAACAGCTCCGAACCTTAGATAGAGCTGTTAAACACCACTTCACACCGTTTATTCTACATACTTGTTGCATTTAGGGCTGTGCCATTAATCACCTGTAAAATTGTGATTACAAGTATTATTCTATATTCATTTACAAATATTAAAATACACTTACCATCAGTGCAGAATTATTTGTTCACTCACTCTACATGGAGTAAAGGAATCTATATTATGGCAAGCTTTAAAAAAAAAAAAAAGTCAAAAAATATTACTAATTAAACATTTTAAGTGTATATTGTGATTTCATTTGCACCCAAAAATTATCATTTTTGACATGATACTGTGTTTTTGAGAAAGGAACATAATTCTCTTCTAGGATTATCCATGTGAATAATTGTTTGTTATTGAAATATTTAAGACCCAAAATGACAATTGAATGATATTATACTGACACAGTGCGAACTGGAGATTAGATTACTCAAAGTGGATAAAATACACAATACACAATAAGCATAATAGTAACTTCAAGATTAGAGATTTGTATTTTGTGTTGTACTTTTTTCCTCTTGGCCAGGACTCTGAAAAAGGGATTCTCATAGTTAAAACTATTGCATATAATATTGACTTTTTAATTATTCAAATTTAAAATAGGACCCATGAGGTCAGTGGAGGGAGGGAGGTCGACAGCTGAAGCCTACTTCACTGCAGCCACACAGAATGCACCATCTGCACCTCACATACATTACACAGGGCCACCTACAGCAGACAAAGTCATCCTACATCCAATTACATATATACAGACCAATTCAGACATGAACAAAACAGGAGAAAACTGAGGCATGAATAATTCAGCTGCAGCGTGTGTTCAAAAAGTGAAAATGACTTCTTTGTGATGCAGTAATGAGTGAATACATTTGTAGACAAGGCAGAACAACACAGGACTTGGAAAATGCCTAGTGACATTATAGTAAAGTGGCTCACATGCAGACTTTGTTAAACAGAGGCTAAACTCTGATACATGCTTGGCAAAAGGAGAAATTCAATTTGTCAACTGGACAAAGGTTTATTTGGTTGAATACATTTCCCAGCTCATCCAAGCTGCTTCTTCAGTTCTGGCTAGAGTGCTGGTGGACACTGCCTATAACAGTCTGCAAGGAGGAGCTAACTACAGTGAAATTACTATGAAACTACACCTATTTGTTTACAGTTTCTGTTAGTTAGGTAAGCCCGATACATGCTGTTTTATTTAATTGTGGTAGTTAGAGTCTTTTTGATACTCGGTGTAGTAGTGCCTCCTTGTGTGCTGGTTAAGGGTCTGCTTGTCTTCAACAAAATGTCCCACAGTATGGCATTAAACTTATCTATCTCCACAAAGAACAATATATGACACCACCAGGCCAAGTTACAGACCAGATATGTGGAGAGGCAAGCCCACTCACAGTACAAATGCATGCTTTCAAGGTATCAAGGTATTTCTGAGCAATAAAAACACAAATTTAAGAGATAAATAACTTTAATATCATAAGATGCGTGAAGAGTCCCTCAGTCGTCCAGGTAGAATCCATGATAAAAGGAGAAATTCAATTTGTCAACTGGACGAAGCCTCTCGGATGAGTGGCGAAACGTTTTCGACCAAACAAACTTTGTCCAGTTGACAAATTGAATTTCTCCTTTTAATATCATACTATGGAACTTTCTGGGCAAAGCAATAACATCTCCATGAGACAAATAAGTGGCGAACCCTCCACCAGAAAGCACATTGCACCTTTAACTAATCTGTAATTTGCCATATATTACCATTTGATGTCCTTACAATATCCATTTTCTTTAGTTTGGGCTTGCTGCTGGAACAATATCACATAAAAAAGAAGTGGTACAATTTCCGCACATTTCCAAACAGTACAGACCTCCACCGAGGCATTATTTTAGCATACTGTGGATATAACCTGGATTTCTTCATGCACACCACAATTTTCCCCAATGAAATATGACTGACCTTCTGAGAGTATTTCATGCACATCTGGTTGTTTGGTTACTTGCTTCTTTGAATAATAAAACAATCAAATGTCACCCAAAGACATTTTCAAAAGCTCTCAAAATATTTTCGGACTTTATACATTTCACGTTCTGAACCATCATCTCATCTTTGAAAATGGATTGCGAATAAGAGTTACTTCTGCAGCAGATGTAGTCTTGTGTATTGCACTAGCTTGGATACCACTATTTTATGTCTGTTTAGCCTTTGTTGGCCTCATAACACATTATCCACTAGTTCTAAGATTGAGACCATTATAGCCCCGTCTTTGTGTGATTCACCACTACAGACATCTGGACTACTCTTTCAGTTGCCCAATTTCCAGCTCTATTGAACGTGAACAAAAGGGGGTGACCAGTCGACAGTCGAAAAGTCTATCCTCCATCATGTTGGGCCTTTGCGAGCTGACACAGAGACAATGAGTGGGAGAGAGTAGCCACACTGAGGACATTTCAGGTCTGGGTGCGTGTGCTGGAGGAGGAGGGGGGAGTGAAATTGAGATTACGCCCCCCAGGGAGAACAGTGTGTCCACAACACTCCCAAGAGAAGAGAGGGTCAGGTGGCTGGAGCTCCAACAATGCAAAAAGGGAGTCTAATGCAAACAACAGATGCTTTATAAATCAACATACAATCCAGCGACAGCAGCCTCAACAGCAGGGCAGCAGTGATCTGTTGCCACCATCTGATAAGTATAATGACATTCTCTAACACAACCATTTTTATCCTACCAAATAGTCACCAAAATGAAGTCAAATATTATAGTGACATTTCGCTGATCTGAACCATAACTTGTTTCCATCATCTCTATAAAAAAAAAAAAACTGTATAATTTGATATTATGGAACATGAAGCAGTTGAATATATACAACACAAAAAACATGCTCCATAGGTAAAATCCTCCAGCTGAAGTCCTGGCCAAGCCTAAGCAGTAAGATCATGGAGATGGGTCCCCGGGCACAGTCATGTGCTGCCCACTGCTCCTGAATAAAGGATGGGTCAAATGCAGAGGACAAATTTCCCTTTGGGGATAATAAAGGATATAAATAAATAAATAAATAAATAAATAAATAAATAAATAAATAAATAAATAAATAAATAAATAAATAAATAAAATATTGCACCTGGTGGAGGGGTCTGTCAAATGCTTTTCTCAGTGGAAATGTTATTGCGGTGTCTGGAATAGTATGGTATTAAAGCTTTCTATCTACATGGAGATGAAACCAGATAAAGTTACAGGTCAGATCTGTAGAGGCAACCCCCGCTCACAGTCAGAATGCTTGTTTTTCTAGGCATTTTTGATCTCAAAAACTACCTACAAGTGAATCAATGTAAACTAGAGCTGTTTAATGTCATACTGTGGAGAGAGCACAAGCAGGTAACAGACTCTCCACCAGAAAAGTTACAAAATTAAGTTACATCTTTAATTTTCAGGATTTTATTTTATCAGGCACGGTTTAAAATTTGACTGGCACATTTTCAATAAAAATGAGATATTTTGTATTCCCTGATTATATTTTTTCTAATTTAGCAAACCTTTCTTTACACTCTTAATAATCCTGAAAAGCAGACTCTTATTAATATGCAAAAGTTATAATTATCTAGATGCTTTCCAATACAGTAACAGTAACTATAAAGATGATCGTCCCTTGTTGCCAGCCGCCACCAGCGACAATGACAGGCAAACTGGATAGTGACAGTGCTTATGTTTGAACTGTCAGTAATCTCTGAGTTCTCTCCAATCCTCTAATTAATAAACAGTGACACTCAGCTCTGTCTGTGCTGTTGTATTCAGGCTGTAGAACAAATTTAAGGACTTTTCATGAACTATACAGAGAACCATATAATCACATATAAAAGCACAGATGAATAACTTAACCCTTTCAAGTTATTGAGATACAGGATCCCATTACATGAGAGCCTGAGTCTGGTAAATACAGGAAATGTGATCTATTGAAAGAAAATGCAAGAAAAGTGAATCACTCATCATCAATCTAACACACTAGATCCTGCTGAAAATGCCAATCTGAGAATGTGGTAACAATATAGCTATGGAATATGAAGAAGCAAAATGATTTTAATCTTCTGTAGTTTGAAAGGTTGTCTTTTTGTGACCTCTAATGGCATGTATCTATTTTGCTCCAGTGCTCAGTGCTCTTGGAACAAATTGAATCATCAATATACTATTTTTGTACATTTTAGATTCAGCAAAATGACAAGAATTGTCCAGTTTTTGAGATCTGAGGTAAAATGATAATATGCAGTATTATGGTTAGAATATGCTTTTAGTTCCTTGAAGGCACACCATGTTTTGAAGCTTTATAGTCAAATACCTATAGGTCATACAGCTGCTTTTGCTGTAGTCTGACTTTTGTAATTATTAGATATAATGCTCACTGTTTGCAGATCTGGATTTCAACCAGGAATCAGTTTAGGCTGCTTTGTACATAAACAGGGGTCTATTAATATGTGAAACATTTGTCTTACTCTTACACTCTAAACAATACTTGGTCTATTTTGTTTTGGGATCAGATTTTGTCCCTTAGAGCCCTTTTAATATCGGATGAACACAACCATGAGCTATGACGTGTTGTAAAGCCAATTTGATTGTTTAAAAGTTTATAAAGTCACATGTTCCCTAAAGAAAATAAGGTGCGTTAAAGAATAAAGTTGGTGTACTACTACTACTACTACTACTACTACTACTACTACTACACTCTTAAAGGCTCCCACTAAAGCTACAATGCTTTAAGGTCGGAATCTAGAGTTCAGTAACTGTCCTTTTGGAGGTCGCCCTCTGTCTCTTTAAAGGATGACAGACTCCGGGAGAGTGGTGAGGATTTGTTGCGGCCATATGAGGGTGAGGAGAGGAGGGGGCAGCTCGGCATGTGCAGCACCTCGCGCACACACAAACTGACGCTGCAACCTGGCCGAATGAGAGCACCGCAGCGAGAGCCACGGAAAGGGAATTCTTTTATTTATGACCGGACTAAAAATAGTGCCAAACCGCCTCCTTTTTTTTTGTTTGGAGCTGTCTGCGAGACGTCTCCGTAATAAGTGAGTGCGCGAGACTATGGGGAGGACCAAGTGATGCTGAGTTGACTTGTGTTCGCTCTGCTCCGGGGCGGTGCTGCTGCTGCTGCGCCGATGCTCACTCACTACTGCGCGACTGGCATGGCTTTCTGCGAGTGACTATAAAGTTTTTTCCAGTCTGATTTTTCTCGCTCGGTTAACTCAACTGATGTTCTCTAGTTGCTCACTAACAGCTCTACTACTGTGGCAGAGGACTAGACTGGAGTCGTAGGTTTGACATCGGCGTGGAGATGCGCTTGGGAATTGTACTCCTGGTGTCCGCCTCGTTCGTCGACATTATAGCAGGTAAAGTGACGCGGTTGAGCTTTTACGCACGGACAAGGCGCGTCCTGCTCCCTGTGTTCATTTCTCTCTCATATAATTTGCTGTTCAGTTAGTTCAGGACGTGATTGCCTTGTGTTTTGATCCTGCGTAAAAGCTCTTTTTCATGCTTGTACGCCTGAAATGAAATGGAAATGTCACTCGCAGATTTGTAAATATCAGTGTACTATGCCGGGAAAGGGAGGTTTACTCAAACGCGCTCTTTACGCACACACACACAAAGACAGCAGGGAAGCCATTAGTCAGCAGGAGAGGTCAGAGGTGTAGTAAAAGTGCGAGCATTTAACTTTCACTTAAACGGGAGAGGAGCTGAACTTTATAAGACATTGTCAGCCACAGCTATACCCCCAAAACGACAATGGATGGTATTAAATTGCTCTTAATGGCTCGATGCTGATTATGTAGGCCTACAGAGGAGATTATTTTCCATGTAATAAGATATAAAATTAATGTTAATCTACAGACTGTAATAGTAATAGCTTAAGTGATGAGGATACAGATATGAATTGACGTGCCCTTGGACCCTGACACACATAAAGCCCATATTTTTGATTAGTTTTTTTTTTCTCTCCCCCATACAAATACCCTTGTGGTGAAAAAAGTTAACCTGCTCTTCATTGTTATATCTCCTTCACATTATTTTAGATTACATATGGACATTTATCCATCCCTTGATCCATCAACCTCACCATGGTCCCATCATATATAATATATTTAGGTGTTCATTCTTTATAAAAGTGTGTAATATTTTCTATGTTTAGGCAGCAAGTCAGCATTCATCTACTTCATGTGTGTATACATACAAGACATGCTAAATCCAGTCTGCAGATTCAGGTGAAGTGTTAAACAGCAGCAGCATGAGCCCGAGGACGGTTTATAAATGAGGCAGGACTGAAATGGTGTCACTGTTTCTAATTTAGCCACATGTCTTTGACTCCGCCCCAAAGTTTTTCTCAGGCTTCCTAATCTGCTTGAAGCCATTATTGTGCTGATGTAAAATCTGCTTATTTGGATTCATAGAGCCTTATCTGACTCCAAACCCTGGGTGGTTTGGCCTTTCTTACACCGTTCGCTTTACACTACAGTATTTACAATATTAAGTGATGCTGCTAACGGCATCTTTTAACACCCACACTGTCTGCCTACAAAGTGAGCAGGTATTTTCTCACATCTCAATCATACCCTGCATTCCCACAAGCTAAAATCTATATTCAGAAAATATTTTGAGAGTTTCTGTGACCCCTTGTAGGAGAAGCATTTTTAAAAAAAAGTACTGTTTATTCAGAAAGCAAATGATGGTGCTGATGATGTGTCATGTATTTGAATGGATTTATTTTTAAATCTTGGACCAGAACATTAAGTTTGCAGTTATAGTCTCTGTCTGGGCAGTGGTTGAGGTGTTTTTGGCCCAGGCTATGCACAAGCTTGCACCAGTGATGTGGACTGCTGAGCCTGTACAGTGAAAAGATGATGAAACTGCCTCATCTTACAAAGCAGAATCAGTTTTATTGCCATTGTCAGTGAACAAATTCACAGACTGGGAAGCTTCGGTGTTATGGTGCAACATAAAACCATGTATAACAATATAAAGTGATAAAATAAAAGTATGGGTGCCTATTGTCCAGTGTGAGTACAATATACCGCCCATATACTGTATGTTGTGCATTCACATAGAGGTACAAAACCACAGAGAGACATGAAACTACTTCTATGTAGGGTTTAGGCAAAATTATTCACAAATCATATTATAACAGATATTCACAAATCATATTATAACAGAGCCTGCAGTAACTGATGTAAATTGATTGCACTGTGAAATTATTGCTGATCTGAAATGTTATGTCTGAACATTGTCCAGATGATGTTGCTGATGATGTGTCTTAAGCAAGCTCCTGACCAGTGCTATCCTGTGCTTTGAGATTGTGTCAATTCTGCTGAACTTGCCAAGCTCTTATATAACTCTTATCGACAGTTAGTATGTAAGAGGAACAAATCAATGCTAAACAACACTTACTTGTCTGGGATCTATTTGTTCTTGCAACTAAAGACAAAAAGGCAGGTGGCAATTTGTCTAATGAAGTTTTCACTTTCCTCCAGCCTCTGCTACTTTCTGAAATGAAACATTATCACTCCCCCACTGATAATTCTTGGCAATGTAGCAGTGTAAAAAAAAGTCTGAATGTTTTGGCCTTTTTAAACATGCAAATTATGTTAAACTGAAGAAGACTTGAGTGAATCTCTGTAGAAAGGCACTGGCCCATAAAGACAAGCTGCCTAACTTTTTCCACTCTGCAGGTAGCCTTCAATGTAGGTTTATATGATATTATTTGAATGTTAAATGTAAAGTAAAGTAAAGTAAAATGCATGGGTTTGTTTTGACTCATTATCTTTAGCACAGTAGTACACTTAAGCCCCTGGAGAGGATGTAGGGGTAATATGTGTAAATACTAATTAATGGAAGCATCCAGTTATGCAACGTGACAGCTACGAGTCAAGCTAACGACAAATATAGCCCGAATCTGCATCATATTCAGAGTGGAGATTGCCCCTTCAGCTGTTAACTGCCACTGTGTGTTCTGTAATACAGAAAGAAAAGGCAATGTAAGTCTGTAATTAGGGCCAATGTGACGACTTGTCGATCAAAAGGGCTTCATTTTGTCATTTTAGTGGCAAGATAAAGAGGCATAAGTATCTTCTGAGATTAGATAAAGGCAAAACAATACAAACCATTCATCCATTCATTTATTACAGATAAACATGGTCAAGGGATGGGACGAGACATGATTTCCACCGGATGAGACGAGATACGAGTTTGGGTCTACAAGAACAATAAGAGAATTTGACATACTGTAATTCCTAATATATGATGTTTTTAAAAGACACTGCCAGTTTTCAATTTTGTCCTCACATTTTTAAAAATATTTTATTCAATACTTTTTGGAACTATAAGGTATGCAACTCACCAACACTTAATCTCTGTTTTGCCCAATCTAAATATAAACACATGGGAAACAAATCTCACGCGATCATTTTTCTCTTGTGGCTATTTTGTCTCACGAGATCCTGTCACGAGACCTTGTCCCATCCCTAAAATCAAGTTGTGTTTTAGCGCTAAAATTAGACAGTACCAACTTCACCAATGGTGGAATAGTAGGTACTGAAATTTGAAAACCCAAGTATTATGTCGTAAAGCTCTGTTTTATCATAGATGGTTGGGGTTAAAATTCCTGTCTCAAAGCAAGGAGATCCTGCGTTGGATTCACATGGTATTCTGTGGTGTTTGTTGGTTCTGATTTGATTGCAAATTGTCACAGATAGGCAAGTGGGTCTGAAAATTGCAGCTTATTTGGATTCAACTGTAGCACACATTTTAGGTAGAAATTTGTGAGAAAACACAACATCACAGTTTTAGTTTCAGTCAGCTAGCCATACATATTATATTCTACATACATATATATAGTATCACTGTATGTAGAAGAAGCATATTTGATTTGTTCAAGGTTAGCCCACATGGATTCATAAAATCATATACAGCTCTGGAAAAAAATAAGAGATCACTGCATTTTTTTTTCTGAAATCAGCATCTCTACATGTATTACAGCCATTCCATTCCAGCATCTGTTGAATTCCAACACAAACACAAAGCTGAGCTACTTACACACCTTGTTACATATTGTTACAGCAAAATGGCTGCCGTGAGGCTGCACGGGCTGGCAGGTCCTGTACCCTAATACAAACTTCTGGAGCCAGCACAACACCCTTTTCCTTTTCTTTCCTACCGCCTCAAACAAAGACTGTCATTCTAACGCTGTGTTTATTCCTGTGCTCGCTTCAAATGACTAAAATAAGCGAAGACAGAGCATGTTTGACAGTCAAGGAAAATCACTAAGTTTTGTATACCAAGTTCCTGGATAATGGCCATGCTTGTTTACCTTCAAGCAAGAAAGCAACCTGTCCCGCAAAAGGACTGGTTTATACGCTAATGCTTTTGCTTTTGGCTGGAGACGTAAAGACAAATCCGGGACCTGTGGACGCAAACGGAGTGGCTCGTGTACAGCTAAACCAACAATCTCTATCCGCTCTCAGATCCCAGTTACAACAAACAAGACTAGGACAAACTGACCTATTGTCCTCAGCTTATACAACTGCACCTGAGTACCTTCTACAACCGACTTGGCCACCACAGCACTACCTGGACTTCCAAGCGCAGTATCTTCCCCGGACGCAACCCGGGCCTTTCCGACCACAAACAACATGGCAACACGCTGGCTACTTGCGGCAACTCATCGAGCTGGGATGGTGCCCGGCCTGGCGGGGTCCCGGGTCGTTTCCCTGGGCGTGTGTCCCAGAATGCGTGCCTGCGGCTCCGGCTGGTTTTCCTGGTTGGCCTGTTCCCGGTGTCGGTGCTCAAGGGGAAGGCGTGACTACGGCTCCAGTGGCGGCGGGGTGTTCTGGTGTGCGCTCCTTACAGCGTGGCGCGACTGAGGCTCCAGCGGCGGTTCCGGGGAGTGTTCCCGGTGCGCGCGTCCTGCGGGCCGGCGTTGTGGCGGTGGATCCAGTTGCTGCCCCCGTTCACTTTCGGGCTGGATGTGCCCCCGGTGTGCATACCCTGGTGCCCTCACCCACGGCTGCAGTCGCGGGTTGTTCGCGCGCTCCGTGCCGGCGCTCGCTGAGCACGGAGACTACTACCATGACGCCCAAGATCTCTTTCTCAGACTCACCTGGTTCCGAACTGTCTGCTACAAACGCGATGAAAACGCCAGAAAATCCAACTAAAACTGTGCTTTCCGGGTTATCTAAAAGTAAGACTGTACTCCAGGAAAAAGCTGCTAATGATAAAAATAAAAAAAATACAGAAATTCTATCTCACCAAAGGAATAAAGCAATCATCAAACAGCGTAAGTGTAAACTTTTTCAGACTCTAAATAAGGCACGCATTTTATGGGACCCAAACGCCAAACCTAGGGGACTTCTCATTGGACATCTAAATATTAGAAGCATAGTATCAAAATGTGACCAAGTGCAACATTTACTGTCTGAATCAAATGTAGACGTTTTATGTCTGTCTGAAACTTGGTTGCATTCTAACTCTCCCACAGCGTGCCTAAATGTATCTGGCTATAATATCTTCAGGAGGGATAGATCTGGGGGTAGAGGTGGCGGTGTAATGTTTTATGTAAGGGACACTATACAGTGCCAACAAATACAGTGGTCTCCACCAACTAATCTAGAATGCTTGGGTATAACTATAATACTTTCTCCACAAATGCATATTACACTGATTGGTTTGTACAGACCACCAGCATCTACAAATGTATTTTATGATGAATTTAAAGAAATTCTTAAACAGTGTGATTTTAAAAAAGAGGTCATTTTATTAGGGGATTTTAATATTAATTGGAATATTAAGCCAAACCGCAAACAATTAAAAACTTTAACTGACAGCTTTGAACTTGAACAACTAATTAAAGAACCTACCCGGATAAGCAATTCTACAGAAACATGCATAGATCTTGTATTTAGCAACAAAAATGATAGAATTCAAAAAACATATAATTTTGTTACTGGATTGTCTGATCACAATATGATTTTATTTTCACGAAAATTAACAAAAAATAGGACAACTGCAGCGAATCCAAAGTGTGATGAATTAAAAATACCAAAAAATGACATTCCAAACCTAATAAAGGCTTTAAATGAAATACAATGGTCTAGCTATTTAGATAGCAAAAATGCAGAGGACAGCTGTAAAGTATTCATGTCTGTGATTCAAGACACAACAAATCACTTTATGAAAAAAATTTAAATAAAACCCCGAAAAAAGGAACATCTTCCTTGGCTAGATAGCACAATTTGGTCACTAATGAAACAACGTGACCAGGCTCTCAAACAAGCTCTAAAACTAAAACTAGACACAGCAGACAAATATTCACTTTACTTAGAAATAAAGTAACCAAAGAATTAAGAAATGCAAAGGCAAACTTTTTTATCAATATACTGTAATCAGTAATGCGAAAGGAAACGCTAAAGAAATATGGATGAATATAAAGAAACTGACAGGGAAATATGCTAAAAATAATTTTCCTAAGGAGTTAAAGGTAAATGACAATTTAACAAATAATACAAGTGAAATGGCTCAGGCACTTTATACTTACTTTATTGACTCAGTTAATGTACTATCAACCACAGTACACAATATGACCCAGCAACCAATTTTTACATTTACTGAAGTGTCTGAATCTATTGTGGACAGGATCATATGCAGTTTCAAGAATTCAAGAGCCAAAGATGCGTTCGGTTTGGACACCATCTTTTAAAAAAATCATAAGCAATCACTTGTTATGCCAATTACAAATATTGTCAATAAGTCTTTTCAAGAAGGCATTTTTCCAAGTCCCTGGAAGGCTGGAGTCATTACACCAATCTTCAAACAGGGGGACCCCACTTTAATCAATAATTATAGGCCAATCAACATTTTGCCAGTAATCTCAAAAGTAGCTGAAAAGTGGGTCGCAGAGCTACTTACTGAGCATTTAAATACAACCACTTACAATCTAAACCCAATGCAATTTGGCTTTCGTAAATACCATTCTACAGAGACTGCTTTATGTTACCTTGTTGAAAACATCAAGTCCAGCATCGATGCTGGCGGTGTTGTTGGCGCAGTGTTCATCGACCTAACAAAAGCATTTGACACTGTCAACCACCACACGCTACTACAAAAGCTCACTTATTTCAATTTTTCAGAAACAACTTTAAACTGGTTACAATCATATCTGGCCTTGAGAAAGCAGTGTGTCTGTGTGCACAATGTAAAATCTCCAATATCCCAAAATAATCTTGGTGTGCCTCAAGGCTTGATTTTAGGTCCATTATTGTTTAGCATGTACATAAATGACTTGCCTCAAATTTGTCCATCTAATGTCGTCTGTCAGATGTACGCTGACGATGCAGTTTTGTATGTTCATTCTAAAAACAAACAGCAAGCTGCACAGGACCTGTCAGTTGCTATGTCAAAGGTAGCAAACTGGCTACAAAATTCACATTTACATCTTAACATCTCAAAGTCAGTTTGTATGTTTTTCTCTAAAAAGCCCAGCATGGATACAGACCCAGATGTATCTGTGCTTGGAACAAAACTGAAATTGGTCCATGAAGTGAAGTATCTGGGAGTCACATTGGACCCACAACTATCATTTAAACAACATGTCAAAAGAACAGTGAATAAAATCAAATATCATTTATCAAATTTTCGTCATATAAGAAATAATCTAACAACAAACTCTGCAATTATGTATTTAAATTCAATGATCTTGCCGCACCTAAATTATTGCATCACTAGTTGGACTCTGACAAATAAAACTACTCTTAAATTAGTTGAAACTGTTTATAAAAAAGCACTTAAAGTATCGGACAAAAAGCCCGCAAGTTACCACCATTGTAGAATTCTGGACAAATATAAATTTCTTAATTGGGACAACACCATCAAATATGCAGATTTAATTTTGGTTTACAAAGTTTTTAATAATCTTGCTCCACCTCCTTTAAAAGAGTTTGTGAAAAGAAATACAAATCGCACAACAAGAGCCGGTTCTAGAGGTGACTGCTCTGTGCCGTTAAGGAAAAGCGCTTTTGGACAGTCCTCTTTTGCTTATCGAGCAGGTCAAACATGGAACACACTGCCTGCTCACATACGAGAGCTTCCAACACTGGCAGCATTTTCTAAAGCTGTAAAACAGTGGCTGTCCACTAGTCAAATATGTAACCATATTTAACAAAATTGAAATACATATATTGAGGGGTTATTGGTTTTACTCTTAGACTCTTGACTTGAACTGTCTGAATTGTGTGTACAGTGAGTGCTGGTTTTATGTACTTTTGTGTGATTGTTGTTGTACTTTTCCCTGTCCCTGATTTGACATCAACCTGCCGAGGGACTGAAGATGGAAATTAGCCACGCTGGCTATAATCTTTACATATTTACATTTTAAATGTTCATTAATATGTGCTGTCCCTTTACAAATAAATAAATAAATACAAATACTTCAGTTCTTGCACCAGGAGTGGAATAAAGTCACCCAAGAACAATGTGAAAGACTTGTGGAGAGCATGCCAAGACGCATGAAAGTTGTGATTAAAAATAAGGGTTATTGTACCAAATATTGATTTCTGAACTCTTCTTAAGTGTAAACATTAGTATTATGTTGCTTTAAAATGAATTTGATCTTGTTCTTTGCATTGTTTGAGGTCTGAAAATATTGTATCTTTTTTGTTTGTCATTTTCTGCAAATGAATAAGATAAGCTAAGACTTTATTGATCTCACACAGGAGAAATTTACTTGTCACAGTAGCTTCAGGTAGGGACAATTTGAACAAGAAAAAAAGTGCATGCAGGCAAGAATGGCATAAAAATAAGTAATAATAAAAAAAAAAAAAAGTACAGTGAACCCTCGTTTATCGCGAGGGTTAGGTTCCAGAAATAGCCCGCAATAAGTGAAATCCGCGAAGTAGGACAATTTTATATTTTACAATTATTCTACATGTTTTAAGGCTGAAAACGCTTCACCAGACACATTATACACCTTTCTGAGACTGGTATTAACATTTTTCTCTTGTTTAAACACTCAAACTTTTGTAGATTTTCATTAAAATATATTAATAGTGGGGGGGGGGGGGCACGTGACACGCGGACACGTGCGCGCGGACACGTGCGCGCGGACACGTGCGCGCGGACACGTGTGTTTGTTTTGGTACCACATATCCATGCCATGTGCGAAAGTCGAGTGGAAAGCGACCTGGATATCATTTTGGGCAAGACTCAAGCCAATGCTAACAGTGCCAAACCGCTAACAGACGCCTCTGAGCATCAGTCCTCACCACAAGACCAGGTAAGACCAACCTGCGCTCACAAGAGTTGGTTGCATTTCACCCCGGCTCCAAAATCAGACCGCTATCAATGCGTCGCCAATACTTCACAGCTCTCTAGGACGGGGTCGGGTTCGTTCTCTCAGCGTGACGGGGAAGAGCCACTGTCTCCTCTGTGCGCGCGAGTGTCCTCCCCCCGCTGCGGCTCCCTCGAATGCGGCTCTCCCCGCTGCGGCTCCCCCGGACGCCGCGCGGCCAGGCGCCAGGCCCGTCCATGTTGATTCTTGGCTCTTCCATGGTCCGGCTCGCACTCTCTTCCATGGCTCGTGCAAGTAAACAAAGGCCACACCTCCTGTCACCCAGGCGCTCTCGTGAAGGACATCTGAGACTCTGTCCCTACCATCCCTGGTCTAGACCTGGTTTAGTCCTGGTTTAGACCTGGTTTAGTCCTGGTTTAGACCTGCTTTAGACCTGGTTTAGTCCTGGTCTAGTCTCTTAGCTAATCAGGGCGCAGGACAGAATGTTACACTGTAAAAAAAAGTTACACTATAAAAAAAATTGGAAAAAAAAAATTGGGAAAAAAAATCCGCGAAACAGCAAGGCCGCGAAGAGTGAACCGCGATACAGCGAGGGTTCACTGTAATAATAAAATAAATAATAATAATAAAACAGTAACAAGGAGAGTATTGAAAAACGATATTGCACATTGGAAAAACGATATTGCACGTTAGGACCATACAGTGGAGTTATACAAGTAATAATAATAAGAAACAGTAACTAGGAAAGTATTGAAAAACGATATTGCATGTTTGGACTATACAGTGGAGTTGTACAGTCTGATGGTGGTGGGGATGAAGGATCTGCAGTAGGGTTGGGCGGTAATACGGTATACTGCGGTATCTAAAAATAGCAACGGTATCAGATTCATTACAGTCATTAAAAAAAAAAAAAAATCTTGCCCTAATATAATATTAACTATAATTAATTTAATGCCTAAATAAAGAGTGTTTGTCCAGCACCTATGTATGTGTGGTTGTGTTTGTTAATTTAATACTATTACAGTTTAAAACTAATATTACTATCGGAGAGATGACGTTCGATGAAGTTCCTGGATGTTGCGTCATCACGTGACATTACCGCTCATAAGGGAGAAGGAGAAGACAACATGACAGGCCGCGCTGAGTTGGTCCCAAAGAAAAACACAACATCTGCAATTTGGCAGCATTTCGGATTTCGGCCAAATGACAAGGGAGAGCCGGGAAATGTCAACGAGGCTGTGTGTAAAACGTGCATGCAGACTGTGGCGGTGTTCTGGTGAAACATCCTACCCGTCGAGAGATAACAGCGGCACTGTGGAGCAGCGAGCAGAAGCAGAGGCAACTGCATATTGTCGCGAGTGTAGTGCACTCGTGAATGTATGCATAATTCACCTTCTTAACTGTGTTGTTACAGCTTTGCCATGCGGGCTTTGCTCAGTTCTTGGTTAAGCGCCTGGTTATAAAGTCACTGCTTCTGATAATAGTTGCGGTCCCTTTAAGAAAGGCGTGACGTTTGACACGCTGCTTTTGTGTTCTAGCGCAGCTCCTTTCTGATATTCTCGCGTGTTAATAAAAACAACTCTCCGTTTTTGAGTCTGAAATGTGAGAAGTTTTCGGGTTTCTTATTACAAACGCAACTTCCACACGAGACTGTTATTCTGGGAGATGAAGACCCCATTCTTTGGTGGAAATCCAATGGAGTCAGGCGAGGGTTGAGGGTTGCCCGAAAATACCTGTGCTCTCCATCGGAACGGGTCTTCAGCGCCGCAGGCAAAGTTGTCAATCCACAACGTGCCTTACTCAAGCCGGAAAAAGTGAACATGCTGGTTTTGCATTCAATAGCTTAGCTTATTTTTATTTTCAATAAGGAGTAGCTTTTTCTGACGGACGAAAACGGTCCGGGATGTTGTATAGTTGTACGTTTAATTTATTTGATTCATGTTAATAGATTTTAAAAATATACAAACGAGCAGTATTTTCCACTGCGTTCTCAGGACAGGGTTATATATGCACATTTTCGGTTATGTCTTGTTATTTATTGTTCAGATTTTCTTATTTGATAAGATCAAGTATTTTATTTATTTGATTCCTGTTGGTTTGTTAGCTTTAGCCCACAGACAATGTCATTTCGTTCCATCGGTTGGCTGCTGTATTTGCACTTTAAACATTTGTTAATAAAAGTTACTAATTTTGTACATGTTTTGTTATGTTTTCAGTATCATTAGGCCTATATAATGCTTGCTATTCTGTTTCTGAACGGTATAGGTGCAAGCTGCCATTTGGCGAGGCGACTCCACTGTAGTGCTACGAAGTGTTTTTTTTTTTTTTAGCCTTAGCAACGATAATACCGTATACCCCGGGAAAATGTGGACACGGTTTAACGGTATCAAAATTTGGATACCGCCCAACTCTAATCTGCAGTAGCGCTCCTTCTTGCACTGGGGGTGCCTCAGTCGGCTGTTGAAGGAGCTGCTCAGCTCCTCTACAGTCCAGTGCAGACGGGGAAAGGTGTTGTCCATGATGGACGGGAATTTGGCCAGTACCCTCCTCTCAGCCACCTCCTCTACAGAGTCCAGAGGACAGTCCAGGAGAGAGCTGGCCCCCTTGACCAGCTTAATGACTCTTTTTCTGTCCCTTTTTCTGTGCTGCTCGGGGCCCAGCAGACGACAGCGTAGAGGAGAGCAGAGGCCACCACAGAGTCATAAAAAGTCTTGAGCAGAGGCCTGCACACTCCAAAGGACCTCAGTCTCCTCAGGAGGTGGAGGCGACTTTGGCCCTTCTTGTACAGGGCGTCGGTGTTGTTGGACCAGTCCAGTTTATTGTTGAGGTGAACACCCAGGTACTTGAAACTGTCCACAGTCTCTATGTCCTGCCCCTGGATGTTCACCGGTGAGTGAGGTAGTGGTCTCCTCCTGAAGTCGATCACCAGCTCCTTTGTCTTACTGGTGTTAAGGCTCAGGTGATTTCGCCCACACCAGTCCACACAGTCACTGATGACAGAGCGGTACTCCAGCTCGTTCCCCTCAGACACACAGTCCACAATGGCCGAGTCGTCAGAGAACTTCTGGAGGTGGCAGCTGTCATAGCTGTTATATGTGAAGTCCCAGGTGTAGATGGTGAAGAGGAAGGGTGAGAGGACAGTTCCCTGGGGGGCCCCAGTGCTGCAGACTACCACCTCTGACTCACAGCCGCGCAGCCGGACAGTCAATGAGGTACTTGATGGTCCAGGCAGTGAGATGTCCATCAACTCCCGCATCCTCCAGCTTCCCCCACAGCAGCGCCAGCCTGATGGTGTTGAAGGCGCTGGAGAAGTCAAAGAACATGACTCTCACAGCACTCCCGGCAGTCTCTAGGTGGGTGAGCGCCCGCTGCAGCAAGATGTCCCCACAGTGTCCACTCTTGAGGGAAATGAAATTGAGGTGGTACATTTGTACAAATATCTTGGTATCTTGCTTGATGACACCCTGACTTTTAAACCCCACATTGACAATCTTGTGAAGAAACTCAAATTGAAATTGGGTTTTTTATTCCGAAATAAATTGTGTTTTTCTTTTAAGGTTAAAAAGCACCTTGTCACTGCAACTTTTTTATCCATTTTAGATTATGGAGACTTGCTGTATATGAACGCTTCAGCTCAATGTCTGAGTAAGATTGACTCTGTGTATCATGCTGCTTTGAGGTTTATTACTAACTGTAGGGCCTTGACCCACCACTGTGAACTGTACTTTCGAGTGGGATGGCCTTCTTTGTCCACTAGGAGTGTACTGCCCTCGCTATATGTGCTGAATATAACTAGACAGTCAGCTAAACTCCTTCTTGACATCAAGACTCTGAAGACTCATGCGTTGTTGTCCACAGGTTTAATGATGTGACAAGAAAAGGTGAAACTGTAACAAAAACATGACACACAATCAACATTCGCTTTTCCATATGCACAAACCAAAAACACAGAGCAAATAAAACGTAACATGCTTCTGTAACAATTTCTGATGTAAATATGATGTAAATACACGTTAATATGTTTCTTAGCTATTTAAAATATTTATTGTTTTAACCTCAAATGTATTTTGTAACTTATTTATTCATCCTTATGAACCAAGTAGCTGTTGTGTCATCATCATGAACTTAATTCTTGTATCATGCATCTTACAACTAAAACTTTCAAAAAATAATCATGTACATATAAAAACATTAACTCTAACAATCAATACATACCCACGATGCTACCAAAGGCAAAAGATGTATGCAGATGTCACTGGATAAACTTGCATAAAAATGAAAGCTTACAGCACCATGCTTTTCAACAACTTCCTGATTTGAGAGTCACGTGACCTACTGAGTTTCTTAAAGGTACAGTGTGTAGGATTCGTGGCGCATAGGTGGATATCGCTATTCCACTTCCTCTTTTGGCTACGGCAGACCTCGAGGGTCACCCGGGCGCGCCGTACCGCAGACAGCTCGCGTTGTTGCGCGCACCCGGCGCTGTGCGAACTACGATATAAATAAAACGCGGCCCCGCGGTCACTTTTTTTTTTTCTTTTCGCATGAAAACACACATTCCTGATCGTCTACCATGACACTCTACACATCAAATGAAACCTTACAGTCTCCTCTTTTTGACTATGCAATTCATTTCCCTGCACAACAATCAGTCCCCGAGCACATGGGGCTTTTATACGGAAAAGCACAAAACGAGGTTAGCTTACCTTAGAATGCTTTGCACAGGTCAAACTCTGTATTTCACCATAAACTTGCTCTCAATTTGTCCGTAAGGATCCAGCGAATAAAATCCAGTAAAACAATTTAGTCCAAAACATGTGTTAGATCCATTACGACGTCTGATCCGGCAGTATGCTTGTCAAAACCACGAGGCTCCCCCGTTCCCCCCTCCCCTTCCCCTTCTCTCCTCTCCTCCACTCCCTCAGGCCGCTGCTAGCCTCCTGCTAGCAGCGGCTGAGCAGCTGCTAGCAGGAGGCTAGGCGAAGGATGAGCCCAAATGTCCTTCTGCGGCTCTCGTATTCAAAATGGCTGCCTCTATATGGGGAAGATCCCCCTTTTATGTGACTATATCTAAGTCCAAAATAATATTTTGATTTCATGATGGAAGTGAAAAGGCTTGGAAAACAATGTATTTTTGAATGGGTATCTTCAATTTCAGTAATTAATGGGTAAAAATCTTACACACTGTCCCTTTAAAGACAACAACCAAAAAATAACAGTGCCCTCTTGTGTCCATAACTGTACCAAACAGAACACTCCCCGCCTGGCGTGATTAAACGCCACTAAACAGGTTTACAATGTCTAACTGTCTGAAGGGAGAATAAGTATGATCTCTGAAATAGGTCTGAGGAAAACAGCAGTTCCTCCAGGTTTGGCAATCTTCACTTCAACCTGGCGTACTTTCCCATCATTGCTAGGGAAGGTCTGAGTGACTAGTCCAAGAGGCCACTCATTTCTCTGTACTTGTCCATCTTTTAGTAGAACTACTGAGCCCACCTTGATATTAGGATATGTGGATTGCCACTTCCTGCGTGCTTGCAAGGTTGGAAGATATTGCTTTCTCCATCGATCCCAAAAGGTGTTGGAAAGATGCTGAACTTGACGCCACTGACGTTTGAATAAATCCGAAGCGCCAAACTCTCCTGCAGGTGCAGATACAGGATTCACCTTATGTGTGAGAAGAGCTGCTGGTGTGAGTACAAACAAATCATCAGGATCAGGCGTGACAGGAACAAGAGGCCTGCCATTGATTATCGCTGTGACTTCTGCCATGAAGGTTGTCAGTACTTCATGTGTAAGTTTGTCTTTTAGTTGGAGGAACATTGAATCAAGGATCCTTCTTGCAAGACCAATCATGCGTTCCCATGTACCTCCAAAATGAGAGGCATGTGGTGGATTGAATGTCCAGCTACATCCTTGATTTGTCAAGTATGTTTTTATTGATGCGTCATCAATGTTGGAAGGCACTTTTAACTCTTTACACGCACCAACAAAGTTAGTGCCGCGGTCCGAGCGGATGTGTTTAACAGGACCACGCACAGCAATAAATCGTCGTAGGGCGTTGATAAAAGAGGACGTGTCAAGGGACTCAATGATTTCGATATGAACCGCTCTTACATTCATACATGTGAATATTACCGCCCATCTCTTACTTTGAGAAAGACCCCCTCTGGTCCTACGAGAGGACACATTCCACGGACCAAACACGTCAAGTCCAACATTCGTAAAAGGAGGGTCCATAGAGAGACGATCTGCCGGGAGGTTGGCCATCTTCTGGACACTGACTGGAGCTCTGAGACGTCTGCATGTTGTGCATTGGTAAATGACACTGCTCACAATTCTCTTTCCACCAACTATCCAATATCCAGCTGTGCGAATTGCTCCTTCAGTAAAGAGACGCCCTTGATGTTGAACTTGTTCATGGTACTCTCTGATGAGCAGAACTGCAACATGATGTTTTCCCGGAATAATCAAAGGGTTCTTTTCTCTCTGCTCAAGACTTGAATCACACAGACGGCCTCCGACTCTTAAAAGGCCTTGAGTGTCGATGAAAGGATCCAAACGTTTTAAAGGGCTGTATTCTGGAACCTTGTTGCTATTTTGAATGCATTTGATTTCCTGACCATAGACTTCATTTTGCACTGCTTGGACAATCATATCTGAAGCTCGGCTTTTTTCTTCAACAGTAATCCCAGTTTTGCAATAGTGCCATCCTTTACAGGAGTTGTTACTTGGTAGAGTTGACCTGAAGCAACGACATATATGAATGAGACGAGCAATGGTACGATGTAAGTACTTCCAGGATGAAAACTTCACAAATCGCTGTGAAACAAACTCTTTGCTGGATGTTGTAGTGTTGGAAGCAGACACTAAAGGTCTAACATCAGGATCGGAGTTGGGGTCAACAAGCTCATAGTTCAATTTAGTGGTTTGTGGTTCTGAAGACAACAGGAACTTTGGTCCAGTCAGCCAGTTGGTGTGTTTGAGTTGGCCTGCAGGGACGGAACGAGTTGCATGGTCTGCAGGATTGAGTTCTGTGGGCACATAGAACCACTGACTTGGATTGGAAGATTCGCGGATGCGTTGCACTCGGTTACTGACATAAACGTAAAAACGCCTGCTTTCATTAGAAATATAACCCAAAACCACTTTACTGTCTGAGTAAAATGTTACGGCATCAAGTGAAATGTCCAGTTCTGATGAAACTAAGTCTGCCAACTCAACAGCAAGCACCGCTGCGCAGAGTTCCAACCGTGGTATGGTATGTTCAGGACGAGGGGCCAATTTGGCTTTTCCCATTACAAATCCAATGAAGTTGTTACCAGAAGCATCCGTGAGTTTCAAATATGAAACTGCGGCAATGGCTTTTGTTGAAGCGTCGGAGAAGACGCACAGTTCTTTTCTGCCCGCTACAGTAGGTGATGTATTAGTGTACACTCTGGGAACAGAAAGATTAGACAGCTCTGCCAGTGAGGTTCTCCATGATGCCCAGACTTCTTCCATCTCTTCGGGTAGTGGAGAATCCCAGTCACTGTTCTCAATGGTTAGTTCTCTCAAAATGGCCTTGCCTTGGATGATGACTGGCGCCACAAATCCCAGTGGGTCGTAAAGGCTGTTGATGGTAGATAAAATACCTCGACGGGTGAAGGGTTTAATCTCATCCGAAACACTGAAGAGAAAAGAGTCAGTTCGGAGATTCCAATTGAGACCAAGGGTACGCTGCATTGGCACCACATCAGCATCAAGGTCTAGGTCTTTTAGATCACTTGCATGGTCTTTGGATGGAAAAGCCTCCATAACTCTTTTGTTGTTTGCTGCAATCTTGTGCAGCCGAAGGTTTGACTTGGACAGGGTGTCTTGAGTCCTTTTCAGCAAATCAACTGCTGCTTCGACTGTTGGCAGGGACTTCAGTCCGTCATCGACATAGAAGTCGCGTGTCACAAAATCTTTAACATCAGAGTCAGCCAGTATTTCACTGCTTAGCACAGACTGGTGTAGGCCATAAATAGCCACAGCAGGCGAAGGGCTGTTTCCAAAGACATGAACACACATGCGGCACTCTACAACATCGTTAGAGGGGTTGTTGTTCTTGAACCATAAAAAACGTAAAAAGTTTCTGTCCTCTTTTCTTACATAGAAGCAATAGAACATCTGCTCTATATCAGCGCTAAATGCGATGGCTTCTTTACGGAAACGAATTAACACCCCAAGTAGGCTGTTGTTTAGGTCTGGTCCGGACAGCAGAACATCATTAAGTGATACACCCTTGTATTGTGCACTTGAATCAAAAACCACTCTGATCTTTTTCGGTTTCCTCGGATGGTATACACCAAATGTTGGCAAATACCACCTCTCTTCTTGCTCACTCAGAGGAGGGGCTAACTCTGCATGACCATTCTGAAACATCTGATCCATGAACTTGAGAAAATGGTCTTTCATCTCAGGGTTTCGTTCAAAAGTGCGTTTAAGAGACATGAGACGCTTCACTGCTTGTGGGTGGTTGTTAGGGAGCCGTTGGCGTGGACTCTTGAACGGCAGAGGTGCCACCCAACTGTCACTCGAATCCCTTTTCATCTCCTGTTTCATTATTTCCATGAACTGTGCATCATGAATTGAATGGGCCACCTGATTGTCATCTTTAGTGCGATTAAACACAGTGCATCCGAGATGATCAAGATCACAAGAGTTTTCTTTGTGCGTCTGCAGAGTGTGAGTGATACAGGCATCACTGTATTTTTCCTTGACATGATAAACGTTAGGACATGGTTGAAAGAGGTTGGACGACCTTGTACTGTAGTGTTTGTGAAACAGGTGCTAACTGTGGGTGGTTTATGGACATTCCCTAGGCACACATTGCCTACGATGACCCACCCAAGATCCAACTTTTTGTGCGTATGGTAGGTTGTTTGGGCCATTGATATGTTTTCGAACTTTATGCACTCTGATGATGTCCCGACCTAAGAGGAGCATGATTTCAGCTTCAGGGTCAATGTTTGAGATCTGGTAAGCTAAAGGCTTGAGGTGTGGATGATGAAGAGCTGCGTCTGGAGTTGGGATCTCTTCTCTGTTGTTAGGTATGTCATTACACTCTATGAGACTAGGCAGTGGAATACTAACCGTTCCATCCAGAGATTCCACTTCATATCCATTTGCTCTTCTTCCTGTCATTTCTTTCACTCCAGCACATGTTTTTAGTGTGTAAGGGGCATTTGGGCTTTGGTCATCAAACACATCAAAGAACTGTGAGCGGACTAGAGAACGATTGCTCTGTTCGTCTAGGATGGCATACATCCTCACTGCTTTGTCTTTTTGGCCAGTTGGGTGCACTTTAACAAGACATATTTTAGAGCAAGATCGGTCAAATTGATCTCCACCGCACACATCTGTGCATTCGTTGGTTACTTGTTGTTGCGGTTCAGTTTTCTGCTCCTCCCCGCCGTCCGCTGAAAGGGAATCCGCCTTTTCGGTCCATGGTGCAGGTCCAGGATGCATGCAAGGGTGGTGTCTTTCACTTTTACATTCAGTGCACCGAACTTTCATCTTGCAGTTTTTCGCCATGTGTGATGTTGAAGAACAGCATCTGAAGCACACATTGTTCTCCTTTAAGAAGAGTTTTCGATCTTCAAGAGACTTTTGTCTGAATGCGCGGCACTTGCTCAATGGGTGTGGTTTTCTGTGGATAAGACACATTTTATCACAGTCATCAGTTTTAGTTGGAGGTCGGCCAGTGTCTGTGGCGTCCTCTAGAGAAACATTCGTTTTGTGCACTGCAACTTCCCTTTGTTTGTTTGCCCAAAATGGTTTTGATGCTTTAGTAGTGTCAGAGTAGGATATGAAGTTAAAGCTTGGGTCACTGACAATGCTGGCTTCTTGTTTAACAAAGTTTACAAAGCAGGAAAATGGAGGGTAGGACACTCTCTTTTGTAGTTTATAGGCTGCACCGATTGACGCCCATTTTTCCTGCAGACGAAAGGGGAGTTTTTGAACTATTGGGTTAACACCTCTTGACGTGTCAAGGAAAGAAAGACCAGGTAGATCTCCCTCATTCTTAGCAGATTGTAGTTCCATTAACAGGTCACTCAGTTTTGTCAGCTTTACATAATCTGATCTGTTTGTCATCTTTGGAAAGGTGTCGAGCCGTTTGAACAAAGCTTCTTCTATGACCTCTGCTGAGCCATAGGTCTTCTCAAGTCTGCTCCATATCATTTCCAAGCCTTCCTCTGGATTGTTGATGTGTATTGCTCTTATTCGCTCAACATGATCTGTGGACTCTTTGCCGAGCCACTTAAGCAAAAGATCCATTTCTTCGCTAGGTGAGAGATTCAAACCATCAGTAGCTGTGAGGAATGAACGTTTCCATGCTCTATAGTTCTCAGGTCTGTCGTTGAACTGAAGCAAACCTGTAGCCACAATCTCACGACGAGCAAGGTATCGTACAAAGTCATTGACGTTTTGACTGTCACCACTTCTGTCATTTGGTTTCGAAAAGTATGGCGTTGGACGTACAGGTGAGGCATTTTCATTTTTAAACCTAACCTCAGGTGGCTTCAGAAGAAATTTATCTATAAATGTCGGAGGTGGCTGTTGAGTGACAAGAGCTGAAAAGTCAGTTTCGACTGGAAGTGGAGTGAATGGTTCGGCATCAGGTTTTAAAGCTGTGTTTTCAACGTTTGGGCTGGTGTCTTGTTCTGCTCTCTTTAATGTTGCATCAAATTGTTTCATTTCAGTTTCTAAAATTGTAGCTTGTTCAACTACGTATTGTTGTGTACGTACTTGTGGTTCCAAAGAAGGAAGAGAATCGATCTTTAAGTTGCGCCCGCTATGCCCTTCACTTTCTATATCACACGCTGCTTCAAGTACTCGTGCTTCGGCAATAGCTGCAGCTGTTTCTCTTTGATAATGGAGGATTTCCATGGAAGCTTCTAACTTAGCTTTTTCTAACTTTAGGTCTATCTCCTTTTCAGCGTATGCAAGGCGTGCTTTTGCTGCTTCTGCCCTTGCTCTGGCCTTTGCTGCAGCAGAGCCATTTGACATACCTGACCGTGTTGAGGCATGGGACCGGGTTACATATGATTCCTCCATGGCACAATATGGCAGTGCGTCTTTTTATATTGATGGTTGTCCAGTTGCTGTGTGGGACACAATCACTTTCATCTGCCAGCTCGAACTGCGTTATCTTGCCCGCCAGAAAGCCGTGGTTTCACTGTACTGCCCTCGCTATATGTGCTGAATATAACTAGACAGTCAGCTAAACTCCTTCTTGACATCAAGACTCTGAAGACTCATGCGTTGTTGTCCACAGGTTTAATGATGTGACAAGAAAAGGTGAAACTGTAACAAAAACATGACACACAATCAACATTCGCTTTTCCATATGCACAAACCAAAAACACAGAGCAAATAAAACGTAACATGCTTCTGTAACAATTTCTGATGTAAATATGATGTAAATACACGTTAATATGTTTCTTAGCTATTTAAAATATTTATTGTTTTAACCTCAAATGTATTTTGTAACTTATTTATTCATCCTTATGAACCAAGTAGCTGTTGTGTCATCATCATGAACTTAATTCTTGTATCATGCATCTTACAACTAAAACTTTCAAAAAATAATCATGTACATATAAAAACATTAACTCTAACAATCAATACATACCCACGATGCTACCAAAGGCAAAAGATGTATGCAGATGTCACTGGATAAACTTGCATAAAAATGAAAGCTTACAGCACCATGCTTTTCAACAACTTCCTGATTTGAGAGTCACGTGACCTACTGAGTTTCTTAAAGACAACAACCAAAAAATAACAGTGCCCTCTTGTGTCCATAACTGTACCAAACAGAACAAGGAGGTTGACTCATTCGTACACCTTTATCTACAAGGCCATGCTTGGACTACTTCCATCCTACATATGTAACTTAATCACACAGAGAAGTGTTGATTCTTATGGTTTGCGTTCAAATGATCATTTGTTGCTCTCTGTTCCGTTTGTTCGCACAGAAAGGAAAAAGGGCTTTTGTCTTCTCTGCCCCCTCGACATGGAACAAGCTGCAAAAGGACTGGAAATTAACGGAATTTATCTCGTTGAATGACTTTAAATCCAGACTGAGAGCTCTTGTGACAGCCTCCATAAATTGTACCTGTTTTAACTAATTTATATGTAATTTTAACAAATTTATATGTCATTTTAATTGTGTTTTAATTGTCTTTTTGCTGCCTCTAGGTCAGGGCTCCCTTGAAAAAGAGGTTTTTAATCTCAATGGGATTTCCCTGGTTAAATAAAGGTTTAAATAAATAAAAAATGACGGCGTCCTCTACTCCTACGTTTGGCTTGTAGGCAAACTGCAGCGGGTCCAGAGTGGGGCTCACCAAAGAGCGGAGGTGACTGAGGATCACCCTCTCCATGGTCTTCATGAGGTGGGAGGTCAAGGCGACTGGTCTGTAGTGGGCCGGTTCCCGGTTGTTTTGGGAACCGGGACCACACAGGAGGTCTTCCACAGGACGGGGACCTTCTCCAGGCTGAGGCTCAGATTAAAGATGTAGCAGAGAACCTCATAGAGCTGGTCTGCACAGGTTCTCAGCAGGCTGGGGCAGATACCATCGGGTCCTGCGGATTTCCTCTGCTTGAGTCACCTAAGCTCCCTCCTCACCTCGTCCAGTGTGACGGAGAGGGGGGAGTGAGGGGGGGACTGGGGTGGACTGCAGGGGGTGGTGGTGGGGGGTGGAGGGGGGCTGGTGCTGGTTTGGGTCCATGTGAAGGGGGAGGGGGGATGTGGCTACTGGCCCGGGGAGGTGTGAAGAGGAGGGGTTAGTCGGCAGGGGAGCAGAGGGGGTGGGGGGCGAGTCAAACCTGTTGAAGTAACAGTTTAATTCATCCGCCCAACACTGATCACCATCCGCTGTCCCTCTGCCACTCTGTCCAAATCCAGACATGTTTCTCAGTCCTCTCCACACGCCCCGTATGTTGTTTTGGGCCAGCTGCTCCTCCATCTTCCTCCCATAGTCCTTTTTGGCCTGTTGGATCCTCCACTGGAGCTCCCTCTGCACTCTTTTCTGCTCCTCTCTGTCCCCTGAGTTGAAAGCCCTTTTCTTCTGGTTCAGAAGGGCTTTAAGCTCAGGGGTGACCCAGGGGTGGTTGTTGGAGAAACACCGTACTCTCCTAGTTTGTACAGTGTTCTCCACGCAGAAGTTGATGTAGTCCGTGATGCAATGGGTCAGGCTGTTGATGTCATTTCCATAAGAGCCGATGAACATGTCCCAGTCTCTAAAATGCTCTAAAAGATAATATTTTTATTTGGAATTTGGGGGAAATGTCAGTAGTTTATAGACTCAAACAAAAATGTTCCTTTTGCACAAACACATACCTATAAGTAGTAAAATCAGAAAAACAGATAATTTTGCAGTGGTCTCTCTTTTTTTTTTTTTCTAGAGCTGTACTATAGAACACCTCAAGGATAGATTCCATTCACTCATATGGATTATTCAGACTTTCTTACCTCTTTGTCTTGCCCTGACAACCAAGGTCTATATGTTTTCAAAGATGACATGTGTTGCGTCACTCCCGTGGGTTAAATAGTGGCTGCATGTTCAACTGTTTTGCATGGTGCAGGGGTGACTAAAATAATATAACAGGACATTGTGTTTGTTTGAAATCACTTTCCTGCAATGTACTCAGCATATACTCTGGAGTGAAATATTGAAAACATTTCAATTTCAATTTCAAAAAATTGAAGAAATTAAAACACCAGGATTACGTACAGTGGGTTAATATGAACATTTTCAGATCAAAATGATGAGGTTCACTGCAGCAATTATAGAGAGAGAGGTGACAATTTTCCAGTGACAACTAAACCGGAAAGCTGAAGGAGCCAGAAGCGCCCCTGTGAACGCTTCCTATTTGGAAAGTGGTGGCTCGTCGCTTAGCTATGTCCATTTATATATACAGTCTATTAATAATTCCTAATAATATTGATACCACAGATTGGTATCTTCTGCTGTGAGAAAAAGCAACTCCTTAAACTGCTACTATGAAAATAACACTACTCCTGCTGCTACTTACAGTATACGTCTCTTGTTTTTGAAAAGAAAAAGAAAACCAAACAGATAAACATGATTCTTTTTTTCCATATATTTGTAAAAAATAAAGGGCCCATATTACGAGATTTTCTGATCTATGTTATAATGTTGTCTCCTCATCAAAAACATACCTGGAGTTGTGTTTTGTTTCACTCACACATGTTTAACACACAAACCCTGCATATGTAGACTGAGTTCTTCTCTCAGACTGAAAACATTCCGTTCCACCTTGTGATGTCATGTGATAATACAGGAAGTGCTCCACTGTGTTTTTTAAACTCCATACTGGAATTGCCCATCTCTATTGACCTAAAGGGAAAAGGTAGCTTTTAACTTGAAAACTACCACTACATGACATCCAGAGTTGAACAGATCATTTTGAGCTTTAAAGATGTAGACTGAATAATATGATATAAAAATAATATACTACTAACACTACTACTAACTACTAACACTAGTCTACAAAGTTTTGGACTCGATCTGCTTCTGAGATAAAAGTGGCTAAATTTCATTTATATTGATAAGATGAACTGAAAATCAATTGATAACTGTGCTGGTTAGTTAGTATATTCAAAATATTTAATGACATTGTTTTATGTGGCCATACCTGCCTGTCAAAGCCTGATCCCGTCAGATCTCAGCAGCTAAGCAAGGCAGGGCCTGGTTAGTACTTGGATGGGAGACCACTGGGAATTCCAGGTGCCACAGTGGGGCACCAGTTGCAAAAACTGTCGCTGTGTCCTTAGGCAAGACACTTTACCCACATTTGCCTAGTATGAAAGTTGAGTGTGCGTGAGTGTTGGAGGTGGTCGGAGGGGCCGATGTCGCAGATTGGCAGCCTCGCTTCCGTCAGTCTGCCCCAGGGCAGCTGTGGCTACAGAATGTAGCTTACCACCACCAAGTGTGGAGTGAATGAACAATGAACTGTAAAGCGCTTTGGGTGTCATGAAAGGCGCTATATAAATGCAATGAATTATTATTATTATTATTATTACATCAAAATCACATCTGTTTATACAATAGATTTAGGCATTTTTGCTTAAAAATAATATTTATATTTTGAAAATATTTAACTTGCACTTCTTTACCAGTCAAGAAATAAACAAGAAATATCTTAAAACATCAGGTGCACACAATTTCGAGGCATCTCTCTAATGTGAAATCAAAAAATATTTGATGTTAAAACTCTAGACATATTAAAATGAATGTATGTGAATGTGCAGACAGGCTTTCAGATAGAACTGGTTGCTTGTAGACACACTGTACCTTCTGATAAACTACTGTTTTTGCCTTATTTTGCATAAATTTCCTATTTTAACCCAATACTATATCTTGGAAACTATAGCCAATCAGCACTTCTGACTTACTTTTTCTTTATTAGTGACCTAAACCAAGAAAAATGTCACTACTTTTGTTCCGGAAGCATTTTGCTTGTTGACCAGTGTAATAATATGAATAATAAAGGTTACTCAAACATGTGTGACAGAAACAAAACACAACTCCAGGTTTGTTTTTGAGGGAACCACATGTTTTACATCTATGGCTAAAAGCTCACAATTATGTGTATCTTTTAAACATGACTATCTTCCTGTAAGCTGCTATATTTACTCTCAGCCATTGTTGCTGTCTACTGAAGCAGCCGCGTCCTTGATTCTCGGACATCACTCGTAAAGCCATTTCACACTGCGATGCCCCAGTGTAATATTTTCCCACAAATCAAGTCCCAACTATGAGCAGCAATATCTCCTGAGTGCCACAGGGATCTCAAATGGGCTGTGCTTAAGATCTGCCTAATACCTTTCCTCATGTCTCCATTAACACTTGTATGTTTCTGTGTCACGGTCTATGCCTGTCAGCTCAAATGTTGATGGAAGATGCTTTCAAAGACTGCTCCACAATCTTCCTGTCACACACGAAGCATTACTGTGAAAATATTTTCTCGTCTCAAACAGGAGACGTGCCGGTGTTATGCACAAAGTGGTTGCGGAGTTTGCGCTGATTGCACACTTGTCATCAGACAGGCTTGTTGCGTGTCACTTTAGCCAGCACCTGAAGCCCACTGCTGCTTTTTTTTCTCCGCTTCTTGACAAGACTATTTTCGTGGTAATACATCTGTCTGCGGCGGCACTGATTCCCCCTCACATGATAGCTCCAGTCCTCGTAAGTGGCCATTAGGGCTTATTAGTAATTACAAATGAGGGGGATAATCTAACTACATCCATAGTCTTAGTGCGCTGTCTGCATAGCTATAAGTTTGCAAATAACTGACTTAATTTGTTGAGCTTGTTTGGAGACAAGCAGAAAACCACTCCAGACAGATATGTCACGATGACATTCAAGCTATTCAAATGGTTTTGAAGTCGCAAAGATTTCACAGTATGTTCCTGCACATGGGGGACAAGGACACCAGGATCTCAGGCATTCTCTGGGGAGGACTGGCCAAAACATCAGTAATAAAAAACAAGCTTATGCTAGCATCTATGAAACACACAGAAGTAGTCAAGTAATTGAAAGAGTTGCCATATTCCTGTGTCTGCATTTTTATTTTCCCTTATCACTGTATATGCAGTGATTTGCTCAACAGTTTGGCATTTTTAAACGTAATAAGCAACAATTTTTTGTTATTGTTAGGGTTGCACAACATATTGCAATTCAATATAAAATATAGAATATAACATTCCAAATTCTGCAGTTGATTAGATAATAGAATTATCTTTTATCTTTTATTATAAATAAATCTAATCACTTGTCTGATAGGATTTTTTCCAAAATAATATTTTCTGTGATGTATTTAACTTACACGGTGTTAGTGATTTATGATGACTCAACTTAGTATTCAAACTACTTTAAAATACATTTGTCTAATATTCCAGTGTAAGCATCACAGACTATGTGTAACCGAAACGAGGCCAACAGTATCTTCCAGAGTTTGATTTGAGTTGTAAATCTCAGAAGCTGAATAGTGCTTGCAGTGATGTAATGCTGTTACACGAGTTGGGTTTGGATGGTGCTGTGTAAAATAGGTTCACCACCAGGACAAAGACATGGAGGCTGAATATTATCTCTGCTGTTCCATTTGCATATTGTTAAAACTCACATTACCAAATTCAAATGAACAAGGGCATTATGTTGTTTTTTTGTTGTTGTTGTTGTTGTTCTGGTTAGATAAAGCTGTGTTAATTTGACCTACTGAAAGCTTTTTAGCACCTTTTTATTAAATGTTTTTTATTCATGTCCTGGTTTAGTATTTTTAAAACTCCTGCTTTGTGACCCAGATGTGCTGAGTGCCAGCACTACTCAGTGCATGCTTACTTCAAGTTTATCATGTCCAGATCTGTTCATAAAAAGACTCAAATCTGTTTTAAGTGAGGGTTTATCCAGATTAAGTATAATGTACCATACAACAACATGTCACTGGTTTACCACTGCTGGCTGCTCGATAATAATAATAACGCTGGGTGGATTTTCATGCTGTGTAGATTAAGTGCTGCAAATAATACCTTGGACAGACTAGCGTAAAGTAATCAGCAAGCGCACAGTGGCCATTTCATTTCTTTGCTCTTTGTGACTGGGAGATACCATCTGTTCCCTTTGAATCCAACTGAAAGCAGGAGCAGCATTTTGAATTATTTATTTTTCTAAATGTAACACAGAGTTGGGGACATTTGGTCTTGCTCTAAAAGCTCCATGTGTATTGCCTCTCAAAGCACATAGTATATTGTCCTATGAGAATAAGCATTTTCTCTGCATCTTTCACTACGTTTGTCACATGGGCTTGTTAAATGCATGGCCAGCTTTTCCATCAACTATCGCCCGTCCCCATCGTGATCGACAGTCAGATTGCACATATGCCACAATATTTTGGTCCAAACACATATGTACCTTAAGGTGGTATTTTTCTGTTCAAACAAGAGTCAGAAAATTGTTTTTCTCAGACGGCACCTCGAGGATGAGATAACCTGTTATTTACTGCTCTTAAACTAGCGCTGTTTTTTTTTTTTTTAAATCCATCTGTACAAATCTGAAGTAATTTTTAATGCTAGTGTCACTGTAAGTATAGACAACATCATGTTCAGTAATGAAAATGTGAAAGGTTTATTGGCTCAACGGAATTTTACTTCAAAATTTAAACTTGAAAATTATATTATTGAACTTGTAATGTTCTTTGATTTGTTCCACTAATGCTAATTCCATTTTTCTTTCCACAGCTTCTCGTGCACGCCTTGAAGACAGTGCCCCCCGTATTGTGGAGGACCCCTCGGACCTGATTGTGTCCAAGGGCGAGCCTGCCACCCTCAACTGTAAAGCAGAGGGCCGCCCGCCCCCGAGCATTGAGTGGTACAAAGATGGAGAGCGTGTGGAGACAGACAAGGATGACCCCCGCTCACACCGCATGCTCCTGCCCAGTGGATCTCTCTTCTTCTTACGTATTGTGCACGGACGTCGCAGCAAACCCGACGAGGGCGTGTACACCTGTGTGGCCCGCAACTACATGGGAGAGGCCATTAGTCGTAACGCTTCACTAGAAGTCGCAAGTAAGGCTCTGTTATTGATCACAGTGCTTGTATGGCCTGTGCATGCTATATTAATACTTCACACTAGTGTCCCAGATATTTTTGCAACTGTCTAGCAGCCATTTGGAGGTCCACTAGAGGCTTATAAATAATGACACTAAACAACCAAAGTGGAGAGAGAAACTCCTGAAGCGATGGCGCTGTAGTTGGAGTTAAACTCACCCATACATTATAACTGAGATGTAACACTTTAATTGCACCTGAAGCGGGAATATAAACAACATTTGCAGAGTATTTTAGGCAGCTTCCACACTCTCCAATTTGTCATATCGCCCACATGTAATCTTGCAGAGGTGACATAAGGACAATAATGGGTGTGATATACTAATAAATTCAAACTTATTAATAATGAAAGATTAGCCGACATCCCCAAATTGTATAATAGCACAGATCTAAGAGAGAGATGTCTGCCCAATTATAAAGTCTCAGTAGAAATGAGGTGATGAAAAAGCCAGGGTTTAAAAATACATGCCCTGATACTGTAGCCCTCCTTTCTATGTCCTCGGCAGAACATCTGAAAAGATGGATCACACACAAAAGAGTTTCATCAACGGACTCATGGCAAGAGCCAAAGTTGCACTGGCCCTAGTTAGATTTATGTTTGTAATACACTGTTATTGCAATGTCCCTCCATCTAAATTTACAATACTGGGCTGAAAGTCAAACTACATTTTAATTCTGTTTCTAACTTCTAACTTTTGTCTTGGATATATACTATGCGTTTAGTATATGTGTGTGTGTGTGTGTGTGTGTGTGTAAATGCTGGGATGCTTCCCATGTGTTGAATGTCATGTCTCTAATGTCGAATGTCTCTAACCTCTCTCTTCTCATTTCACACTATAGCTGTCCTGTCACCCTTGTGTGAAATAAATAAATAATTAGAAATGGTATAAGAACAAGGCACAAATTACAATTCAAGTGCTAGATGCTATACATGCTAGCACAGTCTATGTCATAATTGAGTCTTTTTATCTTTTTACCCTTTGCTAAAGCCTGGATAACATTTCCCCCAGACATATCAGTTCATTGACGTGAAAAAACCCTCCCTATCAGATTTGTTCTTTCGCCCAGGACTCGTGCCACGGTCTCTTCTCCCTCCCCTGATGAAGGAGCCTGGCCTTGGGTTGAAATGCAGTTGTCTTTGGCATGAGGAAATGGATTAGTCATTGAGTTGATTAGGAAAAGAAGCACTACAGATTAGCGAGGTCGTCGTCTTCATTAAAAAACACACACACACAACAACAAATTGAGCTCGGTGTATGGCCACCATACTGAGGCTTCCATACTGGCACCGCCTGCATGGGATTTATGGCTAACTGACCTCATCCAAAAATAGGATTTACACAGTATACAATATGTTGGGGAATCTTGTAGCCACTAAAGGCATTTGTAACGTTGTGTATAACACTAGGGTGGTCTCCCTTTTCTGAGAACACAAATTGAAAAACAAGAGGGAGCAGTAGCAGTTTATAATTATGCTATCTATAATTAGTTTGGAAACATGAAGGGTAGATGATTTTTTAACAGTAGCAATTAAACTCACTGAGACCAGGTATTGCTTTGCCTGGAATATTCAACAGTACAACATTTAATTAATGTATCGCCACAAGCCAGTGACACCACTAGGCCAAATTAAAGCTCAGATCTGAGGAGTGGCACACCTACTCCCAGAAAGAAGGCATGCTTTTCAAGGGATATTTGAGCAACAAAAATACCTATTCCTTCCTAGTTGAATAAATGCATGGCAAAATGCGAAATGCATGATCACACGCCATACAGTGGAAAATTCTTGGCAAAACAACACGCAGGTGCTGGATCAGACATACTGCACCCTTAGTAATTATATTATTTCATAACACATTTCATGACACTTTACAGTTAAGACAGAGAAAAACACAAATAAAATAAGAAAAGGCAATAGAAAAGAAGATGCATTTATATTTTTGCCATTTTTGTCACTAATGTGAAATCCTCCATACAAGATGTACAATGATGTGCATAATATGACAAACTTGTTCTTTTGTGGGGAAAAGCCAAAGATGTGTAGTCTGATCCTACAGCTCAACCTATTCTAGTATGTGAACTGAGAGACCTGGTGGCATGTCTGACTAACTACTCTGAGTCTCTGCTTAGTTGTCATCTCCGTGCTGTCAGCCAGCAGGGGCATATGCTTAGACCGGTGGCTGGTGGTCTATGCCCCCACTCCTCCTGCCCTCCTCTGTGCTGACTGTGGGGTAAATAGTGACCCAATTAGCTGTGGCAGAAAGGCAGAGAGGTATGCAGTGTTAATGAGAGTGCAGTTTTAAGCTGGTGGTCTGCCGGTGGTGTGTGTGAGGGCTACAGTCTTATATACAACAGGTGGAAAGCGGAAGTGCCTAAGACTCCCACTGAGCTGTAATTAATACTGACACATCTGTTGGACTGTGGGGCTGGAGGGAGTCTGATGTATCGCCCTGACTGCTTTAAAGCCACCATTAATTACACGTTTAATGCCACCACATGTTGAGTAGTGGGAATGTACTGCATCTTCACTATAAATGAACATACAGTAGTAAATAGGAACTCTTATACATCTATTATATATTCAGTGCTAAAAACATGACATTTAAATGCATGCAGTTTCTATTAATTGATACCAAAACAAACAAGAGGCAAGACCGGTCTTTGCAGGTCTTTGAATGAGAAGAGTCAATACTGTGCACAATTAGCCATGACCTCTTTCAATAAATGTGCTCTGCTTCATGCTCAATGCAGATTCAAAAGCAGTAAAACCTGTCCATAATATTTAATTGAGTCATTCAAACAAGAAATCATTCTTCTTGTTTGTGTTAATTTTAATTAGCTGAGATCAAAGTTAAAGCAAGTTTATTTTTTCCCATTGGACCAGACCTTCATTGTGGTGTCAAACTCCAGTACTGTGACTTGTCTCACTAACTACATGCAACCCCTGACTGGCTGACTTTCTTGGTATGTTGAAAACTAAAATAATAAGACAGCTGCTCTGATATAAAATCTATTTCTTCAGAATATTTTTGAAGAGGCATTGGAGTCGATTTCAAAGTCATGAATGTGGATGCGTGCCCGTTTGAATGAGCGCAGACTGTCACACGGTACGGCAGGATTAGAATAAAGTAGGACAAATAAAAAAATCTAACTTACTTTTAAAGGCTTGGGAGCCAGATGTTCATGTAACTCTTGATGGAGGATTATAGAGGAATCAAAGTTGAAGTTGGAGGTACTGAGGAAACATATACTGATTTTCCTAAATGAATGCACATCATTTAGCTTTTATTTGCATGTAAATTTAGGCGCTTTAAGCCAACAATGCATGATGGGTTAGTAATGAAACTTTTTTGTGGTCATGATAAAAAATGCTCAAATCCTCAGAATTGTCCATACATTGTTATCTAAATGGTTTTGCTGTTATTTGTGTAAGGTGTTGATACTCAGCCTTTCCTCCTGCAATTAAGAAAGCTTGTGGATTTAATAAGGCTTGTGATGATAGAAGATTTGTTATTTTTCTGTTGTTATCTGGTCTTTCATTTCCAGCAGTTAAATCAGACAATGGACAGATTAGCCAAATGTCCCTTATACAGCCCTGTTTGCAGTGGCCGTGAGTTTCATGACAATAGGATTAGTCCACCTTGCTAATGGATTTGCTGGTCAGTAGAATAAAAGAACAAAATGATTCTGACTCTGGTTTTGTCGTGGTTTTTGAAAACTTTGTGTACTGGTTTGTAGCTGCCATTCTCACACAGCACCAAAAGCCATTCTCTCTGAGTCTAGCCCACGCTGTCTACTTCCCCTGTCACCTCCTGTTAGACACAATAGCCTTTTCATCTTTACTTTTTCCACTATCCTCGGCACAGTTCTCACATATGAAAAACATAATTTCACAGTGGGCTGCTTACTTCTTGCTTTTGAGTGAAGTCAAAATCAATTAGCAAAAGCACTACAAGGGCTTGCATTAATCACCTTTTTACATAAACACAATGCATTTTATTATGGCGTTGATTTATTCCTTTTCTTTTCTCAGTTCATTTTTCGAACTAACAGATGGCCTTCCTGCTGCCCTAAAGCTGTGCTCTGCTAAACATTTTATTATCAAGATAGATTTTACTTATATAAAACCTCGTGATGAATATTCCCAGTAGATTAAATCTCCTAATTCGTTTGTCCGCTGTAATATTAAAGCCATAGATATGAATGAAAGTCCCAAACTGCAAAAAGGGGTTGTAAGTCATTTGGAAATTTCTTTGTAGAGAACAAATACATCAATCCATGTTAGTCTAGGTCCAAGTTCCTATTGTTGCTGTCTGAACACTAGTCAGGACACTAGTCGTGGTCTATGAGGAAAAACAAGTCTTGAAATATTCAATGCAATATTCTTTTCCCATTACTTTGTATAGCACAATATCACAGCAGCAGTCGCCTTTCGGGGGTTCATGGACAGTTTTGATTTGATAAAAAAAATAAACTGTCTGATAAACCCACAACAAAACAAACAATTGGATAACTGTCCTAGAACACACCCTGTCCTTAGACACAAAAAATAAAAACATTCAGTAAATCAGGATCTTTGGGCAGGGGAAGGGAGAGATAGGTCCCAAGATTTTATATTCCAACGACTAGGCCTGTCACGATAATTACAATACCGACTTTATAATTCTATATATGAAAGCAGGAACAATTTTGTTGCTCATTATTTATTGTGTGTACAATATCTTTGCAATAGTGGAGGGATTTTAGCCATTTTTATGTAATACAATAAGATTTGAGTTGTAGAGGGTAGACTTATTAATGTCTATGGCAAATTATTGGTTCATTTTGCCATTAATTGTTGCAGCTCATCAGGGTCGGACTGAGCCTGCAGTCTGAGTCTGCAGCTCATGTCTTTTAATGATACAGTATATTTAATAATTGGTTTACTGGGATTATCCTGTCATGTGTCAGTAGCATGAAGTAGTTTCAATATTATCGTTTATCACAATATTTCTCTGTAGTATTATAATTTATATATTTTTTTATCGTGACAGGCCTACCAATGACAGTAAACAGTATTAGTATTAGTAAATTTCAAAGGCTACAATAAGTCATCCTGTCCCTGTGGTAATTTTTATAGTTTGTTCAAGTTTTGAGTCATTAAGTCACAACCTGAAAACTGTATGAAGCCCTTTGTGACTGGGACAAAAGCACCTTACTACTTCTAATTTGTGATGTAACGATATCAGAATCTTATGGTATGATATTATCACAATATTAATTTCATGGTACAATATTTTGGAGAGGCTTATAGAATTGTAGATAGGATACATCTTGCCTTTTAAAATACTTTGACAAGACTTTGGTGTGAATCATTACTAATCCCAAGAATTAAAGGAAAAAACATATTTCTACATGTTGTCTGCACTGAAATGAATCATGGCATATGTAGTTCCCTTTGTTTATTAGCTGTTGCTACTATAAAGCATACAAAGGAACATGTAATTTAATATATTGTGACAGCTCTCCATATTAATTTGAGACTTTTGACGATACAATATCGGTTATTTTTACATCTCTACTTCTTATTTAACTTCTATATGAACTGTGTAATGTTTTTTTTCCTCCTAGTTCTGTTAAAATCCTCCAAAAACACCCCAGTGATTCAACTCATTGCAAGTGCTTGTACCACACTTTGTACTGGAGTCACTGGGGAATACATGTGTGGCAAGTTGTATTTTGACCCCTGCTGCCTTTTACTGCGGAAGGGAAGTCTCCTCATGGATGCCAGAGTTATAGGGAATGATGCCGCTGTGTTTTGCTTTTTAATGAGGCCCGGTCGATTTCAGTGGTGGGATCAATGGCACATACAAACAAGCGTGGGAATCTCTGCGTTAGCATGGCAGCCTTTAAAGTCGGAGCAGGCACAGATCACATTAAGAAATATCTTGGCATGTGTTTCAAGCCTCGATCTCCCATTTTTTTCTTTTTTTCCCCCTCAGGAGCCAGGGGAATACCCGGCTTTGGTACCAACTAAAGGTGCGTGTGACTAGAGTTGTGGGAATATTGTTAAAACTTTTTGCACTTTTATGGAAGTGAAACAAAAACTTCTGCACACCCATCTATGCAGAGTGGGGTCTGTAGGACTAAACATAGTACAGGCTTTCAATTAGCCCTCCAGCTTTGCTTTGGAAAGCGGCTGCCAAGTGAACAGGGTCAAGATTATTTAGTGAGAGGACATTCGGGATGTGCCTTTGCTGCTCTTGCCTATCCCCAAGCTCCCTCCAGACTGTGTAATTGTCCTGCTTTTGGAGGACTTTAAGGGTATTTGGTGTATTTGAAAGCAGATTTGAAATGTCCAGCAGTGGTGAGTTAGAGTTTGAGTCGTCAGTTTCAAATGTATTTAAGATCAACTTTATACACACACAACTGACCAAATGCGGTTATATTACCATACAGCACATAAAAAATATGTAATTTTGAATTTTAAATTATTATATCAGGGCACACAAACATACATGACACAAAAAAGTAGTACATATCCTAAAGAAACCACCAACTAAGATCTAACCCGGAACTTACTGTAATGTGGAATATTTTTAGCAGAGCATATCTGGTGGGGCATTCAAAGTTACATGGTGAAACAATTTATATTAATAAATATTATTATTATTATTATTATTATTATTATTATTATTATTATTATTATTATTGCTATTATTATTGTTATTGTTGTTGTTGTTGTTGTTATTTAATTGTAAAACATTTTTTAATTGTAATACAAGTAAAAAGACTACTACTGGGTGATACTATGAGCTTACTGTTATGATTAGGGGTGGCTATTGGCAAAGAAGTCACGATTCAATTCGAATCACGATTCATATACCACGATGCGATACTATCACGATGCATCATGATACTTGAATTATTGCGATATATATATATATTCGACATACTTCAGTGAAAATGTACCAAAAAAAAGAGGATAACTTAAATATCAGTGGCTGTGTATCTGGGTAGTGTCTTCAATTGATACATAACTCTGAGCAACTCAATTCATAACTGAATTTATTGAATAACAAAAACAAATAAACCAAACCAATAACAAAAAAAGTGCATAGGATTTTTTCTAAAATAAAAAATGATGTTCAAACATTTGCCATTTTGGAGGTAGCTACCATCATAACAAACAATACCCTTTCACAAAGAAAAAAGGGCATAGGATTTATTTAAAAAAATAAACTAATAATTTATTTATTTATTAATATTAAATATTAAATTATTAAATATGTAATATTAATTAATAATAATCGATTTTTGGCATCAAGAATCGATGCAGTATATTGTGAAAGTTAGTATCGCGATGCATTGTCATGACGATTATTTTGCACACCCGTAGTTATGATGTTCTCCATGAGTCATAAACAGTAAAAGTACTTTCACTTCATGCAATTCCAGAACTGGACTCCAAATTCCGCTAACTCTCTCACCTGCTCTAACCCCCTGTCCAATTGAGAATGACTGGAGGCTAATAAGAAACTTCACGACTGTCAAAGAGTGAGGCTGAGTGGCTCTTAGTTAAATGTCACTGTGTTAAATAATGGAAAAAGCTCTGGGGCTATTAAGCCTGGTAAACTTCCACTTCATTTCAATAAGGTCCCGCTGAAGAAGACGTCCACAGCATGATAGAGAGCCCTGTGCGAGCTGAAGTTGTCATACTAATGTCCCTCTGCAGCCCCAGGCACAACCGTCTCTCCATTTTATTCGCAATACTCCATAAATTTGCCCCAAGACAAATTTGCCCTTGGAATAAAGAGTGAAGGCAGGGTGAGATAAAGTCTTCATCATTGTGCACTTTTTCTCAGTGCTTTTGAATATTGATGACACATTAAAGGCCAGAGCTGCCATCCTGACACAGACAGACTGCTGGATAATTAATGTGGCATAGATTCAGTTATGTACTCAAGAGTAATTGGCTTAGAGTGAGCTAAGCTAAGTCGATGCTAGGTGGATTATTGTAATGTCTGTAATGAGTCACGGTGATTACATCGGTTAATGAGAGCTCAACTTATTGGTGCAGACTGACAGGCGGCTCTTGGTACGATAGGATCTGTGAGACCTTTAATGTCCAACTAAAACTGGTCCAAGTCATCTCATTAGCTCTGGAGTTCAACATTAGCATACTGCCTGTGAGGATGCAATACATGTACTGCCATAAATACTCATATACACATACATTCCAAAAATGTCTATTCATGAATCCTCATTATACATTCCAAGCAGAATATTAAATTACTAACACGTTGTCCTAGTTCTCAGCAGCAGTCACTATTATTCAATCTACCTCTCACCGTACCTTATTCTTTGCGAAGCTTTGTCAAGCACAATGTAGATGTAAGGTATTATTAATCATTCTGCCTCTCACTGAAAAACTGTGGTGTGCAGGCTTCAATATCAGGCACTGCTCTTGTTTTCAGTTGTTATATACTTTATTATAAGTTAGGCAACGTGAAATATCAGTGCTAAGGTGTTTCAAAGTAGTTTAAGTCATGGAGCTTTTTTTCTTCTTCAAAGTAAGCTCCATGACTCAACTCTATTTCTGCCCTGAATTATTTACCAGACTGCTGAACAAGGGTGTATCATCGACTGATAATTTTGTGGATTGATACACTTTTATATCCACCCCACTGCACCTGGTTGTGGTCCAAGAAGCGAAGTGAGACCGCTGGGGTGTGATTGTGCTTTTGTAAATTGCAATCCTGTCAGCAGCATTCGAATATGAGCCTCCCGTTGTACGCCCTCTCAGGAGATGTCTGCAGCTCACAGTTCGTACCAGTGCTTTCAAGTGTCAATCACAGCGGCAGATTAGATGATATCAAAGGTTGCGGTGTCAAACTCCTAATACGGTCGTGACTGGAGGATGCCATTGAGGAACCTAAGGGTGACACAGGGATAATTATATAATATTTTTTCCTGCAGCCATTTTATAGATTGTATTCACCAACGGAGATGATTTTGCTCATTAGTTTATTTTTTCAGCCTCTCACTCACACCCAGGTTAAGTTATGAATGCACTTTTATTTGTTTACCTTGTGTTGAGGCTGAGCAATGTGCATAATTCATCTTGGCTGACAGGAGTGACAACAGAGCAGGCAGAAGCAGCGGGAACAACGTTTGAACAAAATGCAGCCTCACGAGAATATTGTCAAGGATCTAGTTACTCAAGCACATACAAACACTATAATCGACTTTCTCTCAATGAGCTAACTTTTGCTTGAAAAAGAAACAAGACTTTCATAGACAGAAACAACTTTAAATGAATCCTGGGCCAAATTGGATCTTGCTTTTTGATGATGATAATCGTGCGTGTCCACTGCAGCCCGGACGGTTTTCCATTACCAGATGATGTTTTAAATGCATCACAGGGACGACTGGGCTTCTCAAACCTAATTACGTGGCTCTCTTTTTTCCCTTGTTTCCTCCGGAGTTCTGAGGGATGATTTCCGCCAGGCCCCCAGTGATGTGGTGGTGGCAGCCGGAGAGCCTGCTGTCCTGGAGTGTGTGCCCCCTAGAGGTCACCCCGAGCCCAGCGTGTCCTGGAAACGCAACAACGCCCGAGTCAGCAGCAAGGATGATCGCATCACAGTGAGTCACACCACAGTCAGCACGACATTAATACAGATATATTGTTATATACTGTATTATGAAAGCCAGGTCATGCTTTTTACAATCCTGAAATAAAAGCAGATAAGTAGACAACTTATAATTGGAATTTAAGAAAACACTTAACATCAGATGTCATTTTCGGTTGGTCTGCAGACAACAATAATATAATGGCAAGAGATAACCGCTGCAGCTAGCAGCTCTTTGTGCATTTGTTAAAGGGAAAAAAACTAAATAAATCGTGAATAGAAACCAAATTCCTAACAACTGCCTTCACAACAACTGTGATTTATTCAATAATTTCTATTAAAGTTTTTTTTTTTTTTTTTTTTTTTTTTTTTTTTATAAACAAGAGCTTATTTGAGCCCATGCTAATGAAGTGGCTGTGGGTAGACATTGTGAATGGAAATATTTTGGCTAACACTTTTTTAAAGCCTGTCCTTAGTATTTGTCTGAAGTGAAAAGCACAATAAATTTTAATAAATTGATTTATTTGAATAGGACAAGGGACCAAGTTTCTTACTGCTTTTGATAGACTTGGTTTTGAGATTTTGAATGCCCAGATTTTGGACACAGAATAAATAAATAGATTTTTGTCCAAACTTCTGTCTCTTGCAGATGACAGAACTTAATGTGATGATGTGTTGTTTTTGTGTTACCAACTGAGCTGCAGGATTGTCTCTTCACTCAAAGTGTCGCTCACAGCTGGACTCAAAGTTTGAATTTCTGTTTAGAGGAATCGGAAACTTACCATAGTATTTACACACTGATCTTGGGCCAATAAAAACACATTTCATCTGCTATACAGAAAAGGAGCTTTCTGTTTTGGAGTACTGCATTATTCATGCTGTGAAATGGGCTCAGCAATAGTCGTATTTTTTAACTATATTTTGTTGTTTATATTTCTCTTTATCACTGAAAGTGTTGTGCCACCTGCTCGAGATGTTAATACTTTGCTTAAAATGTTCCTAGTATGACATTAAGCCCCAGTATGACATTAAGCTTATCTATCTTTATGGTAGAAGATGCAGCCAGACCAAGTTACTGGTCAGATCTGTGGCGAGGCAACCTCACTCACATAAAGCATACATTTTATTTTTCAAGGTATTAATGAGCTATACAAACCCATAATGCATTTTTAGTGCAAAATATCTTAAATGTCCTACTAGGGCAGACACACCAATAATATCCCCATGGAGACAAGCAGGTGATGTATCCTTCACCAAAAAAGCTGCAAAGTGTAGTTTTAAATGTCCTTTTATGTTTTGGCTCTACTACAGTGAGTGTGAATAAGATGTTCTTTTATTTAGATGCGTGGTGGAAAGCTGATGATTTCTCAGACCAGAAAGAGTGACGCTGGGATGTACGTGTGCGTGGGCACCAATATGGTTGGAGAGAGGGACAGCGATCCTGCCGAGCTCGTGGTTTACGGTGGAGTCCCTCAGTTTCATTCATATTCTGCAAATGCAAAGAGATTAAACTACACTGCAGCTTTATAATGTACATGTGCATATTACAGAACGGCCTGTGCTGGTTAGGAGACCCGTGAACCAGGTGGTGATGGAGGAGGAGAACGTGGACTTCCTGTGTGAGGTGCACGGAGACCCACCCCCAACAGTGAGGTGGAGGCGGGACGAGGGAGAACTACCCCGCGGGAGGTGAGTCCAATAGTGAAATGCCCTTCTTACAGTGGAGGATTGTGTGACCTAGAAAACTTGGGCAGAGTGCTTGTTAATTATTTCATGCCATTCTATACCAGGCAAACCCCCATGTGGCCACTTCATGGGCTCGTCCACGTCTAAAGTATATGTGCGTGTGTGTGTGTTTATGCTTGTGCACTTGTTAAATAATTATGATCTCTTTAAGAACTCAGGCTGTTAAATTTTAAATGACCGAGCACATGATATAATGTGTTGTGAGCTTGATAAACATTCAACGCCTCCATTCTATTGTTGTGTACTGCATGTTGGTACTAAGTAATTTGTATAAGTAAAAGTTATTGGTCAGTAAATTTAATTTGTAAAAGCAGAATAACAGAATTTAACACCAAAATCTTGTACAGCATGTATTTAACATATTTAACTTAGACTTATATAGTATAGTGCGTTGTTTTGATGTATGGTGGTCTGTGAAATATAATGAATTCCAAGCTGAATATCATAGGCACAGGCAGGTTCCCGCAGTCAAAGAAAATGGCAGATTTGGGGGGTTTCAAAAACAAAAATGGTGTTTTTCTCATTTTCTCGTGACATTTGACAGTGTTTTATGTTATGTTTATTGGAGCTAGAGAAAGATATGTTCTGCAAATCCAATCCTCACTGAGATACTGTAATTGATTCACTGCCGTTTCACTATCTTCTTTAAACTGTCCTGAGGCTGATCCCGATAAGGTTCATTGTTCCATTTTGGTGATGCAGTATCTTGCTTAAGTGCAAAAGACATCACAGCTACGGTACAGGTTGATTGACAGTGAGACAAACTAAATTATCCCATACAGCTGTCTGATTTTCTTTGTAGATTAATGCGGTGTTTTTACGCTTTGCCTCTCTGATTGATCTTTCATTATCTCTCATTTCCTTGCTTCCAGGTTTGAGATCCGCAATGGTAACAACCTGCGTCTGTTCCGCGTGAAGGAGCAGGATGAAGGCACCTACACCTGCACATCTGAGAACAGTGTGGGCAAGACGGAGGCTTCGGCCATGCTGCAAGTCCACGGTGAGACAAACTCTTCATGCATATTGCATTTTAACTTCAAGGAAATTCACAGCGTGCAGGCACTCAGCACTCAGCCATACAGAACCCAACACCATGTACAAGTAGGGCTGCACCATAGTTTTGAGCAGATGCAATAATGTCAAGATACTTATTTTTACTCAAGGAATTTTATTTACATGTATTTTGAAGGTAGATTTCTACTTCCAGTATGTAGAAGTGATTGCTGACTCAAAACTTATTACATGACATGTATCTAAAAATACATCTAAAAATAAATCTAAAAAGACAAAAATGACTCTGACTCAGGCATGCGTGAAAAACACTCACTATTGTTACAAAAAATTACACACTGCAGAGTCACATGGTACAAAGATGACATTCCTATTTCCTGTCCTGTTTGTATCAGTGGTTGGGTGCAGTGGTGCTGTCAGGAGCTTATGCTAAACCGTATGGATTACTCACTTTGACAGATGTTTGGGAGATGTGCGCTCTAACTCAGTGCCAGAGAGCAGCAGCTGTATTAATAAGGCATGAGTCTGTGCCTCTTTATCTGTCTCCTTTCATGCATGTTGTTCTGTGTGTTCAGCTCCAGTGGCGACATGCACAGTCAGATTTTTTACATTTATTCACTGTGTAGAGCATGTTCTATAGAAAATTGTTTCTATTCAAGTGAAGAAATGTCAGAATAAAATTTTGTGGAAAAAAAGGCGAATCGGCAAAAACAGTTAAATCAAATGGTAAATGGTCACATTTTTATATAGTACTTTTCCACCTTCAAGACACTCAAAAGCACTCACCCATTCACACACACATTCATACACCTGTTTACACAGACACTGGGGGGGAGGTGGGTTAAGTGTCTTGCCTATGGACACAACAACAGCATTTATCTATGGGAGCTGTAATCTCACCACCAGCCTGTGGGTCGGTGGGCAAACCTTTGGATCAGTGGACAAACACTTGTGTTGCACAAGACTGATACAGTATAATATAAATATCTTAGGCATTCATAGTAGCTAGAGCATTCCAAAAGGTGAGCTGATCCAAAGGTTTGCCCACTGACCCACAGGTTGGTGGTGAGATATTTTGTTATATTATACTGGATCAGTCTTGTGTTGCACATTTTGGGACCCTAAGGTTCACCCTACAGTTGTTTTTCATAAATCCAGAAATTTTGGTTAGTGGGTAAACAGGTATCCCTGCTGACTCTTTGTTTTTTATAAACAGCTCACAAAAGCTAGTATGTTTTGTGCTCTTGTCAAGGTCAGAGCTGAAGTTTTAGTTTGTTCATGCTGAGAAATAAAGACACCCCAAACGGGACATTTTGTCGTTTGCAGTGGGAATTCAAATACATAAATAATAGCCGCTTTTGCATTTTGCTAATTGCAATTTCAATTCAATTACTGTACTCTTGCAGTCCCACTTTCCTGCATCTTTTGGCATTTGGTCTCTCTGTAAGTTCATGTTTGTTTGTTCCATGTAGTGACCACATGTGCTCATACTTATGTATCCTCCAAAGGTGTCTCTAATGGGTTTGAAATCTGTAATCGCTGTCTAATGGTGTGGAGCACTTCCATTAGGGGCCTGGATGTAAATGACATTGCTGTTACTGCAGTCACGCATTAAATAAGCCACAGCAACTTAATGTATGCCTGATTAAAAACATATCAGACACACATCTGCTGTGAAGGAGTGCCTAAGGAGAGTGATATATGTAAACAACAGGGGAGCAGCTCTGGCAGTATTACAGGGCGGAAGATACTGTTCCTATACTTTTTAAATTTATTTTGTCTGTATTTATGTCACATCAATTTATGGTTATAGTCATAATTTTAATTAAAAAAAGCATAACGTAAACATAAAAGCTTAACGTAAACATCATTGCATTTGTAAGTGTGAAGTTCTCTTGTTGTTCAGAACACACAAGTGGGAACATCTCCACACCACAGATGAGTCAACTGCTCCCATACGTGTTGATCCAAATTGTTTTGACACATATGTTGTTTATACAAATTATATATGGAAAAGTAATGTTCCCTTATAATTATTTTATGCATAGGAGTGGGCAATGTAGATCTACTATTCAAAATATTTTCGGGTAGTCCTATTTAAATGTGATAAAACATGTCTTTAAATGTGCACTGCATAACATTTTTAACACATTCTGCTTGTCTCCATGAAAATGTTGTTGCTTTGTCTAGAATATTCCACAGTATTGCCTAAACCTGTCTATCACAAGGGAGACAAGCAGATTACAGCACTATGCTACATTACAATTCAGATCTGTGGAGAGTCACCCCTATTAACAGAAGGAATTATTGCATTTTTGAGCAATAGAAACACGTAATGAATAAACGCTAGATGTTTTCTCTCATACCATGGAACATTCCAAGGAAATCAATAACATCTCCATGGAGATAAGTAGGAAGCGGTCCCTCCACCAGAAAAGTTGCACAGTGCACCTTTAAATGTACTGTTTTAGTTGCTGCTTAAAGGAGAATTAACGTTTTTTACAAACTGAGCCTTATTTCAGTAATAAAACAAGTTGTTTTACTCACCCATAGCACTTTGGTGTCATTTGGAGCATTTCTGGAGATGTTTTAGATTAGCAATATCCGTAACGTGAGTTTTCGGGGCATATATTTGCAGTCTCCAAATAACACAAACTTTAGCACTTTTCAAATCATGGAAGCTCAATGTCTTAGTCTACACTTTCGTTTGAGTCAAAAGTGGCCTCTAATCCGAGATTTATCCATAATTTACAGCTTTGCATTTCATGTTTGGGTCCCGAGAGCTGAGAGTGAAATAAACTGTGACTCTGCACATGCGCACTGGCATTCTCATCTCCTCGAAACTATGGCTAAATCTCGGATTACAGGCCACTTTTGACTCAAACGAAAGACATTGAGCTTCTATGATTTGAAAAGTGCTAAAGTTTGTGTTATTTGGAGACCGCAAACATGTGCCCCGAGAACTCACATTACGGAGATCGCTAATATAAAACATCTCCGGAAATGCTCCATATGACACCAAAGTGCTATGGGTGAGTAAAACAACTTGTTTTATTACCGAAATAAGGCTCAGATTGTAAAAAAAAAAGAAAGTTAATTCTCCTTAAAGTGTGAAATGTGTAAAATAATCTGCAAAAGTGTCACTTTGTACTGATATTGATCATTTATATTGCCCACTTCAATATAACACAATAGTCATCATACTCAAAAGAAAACATCAGATAGTTTGTTGCTGGTTAAGTGCGGGACGTTTATTAGGACATGCTCTTTGAGTGAGAACATTGCAACTCCACGGATGAGTCAGCTCCCTCGTGTGTTGAGCCAAATTTCTTGGTGCAGTCAAGTGTGAGTGTGCTCCTGTATTTTGGAGGGGTCAATTTGGGCTACAGCCACTGCTGCACTGCCCCCAGTGGACACACTGGGGCCCAATGCAACCAGCACATGGTCAGTGTAAATCTAATGAGCCCATGTGGAAATTGGCATCTCTGGCTGGGCTTTGTCTAAAAATAACTCACCAAATGTCACAAGAATGGTAGCCCCGTCGAACCAGGATGATTAGTTTTTTACTGAGGACACAGAGTTGAAGATGAGACTGGTGATGAAATATACAGTATAGTGATCGATCAAAGAGTACAGAAGGTTAAAGAGACACCCAAAGCATCAAGCGTGTGAATGCCATCGTTGAATAATATAGTGTTACATAGGAGAGCTGGTATTGATCCAAGTATGCTTTTGGCTACAACTGTGTATATAATGAATAGACTTTTTTGTTCTGCTTGCAGTCCCACCCCAGATCACCTCAAAACCCAGAGACCAGATAGCGACCCAGGGGAGGAGCATCTCGTTCCAGTGTGGCACCACAGGCAACCCCCCACCTGCCATTTTCTGGCAGAAAGAGGGCAGCCAGGTGAGAGGCTCGGGACAACCGGTCTTCACTACAGCTGTTAATGCAGTGAAAGTAGGGCGAAATAGATTTACTCAAAGCAAAACACTACATTTTGTTCTTTCTCATGCATAAGTAGTTCATGTTTGTGCCAAAGTAACAACAACAACAACAACAACAACGACCTTTAAATTATTGTCAACAAGTAAACGACTGACTGACTCAATGACTGATTAACTGTTATGTAATGCATACAAAATTCTGAATGAAAAACTTTCATAATAATACTGTAGAAATGCTTGCCTGAGATTGTGTATAGAAAACACATAGGGGTATCATTCTGGATTTGCCAGGCAGGTAAAAATGCTACAAAAATTAAGTGAATTATTTGAAGGTCAATTAAAACTGTTTCCATAGTGAATCATTTGAAATTTGATTAAATGTATGGTTACTTGAGCAATCCTTGTAATTGTCCGGCTCAGAAAATGCGTGCTTTACCTGGCACCTATCCTCACTCACACCTCTGTACTTAGTTGCATTTATCTGAAGACTGTTGGGATCTAAAATGTCACTTAGGCTTTTTTCAAAAACTAAATGACAATCTGCTGCTTGCTACGGTGAGATGCTGGTCCCATTTCTAATGTTATGTTGTTTGGGGTCAATATGAAAAATGATGATGATCTACTCATAGTTGAATATTAAGTGTCTAAAGAAACTGTCTTCTTTAAGTTTAAGTAAACAGAACACTTTTTTTCCTTTCACGTCTGCATTTATGAAATATGTGTGCGTAGAATCATTCATGCAGATTAGTATGAAATTGGATATTTTTGTCTCATAGAGTGCATTTATTTTTTACTTGATGGATCGCACCTACACTGCACTGTTTGCCGTAAGAATAAGGAATTCACCGCTGCTTGGATTGAAGATGAGAATGACACACTGAAATATGAAAAGGTTTTGTCTGATCCGACCATACTTTTCTTCTGACGCCTTTTGGAATTAGCCCACACACTCACACACTCCATTCGCGAGAGGCGCACGAGTAAGTGCAGCCGTTGCATTTGCATTTGGCTGCGATAACTGTGCAGACAATGTGTTGGAAGACATTGCGGGACTGTGTTGGCGAGCGATGCCTTTCTCACTTGTGCTGAGAATAGTGGGTAGAAATTAGGATGGAAACAGCAATAGTTGAATAATTACTTGTTACATTTTAGTGAGTTTACTTCTAATTGAGTGTATTTTGTGTGTAAACTATAATCTATTGTACCTTAGGCCTGTCACAGCAAAAAACAAAACATTAAGTATAATTTATTGCTAAAGAAAATATAGATGATCAACGGTTATATTCAAACTAATTTATGCAGGATTATTTACCCCAGAATATTGTGTTGGCTGCTACCATGGCCAGGTCCAACTTGAAAAAGAGATTCTGAAACTTCCTGGTTAAATAAAGGTAATTTAAATTAAAATATATAGATACAAAATGTGCAATATTATTTATCTAGTCATTACTTAAAGGTTTGTTTTTGTTTTCCAGTGTTTGATACAAGTACACATGTTATGTATACTTTATGCCTGTATAAAAAACTATACTATGTAATAGTAATAGTAGTTTTGTGTATATGTCAATGGAGTAGGCAGCAGACCAGGTGTGGATGATTCTTCAGGGCAAACCCATAGAAAACATTGGCCTGCTTCTTCACGGCCCCTCACTATAAATAGCCGGTTGACCTAACACAGCAGCTGGGATGAAGACTTGAAATGACTTAAAAACTCAAAACAGTCCAAGCACACATTTTACTGAATAAGCATCTCCAAAGGACGGCTTGGCTTGGTTTGCCATTTGCAGAGTTTTTGCTGTAGTTGTAAGATTATCTGTCGCCCTGTAACCTTGGTCTCTCCACTCAAGTCTAAGCCTCTTAGAATGAAATAGATGGCTGAATGACAGTGTGAGCCCTCCCTTGTGTTGTTCCCATCCTCTCACTTACACAAACATAGCACCAAAGTGAGTCAGTGAACTTGAAGCTAACAAAACTGTCTTCCACTGTTTTAATTGTAAAATAATTTAGGACAAATATTAAGTATTGTAGAGTTAGACAGTTGGTGTAAAGAAATCTTTTCAGGAGAGACCTCACTGCTATCACGTCCTTTAAAGGAAAAGTAACGTTATTTTACAATCTGAGCCTTCTTTCGGTAATAAAACAAGTCGTTTGACTCACCCATATCACGTTCGTGTCATTTGGAGCTGTTTGAAGAAAGTTACGTTGTGGCGTTTCTGTTAGCATTTGTTAGCATTTGTATTCGGGGCATTACTTTGCGGTCTCCAAATAACACAAACTTTAGCACTTTTCAAATCATAGAAGCCCGATGTCTTAATGAAAAATTTCGTTTGAAGCAAAAGTGGCCTGTAATCCGAGGTTTATCCATAGTTTTCAGCTTTGCGTTTCCTATTTGGGTCCCCGGAGCAGTCCGGGCATGCGCACTGGCGTCCTCATCTACTCGAAACTATGGCTAAATCTCGGATTACAGGCCACTTTTGCTTCAAACGAAATTTTTCATTAAGACATCGGGCTTCTATGATTTGAAAAGTGCTAAAGTTTGTGTTATTTGGAGACCGCAAAGTAATGCCCCGAGCAAATGATACAGCACCATGTTAACGGATACGGGATCATTACTAGAACAGAACGGCTCAACATAAGTTCTGCGATACTGCTCCAATTGACAGAAAAATGCTATGGGTGAGTAAAACTACTTGTTTTATTACCGAAAGAAGGCTCAGATTGTAAAATAACGTTACTTTGCCTTTAATTAAATTAATTGATGTGTTTATCTGTTATAATAGTAAAATGAACACATTTGAGTTCTGCAAAGAGATAAGCTGCAAATTTAGAGTTGTTAAAATTGCAATTACAGTTTTGGTGTGCAGTCTTTTTCCTTTTTATTGCCCATTCAAATTAAAACAATTTAATTGATAAAATTCCTTCTCTGTGCTTCAGTTGTTGCTGTTCCCTGGCCAGCCGCTCTCACAATCTGGTCGCTACGCCGTGTCTATGAGCGGAGAGCTAACTATCAGCGACGTCCACCCCGAAGACTCAGGCTTCTACATTTGCCAGGCGATAAGTGTGGCGGGGAGCGTACTGGCTAAGGCCCTACTCGAAGTGGAGGGAGGTAAGACTTTGTCCAGTCATTGTCATAGTTTTTTTTTTTTTTTTATTCAGACCTGCTGGGTAATGAGTGGAAACCATTGTAATTACTTTGTTTGGAGCATATCAATGAGGCTTGCAGACCTGAGCTGTTAGACACCGTATACTGGATGAGTTATGGGCACAAGCTTAATGTTCTCCATAGTCGGGAGCTTGTAATCAGAAGATTTAAAACTATGCATGTGTGGCCTATTGTTTTCTGTCTACTAAGCATTGCGGCAGTAGGACTTTAAGTAATGTTTTTAGCTTTTATCCAGTAAGTTTTCAGCACCCAATGTTTCTTTCTGCTCTATAGAAACATATTATTATTAATAATAATAATAGAGTGTATTTATATACCACTTTTCTAAATACACAAAGACACTGTACAAAGGATACAATTTAAAAAGTACATATTTAAAAAAATAACAAGGTAATGAGAAAAAATATATTTAACTACTGTTGATGACTAGACTCAGGATCCATAATATCGAAACCTGATTGAACATCGTAATACTGCTACTGCTACAAAATTATTTAAACTGTCACAATTATCGGATTGTGAATCCTGCAATTAGTTTATAAAAAGTACTCTATAAACAGTAAAATCTGCTGTCTTTTTGTAAGAAAAATATGTAATTGTAGTTTTGAGCTCTATAAAGATGTTATGAAATATTGAATTCTTGTTAATTAGTAAAGCGGTTAGTATTTCTTCTTCTTTCAAAAATGAATGCTTTTGGATATTTTATAAATGTTCACTGTTAAATGCAATCTCAATACATTTTTTCTCTCAAAACTGCCCAGCCCCAACAGGCATTTTGTAAAAAAGTCTGAAATTCTGTCAATCTAAATGGGGTAACTTGTTCTGTATGCACTGAACAAAATAGTTAGCGTAGTTAGCATATAGTTTTTCTACATGTTTTTTACTTACTTGTCATCCCCTGTGTTGTATCCTCTCCCCCTTAGGTCCCTCTGGCCGTGTTCCTCCCATCATTCGCCAAGGCCCGGCCAATCAGACGGTGTCTCAAGGTTCGAATGTTCAACTCCACTGCCGCATCATTGCCAGCTCTTCCATCAAAATTTCCTGGGAGAAGGATGGGCAGACACTTCAGGGGAAGAAAACTCGCCTAACCTTGATGGAAAATGGCACACTGCAAATAACAAACATAAAGGTGTGTGTATATGTATGTTTATGTGTGTGCGTTTGACTTAAGTGGAACTCATTTATCGAAAAGGGCATAAAAAGACTTCTGAAAAGCATTTGGGCTTTAATAGAAATGGTTCACACCGTGCCGCATAATATGGTAAACAGTTCAGCCTGACCTTCTTTCAACGACATCTACCCTTTTCCGTTATATATTTTCTTTGTGAAAGGGGAGACTGAATTTTAAGGAATCTTTCTTGTGTGAATATGAGTTCATGTGGTGTGTAATTGAAGTGTAAATTAATGGGTATGTGTATGAATGCTAATGTGTTCTGAATTGGCAGAGATGGAGGAAGTTCTAATAATTAAAATATGATTGAATGGCAAATGTATTTATGATCGAAAGCAAAATTCATTACCACTAAACCCAAAAATGCCCAAAGGTACTGCCAATATTACATAATACCTGTGCCCATTAGATGTGGGGAGATGATTAAATGTTGATAATCTTGTGAATCTTCTTTATTAGATATGTAAAATATCAATATCAAGTATATGGTTTATAATAATTTGTTATAATAAAATGCTGCAAGAAGATCTAAATGTTGTTAACTTCCCAATAGCTGTATAATGTTACGTTTCTGCACTTTTGTAAGTAATTTTTTACCTTTTTTCACAGTTGTCTGAGACCAGGGCAACAGTAGCTCAGTTGGTAGAGTGTCTGTCCACTAATGCAAAGGTTGACAGTTTGAATCCCGCTCTCAGGTTGGCAGTGTTTCCAGCTCCCACAGATGAATACTGTTATTTTGTCAGAAAAAAAGAAGTTTAGCGCACACCCGCTTGACTTTCCTAATTTCTTTATTGGGCTTAGAGCGAACAACGCGTTTCGCTTCTACAGCGTCATCAGGCGCATGGAGTTTTGAACTGTTATTTTGTCCTTAGGCAAAACATTTAACCCACCTTAAATGTCTGCGCAAACTGGTGTATAAATGTGTGTGAATGGGTGAGTGGTTTCTTGATGCACTTTCAGCACTTTGAAGGTGGAAAAGGACTATTTAACATTTAAACCTCAGCTAATAGGCTTTAAAACATTCCTGTTGGATTGACACATTATTGTCTGTATATCATTATTGGGATACTCCCCAAAATAATCAGATATACATTTTTGGAGACTTAAATACACATGTTAAAATTATATTATGGTATATATAAAACCAATAGTTAATTTTTACTGTTTGTCTTGATGAAAGCCCAGTGGCCGCCCATCTGAGGCTCAGCAACTGCACAGGGGACACAGCAAAGTCAGCATCATTTATGTAATTGATGCAAAATCATTACTTGGTTTTTAATTAAAAACTCTTGCATGACGTATATGCTTACTGGCCTCCTCTGCTACACTGCACTGTCCTCATCAGTGGATACAAACTTGCAGCATTAAGCTTTGGTCCAGCGCACCGGAGAGGCGGGGGAAATCTGCCATGCCAATGTGCTCAATGGAACAGAAGACATGCATTAGTGTGACATGAGGGGCGGCGAGCTGGGAGAAGAAATGGAGATGACGAGCGAGGGACTAAAAATATTTAGCCTTCCACTGCCCTTACTGCTATCAATATTTCAGCTACAGCAGGCTACAGCTAAGGAAGTTCACCTGGCCACACGTTGCGCTGCCGGTCTGTCAGCCAGAGGTCATCGCTGCAGAGGATGATCTCATAAGGGCTGATGAGAGACTGAGCCAGAACCAGCCTGAGTTAGTGCCAGGGCCTACGTATGCTTTATAGTACAGAGCAGAAGGGCAGGTGCTGTGTGCTGCAATGCTCTGTGGTTTGGAGCAATGAGACTCCAGCAGCTTGGCCCAAGGTTATTTCTCAGTGTACTCTCTCTGTAGTTGAATGCCACCATATAGTGCACTGACTTTTTAGAAGAGCTTCATTTTTGAACTTCACTTTTATTCAACAAATGTTTTTTTTTTTTTTTTTAATATATATCTCTGTCTTCAGAACTCTGATTCTGGGATGTACACATGTGTAGTGTCCAGTCCTACAGGGGAGTCGACCTGGAGTGGGGTCTTGACTGTTAAAGGTACTATTAGCCTCATATTATACATATGATAAACATAGCAAATATTAATTATTAGTAGTGTCTTGTACCATCATCATCATTATTTGTACAAAATATAAACATTTTCATTTAAGTTCTGTCATAAATGTTGTTTGAAATAGTCAAATATAACTTTCATTAACTTATGCACCACTTTTGTTCCAGAAAAGGGAATTTCGTCAGTGCCCAGAGCGTCTGAGTTCATCCAGCTTCCCGGACCACCACAGAAGCCCATAGTGACAGAGGTGACCAAGCACACAGTGACTCTCACCTGGCAGTCCAACCCACACGAAGGGGGCGCTGCTGTCACCTCTTTCATCATTGAAGCTTTCAGGTGAACCCCCCACACTTCACACTGTCTAAATGCTCTGCACCCATTTCTTCCCATGTATTTGAGTTGGCTCAAATTGGTGCGCGGAGTCTGCATTTTAAGTAGAACTCAGGCACGTTAGCATGCTAGTTGTTGTTGGCTTCATCGTCATGTTGCGCTGGTCTCACTTATGATTATTAGTCCGCACTTATGAACTCACCGTGCGGACTAAATAGGACGTTTGAAGTGTGAATAACTTTGCAGCACCACAAACCATTTAATTTTGTATTATTGTTTATGTGTATGCAGTATTCATATGTTGTGAAGCACTTTGTAACTAGTTTTTGAAAAGTGTGCTTCAAATAAAGCTGTTAATGGCTCACTGGCGAGGGCTATTGCTCTTTGCCCATTTCTTCTTCTCTGTAATTATTTTTTCCTTGCCAACGATTGCGATTTTGAGGGCCTAATTGTCGACAAACCGGGTATGGGATTGACCCCCCCAAATAATAATAATAATAATAATTATATATATATATATATATATATATATATATATATATATATATATATATTTCAAATTTCAGCACGATTAGGCTAAGCTTGTGTATGTAAGTTATATATATATATATATATATATATATATATATATATATATATATATATATATATATATATATATATATATATATATATATATATATATATATATATATATATATAACTTACATACACAAGCTTAGCCTAATCGTGCTGAAATTTGAATCACTAATGCATGTTCTCAGCCTGATTATAAAATACTATAATGCATATGAAAAGTGTACACTATAGTGCCCCCCTACTATAGAGATGACATGTCAACATTATTGTTGGGGATTAAATTCTATGCATGACTATGAGCAAAAAATTTATATTACAGACATGGGTCATTTTACTAGGTTGGCCAGCAGGGGGGCAAAGACTCCCCAGAAATTTTTTTTTTTAAATCTTACACGCACATGCTTAGTTTGATCGTGCTGAAATTTGAATCACTGATGTGTGATACTATAGTATAGTATCATGCATTATCACTATAGTATAGTGTAGTGTACCATACCATAGACATGAAACGCTAACAGTATCGGACTTGTACCAAATTTATGGATTATATTGTATAAATGACTACAAGCAAAAAATTTTTTATTATGGACAATGGGGCATTTTTCAGGGTTGATCAGCAAAAAAAAAACATTTAAAGGTGCTGTCAGGAAGTGACAATAACATGGCGGGCGGTCGCGTGGGAGGGATGTGTGCACCAGGGCAAGGGCCATCATTGCCCCACGTGGCTTTTATTACTATTATTTAAAATAAACTAGTTCTGTTTACTATGTTTAAAAGTGTAAAAGTGCCTTTCATTATTATATTAGATTAACAAACCTTGGCTCTTGGATTTTGCTACACATTCACTCTGACAGCATTAAAAACTGTTTGTGCTCTCGCCTCTCAGCATGGAGCTGCTGTGACTCTCCAAAGACTTTTTAAATTGCAGTTGCAGCTGTCTTAGTAAGCTGTCACGGTTTCAGTCCTACTGAACACAGTTAAAATTCTAGAAATCGTACACTTATTAAATCGTACATTTGCTGTTGGTGAACTATTATGGTCCCATTTTCTGCTGTATCTGAAAAGAGCCATTGCAGTCCCAACAACCACATAAAGTGAGGCGAGAAAAAAACTTGCACTGCAGTGGTCAGCTGGCACCTGCACTTTGTCCTTAGGCAATGAGAGGAGGAAACTCTTGCCCAGCTGGAAAGTCCACTTATTCCCCCAGTACACAAATTAGACCAAGATGCAGTGGCGGTTCTACATGGAATTACTCCCTGGGCGAGACCCCCTCCGAGCCCCCCCCCAGGAAAAAAAAAAAACACACAACATTTACCACAAGCAGCCATGTTTAATTATCACTATAGAGTGGTTCTCATTATCACAACTTTCAAAAAAATTAACTTATCATAACTTAAATAACATAAATAAAAAATAATATTAAAAAAACACAATGAATACAAAAAAATACAATAAACTCTACACATAAAAGTGGCAAAAATATATACAATCAGATATATAAATAGAACAAGTATGCTGTGTTGGGAAAGTTCATTTTCTACATGAACTAGTTCAAAGTTCAGTTCACACATTTCAAAATGAACTAGTTTGTTCATAGTTCATAATTGTTTATAGTTAGTAGTTCGTTCATAGTTCCAAAAATGAACTAGTTCATAGTTCTTTTTTTTCCCCAATACATTGCTGCGAGCTATTATTTTTCAATATCATTGCCAAAGCCCATATAGAACCATAGACAGCAATTATTATATTAGTTTTAACAATCAAACCATGTGTTAGATTCCATCTTCATATCCAATTTCACATCCTTATCCAACTACAAATAACGGTACCTATAATGATAAAACACCTGCAATTCAACATAATAAAGAAAATACTTAAAACCCCCATATGATAGGCCTATGACTTAATTAACTAAGATGCTTAAGAAAACAAAATAAACCCACAAATTAACATTAGTGATTCCCCCTTTAATGTGGCCCCCTTTAGCGCACCACTCTGCGCTGTTTCCTCGCAAGACCAGGAAGTGCCGCATTTTGGCCCCTAAACCAGAGAGCAGGAAGAGGAGAAGGTCAGGAGTGCATGAGGGGAACAGAGTCCAGATAGCAGGAAACAGTTTGTAAGCACTCCTGCAGGAGCAGAGAAAGGTTTGAGGCAACCCAGGCGGAGCGTTACGCGCGCGCTGCGCGAGAGGGAGAGAGGGAGAGAGGGAGAGAGGTTTTTTTCAAGCGCTCGGCACGGCGCCCCTCACGAAGTTGCGCCCTGGGCAATTGCCCCACTCGCCCCCCCCAAGAACCGCTACTGCCAAGATGAGTGTGACAAAACAACAGCGGCCACATGCTTTCTCATAATTATATTTGGGTTCACCAAAGTGCCATAATAGCTTTCAATAAAACACTAGCTTACCATATAGTAGAAACATGTCCCAGAGAATGCATTTGTGTTCAATCAATCAATCAATCAAACAATATTTATAAGGCGCTTTTCATACAAAATTGTAACACAAAGCGCCTTACAGTGGTCAAGGATTGGAAGATTGACCTTTATTGATCTCGCACAGGAGAAGTTGTTTCTATATTTGACCAGGGGACCATCCCCATGATGTTATGTTACAGTATCAGTGGTAGCCTAGTTCAAATGGGTTAGATAGTGAATAAATGATTGCAAATGATGATGTGTATAAGAATGTCATAGTAACAAAGTTTGATATATTGCTGAAAGAAATAGACAATAAATGACAATATTGAGACTAATTTATGCCACTGACACAATTATTCTAAAGCAGGATGCCCAAAAACTATTCTAAACATATAATATGGTTAAAAAACACAAACTGCAATAAATAAATAGCACTTGAAACACATTAGGAGTTAGTTTGTATCTATAAAGTGTCAAAGAACTAATTTATTCAAGCTCTATGACTCAAACCTAATAAGAGAACAGGAAAAATAACAAAAACCTCTCCACTAATAATAAGAATAAAAATAAATAAATACATATTCCCTCTCAAAAAGTATTGTTCCATCTGTCACGTATTGAATTATGCACCATACTTAGACTTAGACTTAGAGAAACTTTATTGATCCTCAAGGGAAATTATTTGAATACAGTAGCTCACTCATCACAATATAATATATAACAGAGGGTAACAACAATAGATGGTACAGAAAAAAAGACAGGTGTCAAACGAGACATAATTATAAAAATAAATGTATATGTACAAGTCAAAATAAAATAGAAAAATAAGTAATAAAATCACAGCTATATACAAGAGACAAGTATGGCAATAATACACTGATTGACAGAGCATAAGGTTATCCGTTACTTAAGATTGAGTTGTTGTACAGTTGTATGGAGTATGGTATGAATGTAGTCCTGTATCTCTCACTGTTTGAGCGGAGCTGTAGGAGTCTGTTTGGAGAATGAGCTCCTCTGTCCCTCTATGGTCTGGTGCAGTGGGTGAGCAGGAGTGTCCATGATGGAGAGTAGTTTGTCCAGTGTCCTCCTGTCCCTCACTGTGACAAATGTCTCCAGCTCACAGCCGATCACGTGACCAGCTTTACGGATCAGTTTGTCAATCCATCCAATGTCCCTTTTACTGGTGCTGCTCCCCCAGCAGAACCACAGTGAAGTACAGGGCGATGGCAACCACAGACTGGTGGAAGATCTCCAGCAACTTACTGCCCACTTTGAAAGACCTGAAAGACCTTTGAAAGAAGTAGAGTCTGCTCATTCTCTTGTTGTACACAGCATTACATTTGTCCCTCCAGTCCAGCCTGTTGCTCACATGAGCGCCAAGGTACTTGTAGCAGTCCACGATCTCCACCTCGTGACCCTGGATGGTAATGTGCTCCACTGGTGTCCTTTTTCTCCTGAAGTCAATCACCAGTTCCTTGGTCTTGTCAACATTCAGGAGCAGATAGTTTGCCTGGGACTACTCCACAAAATTTGCAATCAGTGTCCTCTGATTGCAGTGTACTCCAGCTCCTGTCCATCCCTGATAAACCCTACCACCGCAGAGTCATCAGAGAACTGCAGATGGCAGGACCCTGAGCTGTACTGGAAATCAGAGGTGTACAGAGTGAATAGGAATGGAGACAGGACTGTACCCTGGGGAGCTCCTACATTACTGACCACAGTATCAGACAGGGTGGTCCCCAGTCGCACGTACTGAGGCCTGCCTGACAGGTAGTCAGTAATCCAGGAGACAGTGGAGGAGCTGTATCCTTACAGAGCCCTTAACACTATCCAGGTGATAGTGAGCCCAGAAGACAGATTAAAGCCTCATCCACACCTATGGGCCTGATAGGAAAATTAAGGATCTAGGGATGGTGCCACCAGGGGTCTGAGCTGAGCCAGCACAAGTCTCTCAAACACTTTCATGAAATGAGATGTCAAAGCAACTGGTCTGAAGTCACTAAGTCCAGATGGGACAGGCTTCTTGGGCACTGACACAATGCAAGAGGCATAGCACTGGTATTCTGTCTAGCTTCAGGCTCAGTGCGAAGAGAAAGTGCAGGATCCCAGTGAGTTGTGCTGTGAATTCCTTCATGGGAGTGGAACTAGGTGTGGGAGCAGAGGTGATGGGCTGATGAATGGCCTGAGTGGTCTGTGGTGAGGTTGGACATCTTGGAGGCGTAAAGATTAACTTGGGAAATCCCAGGCTGCTTTCGTTTCTTCCGATCTGAAAGACAGCCTGGCAACTATGGCAAGCGAACTCTCCTGATTCTGGGAGCCAATCAGAGACCGGGGAGGGGTGGCAAGACGGTGACGCGTACTACATGACAAAGGGAAACTTGTAGTTTGAACTGACAACTGACATGATTGGCTATGGGCTACGTATACGCCAAATGATAGACATTCGTAACGCCCAATAAACGGCGGTTGTTGATCGTAAACCACACCTCCGCTACGAGATATTTCGAAGGTGGCTCCCAGACCATATATCACTTGGTATATGGTCAGGTGTAAACCAGACAATGTAAAGATGGGGGTGCCATGGGATGAGAATTAAAATGCAAATTGAGTAGGTTTGATCTGTCTGGGCTATTGTCCTGCTGCTTTGTTTTGGAGAGACCTGTGATGGCCTTCATTCTCCTCCACACATCTCTGGTGTTATTCTGTTGGAGTTTAATCTCCAGTTTCCTTCCATAGGCCTCCAGGCCCTGCCTTAGCTGGACCTTCAGCTGCCATTGTACCTTCTTCACCTTGTCCTTGTCACCAGAGTTAAAGGCCTGCATGCGGCATGCGGCAGGCAGAGCACATTCCAGTCTGTGGTGTCAAAGCAGTCATGAATGGCATCGCTGGCTTCCTGACTCCACCTCCTTACAGTCCTAGTGGTGACAAGCTGCCTCCTTACTGCAGGTACTGTAGTGATATGACCAATGTGATTGGATACATGACGCATGTATATACGGAAGCGGATATAGTTATGCGCGGGGGTCCCAGAGTGAGACACGGTGCATGAAGTATGTATGTGTGTGTTAGCGCAACGAGGTAGATAAAGTTTGTTCTCTTCAAGTACCAGTGTCGTTATTGAAGAACCCACAACCCAAACAAAACATGGTGTCAGAAGATGGACTTGAAGAGACAGTAAAACCTTAAGAGCGAATTGAAAATTACTCACCGAAACGACGGATGCTAGCGTATTGAGAGCCCAGCGAGTTAGCATAAAACCGGAAGTTTTGTTAGCCTGTTTTCCGAGGGAGAGAAAGAGCATAACAAAGAATTTAAAAAAGAGACCGGTAACGTGGCCGAGAATTGGAGAAAGTTTAAGCAACGTTTCCAGTTGTATTTAGCAGCTATTGGTGCTGACGAAAAAAATGCTAAAACGAAAGCCTCAGTGTTCTTGCATGTGGTGGGTGACGAAGCGCTGGAAGTCTATAACAACTTTCAGTTTCAAGCACAAGAGGACAAAATGAAATTGGATAAAATACTTGAGCAGTTTGAGTTATACTGTATCCCGAAAAGAAACGTCACGTTTGAGAGGCACAGATTCTTCACGTGTGTTCAGAAAACGGGAGAAACAGTTGATCAGTACGTGACAGAGTTGAGGAACAGAAGCAAGACATGTGAGTTTGGAGAACTGACTGACTCGTTAATAAAAGACAGACTTGTTTGCGGAATTCCAGATAATAGTCTACGTGAAAGGCTATTGAGAGAACAAGATCTGAATCTAGAAAAAGCTATTAACATATGCAGAGCAGCAGAAACAGTGAAAACACAGGCGAAGGAGTTGGGCAGTGAGAGTTGCAATGTGGATGCATTGAGAAGAGATGAACGAGGAGCAGTTAGGAAGAAGAGCACCGCTCCCGATGTTAAGAGTGAAACGAAATCAGCGCACAGAGACGTGCGAGGAAAAGCATGTAGCCGATGTGGCACACAGCATCCTCCGAGAAAATGTCCTGCGTATGGTAAAGTGTGTAATAATTGCAACAAAAAGAACCACTATGCGCGACAGTGCAAGAGTCAGGCACAACAAAGCAAGGTGCACACATTAAATGAGAGTGACTCTGAACAATTTTATGTAGATGTAGTAACAGAACTAAATACAGATAAGAAAGATTGGATGCTGAACTTGAAAGTGAATGACACACACATTATGATGAAATTAGACACTGGAGCTCAAGCAAATGTAATTTCAGAGACAGTGTTTAACAAAATTATACCCAGACCTAAATTACATGCAACAAAAGTGAAGGTAACGGGATACTCAGGAGCATCAATACCAGTTAAAGGAAAATGCATGGTCAAAGTGACACACAAAGAAAGAGAATATACACTTGCGTTCATAGTAGTGCCAGTGAAAGTGCAGACCATTTTGGGGTTATCTGCTTGTGAGAGACTGAACCTGGTTAAGAGAGTGCTAGCAGTAGAAAAGGAAGATACAGACTATGATGAAATGATGGAAGAGTACAAGGATCTGTTTCAGGGTCTAGGCTGTCTTCCTGGAGAACATACAATCCAAGTTGACAAGAAAGTGCCACCAGTTATCAATCCATGTCGAAAAGTGCCATTTGCTCTTCTAAAGCCCATGAAAGAAGAATTGGACAGAATGGAGAGACTGAGGGTGATCGAGAGAATTGACGAACCAACCGACTGGGTGAGTTCTCTGGTCATTGTGAATAAAAAGAATGGCAAGCCTAGAGTATGTATGGATCCAAGAAACTTGAACAGAGCCATAAAGCGAGAACATTTTAAACTACCCACTAGAGAAGAGATAATGTCACAGTTCGCTAATGCAAAGTACTTTAGCAAATTAGATGCATCATCTGGATTTTGGCAGCTGAAGTTGGACGGTGCAAGCTCAAAACTGTGCACGTTTAACAGCCCATTTGGCAGATACCGATTTTTGAGGTTACCATTTGGTATAGCCTCAGCACCAGAAGTGTATCACAAGACGATTCACATGATCTATGAGCATCTGGAAGGTGTAGACACGTCTATGGATGACATAATTGTATGGGGAAGTACGAAAGCTGAACATGACAAAAGACTGAAAAGTGTCTTAGAAGCGACAAGAAAAGCAAACTTGAAGCTGAACAAAGAGAAATGCCAGCTAGGTGTGAAAGAACTGATATTTGTTGGAGATATTGTGAGCAGTGAGGGCATTAGACCTGATCCCAGAAAAGTATCAGCAATTGAAAACATGCCAAGGCCACAATGCAAGAAAGATGTACAGAGATTCAATGGAATGATAAACTACATGGGAAAGTTCATACCCAATCTCTCTGAACGCATGGCACCGCTGAGACAACTAACAGAAAAGAAAACAGAATGGGAATGGAGTCATGAACATGAAAAAGCGTGGAAAAGATCTGAAGACACAGCTTACATGTGAACCGGTACTGAGATTTTATGATCCAGCCAAGCCAATTAAGATCTCATCCGATGCATCACAGAGTGGACTTGGAGCTGTTCTTTTGCAGCTGTATGATGAGTGGCAGCCAATCGCATATGCATCACGCTCAATGACAGATGCAGAGACACGTTATGCACAAATCGAAAAAGAACTGCTGAGCATAACATATGCCTGTGAGAGATTCCACCAGTTTGTGTCAGGACAGGAAATTAGTGTAGAGACTGACCATAAACCATTGATTACATTGTTTCAAAAACCACTCAATGACTGTCCATTGAGAATCCAAAGAATGATGATTCGCCTACAACGCTACTCTTTGACAGTGACATATACACCAGGGAAACTGATGTACACAGCAGACACCCTGTCAAGAGCAGTGGACCCAAAGGAGCCGGTGAGCAGTAGCATAAATGATGATGTAAATGCTTATGTGGACATGATCACAAGAGCTCTACCTGTTGCTGACGTCAAAATGCAGTTGATAAAAACAGAGACGAGCAAAGATGACACCTTGAAAAAGCTGCGTCATATTATCACAGATGGATGGCCGAATACAAAGCAAGATTGTCCATCTGATATCACAGAATATTGGAATTGCAGAGCAGAGTTGTCTGTAGTTGGCGACATCATCTACAAAGGCAGCAAGATAGTTATTCCAAAGACTCTACGACATGACATGCTTAAGAAGATACATGCAGGGCATCTTGGAATTGAAAAATGTAGGAAAAGAGCTCGTGAGGTGATGTACTGGCCAAGAATCAATCAGGACATAGCAAATGAGGTGTCTGATTGCTCAACATGTCTGAGATATCACTCAAGCAACCCGGCTGAACCACTTAAGCCGCACTCAGTGCCTGACAGACCATATCAAAAAGTGGGTGCTGACCTGTTTGTGTGTGCTGGGAATGACTACATCGTGGTAACAGACTACTACTCATTGTATCCAGAAGTTAGTAGACTGCACACTACAACAACAGAGGCAATTATAACGTCTATGAAAGCCATCTTTGCGAGACATGGAATACCAACTGAGGTCTTTTCAGATAATGGACCGCAATTTTCCAGTGAGAACTTTAGACGCTTTGCTGAAGAATGGAACTTTGTACACACAACATCAAGTCCTCATTACCCACAGTCGAATGGACTAGTAGAAAAATCAGTTCAGACTGTGAAGAGGCTGCTGTACAAAGCTAAGGACAGTAGAACAGACTACTACCAAAGCCTACTGGTATACCGCACGACACCGCTGGAGTGTGGTATGTCACCTGCAAGACTTCTCATGGGACGTAGATTAAGATCAAATCTGCCTATTCAGGAAAAGCTTCTGAAAACAAAGGAAGGGTGGAAAGTAAAGAGGTACAAGGAACAGGAAAAAGCAAAACAGAAGTTTTACTATGATAGAGGAACACAGAACTTACCTGAACTGCATGCTGGTGACAAGGTGAGACTTAAAGACAAAACCAATACATGGGCACAGAAAGCAACTGTCATGAATGAAATTCAACCAAGATCATACAACATTCAGACTGAAGATGGCGCTGTGCTGAGAAGGAATCGCCGTGACATCTTGGGGCCAGTTAAAGCAGATCAGCGGTCAGATGAAGCTGCTGAGCAACTTCAACACTCAGAGAATCCATCATCTAATACATCAGTTCATGTGCAAGAACAGCCCCTCAAGAGATCCTCAAGGAATGTAAAACCACCTGAAAGACTGATTGAACAGATTTAGAATAATAGTTGCATAAGCTATGTTGTTGTCAGGATGTGGTAATCTTTCTGAAATATAGTCAAGCATTGTTTACTGGATGTTAAGGAGATTAAAGTTACTGTAAGCTTAATGTAAGTTCACAATGTTTAAATGTGCATGAGTTGTTATCATAAAGGTTTAATATTTTCATTTAAAGAAGGGAGATGTAGTGATATGACCAATGTGATTGGATACATGACGCATGTATATACGGAAGCGGATATAGTTATGCGCGGGGGTCCCAGAGTGAGACACGGTGCATGAAGTATGTATGTGTGTGTTAGCGCAACGAGGTAGATAAAGTTTGTTCTCTTCAAGTACCAGTGTCGTTATTGAAGAACCCACAACCCAAACAAAACAGGTACATACTGAGGCGTTAACAGGACCAGATTGTGGTCTGATCATCCCAGTGGGGGCAGGGCAGAGGCACTGTATGCCTCCTTAGAATTGGCATACAGCAAGTCAAGAGTTCTATCATCCTGAGTTTTTCAATCCATATACTGGTGAAGTGTGGGTAAGACACTGTCCAAGGAAACATGGTTGAAGTCTCCAGAAATCAGAAATAAAGTCTCCAGGTGTTTAGACTGCAGCCCAGTGACCACAGTGTGTATTCTGTCACAGGCTGCCTCTTCATCTGCTGAGGGAGCGATGTATACTCTGATGAACTGCCGATACTCTGCTGACAGCGTACTCCCTCAGGGTCCGAACAAGTGCACAGTTCGTCCATCTTATTTCCCAGTGACCTTACGTTCCCCATCAGAACTGATGGCATCCTCTGCATGCCCTCCTCCGTAGTTCCACAGGAATGTTAGGCTTAACTTCAAACAGCACTGGGGAATTGGAGAGTAAAAGAAGAGGCTCTCTGGAATGCACAATGGGCTGTCTGGACTGCTGAGTCACACAGCAAAGAACAAAGAGGCCTGCAAAAATAAAGAAAAAATGACAAAAATGCAAATAAGAGTAACTTAAAAAGGTAGTGGTTTTCAGGAAAAACCTCAGGAGCTACTGTACCCAGCTGCCACTCTCTTAGGCGCTCAGGGTGGGAATCCATATAGTAAAGCCCAGATGTGTATGTAGCATTACCATCACAATGAATATGTGAATGCCATTATGTGGCTGTATGTATGAAGATGGGTCAGATGCACTGGACAAATTACAGCAAAGAACAATAAAGGCTAACTTAACCTATTTTGGTTAAATAGAACATTTATTTTTCAGTGGTCAATGTACCTCTATGAGCTGATATCACTGCATTCATGTGTGCTATGCTCTCTGAACCTTTTGAGGTGACATTGAGGTGAAATGAATAAATGTTTCTCTGAAAGGCTATGAGATAAAACAAACATATTCATCAAGAGCAAATTTGAAATGTATAAATGTCTAACAGTGACTAGCCTCAGTGAGTAGGAGGTTATAAGGACATACAGAAAGACCAATGTAGGTGTGTAAAATATTCATAAAACTTAATATCTCTTTTTACATACAGGGATTTATTCTTTGTATTCTCATATTATTTTTCAATAAAGTTTGCAAAAATATGTATACCATATGGCATTATAACGATAGACATTTTAATCAAAATACTTAAAGGTGCATTGTGTACTTTTCTCTGCGGAGATGTTCTTGCTTTGTCTGGAATGTTTCACTGTATGGTATTAAACCTTTACATCTTCATGAAGACCAAACCAGACCAAGTTAGAGGTCAGGGGCCTCTTTTATAAAGGACTGCACAGGAATTTCCCTAAGTTAGTGCATACTCCTTGTGGCCATCAGAGGCATGCGCCACGCAAACTTCAAATTTAAAACACCCTCCGTGTGCACTCCACCCCGCATATGTGCTTTATGGATGCCCCCTGCAGCTAGAATCTGCGCACGTAAACCCACGTCACGCCACGCCCTCTCCACACTTCCACTTCACCATAAAAGGAGCAAAGTGACTCGTGAATGAGATTTCCCTAAACATGAGCCGATAATCAGTGGGTTTGACCGAGATACGCAAGGGACAGAGAGGGAGGGGGACGCCCCACGCAGTTTTGTAAATAAATACAAAACTAAAAGTAACAACAATGACTCATCGCTGAATATAATAATAATTCATAATATTTAGGCAGCATATCTTTGCAAATAATTTCCGAATTATTTTCTTGCTGTTTCAAGAGTTTACTAGCTATATTTTTAAGTATGCCTGTGTGTGGGGACTGGCCCTGTTTATGCACATACACTAGTTGATACATGCATGCGGTGATCTAAATAGGGGTCTATGAGCACGTGCGAGAGCTTCAGATGCCCTCCCGGGAGAGCGAAAATGGCAAGGTTCCAGCAGCCATTTTCGCGGCATGGCGCTCCAGCAGGGTCTTACCTCTGTGAGTGTGCGGGGCCGGGTCAGGCACAGGCATTATTGTGTTCTTTATACAGACCGAGAGCAAGCTTTCATTTGCAAAAGCTCCCCATTATACAAAAATGCAGGGAATATTTTGAGTTTGGGTCAGGTTCGGCCAGTAGGCTTCGTGTCGTGGGCAAACTAGAGCCACTCTGTAGCGCGTCGCTTAAAGACAAAAAGTACGGCGTAGACTGCGGGAGACCCAAAGCTGCACCCGGGTTTCAAATGTATAATGTTGTAGAGAATAATTTGTGAAATAAACAGCGCTTCTCTGTACTTTGGCTAACCTCTTAAATGCGCAAATCTGAATTTTCTGATGATTTCCTGATCAAACACTTCCTCAAACTCTCTTCACTTCTGCTCCTCTCCACGAGTGTTGCCCGTGTCTCCAGACTTTGCGCAGAGCTTACAGCAAAGTGCGGCGCTTAGTAGGAGTTTCATAAATCCCGCGGCTGGCGTAAAGAGCGCCTACGCAATGATTTGTGCATAAGCGAACTATAGATGAGGCCCCAGATCTTAGACTTAGACAAACTTTATTAATCCACAAAGGAAATTATGTAAAGTCTAAGTCAAAGATCTGTGGAGAGGTAACACCACTCACAGTCAGAAGGCCTGTAACTTAATAAATGTAAGATAAATTTGTTGTAAACTGTGGAACATTCCAGGCAGAACAATAGCATATCCACAGAAACAACCAGGTGACAGACCCCTGAAAAATTACTTGGTGCACCTTTAAGTGAAAACATTTTGCTAATATTGTTTTTCCATTGTTTTCTACAGCCAGTCCGTGGGCAGCACCTGGCAGACCGTTGCAGATCATGTGAGGCAGGAGAGGCATACAATAGTTGGACTTCTTCCCAACACAGTGTATCTTTTCATCGTAAGAGCCGTCAACTCCTATGGCCTCAGTGACCCCAGCCCCATCTCCGAGCCAGTCAGGACACAAGGTAAAATCTACTGTATACTTTTGTAGTTTTCTGTTTTTCTTATTTGAAGATAGTATGTGCTGCTACTGCTGAAACAAAGATTATGTTGAGGGGGGAAATTATTTGCATGTGGAGTTTCAAAACTAATTGCTTTCTCAGTGTGATACCCTTTATGCCCTGAGCAATGTTGAATTTCATTAAAGAGTTTTCCATTGTCTGTTTTTTTACCGGGTTGGCGCTTCTTCAACTGTTCAAATTGGAAACATTGTTCTTTTAGATGGGAGCCCCACAGAACAGGGCGTGGACCACAGGCAGGTGCAGCGGGAATTAGGAGAGTTGTCGATCTACCTGCAGAAGCCTGTGGTGCTATCTCCAAACTCTGCCAGGATTTCTTGGACAGTGAGTCACGTACTTGGCTGGGTAAAAATATATATACGGTACATTGAACTTGGCATACACTTGAAGGGCACGCTAATCTCCATACCCGGAAATGGGCTAAAATAGATGTTATCGTTACTGCACAGTTTTGAGGGGGGGCAGATGATTGATAATATTGTGACTTTGAAGATATCCACAAATTTATTATTTTATCATTTATAATTTAAAAAAATGCTGCAAAAAGATCTGATTAAAAATGGGGGAAAGTATCAGTTTGTAATTCAGTTAGGGACATGAAATTAATAAAACTAACACTAATACATTTAACAAGAAGTTTTATATTTCTGTTAGATTAGCATAATAGCATCTGAATATCTTCATAATGAAAAAAATATTGAAATTTACATTACATTTTTATCAGTATCCTCCACCCTGTACAATGATGGCTTGGTATAATATACAGTTCTGGGAAAAAATAAGATCACTGCATTTTTTTCTGAAATCAGCATCTCTACATCTATTACAGCCATTCCAGCGTCTGTTGAATTCCAACACAAAAACAAAGCTGAGCTACTTCAGTTCTTGCACCAGGAGTGGAATAAAGTCACCCAAGAACAATGTGAAAGACTTGTGGAGAGCATGCCAAGACACATGAAAGCTGTGATTAAAAATAAGGGATATTCCACCAAATATTGATTTCTGAACTCTTCTTAAGTGTAAACATTAGTATTATGTTGTTTTAAAATGAATTTGATCTTGTTTCTTTGCATTGTTTGAGGTCTGAAAACATGCATCTTTTTTGTTATTTTGAAAATGTGTCATTTTCTGCAAATAAATGCTCTAAACGATAATATTTTTATTTGGAATTTGGGGGAAATGTCAGTAGTTTATAGGCTCAAAAAAATTTCCTTTTGCCCAAACACATACCTATAAGTAGTAAAATCAGAAAAACTGATAATTTTGCAGTGGTCTCTTATTATTTTTTTTTAGAGCTGTATAACTGACTATGGTAATTACATGGTTGTTAGTCAAGGAAACATGACACATCTGTCTTTCTTGCTTATTTTATGGTGATATAATATATAGCTACCCTACCCCAGTATGAAGAAAATAGAAAATATTGTCAGTATTTTCTTGTTAATCATAGTGTTAAAGGGCAGCTAAATGCAATTATAACTTGTTTACAATGCTATTTACATGCATATTCCCAAGATGCCACAAGATAATTTGGTTTGTTACAGGTTGCCCATCAGTCTCCCTACGTTCAGGGTTACCGGATATTTTACCGCTCTATTGGCAGCTCTTGGCTTGTTCAGGATGTAGAGGCCACTTCAGACCAGAGTGCTGTCTTGGTAGATCTCAATCCAAGTCGAGATTATGAGGTGAAAATACGACCTTACTTCAATGAGCTACAGGGTCACGACAGCCTCCTGATTCTACTGCGCACACCAGACGAGGGTAAGCAAAACCCCGGGGTCTATCTCACTGAACATTACTAGAAATAGGACCAAGAATCGGCTCTGTGTTCCCTTGTGCTATATTATATCACTGTCTAATAATATGCGTCCTCTTTCACTGATGACATGCATCTTATCTTATTAAAGGTACACTGTGTAACATTTCTGAATGTTTCACAGTATGACTTTAAATCTATCTAACATTTATGACTTTAAATCTAAGAATCTGAAAGATGGGCTGCCCACTGCATCCTGAAAGGAAATGCAGAAGTGAATATATCCTGTGCGTGAGATCAGTAAAGTCTAAAATCTTAATCTTATTCAAATGCAGTTGATTTTATTGCTGAAAAAGATACCTTGAAAAACTGTGTATGGGGTCACCTCTCCACAGATCTGACCTGTAACTGGTGGTATCCTCTGCTTGTTTCCATGAAAACAGAAGTGTTTTGCCTTGTTAAAGATTCTAGGCAACTCAATTACATCTCCATAGAAACAAATATAGGCTGCGGACTCTCTACTGGAAAAGTTACACAGTGCACCTTTAACAAACATAAAATATAAAGCTGAATAAATATTCTATATGTTTTTATGTATTATACCAAATTTCACACTTTTATATCAGTTGAAAATGGAGAGCTCTTTTGTATGTGTGTAGTGTTAAGTGGCCCTCCCCAGGCTGTCTCAGTGGTCCAGCTCACCAACAGCTCCAGCATCAGCGTTTCCTGGGAGCCTCCAGCTCATAATGTCCAGAGCGGCATTATCCGTGAGTACAAGGTGAGACTACCTTCAGACTAGCTCTATTCTCCCTGCCTCTATTTGAAAAATGTTCACTTCTGTGTGTATGCTCAGTCCGTGTCATTAAGTGCAAATTAGTATTCAGTCATTGCTCAGTTCGGCGCTAATTTGCTGTTTTGATAATACTGAATTAACAATTTGTAAAAGCTTGTATTTTGTTGCCAATACATGTGCTGCCGCCAAACACTCTGGTGATATCCAAAACTCGTCTAAAGGCTGACTGTCCTTATCATCTGTTGGTGAAAAACTGTCACTTCTGATTGTCTTTGCATGAACACAACACTGATTACTAATCATGGAGCTGCTATTCCAGAGGAAAGTCAAAACATGCCAAAATGCTATGTTGTTTTAATTTTCTTTTCCCATCTGCGCAAGTCAAGCCGAGAGCAATGACTAATGGGCACATCAAGGATCCAATATACACAGTTTGCAGCATGTGATTGTTATATTAATATCAAGAATATCTGATTAAACAGAATACAAGATAAATATGTATTTTATCCCCAGTTAAGTTTTGAGAACTTGGAGTTCCAAAAGCTAGCAAACTCTTACAAATGAAAAGGAATATTTTTCTTAAGATACCAATCATTGTAGCCATTGTATCATATTGTAATGCACATAATAGTTTTTGTAGCATAGTTTCACTCTACTTGCAGTGTCGTGTCTTATTTTATTATCAGTATTTTTACTCAATTTTGTATCAGTATATGTTAATATTCAAGTTAAACTGATCTGTTTGTGTCTATGGAAATGTTATTATTTTGTCTAGAATGTTCCAGTATAGATTAAACCTATTTGTTACAAGAGAGACTAGCAGGTTACAACACTACACTACACTACACTACAATTCAGATCTGTGGAGAGTCGTCCCTATGGCATTTTTGAGCAATACATAAATGCTAGATGAAGCAATAACATCTCCATGGAGACAAATAAGTAACACCTTGCTTGCCTCACAGCAAGAAGGTTCCGAGTTTGATCCCCAGGTCACCCAGGCCTTTCTGTGTGTGTGTTCTGTGTGGAGTTTGCATGCATGGTCTGGGTTCGATCCCCGGGTCGCCCGAGTGTGTGGAGTTTGCATGTTCTCCCCGTGTCTGGGTGGGTTTCCTCCGGGCACTCCGGTTTCCCCCATCAACCCAAAACATGCACCATAGGTAAAATCCTTCAGCTTAGGTCCTGACCAAACTGAAGCAAGAAGATCATGGAGATGGTCCCCGGGTGCAGTAATGTGTTGCCCACTGCTCCTAATAACAGGATGGGTTAAAATGCAGAGAAGAATTTCTCCTGTGTGAGATCAATAAAGTCACTTCTTCTTCTTCTTCTACTTTTTCTTCTTCTTCTTCTTCTTCTTCTTCTTCTTCTTCTTCTTCTTCTTCTTCTTCTTCTTCTTCTTCTTCTTCTTCTTCTTCTTCTTCTTCTTCTTCTTCTTAACAATGATGTGTTTTGTGTTTTTGGCTCAGGTTTGGTGCGTGAGTGAGCGCCTGGATGTGGACAGACAGATAAACAGGACAGTGGACGGGTCTCTGCTGTCCATTCTACTGACCGGCCTGCTGCCCGATGTCCCCTACACTGTGGTGGTGGCTGCTGTCACTGGGCTGGGAGTCGGCGCTCTCAGCCACCCTGTTGACCTGCTTCTCAGTGAGTCATCCAAACTGCTAGAATACTGCACAAACTCGACTATGGATGCGTCCCATTTCTCTGTCTTACCCCTTCATAGTTCATAGTTCATAGTTAACTTTATTGTCGAATTCTGCCATATGTACATGACATACAGTGAATCGAAATTTCGTTTCACCCTTCGTCTTACCCCTACCCTTTGGTTTTGTGCGTTCATGTGAGGGCAAGGGGTGTCCCGATTCTAATTTTGATCAAGGTCTAGGGCCACGACCGAGGGCTACATCCCCCTTGAAACGAAATAAGCTCTCGACCAGACTTGGAACGAAGGGGTACGCCTACAAGCTCAGGCAGGTTTTGGGATCAGGACGCAGCGTCACATTGACCAGCCAAAGAGTCTCATAAATGTATTTTCAGCAGTTCTAATTATCGATTAGCAGTTTAGCAGGTTTACAATTATGACACTTATGTTCTACGTTACTTTTACTGAACTGTTGTTGCAGTTTTAATTGTAGTGATGTCTGTTTAGGCGACGTTATCGTTTTCATCGAACTTTCATGTATAAACAAGCTAGTTTTTTTGTCGAGCTGAGGTACCCGATAATCCTTGACATTTGTTTACGTTTGTTTGCACCAATTGTTGTCGCCTCTGTAGACGTAGCAGCTCAGATAGAGGCAAGGGATGATGACGCAAACAGTAATCGAGTGGCGTCCCATTTCTTAAGGGAACATTCATACCCCGAGCCCTCTCAACTCGGTATCGAGGGGCAAAACAAAAACATAGATAAAGGGGTAGGGGAATGGGTAAGACAGAGTAATGGGACACAGCCTAAATGTGTTCATATAAAGATTTAGATTTATTTACTAATGAGATGATATTTACACCAACAAATCAAAACTTTAATACAAGGCAGATGATGTATAAAACTTAACCAAATCAATTCACAACTTGAGTTAAGAATGGGAAAAGCCAAAAGACTTATAGTGTGTGATGTCACTTCTGAATCTCCAACTTTCTCAACACCGCCTGTAATGCATGAAAGTAACAAGAATACAAAAATGCTATTTGAAAACTTGGTTGTACAGATGTTTTTTGTTTTGTTTTTTAAGATTTCATATTTTCAAAGTTCACAAACATTATAGCTGAGGAGTCATGTTTTTAATATACAGTTAACCACCAGTCTTGTTACACAATAAAGAAACACACAAAGCACATAAGTCAGGGTCACTATATACTACTGTGTCCTTGCAGCATGACAGACCTGTATTAATGTTCACTTTCTTATTCACAGCTCTGCCGCTGGAGTCTACAGTGAAGAAAAGCAGCAATTTCAGCTTATCGGAGCAGATCACAAATGTTATCTGCCAGCCGGCCTTCATTGCAGGGCTGGGCGTAGCAGCGTGGCTAGTGCTAATGGGCTTTAGTGGTTGGCTGTATTGTCGACACAGAAGAAGAAAACAGCTGGGGCATTACACCACCTCCTTTGCATACACACCAGCAGGTAAAGAAAGTGACTGTGCTTTTTAGTTGATTAGAGGATTTCATGAGTTTCAGGTTCTTGTTGTATGCAACATTTTGAGAGTTTTTCATCAATCAAAAGATAACATATTAAAGTGCGTATGACAGATTTTAATGATTCTCTAATGTTGACTTAAGTTGATGGGATAATAACTGTAGTAAATTTAAATGATTGTTTTACACTAATCAAGAAGCAATTTGTGAAGAAAAGTTGTAAAAATATGTTGAAAATTACAAGAAGTTCCATATTAAAGACATCACAGGGAGAATTCTGTCCAAAAGTTTGGCATAATTTACCTGATACTTTAAACAAAATTATTTCAACAAAATAAAGGTGTTTTCTTATAATAATAATAATAATAATAATAATAATTCATTGGATTTATATAGCTCCTTTCATGACACCCAAAGCGCTTTACAGTTCATTGTTCACTCACTCCACACTTGGTGGTGGTGAGCTACTTTCTGTAGCCACAGCTGCCCTGGGGCAGACTGACGGGAAGCGAGGCTGCCAATCTGCGCCATCGGCCACTCCGACCACCTCCAACACACACCACTTTCATACTAGGCAAATGTGGGTAAAGTGTCTTGCCTAAGGACACAGCGACAGTATTTTGCAACTGGCGCCCCACTGTGGCACCTGGAATTCCCACCGGTCTCCCATCCAAGTACTAACCAGGCCCTGCCTTGCTTAGCTTCTGAGATCTGATGAGATCAGGCTTTGACAGGCAGGTATGGCCATAATTGTATTTGTCCATTAATAATTTCTGTGTACATTAGAGGAGTTTTGGCCCAGTGTACAATATGGTTGCTAGGTGACTGTAATGTAATTCCCTAATTCCCACTTAAAAATATATATATTATTTTAAATATTTTTAGTAAAATTGTAAATGTAGTTGTCTTAACTGTGTTTTAGTAAAATTGAGTAATCCAACCTGTCGTAGGCACTTTTTAATATGTTAATTGCTATGGCAACAGTCCTTATCATTAATCATTTTGAAGGAGTACTCCATGTGCACGCTCCAAGGTTGTATAACTGAAAGGGGCACTGTGTACAAAAACTAGTGGGACTATGAATTTAATTGTGTGATGAAAGAAAACGTTTTATGTGTTATTAGCAGAGTGGATGAAGGAGGAAAAGGTTTATGTTTCAACAAATCGCAATGACAAATTTCCACTGAAGCATTAGGAACATCCTCAGCTTTGATAAATGGTTTTAATTTCAACTTTTGTAGCATTGTAAGTTAGACTTCACAAATTCTGTTAATTAAAATGTATCTACATTCCCATAAGGCATCTCTCATGTCTGGTAAGCACTGTCATCTGAAGTATTATCAGTATATTGTAACAGCTACAATTTATTTTGGTTCTTTGGCTCAAGGCCACATAAACATACAGGAAAGGTTGTTTTTTGACTTTGCACAGACAACAACTTTGAAGCCAATCGCTCAATTAAGACAATTATGAAATTTCCATGGTGTCCCTAAAGTGGCTGTAGAGTGTACTGTACATTAACAGTTTTACTTATGCCGCTGCCATGATTGTATTTCAGTCCATTTCTTAATCAAATCACATGTGCATTGATTTGTGCTGAAGGCTGTTCTTATGGATCTTTCGGTGCTCTGCCAGTTACAGTTGGGTCAATATTACACCCTGGATCCATCAAAATATGTACATTTTCACACAATCTGAAAGCTAGTTTAGGCTGAAGAATTATGCAAGAGCTTTATATACAACTAAATTGATACCGGAATAGGGAGACTTAGTTATGTTTTGTTTAAACTGCATACATTACATTATAATAATAAAAATAATAATAACAAGCGAGCCAGAAAGCCTCATTGATCCTAGCCATCTTAACAGATCTTTCCCTATAAAGATAGCTTCCAGGTTCCACCCATTAAAGGGATATGCCACCCCCAGGTCAAATTTGGGCATCTCCCCACAGTCCAGAGACTAAAATAAGTGGTGGAAAGCGTTTTCCTGCTCACCCAGCCATTGTCCGAGTCTGTCGCCACTGACCGCCGCGGTATCTCCATCTCCTCCGCCTTAGACTGGAGTCTAACGTCGCCAGAGAAGGATTTCGGCCAAAAGGAATTAATTTGCTCGATGCGTTTCCCAATTACTTTCTGTGTAGTGCGCATTCATATCGAGTGCAAATAAATGTGCAAATCAACACGGAGAGCTTGCCTTGGTCATTTTGGGTGGGAACTATTTTCCAGTGCGGAAGAATACAGCCGAATCACGCAGCACGCTGCCAGGGGAATCCCAGTTACGCACCGGGAAGGGAGTTCCCCTGTTGCACAACGTGGTGCGTGATTCGGCTGAATTCTTCCGCACTGGAAAATAGTTCCCACCCAAAATGACCAAGTCAAGCTCTCCGTGTTGATTTGCACATTTATTTGCACTCGATATGAATGCGCACTACACATAAAGTAATTGGGAAACGCATCGAGCAAATTAATTCCTTTTGGCCGAAATCTTTCTCTGGCGACGTTAGACTCCAGTCTAAGGCGGAGGAGCTGCAGATACCGCGGCGGTCAGTGGCGACAGACTCTGACAATGGCTGGGTGACCAGGAAAACGCTTTCCATCACTTATTTTAGTCTCTGGACTGTGGGGAGATGCCCAAATTTGACCTGGGGGTGGCATATCCCTTTAATTATACCATCACACAAAATGTCAATGGAACAAATTGCAATAACCATAATTATTACAATTTGAGTTATTAGAATTATTTGATTGTTATCATCTAATATTAAAGCTCCTATATTATGCAAAACTTATCATTGTGACCTTTATGCCATGTTATAATGCTCCCCAAAAACATACCCAGAGTTGTGTTTTTTATGTTTGTAATAAAGCTTTATTATTAGTCTGATTATATCTCCAAAGCTCAAAATGCTCATTTCCACCTTATGATGTCATGTAGTGGTAGTTTTCAAGTTAACATGTACCATTTATATTTAGTTCAGTAGAGATTTCCAGGTCTGAAATTATCCAAATGATTCTACAGTAGTGAAGGTATTTGGAGTTTAGAAACACAGTGGAGCGCTTCCAGTATTATCACATGACATCACAAGGTGGAACAGAGTGTTTTTTGTCTGAGAGAAGAACTCATCCTAAATATACAGTGTGGTAAACATGTGCAAATGAAACACAACTCCAGGTTGTGAAAATAGCTCTAGGCTGGAGAATGAAAGATTGTCTATTTTTTGTAATTAAGTTGTATGATTTGGAAAATTGACGTGAATTTTTTGTTGTTTCAATTGTTTAACAAGCTGCCATGAGCCCTATAGTATTCCTTGGTTAGAATTTATCTAAACATTTGTCTCTTTCTCATCTTGCAGTAGGTTTGGCTCACAGTGAGGGCTCAGGGACCATCAGTGGAGGGTAAGACACAGTGGCACAACATCCATTCACTTTGTAATAAAAGCCCAAAAAAAAAGGCAATCATCTAATGACATCTATAAATCTGTAGACCTGGCTTGTTGGGGTCCAATATGGGAAACTACCCATGGCTGGCTGACTCCTGGCCAACTCCGAATCTCATCCAAAATAGCAAGGACTCTGTGGACTGCTGCTCAGGCAAACTGGACTCTGAAAAATACTACAACAGTAAGAGCATTTCAACCCTTTTAGTTTAAACAACTTATTTCTTTTTAACATTGCTACTTATTATGTATAAAAATGTCACCAACGGATTGCCACTGTTAATGGGTAATCAGTTTCTATTCGAAAGTATTTGAGTGGCATTCACAGGGTCAGATTTACACGGTCAGACGAATGGGTTCCAGTTTCTTTTGAAGTTCAGCTCTTGTGTGCTGTTTGTAAAGGGCTTAAGTGTTTGGAGTGACTGCTGTGGTCTGTTTCAATATTTCAAAATTATACTAAAGAAGAGATGACAGTGACACGATGAGAGCTGATGCTGAAAAAGTACTGGTTATTATAGAAGGTGTCTGTTTTATTTTGAGTCTTTGTGATGGTCAAAATGTATTATTATTATTATTAGGCCCGAGCGCTGAAGAGCGCATAGGGCCTTTTGTAACTGTTCTGCGGTGCGAAGCACTGCAGAACCAGCGTAGAACGTGTGAAACGCGCTGGTAGGTGTCAATGGACCCCACGGGTGCGTTACTGGACGCGCGCCCTTTCCATTGATATATTTAGTGTTACCATTCGTGGCACTATATTGTTACTGTTCTGGTTTTTAGGCCCGAGCGCTGAAGAGCGCATAGGGCCTTTTGTAACTGTTCTGCGGTGCGAAGCACTGCAGAACCAGCGTGGAACGTGTGAAACGCGCTGGTAGGTGTCAATGGACCCCACAGGTGGGTTACTGGACGTGCGCCCTTTCCACTGATATATTTAGTGCCACCATTCGTGGCACTATATTGTTACTGTTCTGGTTTTTCTTATTCTTATTATTATTTTCCCGACCACTTTTTCAGGTTTCGGGTATTTCCCACTGACGAAAACTCACGAAATTTTGCACACAATTCAAGAACGCCAAAAAAGGAATTTACAAATAATCTGTATTAAAAAATCTTTAAAAATGGCTCCACAGCGCCACCTCAAAAATCAAAATACATTGCGCCTATGGCTATACCCGATAAATGAACTTTGTCGTAGATAAACGAAATTCGGGTGGTGGATAGGTCATGTCGTTACGAACCAAAAAATATATTACGGCGTTGCTAGGCGACCAACAGGAAGTCAGCTATATTGGGCCGAGCACGCGACCCGGCACCGAGGGTGCATTTTCCTGTCTTCGTATTTTAACGAACTCCTCCTAGGGTTTTTGACCCAGACTCACCAGAATCGTGCTGTATCATCTAGACAAGTGGGACATTAAAAGTTGTTAAAAGCGTTCTAAAAGAGTGAACGGTGTTTCCGTGACAACGCCACAAATTTCGGGTTCGTTTTTGCGGCTCGCCATCAAATTTCAATGAGCGATAATTCGCGCATACTTTGGCCGATATCACTCAAACTTTAATCGTTGGTGGACACCCCGGCCCTGAACAGATTGATGTAAGAAAATCTGAAATGGGTGCTATAGCGCCACCTAGGGAGATTGCATGGAAGCGCAAAATTTTACTTTGTCGTAGACATACCAAATTTGGTACACATATTCGTGACAGGGTATCGATCAAAAAACTTAATGAGGTCAACACGCCATGCCCCATCGTGTTGCCATGGCAACAGGCCAAACATCTGTCGTCGCCAATGGGACGCCAGGCATAAACTTTGTCGTAGCCATACCAAATTTGGTACACAGATGCATCATCGGATAAGGAACAAAAAAGTATATTATGCGGTTGCTAAGCGACCAACAGGAAGTCGGCCATTTTGGACCGAGCACGTGACCTGGCACCGAGAGCGCATTTTCCTGTCCTCGTATTTTAACGAACTCCTCCTAGGGTTTTTGACCCAGACTCACCAGAATCGTGCTGTATCATCTAGACAAGTGGGACATTAAAAGTTGTTAAAAGCGTTCTAAAAGAGTGAACAGTGTTTCCGTGACAACGCCACAAATTTCAGGTTTGTTTTTGTGGCTCGCCATCAAATTCGACGAGTGATAATTCGCACATACTTTGGCCGATTTCACTCAAACTTCAATCGTTTGTGGACACCCCGGCCCTGAACAGATCAATGTAAGAAAATCTGAAATGGACACTATAGCGCCCCCTAGGGAGATTGCATGGAAGTACGACATTTTACTTTGTCGTAGACATACCAAATTTGATACACACATTCGCGACATGGTCTTGATCAAAAATCTCAATGATGACCCCGGGCATCTCCCATCGTGTTGCCATGGCAACAGGCCAAACATCTGTCCTTGTCATTAGGATTCTCTGGAAAAACTTTCATGTAGTCAAACAAAATTTGGTACACAGATGCATCATGGGAAGATAAACAAAAAAGTATATTATACCGTTGCTAGGCAACCAACCAGCCATTTTGGATAGATCATGTGACCTGGTGGCGAAGGCGCCATTTCCTGTCAAACTTCGACGAGTGATAATTCGCACATACTTTGGCCGATTTTACTCAAACTTGAATCGTTGGTGAACACCCCGGCCCTACACAGATTGATATAAGAAAATCTCAATTGGCCGTAATAGCGCCCCCTAGGGAGATTGCATGGAACAGAAAAATTTTACTTTGCCGTAGACACACCAAATTTGGACCACACATTCGTGACATGGTCTCGATCAAAAAACACAGTGACACCCCCACTCCATCTCACATCATGTTGCCATGGTAACAAGAAAAACATCTGTCCCAGCCATTAGGATGCCCGGCAAAAACTTTGGTGTAGCCACACCTAATTTGGTACATAGATGGTTCATGGGAATAGGAAAATGGCGCGTTAGCAGGGGGCTGCGAGTGCAAGCGAGGGCCGATCATCGCCGCTTGCGGCTATATTTAGGCCCGAGCGCTGAAGAGCGCATAGGGCCTTTTGTAACCGTTCTGCGGTGCGAAGCACTGCAGAACCAGCGTGGAACGTGTGCAACGCGCTGATAGGTGTCAATGGACCCCACGGGTGGGTTACTGGACGTGCGCCCTTTCCATTGATATATTTTGTGCCACCATTGGTGGCACTATATTGTTACTGTTCTGGTTTTTCTTCTTATTATTAGGCCCGAGCGCTGAAGAGCGCATAGGGCCTTTTGTAACTGTTCTGCGGTGCGAAGCACTGCAGAACCAGCGTGGAACGTGTGAAACGCGCTGGTAGGTGTCAATGGACCCCACGGGTGGGTTACTGGACGTGCGCCCTTTCCATTGATATATTTTGTGTTACCATTCGTGGCACTATATTGTTACTGTTCTGGTTTTTCTTATTCTTATTATTATTATTATTATTTTCCCGACCACTTTTTCAGGTTTCGGGTACTTCCCATGGACGAAAACTCACGAAATTTTGCGCAAAATTCAAGAACGCCAAAAAGGAATTTACAAATAATCTGTATTAAAAAATCTTTAAAAATGGCTCCACAGCGCCACCTCAAAAATCAAAATACATTGCGCCTATGGCTATACCCGATAAATGAACTTTGTCGTAGATAAACGAAATTCGGGTGGTGGATAGGTCATGTCGTTACGAACCAAAAAATATATTATGGCGTTGCTAGGCGACCAACAGGAAGTCAGCTATATTGGGCCGAGCACGCGACCCGGCACCGAGGGTGCATTTTCCTGTCTTCGTATTTTAACGAACTCCTCCTAGGGTTTTTGACCCAGACTCACCAGAATCGTGCTGTATCATCTAGACAAGTGGGACATTAAAAGTTGTTAAAAGCGTTCTAAAAGAGTGAACGGTGTTTCCGTGACAACGCCACAAATTTCGGGTTCGTCTTTGCGGCTCGCCATCAAATTTCAATGAGCGATAATTCGCGCATACTTTGGCCGATATCACTCAAACTTTAATCGTTGGTGGACACCCCGGCCCTGAACAGATTGATATAAGAAAATCTGAAATAGGTGCTATAGCGCCACCTAGGGAGATTGCATGGAAGCGCAAAATTTTACTTTGTCGTAGACATACCAAATTTGGTACACATATTCGTGACGGGGTATCGATCAAAAAACTTAATGACGTCAACACGCCATGTCCCATCGTGTTGCCATGGCAACAGGCCAAACATCTGTCGTCACCAATGGGACGCCCGGCATAAACTTTGTCGTAGCCATACCAAATTTGGTACACAGATGCATCATGGGATAAGGAACAAAAAAGTATATTATGCGGTTGCTAAGCGACCAACAGGAAGTCGGCCATTTTGGACCGAGCACGTGACCTGGCACCGAGGGCGCATTTTCCTGTCCTCGTATTTTAACGAACTCCTTCCAGGGTTTTTGACCCAGACTCACCAGAATCGTGCTCTATCATCTAGACAAGTGGGACATTAAAAGTTGTTAAAAGCGTTCTAAAAGAGTGAACGGTGTTTCCGTGACAACGCCACAAATTTCAGGTTCGTTTTTGTGGCTCGCCATCAAATTCGATGAGTGATAATTCGCACATACTTTGGCCGATTTCACTCAAACTTCAATCGTCGGTGGACACCCCGGCCCGGAACAGATTTCTATAAGAAAATCTGAAATGGACACTATAGCGCCCCCTAGGGAGATTGCATGGAAGTGCAACATTTTATTTTGTCGTAAACATACCAAATTTGGTACACACATACGTGACAGGGTCTAATTTGGTACATAGATGGTTCATGGGAATAGGAAAATGGCGCGTTAGCAGGGGGCTGCGAGTGCAAGCGAGGGCCGATCATCGCCGCTTGCGGCTATATTTATTATTATTATTATTATTTTCCCGACCACTTTTTCAGGTTTCGGGTACTTCCCACGGACGAAAACTCACGAAATTTTGCGCAAAATTCAAGAACGCCAAAAAAGGAATTTACAAATAATCTGTATTAAAAAATCTTAAAAAATGGCTCCACAGCGCCACCTCAAAAATCAAAATATGGCTATACCCGATAAATGAACTTTGTCGTAGATAAACGAAATTCGGGTGGTGGATAGGTCATGTCGTTACGAACCAAAAAATATATTACGGCGTTGCTAGGCGACCAACAGGAAGTCAGCTATATTGGGCCGAGCACGCGACCCTGCACCGAGGGTGCATTTTCCTGTCTTCGTATTTTAACGAACTCCTCCTAGGGTTTTTGACCCAGACTCACCAGAATCGTGCTGTATCATCTAGACAAGTGGGACATTAAAAGTTGTTAAAAGCGTTCTAAAAGAGTGAACGGTGTTTCCGTGACAACGCCACAAATTTCGGGTTCGTTTTTGCGGCTCGCCAGCAAATTTCAACGAGCGATAATTCGCGCATACTTTGGCCGATATCACTCAAACTTTAATCGTTCGTTGACACCCCGGCCCTGAACAGATTGATATAAGAAAATCTGAAATAGGTGCTATAGCGCCACCTAGGGAGATTGCATGGAAGCGCAAAATTTTACTTTGTCGTAGACATACCAAATTTGGTACACATATTCGTGACGGGGTATCGATCAAAAAACTTAATGACGTCAACACGCCATGTCCCATCATGTTGCCATGGCAACAGGCCAAACATCTGTCGTCGCCAATGGGACGCCCGGCATAAACTTTGTCGTAGCCATACCAAATTTGGTACACAGATGCATCACGGGATAAGGAACAAAAAAGTATATTATGCAGTTGCTAAGCGACCAACAGGAAGTCGGCCATTTTGGATCGAGCACGTGACCTGGCACCGAGGGTGCATTTTCCTGTCCTCGTATTTTAACGAACTCCTCCTAGGGTTTTTGACCCAGACTCACCAGAATCGTGCTGTATCATCTAGACAAGTGGGACATTAAAAGTTGTTCAAAGTGTTCTAAAAGAGTGAACGGTGTTTCCGTGACAACGCCACAAATTTCAGGTTCGTTTTTGTGGCTCGCCATCAAATTCGACGAGTGATAATTCGCACATACTTTGGCCGATTTCACTCAAACTTCAATCGTTGGTGGACACCCCGGCCCTGAACAGATTTATATAAGAAAATCTGAAATGGACGCTATAGTGCCACCTAGGGAGATTGCATGGAAGTGCAAAATTGTATTTTATCGTAGACATACCAAATTTGGTACACACATTCGTGACAGGGTCTCGATCAAAAATCTCAATGATGACCCCGGAGCATCTCCCATCGTGTTGCCATGGCAACAGGCCAAACATCTGTCCTTGTCATTAGGATTCTCTGGAAAAACTTTCGTGTAGTCAAACTAAATTTGGTACACAGATGCATCATGGGAAGATAAACAAAAAGTATATTATACCGTTGCTAGGCAACCAACCAGCCATTTTTGATAGACCATGTGACCTGGTGGCGAAGGCGCCATTTCCTGTCAAACTTCGACGAGTGATAATTCGCACATACTTTGGCCGATTTTACTCAAACTTGAATCGTTGGTGAACACCCCGGCCCTACACAGATTGATATAAGAAAATCTGAAATAGGTGCATTAGCGCCACCTAGGGAGATTGCATGGAAGCGCAAAATTTTACTTTGTCGTAAACATACCAAATTTGGTACACCCATTCGTGACATGGTCTTGATCAAAAAACACATTAACACCCCCACTCCATCTCACATCATGTTGCCATGGTAACAGGTCAAACATCTGTCCCTGCCATTAGGATGCCCGGCAAAAACTTTGGTGTAGCCACACCTAATTTGGTACATAGATGGTTCATGGGAATAGGAAAATGGCGCGTTAGCAGGGGGCTGCGAGTGCAAGCGAGGGCCGATCATCGCCGCTTGCGGCTATATTTCTTCTTATTAGGCCCGAGCGCTGAAGAGCGCATAGGGCCTTTTGTAACTGTTCTGCGGTGCGAAGCACTGCAGAACCACCGTGGAACGTGTGAAACGCGCTGGTAGGTGTCAATGGACCCCACGGGTGGGTTACTGGACGTGCGCCCTTTCCATTGATATATTTTGTGTTACCATTCGTGGCACTATATTGTTACTGTTCTGGTTTTTCTTCTTCTTATTATTATTATTATTTTCCCGACCACTTTTTTCAGGTTTCGGGTACTTCCCACTGACGAAAACTCACGAAATTTTGCGCAAAATTCAAGAACGCCAAAAAAGGAATTTACAAATAATCTGTATTAAAAAATCTTTAAAAATGGCTCCACAGCGCCACCTCAAAAATCAAAATACATTGCGCCTATGGCTATACCCGATAAATGAACTTTGTCATAGATAAACGAAATTCGGGTGGTGGATAGGTCATGTCGTTACGAACCAAAAAATATATTACGGCGTTGCTAGGCGACCAACAGGAAGTCAGCTATATTGGGACGAGCACGCGACCCGGCACCGAGGGTGCATTTTCCTGTCTTCGTATTTTAACGAACTCCTCCTAGGGTTTTTGACCCAGACTCACCAGAATCGTGCTGTATCATCTAGACAAGTGGGACATTAAAAGTTGTTAAAAGCGTTCTAAAAGAGTGAACGGTGTTTCCGTGACAACGCCACAAATTTCGGGTTCGTTTTTGTGGCTCGCCATCAAATTTCAATGAGCGATAATTCGCGCATACTTTGGCCGATATCACTCAAACTTTAATCGTTCGTTGACACCCCGACCCTGAACAGATTGATATAAGAAAATCTGAAATAGGTGCTATAGCGCCACCTAGGGAGATTGCATGGAAGCGCAAAATTTTACTTTGTCGTAGACATACCAAATTTGGTACACATATTCGTGACGGGGTATCGATCAAAAAACTTAATAACGTCAACACGCCATGTCTTATCGTGTTGCCATGGCAACAGGTCAAACATCTGTCATCGCCAATGGGACGCCCGGCATAAACTTTGTCGTAGCCATACCAAATTTGGTACACAGATGCATCATGAGATAAGAAACAAAAAAGTATATTATGCGGTTGCTAAGCGACCAACAGGAAGTCGGCCATTTTGGACCGAGCACGTGACCTGGCCCCGAGGGTGCATTTTCCTGTCCTCGTATTTTAACGAACTCCTCCTAGGGTTTTTGACCCAGACTCACCAGAATCGTGCTGTATCATCTAGACAAGTGGGACATTAAAAGTTGTTAAAAGCGTTCTAAAAGAGTGAACGGTGTTTCCGTGACAACGCCACAAATTTCAGGTTCGTTTTTGTGGCTCGCCATCAAATTCGACGAGTGATAATTCGCACATACTTTGGCCGATTTTACTCAAACTTTAATCGTTGGTGGACACCCCGGCCCTGAACAGATTTCTATAATAAAATCTGAAATGGACACTATAGCGCCCCCTAGGGAGATTGCATGGAAGTGCAAAATTTTACTTTGTCGTAGACATACCAAATTTGGTACACACATTCGTGACAGGGTCTCGATCAAAAATCTCAATGATGACCCCGGGCATCTCCCATCGTGTTGCCATGGCAACAGGCCAAACATCTGTCCTTGTCATTAGGATTCTCTGGAAAAACTTTGGTGTAGTCAAACAAAATTTGGTACACAGATGCATCATGGGAAGATAAACAAAAAGTATATTATACCGTTGCTAGGCAACCAACCAGCCATTTTGGATAGACCATGTGACCTGGTGGCGAAGGCGCCATTTTCTGTCAAACTTCGAGGAGTGATAATTCGCACATACTTTGGCCGATTTTACTCAAACTTGAATCGTTGGTGAACACCCCAGCCCTACACAGATTGATATAAGAAAGTCTTAATTGGCCGTAATAGCGCCCCCTAGGGAGATTGCATGGAACAGAAAAATTTTACTTTGCGGTAGACACACCAAATTTGGACCACACATTCGTGACATGGTCTCAATCAAAAAACACAGTGACACCCCCACTCCATCTCACATCTTGTTGCCATGGTAACAGGTCAAACATCTGTCCCTGCCATTAGGATGCCCGGCAAAAACTTTGGTGTAGCCACACCTAATTTGGTACATAGATGGTTCATGGGAATAGGAAAATGGCGTGTTAGCAGGGGGCTGCGAGTGCAAGCGAGGGCCGATCATCGCCGCTTGCGGCTATATTTATTATTATTATTATTTTCCCGACCACTTTTTCAGGTTTCGGGTACTTCCCACTGACGAAAACTCACGAAATTTTGCGCAAAATTCAAGAACGCCAAAAAAGGAATTTACAAATAATCTGTATTAAAAAATCTTTAAAAATGGCTCCACAGCGCCACCTCAAAAATCAAAATACATTGCGCCTATGGCTATACCCGATAAATGAACTTTGTCGTAGATAAACGAAATTCGGGTGGTGGATAGGTCTTGTCGTTACGAACCAAAAAATATATTATGGCGTTGCTAGGCGACCAACAGGAAGTCAGCTATATTGGGCCGAGCACGCGACCCGGCACCGAGGGTGCATTTTCCTGTCCTCGTATTTTAACGAACTCCTCCTAGGGTTTTTGACCCAGACTCACCAGAATCGTGCTGTATCATCTAGACAAGTGGGACATTAAAAGTTGTTAAAAGCGTTCTAAAAGAGTGAACGGTGTTTCCGTGACAACGCCTCAAATTTCGGGTTCGTTTTTGCGGCTCGCCATCAAATTTCAACGAGCGATAATTCGCGCATACTTTGGCCGATTTCACTCAAACTTTAATCGTTCGTTGACACCCCGGCCCTGAACAGATTGATATAAGAAAATCTGAAATAGGTGCTATAGCGCCACCTAGGGAGATTGCATGGAAGGGCAAAATTTTACTTTGTCGTAGACATACCAAATTTGGTACACATATTCGTGACGGGGTATCGATCAAAAAACTTAATGACGTCAACACGCCATGTCCCATCGTGTTGCCATGGCAACAGGCCAAACATCTGTCGTCGCCAATGGGACGCCCAGCATAAACTTTGTCGTAGCCATACCAAATTTGGTACACAGATGCATCATGGGATAAGGAACAAAAAAGTATATTATGCGGTTGCTAAGCGACCAACAGGAAGTCGGCCATTTTGGACCGAGCACGTGACCTGGCACCGAGGGCGCATTTTCCTGTCCTCGTATTTTAACGAACTCCTCCTAGGGTTTTTGACCCAGACTCACCAGAATCGTGCTGTATCATCTAGACAAGTGGGACATTAAAAGTTGTTAAAAGCGTTCTAAAAGAGTGAACGGTGTTTCCGTGACAACGCCACAAATTTCAGGTTTGTTTTTGTGGCTCGCCATCAAATTCGACGAGTGATAATTCAAACATACTTTGGCCGATTTCACTCAAACTTCAATCGTTGGTGGACACCCCGGCCCTGAACAGATTTCTATAAGAAAATCTGAAATGGACGATATAGCGCCCCCTAGGGAAGTGCAAAATTTTATTTTGTCGTAGACATACCAAATTTGGTACACACATTCGTGACAGGGTCTCGATCAAAAATCTCAATGATGACCCCGGGCATCTCCCATCGTGTTGCCATGGCAACAGGCCAAACATCTGTCATTGTCATTAGGATTCTCTGGAAAAACTTTGGTGTAGTCAAACAAAATTTGGTACACAGATGCATCATGGGAAGATAAACAAAAAGTATATTATACCGTTGCTAGGCAACCAAACAGCCATTTTGGATAGACCATGTGACCTGGTGGCGAAGGCGCCATTTCCTGTCAAACTTCGACGAGTGATAATTCGCACATACTTTGGCCGATTTTACTCAAACTTTAATCGTTGGTGAACACTCCGGCCCTACACAGATTGATATAAGAAAATCTGAAATAGGTGCTATAGCGCCACCTAGGGAGATTGCATGGAAGCGCAAAATTTTACTTTGTCGTAGACATACCAAATTTGGTACACACATTCGTGACATAGTCTTGATCAAAAAACACATTAACACCCCCACTCCATCTCACATCATGTTGCCATGGTAACAGGTCAAACATCTGTCCCTGCCATTAGGATGCCCAGCAAAAACTTTGGTGTAGCCACACCTAATTTGGTACATAGATGGTTCATGGGAATAGGAAAATGGCGCGTTAGCAGGGGGCTGCGAGTGCAAGCGAGGGCCGATCATCGCCGCTTGCGGCTATATTTATTATTATTATTATTATTATTATTATTATTATTATTATTACTAGTAATAACATAACATAAATGCTTTATACACAGATCAAGGACAACAAAATACAACTTGTATAGTAAAATAATTGTTTAATACATTTTCAGGTATAATGAACTACACCAACCAATCAGAGAAGAGAAGCACTGCCTCCAATGACAGTCCCATCTACAGCACAATTAACGCGACAGTGGATGATGACTTGTTAGCTTATTATGACACATACTCCACCAAGTCCTACTCCCAAGGCCCAGACCCATACAGCAGTAATCCAGCTCTGTACAACACAGGCCTGGTCGACCTCAACCAGTGGACCCTCCCGTCTGGCCAGTTAGGGTCAGAGTACGCCAAGCTTCAATACATCAAGAAGAACAATGGTGAGAAGGGTACTTTTAACAAGAACAATTTCGGTTGTGGCGCTTGTAATTCTGTTTGAGTACATATAATAAGTACAAATACTATTACTCATGCAATTCTTTGTCATAATCTGAGGTTATAAAAAAGAATTATATTATTTATTATCCATGTATGTGTTAATGAATGTGCCTTTTATTATATTTTATGAATTTTGCAGACAGAGCACCGGCGCAAGTAGGGACATGCTGGCCCTTTGTCTGCAAAGTTAAATAGATAAATAAATAATACATTTTTTTAAAGTTATTTATTATAATATTTGAGTGTAATAAAATATAATATAATATACTACATATATATTTAATGCATTAATTCATCTAAATGTCTAAATAAAAACAGTGTAAAGTGTAAAATGATTTCAATTTTTTTCATCTTATGTCATTTTTTTCCTCAAAACATATTAGTCATTCTAAACAATTATGCTTGCAGATAAACTGATAGAGCAGAGGTCCTTGGGTCTGACCTCAAAACCAGCTGCTCGTACGTGGATGGATGTCCTGTCTCTGCCCCTTGCTGACACTAAGGACTTGCACAGCACAAACACACAGGAGCAACAACTGAACAGGTAAAATCATTACCATGTCTGTTTTGTTTCAACACTACATGCTCCCTCCTCTCAGTGCACTGTCAAATCTTCATTTAGAGTGAATATTAATAACTTCAAGGTACTTCCGAAATGACAGAGAGACTTACGGCTGACAGATATCAAGCCTTCCCCTAACTCTCTGCTGTCAAACTAAACTTGAGTGAAGTTGTGTGTCTGGGGACTGGGTGAATTAGCTACACTCATGTCTCCGGGCCTTGCAGATATTGAGCTGTGGGGTTATTGAGGGGAGCCTGTTCTAAGTAACTGTGACAGATGAGGATGCCGACGTAACAGGATGACTGCTGAGGGCTGCCATGTCTTTTGTAATGACATTAACTTGTGTCTGACAGCTTAAATGAGCACTTTGCCTTTTTAACGACATGTCCATCATTAAATTTACTTTGACAGTGATGCACAAATAAGACATGTTCTTCGTAAAGTTGTCTTTATACATATACATATAAGATTTTTTTTTTTTTTTTCATTTTAAACATCACTGATTTTAAAGAAATGAACACATGGCACGTGGTTATTGATTCAGTTTTGTTTTGCTCTGCATATTTTTTGCACTAAATGCCTTTTCATGAATCAAGGACTAAAAAGCATGAGAAGGCATGTGAGTTAATACAACCAGCTGTAAATACTACCAATCTATTCTCTTCACAAACTATTGGAGCCATTACTGACTTTATTAGCACTGGCTTTTTCCAGATAAAATATTTCTATTCCTTCAATCTTCACCTGGTCAATTGGGGCTAGAGCAGTAGCTTACCACCATCTGTAGGAACACTATGAATTATGCACCAATTATGTGTGAAGATTCTGGAAAAAAATAATTCATTTTATTTCCAATGTTCCTTTATATAGCCCTGAGGATGAGGATGAAGACTGGTGCCCTCCATTACCTGCCAGAACCTATTTGATGGACAGCTCCAAAGAAGAACTTTCAAGTCCCATTTTTAAACAAAATGAGGCATCCTACATGCCGATACGTCTGACCTCGCCCCAGAAAGACCACCGACAGCCCAACCACGCTTCACAACTCCCAACCTTTGACCTTTTGTCTCAGCAGCGCCCTAACTCCCAGATCTCACAGTCCAACCCTGATCTGTTTACAAACACAGAAGAGGATGTCTACCACACAAGCCACTGGGCTGACACTTTCACCAGCAATACTTCCGGCAAAGGTTAGTTTGAGCTTCAATATTAAGACATTTTGTGTTTTACCAAAGGAAGTCTGCAATAGAAAGGCCACTGGGTACATTCAATAAATTAGGACACCCATTCCAACTGTTAAGGTTTTCATCCCGTACAAGCACAAAACAGTATCTCTAACAGCTGTATATAACTGAGAAAACAGTTAATCAACATTGTCATTAATTTGTCTCAGAAAAATCTCCCCCTGGTGGGGCCTCTGCCGTCATGGTACACAGACCGAGGAGCAAGAAGAAGCTATCTAAAGATACTCAGCTCTGCAGAGACCTACAGGGTCTGGCAGGTACATTCCTAACAATAGTAGAAAAATAGTAGAAAAGTTATTTTGGGTATTTTCTGAGTGAAACCACATTATTGCTGCTCTGTTGCATGTAAAATTGTATTCAGGCCTGCCCCCTTTACCTGCCCCTCCCCCCAACGAAGACTCCCTAAAGCTGTTAGCAGATGTCCTGGGCCACAGCCGGACTGACAGTGGTGAGCGGAGAGATGCCAGCGACCTGTCCAGTCTTCAGAAAAGAGGGGGACATTTTTCACCACAGCAATCAAGGCCCACTAAATGGATGCTGCAAGGTGTGAAGTGAAAACACGTCTTCATTGTAATGCATTCACAAATGAGACATTTTTTATTGTTTTGCTACTACGGTCTACACATTTTTTTTAGCCCAGCATTGGTTTTGATTCCCTTATTAGTATAAAAAGAGCTGACACACGGATGTATTTGTTTTGTGCAGATGAGAATGTAAATCCATATGCTCAGTCAACTTTCCTGCCCAGTGTACAGATGTCTGAGTACAGCTCTCTTGGCGGTGCAGTTCTTCCAAGGCCCTCTACAACACGGCAGAAAAAAGATGAGGTATATCTAATTTTCTTCATTTCATATGCATTAATGTTCCAAATGTTAAATGGTATTTAGCTTCTGAAAATTGCTCAGAATAATTTGGAGAACACCAAAGGATGTTTTAACCATGGATGATAGATCTATCTCTCTATATTGCATGCATACTAAAAATAAAATACTTTTTTTTTTTAGAATCTCATGTAGACAAGGCTGTGACATTCGTATTGTGTTGCCATGGTACCAGAGAAACAGCAACAACTATCAAGGCGCGCCATCTGGCTTCTGGCGGATCCTCTGGTTCATTTATTGACAAATATTACTTTTCAGTCTATATTTTTGGCGATTTGTTCTTCACCAATTCATGTACAGTAAAAAGGACAATTTACATTTTTATACATGTAATAAAAGATATTGCTAAAATCGCAGTATTAAAAGAACCCAATATTTTTGAACATAGCTTACGCATATTGTACAGAAGATTACTGAATGTATCATCTATTGACTGGTATTGATATTACATTTGAGTGACTGGAAATTACAGGTTTGTATTTGGCATGAATGTGCATGTGTAGCATAAAGACTCTGGACCTTCCATCTCTGTATTACTAAAAACATCACCAGTGTGTTGTCTTTTTTAAATGAACAATAAAACATTTGTAACTAAATCCTTTGCGTTGATTCATCACCAAAGTGCCCCTGTAGAGTTTTACGTAAACAGTTAATTCTACCTGTGGCCTTTCTATCAGTCAGTCCTCAAACATCTGTAAGACAGCGAGTGTCTTGCAAGTTTCTGATGAGAACATTGTATTAAAATTAAATACATATGAGCTCAAGTGGGGGAAAAAATAGATTCTTGAATATAATTTCAGAAGGGCTGTATCAGTTTTTCCTGTTATGTTATGCACTAAAGTCTATAGTGATCGCATCGACTGTACTTTATGACAGTCATTATGCTGGCTAGAACAGGTAATAAATTGTGCCATCTTGTGGAGAAAGCTGAAGCACGCACAATGTTGGCCTATAGCCAGTGTATTACTAGGCCCTAATAAGTGCCTTTATATCTTATTATCTTATATATTTATTTTTGCAGGTGGTGTTGTAGTTGTTATTGTTATGTATGCACTTTATCCTTATTGGAAAATTGTGCTCATGTAAAGTTTGGAAAATTAGGTTTACACTTCACACTACAGTTCATCAGGGAATCTCATAATGAAAACCCACATTAATTTCACACTGTAAGCTTATACTTTAAAGTGAAAATTAAAATGCATGTTTAGTTTGATCTATCATATTTATACCATTTACTTTTTTTGTTGTCAAAAACCTCCACACTCAGAGGTTTTTTTTTTTGGCCACCCACATGCCAGCTCATCTCTGTGCTCTGCTTGTTTGACCTTGGGATCTTTTCCCAACCATTTGGTGCACAGCAGGTTCAACTTCAGCTGCTAAATGACATTTTCCCTACACAAGTCCACCAAATTTTGTACAGACGTTTTAAAACAAACGTGCATGGGATGAAATAAAGTTAGATTTTTCAAGTATCATTGTATCTTTATAATAAATACACTTTAAATCCTTTTTGTAAATCACATGCAGCATACAGTATGTAGATTATAACATAAACCCCAGATATCCACTTCACTCATATTAACATATGAACTTTGAACCAGTAACATTTAAAGGTCCCATGGCATGAAATTTTCACTTTCTGAGGTTTTTGAGCTCCCCTACCCTGTTTAGGCCCCCCATGGCTAAAAGTTGCGAAATGTCTAAACTGAGCATTTGCGGTCCTTTTCTGCGTTACAAAAAAACAGTGTTCAAACGGGCGAGTTCGGACAAGGCACCTTATTGACGTCAGATCGGCAAATGCAGCTCCAGCCCCTCCCTCTGTCTCCGCTCAGCGTCCCTGTATATCCCGCCCATAGAGTTTGGACTGTGAATGCGCTACGCAATGCGAAATGCGTTTTTTTATTTGCCTGGAGGCCCGTCCGAGTGTTTCTAGGCTCGCAAGTCCCTTACCCGACCCTCTGGACCTCTGAAATACCAGTGGCTTAATTTTATTTTCTGTGTAAATATGCTTTTTTTCATTGCAAAGTCTCCCATCTGTCTTCCTGTGTTAAACATGGAAGAGAGGAGAAAGCGGTGCAGAGCTGCGCTTCGAGCGGGGGAAACCCGCCCCCCCCGCTCCTTAGCCAATCTCTCTGTCCTTCTTATTTGCACTGAAGCAGCAACACTCAGAATAAAGCATTTTAGACACATATCTAGCCTCATGAAGACTGTCAGAGTCATATCTCATGCAGTGAGTGTTGATTTTGAAGAAGGATTCATTTACAGTATTAGGGAACCATTAAGGAGCCATATAAAAGCATCAAGAAGTACCATGTCATGGGACCTTTAAAGTTCTTAATTTCTGGAGGCTTTCCCCCTAGATTTTTCTTTGATGTACATCAAATTGACAGACCACAGCATAACCCCATTATCATCAATAGAAAAGTGATATGTGGATGTTGTTACTCATGAGTTTGGTGTCCTGACTGCCGAGCATTCTGAATTCAAACGCCTATGTCATCAGTATTACCGTGCTTTAACAGTTCTGTATTTTCAGCAAATTCCCTAAAACACAAAACTCTGCTCTGTGATTGGCTGTGGCTCGGAGGGCCCTATTGTCTCAGTAGTCTGCTGGTTCGCCATAGTTTTCTATGCACAAACAAAACTTTACTGCCAACCGGGACATTATTGGGATCCTGGTGCAGTGATAGCCCAAAATATTAAAATCTTTACTATTTATACAAAAGGAAAATAGAAAGGTAAGTTATTAACCATTTGAAACCATTAGTGTGGTGGTGGGTTAGTTCAATATATGTAAATATTTAATCACTTAAGACTAATTGTATGTTAACAAGTTATTTTATAAAATATTACTGTATTTATTGTGCATAATAACTTCTTTTTGAGTTTTTTTTGGTTGTAGGATTATTTCTTTATCTTACACTAACTATATAATATATAATATAAATTTTGATTGCTTGTTTTTGTTAAGATATAGAGCCTATTTTGCATGATTTTTGAAACAGTCAGTTGAGGCCACTGGTTGTCAAAGCAATCACTCCTTTCATATAACGTAATCTAATGTAATCACACTAGTAATAATTGCTTTTGTAATTGTTCTATTTTGCTACTTGACCAGGGAGTTACTGTAGTCCATTGACAGTGACAAATAAATACAATTCTACTATATATTTTTTTTCTATTGTATCCCCAACATCTGTTTCAGTAATAATATACAATAACAATAATTTCTATATTGGATTTTAGTGAAATATAAAACACAAACAGTGTCACCAACATTGTTGCAAAGTTGCCAATCCAGTATCTAGTCTAGTACTGGATCTGAACCAAAACTAGTACTAATCCAGAATAAAACTAGATCTAAACCAGGACTAACTAAACCAGTAAACAAGTGAAAATGTGAGTAGGCTATTAGTTCAAGTAAAAAGAATTGGGACATCATTATTGTATCATGTGGGGACAAACCACTGATAATTCTCTCTGACAGTGACGATGTACAGCTTCATGGGTGGTGGGTTGTTCTGCGCTGGAGTTGGCAACATCCTTCTGATTGTCTCCACGGCAACAGACTACTGGATGCAGTACCGACATGCCAGCAATTACATGCACCAGGGTCTGTGGAGGTACTGTGTGCCCGGGAAGTGCATGACACACACAGACAGCATTGGTAAGAGCTGGGCCCATATGACGCTCATTTAATAGTGCCCATAATCTAAAACAATGCAAAACAAAATTCACATGATATTATAATGTAAAGTTTTTGCTCTATTTTTTGTTTATACCTGCCCATAGCTTATTGGGATGCAACACGAGCCTTTATGATTCTCTCCCTGCTGGCCTGCTTCATTGGAATTGTAATTGGTATAATGGCTTTTATCCACTATTCATCCTTTGACAGCTTTGACAAGACATTTGCAGCTGGCATTCTCTTCTTCATCTCCTGTAAGTCCTCACAAATACAAATTACACCTCAGGTATTTTAGTTTAATGAAGACAATAATATATTGCATACTGCCTCCAACATTAAAGGAAAAGTAACGTTATTTTACAATCTGAGCCTTCTTTCGGTAATAAAACAAGTCGTTTGACTCACCCATAGCACGTTGGTGTCATTTGGAGCTGTTTGGTAAAAGTTATTTTGTAGCGTATCCGTTAGCGTGAGTACTCGGGGCATTACTTTGCGGTCTCCAAATAACACAAACTTTAGCACTTTTCAAATCATAGAAGCCCGATGTCTTAATCTACAATTTCGTTTGTAGCAAAAGTGGCCTGTAATCCGAGATTTATCCATAGTTTTCAGCTTTGCGTTTCATGTTTGGGTCCCGGGAGCTGAGAGCACAGTCCGCGCATGCGCACTGGCGTCCTCATCAACTCGAAACTATGGCTAAATCTAAAGAAGGCTCAGATTGTAAAATAACGTTACTTTTCCTTTAAGGTGCAACAGGACAATAACAAGAAGTCCAGTTCTGGATTGTTACGCATAATGTTTTGCATACACAGTTTTGACATATATAGCTATTTTGTGCAAGTTGACAAAGCTAGTTTGTCAAAGCCTGATGTGTCAGATCTTAGATGCTAAGAAAGGCTGGTCCTGGTTAGTATTTGGATGGGAGACAGCTGAATATCAGGTGCCACAGTGGGGTGCCAATGGCAAACCCACTGTGTCTTCCATGAATGTGGTGTGTATGTGTTCTGTGTGTATGTTTATAAGTGGTATTGGTGGTTGGAGAGGCAGATGGCGCAGAATGGCAGCCTTGTTTCCTCATCTGCCCCACCAAATGGACTGAATGATTAATGTAGTGTAAAAAAGATATTCATATATTATTATTTATTACTACCAAATAATACTGATATTGAAATAAGACATTCTATTTTTCCCATGTGTTTAGGCTTCTTTGTGTTGCTGGCAATGGCAGTATACACAGGAGTGACAGTGAATTACTATGGAAAACGCTATGGCAGTTGGCGCTTCTCCTGGTCCTATATAATGGGCTGGGTTGCTGTCGTGCTAACCTTCTTCTCAGGTGAGGAGTTTGTTGCAAATGATCTCCTTGTTTATGAAAACATCCCAGCCAATCACAATGGTATATTTTAGGTATCTTCTACATGTGTGCGTATCGAATGCACGAATGCCCAAGAAACTCCAACTCGCACTGAACAGACACACGGACATCCTGGTGCTATTGGCCTTGAATAGGCTTTATCCCCAAAAAACTACCTGAAATTTCCAGTTCAACTTAACATTTTTTAAGTTATAAAATAAAATAAATGTCTATAGCCTACTGTAGTCATTTTTTTTTAACAATGTTTAGAGGAACTAGAGGAACTACTTACTACTAGTAAGTACAGTAGTAATCAAATGCAAATGTATGGAAAGACTTGTGGACAGTCACAAGATGCTAAACAATATGTTTGAATGCTCAAAATAAATATCCACCTATAGTTACTGTAACATTGAATGTATTATAGTTTATCATTAAAATCAGATTATTGATCCTCCTGAATCTTCCTCATTGGTGGGCTTACTGAGGGCATCAGTGGAGCCAAGCATCAGAGGCACTCAGTCCTGCTATGGGTTTGCACACTCCCTCCAGCCCCTTCTGCCTTTCTGCATACTCATTTTTCAATTTCTTAATAACACATTTTAGTTTGGACAACAACAATATAAAACTTAGCCATGACGTCGCCACTGCACATAGCTGTTTAGTCCTGATCTCTTTTTATCTTTGAGATTCTCTGTGTCCATGTCTCTGTGAAAAGATGTGTGCAAAACTGACATTATGGCCATAAAACAATGTGGGCTAAAGTTATAGTTATAGACTGAAGCTATTGTAGGCCTTTCTATTCCTGTTGAGCCTCACCTTGCAAATGTGATTGACTGCTTGTAGAGCTGCTTTGATGGACGATAGTATTTTGAAGGGTCCAGGGCTTTTCTTAATTCTTCTTGGAACATTCTAAAACAAACATGGGAGTAATTCTAGCCCATAGTGAGCCACAAACCACAAAACAATCAATCAAACAAACAAACAAACAATTTTTTTTATTTTTTTATTTTTATTTTTTTACAGATTTTTACACTGATTAGTATTTGGACCTGGGGTGGGATCTGTGACTTGTGAACAAACTTCTAAAACCTGTTGGTTTGGAATAAACATCCTGTTGGTTTGGAATAATAAACATCCTGGTCATCCAGCCTCTTTGGAACATTCACCACTGAGATAAATTTTATGTCATACTGTGGAAGATTATAGCTAAAGGGACAACATTTCCAGTCAGGTTTTTGCAGATTAGGGGCATAAATCAGACACTTCATGCCGATTCAATACGATATCGATTTCTTAAGCCAACGATTCGATTATTTTCGATACTTGAGAATTCCCCACGATTCGATACGATTTGATTCAATGGTGCATAGTTTTCACTTTATGTATTAATGATGTTTTGAATAAATTTTATTACAGAAAAATTGGATTCGATTCGATTCTCTTGTGGACGCATCGATGCATTTGGCTCGTCGGCTGTAGGATCGATGCATCGATACGAATCGATTATTATTTACACGACTATTGCAGATGCAAGCCCGCTCAGGGTAACATCCAGTCCAGCTGTGACTGCTGTCACAAAAAAGTGTTTTACTTTATTAATCAACTGTCCAGTAAACATACCACATAAGTCCTAGTTTATACAAGGAGTCATAAAACACCATAGTACTCCAGAAATTAGTCACACAGTACACATTGCTCTTTACTGTATAAACACCAAAGACAGATAGGACAAATCAAGAATCTGGACCAGTTTGTACTCCAAAACCACAAATAAAAAATAAAAAATAAATCACAAAAATTGTACAGGACTTTTTTTTGCCTAACTATAAGTCCCTAAATCTCATGTTAGTTAAGATCTTCTTCAGCTTTGACATGGGAATTGTTAACAAATTCTCAATCTGCTATCTCTCAGACCATCCCCAGGGACACTTGCTATACCAATTCTTATATTTACCCAAAATTATTGAGGCGCAATTTGAAATCTGATTTTTCTGTAAAGAGCTTGTTCCCAGTTAAAATGGGAGTAGATCACACAGCAGAGGCCAAAACCTCAAAGCCTCAGCTTCACAAAGAGTCCAGCCATTTATCTGTGCTCCAAAGGGTTCAGAAGCAGATTCCATTTGTACTCAGAGGCATATTAGTTAAACATTTTAGGAACAACAAGTTCTAATAGTAATCTAGTAATAACCTAACAGAGTTTGCTCTTTGAAAACAAGAACTGACTCATGACACTATTCATGGTTTCCAGCTTTTTGTATATGCAACATTTTGAGGACTTTTTCCCCATTCAGAAGATACAATATTTTGTTAAATTGTTGAATTATTAGTCATGGTCTAATTGTTTACCAAAATGAAGTGCAATAAAACTCTGTGTTTAGAAGCAGACTCAGATGGTCAAGGAAATGACACGGCATTTCATTAGAAAGTATTGATACAAAACTTTAAAAGATGGTAAAAATGCCCTCACTTCAATGAATATTTAGCCTACAGTTTCCAGCTTCCATTAAAATAATTTTGATCAGTCCATGCCTGTTTGTGTCATCCTGTTTGTCCTATTTGCAGTTTGAGTTCTCATAAAATGTCCGCTTTCACCTGTCCTCAATTCCTGCCACATTACTAACAATTATGTTATAGTTTAATTCTAAATACCAGGAAAATTGGAATTATAATAATTACTTTCATTCTTTTTTCCATTCACAATATGTCTTGGTGTTAATTCACAAAAAAATAGTCAATGGAAAAGTGTTTTTATCACATGAAGTTAATCATCAAACAGAGCCCGTACAAAGGATAGCGTGAGCAGCCTTCACATGCGTGTATTCTGAAACAACAACAACTTCATTGATGTCTTTTCCACAACAGATGTGACCAGAAAAATCTGTATCATGAGGTCAAATTTCTCCCTATATGGGTCACCCTCTCATAATTAAATGGTATTTAATTTCCATTTAAAGTGTTGCTTGATTCTCTTTCAAAGTAACCTTAAATAACTGTGCTCCACCTTCAAACTGCCAGTCACCATACTATCCTAGTGGGACATGGTGTTATTATAATTGTGTTGACTGAAAGAACATATTGTCTCGTTAAACTCATCATTTACACATTTGATATTAGAGGTAGGAAGAGATAATGTCACACAAAGGTAGCTAGAATTACTGTTTTGTACATATAGAGTAGCTGAAAGTAGTTCTAAAATAAAGGTCACATGCTAGCACTTATAGCTGTGGGAAAATATGTTAAATTAGTTAAACAAGGTACTTTCATGCAAATATTTATACTTATTTATACTGTAAGCTATGTTAGAATGCTGTTACCTCAACAAAAACATACCCATAGTTGTGTTTTGTTTCATTCACATATGTTAAATAACACTTCTATATCTCCAAAGCTCAAAATGCTCAGTTCCACCTTGTAATGTCATGAAGTGGTAGCTTTAGTTAACAGCTGCATATTTTGTTCATTACAGATCGGCAATTCCAGGACTGATATTATCCAAATGATCTAGTGAAGGTGTAAGAAGTTTAAAAACACAATGAAGCACTCCCTATATTGCCACATCACATCACTAGGTGGGATTTTTCTGTTTGAGAGAAGGACCCTATAATAAATATGCAGGGTTTTTGTATTAAACATGTGTGAATGAAACAAAACACAACTCCAGGTATGTTTTTGACGAGGAAACAACATTATAACATAGATCAGGAGATAGCATAATATGGGCCCTTTAATTTTGTCCAGTTGACAAATTGAATTTCTTCTTTTATCATGGATTCTACCTGGACGACTGAGGGACTCTTCACGCACCCTTTAATACAAGATAAGATAAGATTAGCCTTTATTGTCTCCCTTGGGAGAAATTTGTCCTCTGCATTTAAACCATCGTGTTATTAGGAGCAGTGGGCTGCACATTACTGCGCCCGGGGACCATCTCCATGATCTTCTTGCTTCGGCTTGGTCAGGACCTCAGCTGGAGAATCCTCCCACAGGTGGCTCACGTCACAACGGGCCTTGGTGTTTCTTCTGCCATGGGGGCTACAAGTCTTTGTTCCTATGTGTGGACTGGGGAGTTGACTAAATCCAAGTGGTATCTACATGTCAAAATCTGTGTATTGTAAGACTGAAATATGCTTAAACGGCACAAAAAAGCAGACATTACCTGGGAAAAAATATATATATGCAAGATCAAAATATGCTTAAGTTTCAGAACCAAATAATCACATATAGTGTCTTTACTATACTGCAAGCTTCTGAGGAGTATCATTTGAACACTTTAGTTGGGCACTTGTTTATCTGGTTTATTTGAGTTTTTTAGTAGAACATACACTGTCAAAAGATCCTTGGGAATCCGCTTTTTTATTTCCATACATTATGAACATACAACATTATGCAAGATGTTGATCTATTCTTTCCCCCATTTGAAAATTGACAGTTGCTGATTTCAGGAACTGAGTAAAGATGTGTGTAACCTTTTGTTAAATTTTAGTGTTGTATAAGGTCAGACTGGACATGGTTTGAACAGACTAGTGCAGAGATATGTTTGTTGAGATGTAGTTGAGCCATAATTTTGGTCTCTCAGTAATCCCAGCTCTGGCTGGTGTGTCCTTGAAAAACAGACTAATACTGCCTTTACTCTTATGTGGATCTGCATGTATTTGTGACTATCATTTCATGGAGAAAAGAGAGTGAACTTAACCAAGGCAAAAATATTGTGTCTCATGTACATATGTCCATTAACAACTTTCTCATCCAAATAAAGTTCTTGGGAATTCATATCGATGAAAAACTTGGAACATCAAATAAGTATAATTCAGACAAAGTTAGCTAAAATTGTTTACCTGGCCAGCCAAATGATATCTCTCTGTATTTCCTATACACCGCGATACCATTTGGACACCCTCCATCCACCCTTGCTCCTCCGGTTCCAAACCGACTCCGCGATTCTGATTCGTTCAAAGATGGTGACGTCAGTGCACCCGCCTTTGCCCGCAAAGTCACTCTTAGGCAGCGGAAGTTCCGCCTCAGTTTTGAATCAAGATGGCGCAATCTCTGATTGGTTCACTTAGCTGTCTGTCTACGCGCAACCGCAGCGCATTTTGTGGATCAAGCGTTACCAGACTCACTCACTGGTACAGCGATGAGTCATGGATTCTTACAGGCAATAAAATTGTTGCTATAATGAGTAAAATTAAATGTCTCTAAAATCAACATTCCCTGTACTTACTGTATAACAGTCTGTTCCTTTTATACTTAAACTACTGTGTGTAAATATGGGGGAATACTTATCAAACTTATCAAACATCTTGAATGATAACCAGTATGGATTTAGGGCAGAACATTCAACTGCAATGGCAATAATGGAACTAACTGAAAAAATAGCAACTGAAATTGACAATGGGAATTATTTTTTAAGTATATTCATTGACCTACAAAAAGCTTTCGATGTAATAAATCATTAAAGATTACTTAAGAAAATAAGTATGGCATGATGCTCCAAGATGGCGGCACAGACACACGCAGCAGCTACTCTCTGTCCCAACGTTACAGTGTTTTTGTGTGTTTTGTCGTGTAAACAACATTGTTTTTGTTCATTGTCATCTTTGTCATGTGAGCCTCCTCAAAGGCGCACATACAGCCAGGAGTTTCTGTTCGACATTAGCAGAAACAACACTATAAAATAGTCTAGGGAGCGCTGCAATTTCAAATCACATATGGGTTTTGACAATAAAGCTGACTTTAAACTTTGAAATTTGAATTCAAGGGGAGGCTCATCAATGGATAGCACGTTATTTAGAAAACAAATTAATGACAGAATCAGAAAGGTATGATAGCAAATGGGGTGTGCCCCAAGGCTCGATTCTTGGGCCCAAATTATTTACTTTATATATGAATGATTTTGTTATGTATGTTTTATTATGTTAAGTATCTGAACTTGGGAAAATTCTATTTGCTGATGATACAACATTATTTTACCAGGGAAAAGAAATAAAAGGTCACAGATAGAGTAAACAAAGAGCTAAAAAAAAAAAGTAAATTATTATTTGATTTAAATGGATTGATTCTTAATGTTAAAAAAACTAATTTTATTTTATTTAAAGTTAAAAAGAAAAAAGACGACATAACATTAGAAATACATAGATGGGATACAGATTAAGAGAGTAAGATAACAGGAGAAGTTCAATTTGTCAACTGGACCAAGTTTGTTTGGTTGAAAACGTTTCGCCGCTCATCCGAGAGGCTTCGTCAGCTCTAATAAGAATACTGGTAAGACACTTGCTTATATCTTGCTGTAGGGAGGAGCTACCTAGCTAACTACTTTCCGGAACTATCTCATTGGTTTCGGTCTTTTGTTTCTCTGGCGTCTAGCTTAACGATCCCTATTCATCCCTACACGCCTGCTTTTTCACACCTCCGGCAGGCGTGTAGGGATGAATAGGGATCGTTAAGCTAGACGCCAGAGAAACAAAAGACCGAAACCAATGAGATAGTTCCGGAAAGTAGTTAGCTAGGTAGCTCCTCCCTACAGCAAGATATAAGCAAGTGTCTTACCAGTATTCTTATTAGAGCTGACGAAGCCTCTCGGATGAGCGGCGAAACGTTTTCAACCAAACAAACTTGGTCCAGTTGACAAATTGAACTTCTCCTGTTATCATGGATTCTACCTGGACGACTGAGGGACTTTTCACGCATTAAGAGAGTAAGTGAAACTTAATTTTTAGGAGTCATGATTGATGAAGCTCTAAACTGGAGCTCTCATATAAATTATACTAAAAGCAAAATTTCCAAAGCAATTGCAGTGTTGCATAAAGTAATTTTCACCAATAGTCATTATAGAGAGCCATCCAACCCATTAAACTTAAAGTGTTGAAGATATTTTTGAATTAAGTATCCTCAAAGTCATGTATAAACCAAACCAAACCAAACCATTTTCCAAGGACCGGGGCGGTGTGCGAGTGACTTTTTTTCCGCTAAAAACGTGCAGTGCCTGCATTAACTAACTGATTTTCTGGGCACAGAAGCGCTGTGCGCTGCGCTTGAATTGCGTAACTAAATTTCAGCGTGAGAAATACCATGTGTGGCGTGTGAGCGTGTGAACACACTCTCAAAGCGTGAGACTTGAGAGCCCTGCCTGTAAATATTCAAAGACTTTGAGATGAGAACAAGCCACTACAATTTAAAAGGAACCTGTTTACAAAACCTAGATTCAGAACCAATGTTATGGAATGAAATGTTGCTGTGAACGGAGTTAATTTATGGAACAGTCTTGACAAAGAAATCAAAGGATCAAGTACAATAATAGCATTTAAAAATACATAAAATCCAGTGCAGAGTCTCTCAAAGATCAAAAGATCAAAGTCAGCTTTATTGTCAATTCTGCCATATGTGTTCAACATACAGTGAATCGAAATTTCGTTTCTCTCTGGCCAGGTAGTGCAAAAAAAGACAGTGTACAAGATACATTTATGAAGACAAAACACAACAAAAACTATCTAAGACAGAGATCTAAAGTTAAACTAAAGTCTAAGATCTAAAATCTTAAAGCAGTGCAACATAATAAATAAATACCTATATACAGATTTCCAAAGTGTGCAGTGTGCATCAAAAATGTGCAATGGAAGATACAGCAGTGAAATGGTAATGTGCAATAGAATGTGCATTGAAGTTAAGATCAAATAAATGTGCAACAGCAGTAAGTCTAGTGCAATAACAGGAGTAAACAACAGTAGTAAAAATTCCAGTAGTAATAATGTGCAATAACAGTAGTGAACAACAGTAGTAAAATTCCAGTAGTAAATGTAAATGTGCAACAGTAAACAGTAAACGGCAAAATTCCAGTAGTAAATATAAATGTGCAACAGTGCAACAGTAGTCCTTAGCAGCAGTTTATACTTCCACCTGCTCCATTTTGAGCAAAAGGAACTGCAGAGACATGTGACATAAGTTTGTATTTGTTTGTATTTTGAGTTTGTATTTGTGAAATTTTGCTTAAATGGAACCTGCAAGTTGCTCAAATAAACACAAACAAGTTTTTTTAAAGTGTCTAGAGTGATAGGTCTTTTTATGGAATACAGGTTATGCCAATATGGGGGGTGGGGGGTGGGAGATGGGTAAGGTGAGAGTTCAGGTGAGAGTTCAGCCTCCTGACAGCCTGGTGGATGAAGCTGTTTGACAGTCTGGTGGAGTGGGCCCGGAGACTCTGGTACCTTCTCCCCGAGGGCAGGAGGCTGAACAGGCTGTGTGAGGGGTGGCTCGGGTCACCCACAATGCTGGACGCTCTGCGGGTGAGCCGGGTGTTAAAAATGTCTAGGAGGGAGTGGAGAGAGACACCAGCGATCCTCCCAGCTGCATTCACTATGCACTGCAGGGCTTTCCTGTTCTGTTCAGTGCAGCTCCCGTACCACACAGTGATGCAGCTGGTCAGGACGCTCTCAGTGGTGCCTCGGTAGAAGGTGGTCATGATGGGTGGGGGAGCTCCTGTTCTCCTCAGTTTGCAGAGGAAATAGAGGCGCTTCTGAGCCCTCTTTGCCAGTGATACAGTATTCACTGTCCAGGAGAGGTCCTCACTGATGTGCACCCCCAGGAATTTGGTGCTGCTCACCCTCTCTACAGCAGCACCATTGATGGACAGTGGGGGGTGCTGGGTAGGGCCTCTCCAGAAGTCAATAACAATCTCCTTGGTCTTTTCAACATTAAGAAGGAGATTGTTATTGCTGCACCACTGGGTCAGAAGGCTCACCTCACTCCTGTAGTTTGTCTCATCGTTATTAGAGATGAGACCCACCACAGTCGTATCGTCCGCAAACTTCACTATGTGATTGGTGCTGAACGCTGGTGAGCAGTCGTGGGTCAGCAGAGTGAAGAGCATCGGACTGAGCACACAGCCCTGGGGGGCTCCTGTGCTCAGTCTAATGCAGCTTGAGGTGTTTCTGCCGACCCGCACTGCCTGTGGCCTCTCACTGAGGAAGTCCAGCAGCTTTTTCCTCTTCTCCCTTTTCTGCTACTCTACTGTCTGCTGTGCCTCTCTAGTCTTGTCTATATTTCACCTGCTGGAGTAGATTTTTGAATCCTAAATTATGGAATTGATAAGCTGGTCCCTCAACGCTATTGACACGCTTTTTTCATGAAGGAATGTGGGTTCGGGAGAGCCGACTTGTCCATACTGAACTTTTGTTGCTGGATACGCAAGAGATGCTTGGGACAAGTGGAACATTGTGTGTCTGGCACCTCTGTTCCAAGAGGACGCTGAAGATATCTACTTATTTGGATTTTTTATGGCAGGACATCTGATGACTGGCCTGGGGATGTTACTGATCTATCGGAACATTGGAAAAGTGGCAGCGAGCAAAGAGTCCCCAAAGCTGTCAGCTGTAATCTCACACCACAGCGGAGCTGACTTGGTGCAGAACCAGGGTTCTTGACTAATTATCCGTTTACCTGACTTCTAAAATGTGTTGATTATGTGCATTTCCCCCCTGGTTAATTTCACTTTCCCAGAAAATCTACAACAAACAGGACTGCTATGTTTTGTCTATGATCTCCTGCACTGGACACTCCAAGGACATAGCTGTGATAACATGGCTCACCATGCATTGAAAAGGACATATCACATCATATCAATAATCTAGAACACAATGACACTTATTTATCAAAACATACTGCCCTGTTTACATAGCCTTCTGCCTCAGTTTGTCAATATTTCTTCTGTATTCCACTCTGCACCGCCCCCCCCCCCCCCCCTTCTGTAATGTATTTCAAACAAAAATATACCTTATGTTCTACTGTATTGTCATATGTGTATGTGACTATTGTTATTGATTGTATTGCATTTTTTTCTACTCTGTTGTCTCCAAGATGGCGGCGCGCTCGGTGCAGCGGCCCCTCTCTGTGTCGATACTTTTTCTTCTGCTTGGCCAGAGAGAAACGCAAATTCGATTCACTCTATGTCGCACATATGGCAGAATTGACAATAAAGCTGACTCTGACTCTGATGTGTATGTATGAAAAAGAAAAACTATGTTGTTGTGCATAAAAGTGAAGCTTTCTGTTTACAATTGTTTAATAATTCTGATTGAAATGGAATGTATTGATGAAATGTTTTATAATAACTATCAGCATTATATAATATCAATACATTTTTACTACTCCAAAAGAAGGTTATCAGGATTATCAATCAAGCAAATTATTATGCATCAACAAGTCCTCTTTGTGGTGCATAGTAACTGTGCATAGTTAACTTAAGTATTTTTTTTAGCTTAACAAAATTTAAGCTAAAAAATACTAATTTTTTCTTTTTTTCTTTATCTTGTTGTGTACAGCCGTAGTGATGTACAAGGCCTATAATCATAAACTCCTTCCTTGCATACAAGAGATATTTGAACAGAAAGAGTCAGTATAACCTTAGAACAACAGGCATCTTAAAAAATGAAGATAAAAACAACAAAAAAAAAAAACACTATTGAATTTCTGTTAGAGGGGTTAGTATATGGAACAACCTGAATGACGATTAAAAAAACAAAACTGTAGAAGCCTTTAAAAAGGGGTATAAAGCATTATGTTTTGAAAGCTATATAGCTCTGGAATGAACGAACAATGCATTTAATTTTGTTTTTTTATTTTTATTTTGTCACTTACATATACAAGTTGTAAGTGAAACTGTAAATGCAAACTTGCTGTTCATATGCTTCTTTTCTTTCTTGGTATTGTCTCATTATAAATATAAATTATAAATAATGGTGGTGTAGCTTTTACTTCAGCCTAAACCCTTTCGGTCATGATCCACTGGGTTGTGTCTATGTTTTTTGTAATTCTGCAAAATTATCAAATAAATTACTACTACTACAAATACACTAAAAATAACAATAAGTTTTTTTTGTTTTTTTTTTTAGTAGGATCAGGCTAACAGTGCCTCTGGTGACTGTGATGAAATTACTCCACTTCTTTGTTGTGACATAACCAGTTGCTCTGGTTTGCAGCTTAACCAGAGCAATCACTGAAGCCCCTGAACCCAAAGTCCTCTCCTTTCTGACAGCTGAGACATCCACGTTTTGGATGGACGAGTCTTGACCCAAAACTGACATGGGGCCTGTTCTAGACTCTTGCTTTCCCAAAGGTGACTGTATGTAAGTCCATGTTCAGATTATTGCTCTGGAATCACAAGGACTTATTTTAACAGACAAAGGAGATTATAACTGGCATTTGACACAGGATACTCCTACAGTAATCCACCAGGTAGCATTTCCATGCAGCGTCCTCCTGTTGCATTGTGGTCCTGTTCTTCTGGGACCATAGGCGTCATGAGGATGCACAAAAGACCAGAGATTTCTCTCATATAGGTGTGTCTTTTATTTGCACTTTACAAAACAAGCGCTCAAAATGTCTATTTACAGCTTCCACCCCGGGGCCTTAACAAAAACAGATCTGTTACAAAACTTGCATTCACCACAAACAATTGCGCTGATCCAGCCCTGTTGAGGCTGCTGTTTCCTAAGCAAATTTACCAAAAATAACAATAAGAGTTTTACCATTGAGTAAAATCATTTTCACCCACAAACCTACATTTGTTATGTTTGGTTTCTAGTAACAAAGTTTACGTCATATCTATGTAGAGTATCTCTAAACACATTCATAGAAAAAAAAACAACTGTTACTGTTGGCAATAAAAGGTTTCAGAGAACTTCATTTAAAAATCTAACCCTTTAATGAGATATAAGTAGCCCATTTTATATGCAAAATCAGAGCAGTGCAAACCACATACTAAACACCAATATAATATTTAGACCATTTACCCAGTATTGTATATTTGAGATCAGCCTGATGAGCATTCCTTAAATGCTGAACTATAAAACTAAAAAGAAAAATACACATCTAGCTATCAACCATATAGCTATCATCACTGTTATTATATTTTTGTGTTGTACTGAAGTGCTGCTTTACTGTGTCATGAAAAGGCTCATATCTGATTACAGTATTGTCTGCACAGAGCCCCATCCTGACCCTTCCAGGCACTGTATAAAAACCGTGCGCACACCAGTATCACACAGCTCAATATTTCTACTTTCTGGTGAGTCATTTTTGTGTAATTTTGGATTTTGCCAATGCTGAGTTAGTTTCCTTATTTGTTATTTTCACAGGTTTAAGCAAGCAACCATGAATACAATCATCTTTGTGTGTCTGCTTTTCCTAATTATCAAAACAGATGCTCAAAATATCCCAACGTCATGTACTGCAAGCCAAACAAACAGACCCCCGGGTATATTATCCTTAAAGCTATGTGAGTTCCATATGTTGTATTTGATCTAATTTTTGTTGTTTTTGGCTTGACAGAAAACGCTGACATTAACGTGGTCTGTGGAACGGAGTTTATGGAACTGAGTATTTTGCTTTGCCCCATTTACAATGCCAACTACAACGAGTCTCTGATGATTCTCAATGGGCAGACCAACAGTGAGTGCAAAGGGACAGCAGACTTCACTGCCAACCCCCCGGTGTTAAAATTCAGATTCTCCATAAATCAACAGTCTCTTTCTTCCTGCAACAATGTGTTCCGGGTACTGGAATAGAACTTACAAATGCAAATCTCCAAAAATAAGTGGTTTTGACACTGTATCTCTCAACAGATCGATAGTGTTGTTGGGACCGGAGCCTTTTCGCAGTTTTCCAATGTTCAGTACGTGAACATCTCAGGGACAGTGATGTCGCTTGATCCTACTCTAGGTTTGATCACCTACCGACCCCAAATTACCTACATGTACTCGTGCCAGTATGCCCTGCAGTACGTGCTCAATAATACAGAGATGGCTGTGTGAGTATCCTGAGGTCTCAACCCAAATCTGCCACAAAGAAAATAAAAACAAAAGAATGTAGATTAACTGAAGTTTCCTTTTCCTCTCTTTTAGAGCTGGAGTCAACATCGCCATAAAAGACAACAATGGAAGTTTTATCAGCACTCTGAAAATTGGGTTATATGACGTAAGGCTGGCTTTTATGTTTTACTTTTAGATTATGCCTTTAAAAAATAACATAACTACTGACAGTAAAGGTATGTGAAACTGTCAGAACGAGGCATTTTATTTGTAATATGAAGTCAATATATTTGGAAGGACAACATTAAATAATGAACAAAATCTGGTATGTAAGAATATACCACTCAAAAACTAACCCTTATCTGAGGGAGTGGCACAAGAAACAAAAATCTCTTCAAAAAGTGTGTCTTCAAAAAATGTCTTTAAAAAGTTACACATGTAAATGTAACTACCCACCTCTGACTAAAACTCCTGACATATGCAGATGTTATTTTGATGATCTTTTTTATTTACAGAGTGCGGAATACATTAGACCTCTTGTTATTCCGACAACAGGACTTGGCCTAAAAGAACTCATTTTTGTCCAAGTTAGTGCTAGCAATCTGTCAGACAGGTTTGTAGGAATGCTGTCTATATTTCATTAGTACTTTAGCTTCAGTGTCCTCAGAATTCAAACCCAATTTCTTTGTGTTGACAGATTTAACGTGATGCTTGACCGATGCTTTGCAACAGTCGGTTTGTTTCCAGATAGTACATCAGGTTATGACCTTTTTGTTGGGTAAGTTGTATCTCAACACTTGTATTTTATGGTAATGCTTCATAATAACTACACCTTTAATAGCCTTAATAAAGAATGACCAAAGACCAAAGAAAATTGTTAATCAAGATTGATTCTGCTTAGTCACTACTTCATTAATACTCTCACTCTAACTTCTAACCAAGGAGTTAATTCTAACTAAGGTGCATCTATGAGTAGCACATTTTTTTAACAGCGCATTTAACTGACCCAATTTTTTTGTTCTTTTACCAAATCAGCTGTAACCTGGATCCTCAAACAAAAGTGATTGGGAATGGAGTCTCTCAGAAAGCACAATTTGTATTTGAAGCCTTTCGATTTGTGGAGCACAAAAACATGACAGTATCCAGATTCTACCTGCACTGCATCACGAGACTTTGTAACGTGTCCATGTGTTCAGGCTTGTTACCTGTGAGTTACAGCTTCATCAGTCATTGTTAGGCCACTGTACAATTCATTTGGATGATATAATGTGTGCCTTATCTCTGAGCAGACCTGTCCAAATACACAAAACAGAAAAAGAAGAGCGATAGAAGATGACAGTGCTACAGTCACCTCACCAGCCATTCTTGTGGGCCAGCAACCCGCCTGTAAGTACTGAGGAGATAGTTGCTCATTGTAAAAAAAAAATTTCTTAACATTGTTTTTTTGTTTGTTTGTTTGTTTTTCATTGCAGCTCTTTTAAGCGGCGCATCTAATCATGGTATCAATACGCTCTTGTTTGTGCAACTTCATGTATCACATAAAACATTGTGTCATGGCTTTGTCTTCTGTCCCAGGTGTGGTCAAACAGGATGAGTACAGCAGCCCCGTGGTGGCAGTGATTGTGTGCGTGGCCGTCCTCTCCATGCTCTTGATGATGATGGGAGCTTACTTCACATGGACCCTCCGACATAAACTTAGGCTCTAATCAGGCTACAGGACAGCACCCAGAATCTGCTCTGAGGACAGCAGCAGTATATTTTAACCAAAGCTTCAGGGATAATAAGGGACCGTAGGATTCATTGACATCATCTAAGGTTACAGGTGGTCTGCCGGTAATTAAAAATTCTAAAAAAAAATAATGTAATCAATCAGCCAAAAGGTTTGCATTTTGCCAATTGTTTGTATTATAATTGCATGAAAGTATTATTGGTGAAAGGATGTCATGTTAATTAACTTACAGCATGTTTTCTGATTTTGGGGCATGTGTGAGTCCGCCCTGTTTTGATTTTTTTTTTAAATGACACGTGTTTGCACAAAAGTTTAATCTAAATGATAAAATAAACTGTACAACTTAAAAATTATTCACTTTTTTGGTGTTGTTCTTCCAAAGAAATCCTCTAGATGGTGCTAAATGAATCAATAATATTTGTATTGGTCTCAAGAGTCCTATATTTAGCATAAACTGTATAAAGAAGTGGACAAAGTGAGTGTGACATAACCCATAGCGTTCAGCTCCAGTCAAGTGTTACATATACAGTCTATGGTTTTTAAAGAACGTGAAGACACTGTGTTTTGGTCCTTTAATGAAAAAGTGAAGTTAAACCGTAAAGATATAAGCAGTTAGATTCACAAAACAATGTCAGCCTTTCAGCATTTTATTGTAAGTTTAGCAGTTTATTATCTTTTATACTTGTACTATTGTAAATATGTGTGTAAGTAAGGATATGAGATCTGCCAAAGGTGTTCATATGTCATTATAAGTGAGATTTATAGCAAACTAACTGAAATACTGCAGCATAATGACTATTAAAAATATTTGTTAAGAGCTGTTTCAAAAGTTGGATAATGAATTAGATTAAAATATTCTATATACAAATAAGATAAATTGTATTGTGTGTTCAGGCTTCCATAAATGACAATCTAAGTAGTTTTTGTAGAGTGGAGCCATCGCAGGGGAAGTACATCCTCGACCCATTCATTTGGAGAAGCCATCATGCGGTCCCACAGAGCCACCTCATACGCTGTGGAGTCCATCCAGTCCACCAGGGACCCATAACTTCTGCCTATAAAGCACAATTCAAGCTTTTCATGTACAGTATATTCTGGCATTTCCCAGTTTGACTTGACTTGGTTTTCCCTGAAATAGATCCTATGGGATTTGAAAATCACCTAACAGTAAATGGAACAGATGAACGTTAGTGCCTGTCCCCTGAGTACTGCATATACATAGCATACAACATAGCATATACAAACTGTTGATATCAAACCCTGGATTTGAACTCTGGTAACACAGTGGAAGTGCCTATGCAGACTGTTTGTTTATCAGCTGTTTGATACATATCTTTTTATAGACCTTTTCTGAAATAAAGCTCAAGTTAAATTATATTCTTAACTGCAAACTTTTGTTATTATACCCTTTTTGGTTACACATTATAATAACTATACCTTAATTTGCCTAAAATGACCAATAATTCAGATTTCATTACTTCTCGATTAAGGATTACTAAAGCCTGAATCATTCTTAATCAGTCATTATGAATTAAGTCTTTCTTCATCTTTTATTAAAGGCGCACTGCGTAACTTTGCTGGTGGAGGAGCCGCTACCTGTTTGTCTCCATGGAGATGTTAATGCTTTCCTTGGAATCTTCACATTAAACATATTCATATAGCTTTTATCCATTACATGTGTTTCTGTAATTCCTTCTGTGAATAGGAGTGACTCTCCACAGATCTGATTTGTAATGTAGGGTAGTGCTGTAACTTGTCTGTCTCCCTCGTGATAGGTTTAATCTATAACAGACCCGGGCATTTCAAATACGGCCTGCGAGCTGACTCTGACCGGCCCGCGAAAGGTTGCTTGGAATTAAGAAAATAAAACCTACTTTCAAAATTGTACATAATGCATTTGTACTGATGCAATTGTACTGATGATCATCTGTCGGATGTGCTTCACATCTCCACCTCAAACATGCAACCTGACTTTGATGCACTTGTTAAAGCTCAACAGAGGCTAGATTTCTCTCACTGATCAAGAAAAAAAAAAAAACACTAAACATGCTAACTTTGACTTTTTTTCCTACACAGTTTGGCAGTTGGACAAAAAAACTTTGTGACATATCTTGTATTATATTATTTGACATACAAAGACATTGTGGTGTCTGAATACAAAGTTAAGAAAATTAAACTCAGAAAGCATTGTGGGATTAATGTGACTGAAAAAGAGTTACAAATGTTTCACGTTTACCATTGTTTTGAATTATTTTACTGAATAAATTCAGTTTTTGTAAAACCTCACTCTCTCATTACTTAATAATAACACAGAACTTGCCAGCTTCTGTAAATTTACTGATTTCAACGTAGAAATAAAATTAATAACCAGAGTAGACTTCAAACTTTTGGCCCGGCCCTCCACAAAATTTTCTGCTTCTCATTTGGCCCCTGGGGAAAATTAATTGCCCACCCCTGATCTATAATATGGAACATTCTAGACAAATAAATAGTATAATTTCCATGGAGACAAGCAGGTAGCAGGCCCTCCACCAGAAAAGTTGTGCAGTGTACCTTTTAGTGCTTTCATTACAGTACAGTACATTTACCAGACTATCGCTGGTTACCTGTTCCTGCTCCTAGCCTCAGTCCGCCCACTAGGTTGGTAGCCAGTCTGTCTCTGTCCAGGACTGTGAGCTCGATGCAGGCCTCTGTTAGGTCAGCCTGCCTGATGCCATCATACACCATGGTGTGGTTAAACACTGGGTCAGCCGTGCCACGGAGAATACGAGTCTTCTGACGGCTCTTTTTGCTTGTGTCTGGCAGAACAAAGCTGCAGAAAACACGTGTTAGTATAAAAGACATACAATAGATGCATGTATGTGCAGCTGATTTTCATACCACTTAACATAAGGATCAATAGTGGCTCGGACCATTGGCAGATTCTTGCACTCTTTCACCCAAATGTGAATCTCTCCACTGTTAGGAACAACTCTGGCTAAACCTTTAAAACAACACCACAAGTCCTTCCGTAACAATTTTGCTGTATACATAAAATATGCTTAAAAATAATAAGTCTAAAATTGAACAGACCATCGCTTTGGCCAGTCTGTGGCACATAACGTATGGCTATCCTCATCTCCCCTCTGCAGTTAAGGGGTGTCAGAGTGGGATACGTCTGAAAAGGCAAGACAAAAAACCAATATAACAAGTGTAGTGTATTGTGAAATATAACACTGAGTAAGTAAAGGAAAACTACAAGGCTACAAACCCTTTACGTAGTGTAATTATGTAGTAAGTGGCCGCGACTGTGTAAAGGCAAGAATAAATGGCAGGTACAGTGTCTTAAGTGTATTGTACCAGTGGTTGTTTTTATGACACAGTGTTAAAGCATAAATGCATTTTTTGTGTAGCATATGTTATATAAGTCTTGTGCATGTGATATAACCATCTCATATTAACTCCAGGAACTGAGCTGTCTGAAGCCCTCTATTATTTTGATGAGAAAAGAAATAATGCAGCTTGTCTTGTGTGTGCGTGAGGGCGGATACTATTCTTACCCGGGCCTTTAGAGCTAAGTAGTTCATCTGGGTGTGGTCAAAGTCCCACTTGGAGAGATCCACGTCTATTTCGCCCAGAAAACTGTTCTTACCAAAAGTGTCATGATGCCAAACAGAGAGAATTAAGGTCTGTGTTCTGAGATATTCCATGCGAACGCGATACTGATGAGAAAAGCAATACAGACAAAGTTATAACAATGTAGTAATATGTCCATAATACAGAAAGTGACAGAAAATGTGATGCTTACTCTGAGGATTTCATTGAATGTTGGATTAAGTGTCTTCTTTTTCACTGATGTTTTTCTCTTTCCTAGATTAGCCTTGTCTGGAACCAGGTAACTTTTGACATACCTTAGAAAGATTGTGATACAAAATTCAAATGAATTTGTTTTAGTTTTACATGCAGTGAAACTAGGCTTATATTTAAATTTTTCAGTTGTTATTTATATTAAGTGATAATCAAAGCAGATTCTTGCAGTCAGAGCACTCACGGATCAGAGCGACCTCTCTTGGGGTCAACAGGAGCCAAGTCTTTGCACTGAGCCACAAAGATGTGAAACTCTCTGAGCTTCTGCACATAGTGAATGGAGAAATGGATCGTCCCCTGCACTTCTACACTCCCAAAGTCCCCACTGTATATGGTCATCACACTCCCACTTAACTAGGACCACAGGAAAAACTTTAGAGCAGAATTTAAACTTATTTTGGCAGTAACAGAAAACTGTTGCGTTGTTTTGGGCCTTTTTACAGTTGTACCTCCTTCTGTAAAAAGGATGGGACAGACTTGCTCATCTTCTTCGTGTGCTCAGGGTCCATAAATAAAGATGACATAGGAGAAGGCAGAGAGGATCCTGAAGCAAAAGATCACATGATCAAAATGGTCTTGGTAAGAAAATAACTAACAGAGAGCATACCATCACTGCTGGATCTTTGATCTACAGACAGCTCCTGCCTCCTTTCTGAACCTATACACAAACCTTACCTTTATTATCTTTAAATAAAAAGAATAAGAAGTAGTACTTACGTGGGGTGGATGCTGCTGTGATGTCCTCAAGACTTTTAGCCAGATTTTTGGGACGTGCTTCAGCTCTCCTCAGTGCACGCCTCACAGGACTGTCATTGTCATTTTCCCCTGTGCATCAATAGAATGGACAGCATAATGTCATTATTTCCCTTTGTTTGACTTGGACTTAGTTTATTTATTTATTTGAAAATATTGCACATTATTGCACATTAAAGGCCTATATTATGCTAAATATACCTATGAGCTTTATCCATGTTGGTGCCTCATCAAAAACATATCTTATATATTTGTGTTTTATGTTCAGAGCTGACGAAGCCTCTCGGATGAGCGGCGAAACGTTTTCAACCAAACAAACTTTGTCCAGTTGACAAATTGAACTTCTCCTTTATTATTAGTCTGTCTACCACTCAAGAGTTCAAAATGCTCTGTTTCACTTTGTGATGTCATAAAACGGTAGTTTTCAAGTTAACAGCTAGCTTTTACTCTTCTACTTCAGTAGAATGTGAATGTGTGAAAGAAACAAAACACAACTCCAGGTATGTTTGTGATGAGGAAACGTAGATTAGAAAACATAAATTAGAAAATCACATAATATGGGCCCAAGGTTAGAGCTAATTTTCATCTAAAGTTTGCCAGATGTGAAGAAGCCAGCCTAAAATAGTCAACATTTTAGATATGATTAAAACAAACCTTCAGTACATTTGGATAGGGATTGACAATTATTGTTTCCAAGTTGATTTAGTCTTTGACTGACTGAAGCCGGTCTTAGTCATTCTGTATTGACTTACAGTTTGTAAGGCCAAAAACAGTGTCTTTATTGCAACACTTCCTTGTTCATATAGACTATTTGACTTTGCGCACAAAATAAACATAGTGATCTTATAGCCAGTTCACAATTTATTTACAGAAGCCTTTACCAACAGAGATAACAGGATAGAGTATTATGGGCATACAGCAGACTTAATGTGTCATTCAAACAAAAGCAGTGTGATCATATCAACCAATATGTTTGTTTTAGACCAGTTATTCTCAAACTGAGCTGCAGGTACAGTTCTGACAGGGCCTCATTACACCTGACCTCAGGCTTGAGAGATGACTTATGTAATTTTACCGCTGCAGTGCATTTAACAACAGTCACCATGAAAAAAAGTCTAGCTTTTTTGTTTAATTTAGTTAGATGTGATATATTCAGGTTTAGATAATAAGGTCATGTAAGTAGTCATCTATCATTATGTCTTATAAAATGTCTTTGCTGTGTACTTTTCTGGTGTTATTCTGCCAGCTGCTTGTCTCATGGACTTTACTTTGCAACTTTGGAACTTCCACAGTATGGCATTATTCTTACCTGTTTTGCAATTACTTCTGTGAGTTTTTATTTATTTTATTTTTTTTACTGTGAGTGGAGTCACCTTCACTGATCTGACTTGTAACTTGGCTTTATAGTGTCACTGTATTGTTCCCATGGAGATTGAGCAATTTTATGGGATAGTGAGGAGCAAAGCATCTTTAAACGGCAGAATTTCCATCTGAAATGTTCAATTTTACCTTCAACTTATACAAATGTAAATAAAGCATGTCATACCTCTGTAACAAGTGTTTTCTGACTTATCGTAAGTAAATGTTAGTTGGATCATTTAGAACACCAAAATAACACTTTGTGACTCATGACTGCATGCATAGCCCAATTTCATTTTATCTAATCTATTTAGATTATGTCACACTGAAAGGCATGTGCTGTTTGTGAGCTTAAAAAAACAACACCTATTAATAATATGGTGCCAAAAAATGCAGGATACTCACTATTTGAACTGAGCCTGGAGTTGGGCCTGGATTCTGATGCACTGCACAGGGACTCGTGGAAGGTGTCAGAATTGCTGTAGTTGGGGGACAGGGGACGCTGTTGTGTCTTGCTTCCTCTTCTGCTACTATCATAGTCCACTTTGACCTCTTTTGACCATTTGCCCGGTAGAGTCATAGAGGTGTGGGCACTGCTCTTCTCGGTCATGCCTAAATAGTGCCTGTAGTCTGTGGGCACAAATGCCCGTGCACGAGGAATCGGTGCCCCTGTGTCCTCAGAGTGTCTCCTCTGACCTGCCCCCTTCTCAGTATTGACCCGCTGTTTCCTGCTCTTAGAGTGGACAGGGCTTACGTCGATTTTAATCTGATCAGCGTCATCAGTGGTGAGTGAAAACATGCTTTTTGCCCTACGAAATGAGTTCATATGAGGGCTGGAAGTGCTAAAACCGTCCTTTCTGGTTTTAGGCACTTTTCCACAGTCTTTGGAGCTCCTTCTAACCTCTCTTTGGCATGTAGTATCTGGTGTAGAGTGATTATTTAAGTGGTTGGCTTTACTTTCCAATCTTGACCCAGTCTGCTTGTCCAATGTCAACGTTGGCATGTAAGGAGGCGGCGCTGGTCTAGAGCTGGGTTTTCCATTGTTAATCTCTGGATTGGCACGTTTGATGTCATGTAATGGCAGCTCTTTACATTTGGGGCTCCTAGTTTTGTCTGATGTAAATGATTTGGATTCTGACAAGGCCTCACCCCAGAACTCACGCAACGAGTTGAACTGCCTTTGGCCCAGACTTGGGGATGTCTTTTCTGCCTTTTGATTCGACTGAACCCCGCTTAAGAGTTGCAGTTGCAGGGGTTTGTTCTCCTCCTCACTACCAGAGTCCTTCCCTATTAACTGCAGATCAAACTCAGACTTGGCGTGTCTTTTGTTTAGTTTTGCAGTTGTGGATTTAAAATCTGCTCTCATTTTCACAATATATCCTGTTTTTGCTCTTTCCTGTTCCCAGAATGATTTGAGATGCTTGATTCTTTCTTTATCCTTCAGTGGGACATCCTGTGTGCTGACATGTCTGTTAAACACTGGACTTTTGTTTTTAAAGGGTGCACTTTTAGGACTTCTATCGCCATGGCTTCTCCTATTCATGTCCTCATTTGAACTGTGTGCTTCAATTTTAGGGCTAATTTGTCCATTGGGCTTGAGGTGAACAAGCTCGTCTGACTCCATATCGTCTTTTACCTGAACCTGAAACTCAGGGATTCTCTTTTCTTTCTTGTTTATTTCTTCAAATTGTGGGTCCTCAGCCAACAGTGAAATGCCATTAGTTCTTTTGGGTGGGACAAATAATGAGGCCGGTGGCGTTTTTTCTAAATGTATTTCTGGTCCTGTTAAACTCTGTGACTCTGAATGGGTTTCTTTCTGATGTGAAGTGTTGGCTCTGGTTATACAAACACTTTCACTGACATCTGAGTACTTACAGTTGGCATCTGGCAGTTTATCAGTGTCTTCTTGATGATTAGTGGCATCTTTATGTACACCCATGTTACTGTGTATGTTTGTAGTTGATTGGGTATCACAGTGCTCTTCATCTTTGCTGGTGTTTGATTCTTTGTCGCTAGCTGTGATTGATTTTCTGATCAATACTTTGGGCCCTGCATTGCTTTTCTCACAAAAACACTTCAGATGGGAAATGTTGGCATGTTGATTCTCATTACTGTTGTCTTCCTGCTTCAACTGTTTCTGTATTTCTATAGGGATATGTAACTTGCCAGAATCGGGATCTGCCTCTGTGCTGGCTGGATACTCATTTTGATTATCTTTGGAGATTTTTGTGATCTTTTCATCATTGTTGTTGAGCCAGTCACTGCTGTCACTGCTGCGGCTGAACCAGTCCAGCACCTTGGTGATGGAGTCGTCCTCCTTTCCATTGTGGGTGGCCGACTGAGGATTTAGTCTGAGTTCCTGTTTAGCTTTTACTTGCATTTGTTGATCAGATTTATCAATGTAATTCCAATCATAATATATTGATGGTTCTGCAGCTGAAACAACAAAGAAAGAAGTACAGCCATTTCATAAAATATTTAATTTTGAGTCTGAAGCTTTTCAAAGTAATGGTGCTCTGATTTCTGTTAGACATGGATATAATCACGATCATCATCAATAAATCTGAATTTCATGGTAAGTTTAAAGTTAAACTAAAGGTTAAGTTAAAGGTGCACTGTGAAACTTTTCTGGTGGAAGGTCCGCCACCTGCTTTTCTCCATGAAGATGTAATTGCTTTGCCTTGCATGTTATAAAGTATGGAAATAAACTTGGTTATCACAGTGGAGTCAAGTTACTGGTCAAGACTACACATAGTAAGAATTCATGTTATTCAAGGTATTCTGAGCTATAAAACACCTGTAAATGAATACATGCAAGGCAGATAAGTTTAATGCCGTACTGAGGAATGTTCCATGGCAACATGCAAGTAGTTGTCTCTTCACCTTAGAAGTTACATAGTGCACCTTTAATATGTAGTTATTGTTAATTTAAAAAAAAAAAAAAAAAAATCCATGATTTCTATAAAGATTTTTTCAATTTTCAATATTTTGTTTCTTACCCACACTACTTCGGGAGAGGCTGAGCTCTTGCCTGCTTGCTGACCCCACACTGCTGATGATCTCGCCCTTTGAATTGTGAACGCTATTGCTCCTGAGTGGAGGGACTGTTTCCGTGGTTACAGGCGGCTTTTGTGTGAGATTGTCCTGTCCATCCTGAGCTTCCCCATCTCTTGTGATGTACGAGCTGGCACTGGAATTACACAGGCAAAAGACAAGCAAGTTTAATTTGAAGTTTTTAGGATGATGAATGTTGTGCTGTTACCTGTTTTTCTCTGGTGAAGATGCTTTTCTCTCCAAACTAGATCTAGAGAAAGCTTGAGAAGACTCCATGACTTGTTTTGGTGATGTACCATCTGTTTCTGTGTTTGTATCTTGTGGCTTAACATTGGACTGATGAGAGCTCCCACTTGAACTATTTTGCAGACTGCGTCTTGGAGCAGGTACGACTCCAGCTGGATGCCCCAAAGTCTCTGGGCCCTGGGAAGCACTGGAGCGTCGGGAAAGAAATGTCCTCTTTTTGGGAACAGGCCGAAAACCAGCAGAGGAAGCATTAGAAGTAACAGAGCCAGCTGGGGTCTGACGACTCCCTGAACAGTCACTTACTGCTGCAATATAATGTTGAAGCAAAGTAGCACTTACATTAGTAGATTGCAAATGTGTTCATGTTAAAACATAAAAAGACACAATACACATTAAACACATATTTTCATGTTGATTAAAGTAAACTAATTGGATAAGCCCCACATTTATGAAACCCAGTTCAAACAACTAACCTAGAGACTGTTGCTCTGCACCATGTGAAACATCTACTGTATCTTCAGGTGGATCGACAACAAGGAGAGAGGCACGGTTAAAAGGGTTGTGTCGTGGCTGGTATGAAAGCAAAAATAATTACATCAGATAAAAAATAAGTAAATGTAGATAAATAGTCAAAATATCTGTTAGGCACACCCTTACCGTCCTTGGTGAGCGAATTTGGAGGGCTTCTTTTTCAGTGGGGCTAAAAAAGTATTGGTAGCACAGTTATAAGGGTCAATAAACTCTTACATAGTCATTGTGTAGTATCCAAAATTGAAGAATGATGATCTTGAATGATCTTGAACTAAATATTGTGAATGTGTATGTCATTTGGATTTGTCTTAACTATTGAGTGTGGTTTAACTTGTGTAGTATGTGGGGAGCAGGGTCCTCACATCTGCTCAAGTGTAGCAGGGTGCTGTTGTTAAACCATAAAACACAGTCAGCACCACCTTTGTTTGCTCAGACTGAGTCACGGGCACTGCACACTTACTGTAGAAACTAATAAACTGAGCTTCCAGCACAGTGAGGTACTACTGTCATGTGAGTCCAAGACAAAGGAGAAAAACTGAAAAAATGCACTAACTGAAATGACTGCAGAAGACACTGGATTTGAATGACAACCCACTACATTATTTGGAAATACCTAAAATAATTACAGATTGTTACAGAAATATAGCCTGAATAATGGCATACTTTGTCTCCTGTGGCTGCAGGGCCTCCCAGGTTCTTGCAGGTTTTGGTGGAGGGATCAGATCTGAGCCCTGACTACTGGGAGACTTGGATCTTTCAATTCTTATGGAGCCATCTGCACTAGAAAAGTCTTATCAAAGCAGGTGTCCTTAGATGACATTATAAAGAGTTTTTGGTTTAGTATCTCACCCAGAGCAGACTTCCTCCTTTTGATGGAGGCCAAGATGATCTCAGATCCATGGATCGTGTCCATGTGTCTGCGGGACTTCGCCTCATAAAACCACTCTCCAGTGAAGTACTTCAGATTGCTGTTAGGCTGTGGGGGGCTACTGTTTAGGACATTCTCCAGTTTCCTAAGGTCAAGGGAGAATACAGAGGCATGTAACTACTACATGTTGCAGCAGCTGACTACCATTTCAGACCTTTTGATATCGAGGCTTTACTGTTTGCTGTTATATATTTAATTGAGATGATTAAACATACCAAATAAAGAACAGAAGAAAACATTTAAAATATACATGTGCTTTCTAAAAGGAGCTCTAAATGCTTCACAGAGTTAACATAGCTGTCTCTACTGATGTTGAAGTCTAAGAGTTAAAACACATAAAACTGTTTTGAAGAGACATTATTAGATTTTGTGGTGTTTTACAGATTAGAATATAATATACTATTATACTATGACATATTTCACTTGTGTGTTATTACAAAAATGTGATTGTAATACAATGTATTATACATTGTAATGAATACAATTAGCAGTTATAGTACTGATGGTAGCAGTAGACTAAGATTCATGTATGAAAGTGTCGTCCTTCTTATATTTAATATTACACATACTATTTTTAACTGCATTCTAGCTAAATCATAAGCAATAGAAAATATTTATTTAAAGTTCAAATTGAATCAGATCTGCAAATGTCTATTCCAGCTCCTCTCTGGACAGACAGCTCGTGGTCATGTGAATAAAGGGCAGTACATTATTACAGCCTGCTGCCCTAATCCTTTTACACTGCTGCCCCAGACACTGCACGCATTCCCCTTCATGTTGAGAATCAGTTCAATTTAATACAAAATTAAAGGTCTACTGAGAACTTAGTTTGATAATGTAATACAAATCTATAATCCTTAAAAATAAATAAACTTATTTCTTTCCATTATAATGACATTTGATAAAACAATTTACCCCTGACCTAAACAATAAACTTAGTTCTATTTCATATCCAAATGTTGCCTGTGTCCTGTTCTAAAAAGGCCAAATATTTAGTGTGGTGGTTAGGAAATCAAAAGGCTGTGATCCTGTCACCACTGTGTCTCTGGGGCCATCTATTTCAGTCTGGCCGAGCAGCATGACCCTCTCTCATGTGTCGACTTCAGCTTGGCTCTAATTGAATTGAACATCTCACATTGAGGTTTCTCAGCATTGAAGGCAATGTCTGTATCCGGCCAAGCTCTTATTGTGTTATTCTATTATGGTCAGAGAAGTATCCAGTCTTGAACAACATGTTTACTGTTTCACCACAGCCCCCTCTTACAACACTGCCCAATGAATGACTCTAAAAAACTTGGAAAAGCAATAAAACTGGATTACTTCAATAACATGACATTAACGTAAATGTGCTATTAAACATAGGCCTAGCTCCCAAGCAATGTTCTTAAACCAGTCTACCAGGGTGGACTTTACTATATCCACCTGTAGCACTTATGGCATTGTGATATGTGCATGAAGCTGAAGTACCGTATCCTCTCCTCCTCAGCCCTCTTCAGTTCTGCGTCCCGGGACAGTACGGTCATGATGGCCTCCTGCTCCTCCTCTGTCAGGTGGCTCAGGTCAATCATCCTGTTTGTCTCCACCAACAGGTGGTGGCCAAAATATAAGGAAAACCAGGAGCTGCAGTGTTAGACAGATCAATGTGAATATGTTGACTGTCAATAGAATGCAAAAGTACTTGCTGTTAACTGAACATTGAGCATATTTAGATAAGAGTAACTACTCCTTTTTAGCAACAAAAAACCAATAACAAATGTTTATTTTAATTAGGAAAATAAAGTAAAAACAAAAATAAATACATACCTTTAGCACAGAAACAATTAACCAAATAATAGATCAGTAACAAGAGATCTTTTTTTCTAAGTCAAAAATTAAGTCAGCCATAACAAGTTAAACATGTTTAGGAAAAAGGCTCGCTCCTCTCCTATAATACAGGAGAATATTATTCTCCTATATTCATGGCCGTGACAGTTGAAGAAAAGTAAACTGTAGCCTACCTTTGGTCTATTTGCTCCAAAAGTCCATTGGCATTGTGCAGCTGTTTGAAGTTGTTTAAGTTTCAGAGCTTCTTTGGTGAGGTCCGCTTTGACGCTGATGGAGGAGCTCACGTCCTGATGAGTGAAGGGCGGACTCAGACTCTGAGGATAAGTAACTCCTCCAGTCACTCCTCAAGCATCTGTTCCGCAGCTCGTCTTATCGACTCCATTCATTAGTACTCAATTATCACATCTTATGATCCAAAGTGAACTGTAAAGCCTTTTGACAGAGTGCTCTGCAGACCCACGTGTCATGTAGTGTGAGCTGCCACCAGCAGTGTCCACAGGTTCTGTTTGTCAAAAGGGTGTGGACATCCCTCCCCTGACCAGGAGAACCGGAGTCAGATCAAACATGTCATCACAAGGAAACAGCTGATTTATCTCAAGCATTAATATATCTATCTATCTATCTATCTATCTATCTATCTATCTATCTATCTGTCTATTCTTCTTCTTAATATTATTATTTCAACAATCAATTGATCATCAGTCTATTAATAAACACAATTTCAAACGTATATTCATGTACAATAGTCTTGTTTGTGGAAGCTGCTCTTTATTTGTAAAAGAAAGAAATGACTTTATTGTCTGCTACAGATTTTAATTACATAAAGAAAATATCTGCGGCAACAAACGCAGAAGATATTCTGAAATAAACTTAGGAAGAGTCAAATTTGATTGAATTGCTTTCATATTTCATACATCTTTCACTTTGCACTCAAAGAACAGTTTTATATACACATAGCACCGATCAACAGTGCTTCTCAAATCCACTCTGGATCTTTTATACAATTATTTTACATCTAATCTATCAGCCTTTCCTGTAAATGCAGCAACTAGCACACTCTCACCACTGTGGGACTGCAGCATGGAAAGATGTGTGCAACATGAAGACAACTCTTTCACATTCAGAGAAAAGGCAGCCTTAAATATTCAGTCAGTGAGTCAATGGCATGCCGATGGAGCCCACTCCAAATGCAACACGTCCGGTTGGTGGATAAAAAGTGGTTGATTTCAGTCAAAACCCTAGGCACAAAATTGACTACATACAAGTTACTGACTCTTACTCTAACCCTTGAACTGTAAGTACAAAGGAGACTGTGAAATCTCTTGTCTAGGAACTTTACAAAACACAAAACTGAATATTTAGTGCTCTATCATTCCGCTTAATAGGTGTACTTTAATTATATAATAGCTATTTTTACTCTACCTCTCAATGATAGTTTGAGATCCTTGTTTAATGCTGAATCCATCCCACAGGTGTCCAGTGAAGATTTAACAATATTTTCACCCAAACAATCATAAATAAATACAACCAGCACACAAGGAATGTCTATGTGAACACAGTAAAAATGACCAAAAAAAAACCAAAAACAAAACAGGTGTAAACGTCAGTAGTATCACTACTTTGTGACCAATAAAGTGAAAGTATGAATGGATCAAGGAAATACCCTGCTCTTCTTTCACAGTCCGCTGCCTGCTTCTGCCCCACAGATGACATAATCCACATCCAACCACAGCATTTCCAAGTACATAATAGTTTATCGGCACTCAAATGTATTTTCCAGATTACACCATTAAAATTGGACAGGGACGCTCACAGGGGGTGGGAGGGTAGTCACTTGACATCTTGGACGAGTTACAGAAGAATGGGTGTGAGTTTACGCCAAACATCATTGGGACATGATTACCATGGTTTCAGACAGTCGTTGCACCATTGTGTTCCTGACATGTCTGTGTTTGGGCCTGTTTCTCTGCAGGATCAGGACAGCAGCTTGGCTTCACCCTCAGAGAAACACGTCTTCAAACTCACATGAACTGCATCTGTAGAACGGCAGTCTACAATCAGTAAAGATAACAAAAACTGCATAACAAAAAATGACTAAATTCAGTCCACTTAAATATGTGGCAGAACAGCTCATGGCAGGCAATACATTGTCACAAAAAAATCTACTTTTTAAGTGTGATGGCAGCTTATCTTATATAGACTAGGGTCGTGCATTTAATTCAACATTGAGATTCAATAGTTTGACACAATTACAAAATTATTTTGTCTTAAATGGCACTGATTAAATTATGTATTGTTTAATTTCAGGAAATTAGCTCAAAACTTCAGGTGAGATCAAGAGCTAATCATATATATATTGTATTATGTCAGAGGCCATTGTGTTATGTTTCAATAGTGTATAAAGATTCGTCATAAAAATAAATAATTAATTGATTACAGCATTAATTAAAAGAGCACTGAATTAACAAGTGGGGACAGTGTATGACAAGACATGTTTTAACAACACGGGTTAACAACAGTGTTCATGCAATGACCACAAGCAAAGAGCATGCTGTACCTAAACAGATCCTCTACAAGAAATCCTTGAGAGAGAGGTGTGCAAATGGGTCCTGTCCAGGGGCGCGTAGAGGACTCTGGCTGGAAGGACTAGAGGCTGCGGAGGGCTAATGGGGAAGAAATAACAGGAAGTACAGGACAAGAGGAGAACTAAGAGTCAGACTGAACCAGGTATGAGATTAGTATTAGAAAAGCTTAGACTGATCAAAGTGTTAATAAAGGATGTTTAGAAAATAACTGGGAGACAAAATGTGGGAGATGAGTCACAGTTTGTCCCCTTTGTCTGCTCAGAGTGAAGGGTCTATTGTTCAAACTGTCATTGTCGTATTCACACAAATCTTACAGACTAATTATGGAGCTCATGGCAGCACAATGCATTTACTGAGCCTGATAACACTGACATCACTGCTTTGACTTACAGTAGTTCCAGCACTTTGCACCCACCTGAGCACTAGATACAGAGCCAAAGGGGTTGGGTGGCCGCATTACAGGTTGGTTATACATCATTGTGGGTAGATTCATTATTCCCATCGAGCCCATTTGTGGAGGCTGCAACATGACACACAAATCATTTTTGTCTGATGTTTATTTACGAACAAAGCAACTAGTAACTAATGCAAACAATTAATACATGTTATGCTAATCTATATCTATAAGACAAAATCAAAAATAGTTGTAGTTGCTTGTTAGGCCTTACTCACCATGCTGTATCCCATCATGCCTGTGGGTGTAGTGGCGGGAAAGGCCATGACTGACGGTGGCTGAAAAGACACGGTTATATTACTGCACAATAAACATCTACACTACACAAAGTATACAAATAAAACAGAGCCACAGAGGCATTTGACAGTGTAAGAGCGCGGACTATGCAAGACTGTATTTTACTCACCATGGAAACAGGGTTCCAGGTTGTGGTGGGTGCTGCTTTGGGTTGCCAGTTAGTGCCACCGGTCAGCCTCTTCTCTCCAGGCTGGCTCCAATGGATGTCACTGTGCATTAAGACATTGGACGTTAGCATCAACCACAAGGTGGTGCAGTTACTTGATCAATCCTTTTTAAGTATGTTTAAACTCACTTTTTCATTGTGCCATTCCCAATACCCAAATCTGAAATACAATTTTAAATTATTTTTGTATCAGTACAACTGTTAATAGAAATTAAGATCAACGCATTGTTTAAAACATACTGCCAACAAGGTTAGCCAATGAAGAATCAAGGTCATCTGAGACCAGCTTGTCTGGCTGCTGACTGGACGGCTGGTTGGAGCCAGCAAGAGTGGGTTTCAGAATACTCCCGGTAATGTCTAGAAACATTGAGAAACATTGTGTATCAGATATTCTAATTTTGTTTTTAAATGGATGCATGTGAACCATCATATTGAATCTATTTCATGTTCAATATGTTAAAAGAATTTCCCCTTAAGTATATTAAAATGTTTTTCTAAAATAAGGTTAAAATTATATTTGTTTAAATATGTGTGTCCTAGGACAAACAAAACTTGCATGAATAATATCTATGTGCTGTATCTCTAGGTACAATATTAACATGCCCAACATTACACTTATCTTTATGATAGGACCAAACATAACGTCACACTCCAATCTTTGTCAAACAAAGCATAAACTGTCTTTGGTATTCGATGAATGCTAAACCTTGTTGTAATCAACTTTTCAGGTTCGGTTTTTAAAATGAGGTAACTACTGATAGGACAACCATGTGTATGGCCTGTCTTTGATTCCTCTTGTTCAAATCACGTACATTTTACATAAAAACATTTGCACATCTATTTATAATAAATAAAAGAGCCTCACCATCAGTGGCTTTTGTTCCAAAAACAGACTCAAAGTCAACATGGAGTCCTCCTGTTGGCTGTTGGGGGGCATGCAGTGGGGCGTATCCTAAGAGGTAAGAGATTTATTAGAAAAACAAAAAGATAAAAAGTGTTTAAGAATGTCTATGACCATTAGGACACAGAGGCAAGCAGAATATAACCAGTCTTTCTAGAGCTGTACAAGCCCTTAATACTCTACCTTTGAATAGACCTGTTACAGTGGAGGGCTCTGTGGGGAAGGGAGCCTGATGTGGGAGATGCTGGGCAATAGATACTGGGCCACAGAAGGAGTCTAAAACACCACACGGAGTGAAACGCAAGACAAAGAAAGAGAGCAGAAGAAGAGTGTTCACAGTCCAGCCAAGACACATCAGAAATGAAAGAAATGCAAGAAGAAAGTAAGAAATCAAAAGGACTGGGATTTATCTAACTGTGGTGAGGAGCTACAAATCAACGGACCAAAATGAAGGTATTTTAAATTCTGCTCCTTGTTATGAAATGACCCTATGTTTGTTAAAAAACATAGGCAGAGATGGAGTTTCACAGTAGTACCTGAGACGGAGTGCTCTATCCGCACTGTGCGTTTGTTATTGGCTGTTGAGTTTGTGTCAATAAAGGGATTGTAACGATCTGGGAAATCAAAAATAGTATTGGTAAAACAACAAAAATATAGTTTAGTTGCAGTGAAATGTACAATAGGAAGGGTTTTTATAAGGCTACACTATTCATCTTTAAACATTGATCATTTGACTTGATACAGACAACAAGAAACAAGAGTCAACAATGAAGGTACATTTACCATGCAGCTAGTCATGCTAACAAGTGACTACAAAGGAATGAGTGAGAAGAAAAGAAGAAACAAAATGAGCCATTACCACCAAACATTTCATGAGCAGACGTCCTAGAGGAAAAACTAACACCGTCGGAGGACACAACAGGTAAGTGAGAGGCATCAGCAACGAGTCTGGAGAGGAAAGGGTTAAGGTTTGGCATGGACTCATCTCCAGCTTCTGCAGAGGTGAAAGGATCTACGCAGGCAGAGAAGAAAGACAGAGACAGAGTGGAGAATGTGGGCATCAGATTTAGACAAAAACAAGAGTGGGAGATGCATGCAGAAGAACAGCAGACGGGGCAGAGGTTAGCGAGAGAACGGTGTGTCCTACCAGCCCACGCAGACGCTGCTGGAAGCCCCCCAGAGCCTGACTGCACTGAGGCCTGGAAGGATGACGGCAAGTCAAAGAGGTCACTCTCCATCTTCACTGCTCTGTACACAGTCACAGAGGAGACATTTTCAGAGGAGGGGAGAATCTGTATTTGCCATTGTTTGTTTTTCAGTTTTAATAAGAAGTAGTACACCTGATTCTTAAATCCTGAGAATGACAAGTGGATAGTTTAAACTGACCCTTTTATACATCACTAGTGTTCACATGCACAGATTTTTAGGTGGACAACTAAAGAAGGGTGCATAACCCTCTCTCACCACAAAACTTAGTAACATGTAAACACTCTAAGGCTTGTAATTGACAAGTTTGGTCACAAAATGCAGCTTTTGCCTTTTTTTTTTTTTTTTTTAAACAAGAAAAGAATGTTGGATGCCCCATATTGAATTAATCAGAAAATGGAAAATGTTAATAACATTTTTATATCCTAAGCAGCCAGCTTGAATAGCTTTCATTCTTTTTTATTTATTATTTTATGGTTATTTTCTTTTTGATTGTTTGACTGGGTTTTCCTATTTTGTTTACTGAATTAAGCAGGTTGGAGTATAGTATAAATTGAGAGCTATTTTAGTTAACAAGAGAAATACCCATTAGAGCAGCTGGGTGTAGAGAAAAGGTCTATGGCTGGTGCTGTGCTGATAGTGCCCCCGGTGGTGGAGACTGGTGATGTGTCTGTGGTTGAAAATGATGGCCTCTTTGAAAGCTCTTTAAGTCGCTGCTCCTAGGTGAACAGGTAAATCCATTAAATGTCACATTACCCAAAGCTTTTATTTCCTGTCTATTTCATGGAGGCTACCTTTAGTGCCTTAAGTCGCGCTTGCTCCTCCTCCAATGCTGCCTGCTTTTCACGCTCATCAACTTTCGTGAAAGACATCCCGGTGCTCGCCAGTGATGAGACAGCATTTGACAGAGTGCTAGCCCTGTAGAGGCAGAATTTTATGTTACTAATCTGAATAATAATAAAATAAACACTTTTTTTGAATGGGAAGAGAGAGGACTGGTTTACCTGCTGGCAGCAGTGGAGTCTTTCACCTTCTTTCCCTCTAAAGATGCCAGGTGCTGTTCCAGAGCTTCCAATAGGCTACTAGGAGCCTGTTGTAACAGAGGGCATGTATTAACGTGTGTAGCACCCTTTTAAAATGCACATGTTTGTTTCCATATAACTTTAACAACATAACAACAGTGGTAGGTAAGCACATTGGAACCACACAACACCAAACAGCCATTTATTAGTCTGGATGTGGGTTTTTTTTTAGTTTTAGTTAATAGTTACCTACCACTGGTCAATGACTGGAGCCAAAAGCTACATAGGGATGACAATGCCATCTGTGTGGAATGGCAGCATGTTATCTAAAGCTGAATTGACTAAACACACAGGGTAGCCATTTAAATAGATGTAAATGATGTAAAACTTCAACATGACCAAAGTGAACATGAATTACCACAGCAAGTGTTTTTTCCGTCAACTGTTTTCCCCCAAAATGGAGGAGACAGGTTCAGAGCAGAGACATGCAAAAAGACAACACTGAAGCAAGTCACAGATATAGAAGTGAAATGATAGTACTTACACAAACTGTGAACTAAAGTGGAAAGATAAAGGGAGGATACAGAATAGAAAGGTGGTGACAATCAGAGGGACAATGCAATTTAGCTGCGGTCAAAACGGATTTCACTCTTATAAAATGACTCTAAAGCAACTAGACTATTATCAACTGTGCTAGAATGAGAAGTATTACTACTGAAAGACAGGGTACAAACAATAGTGGAGGTGAATCAAAGGATCAAAACTGGCTGGCTACATGCAGTTACAACTTCATGCATACAGTAAGTTTGAATTTTACAATATGTATATGTTTTAATGTAGATGTTATTTTCCTTAAATAAAGATGGTAAATGATGTGGTGAGAGATATTATATTGCAGGATTTGAGACGAAAATGGTTGCTTACCTGTGAGAGGTCAGGAATGTCACCTCGGTCAATGCCTACTTGCTGTTAACAGACAAAACTAAATTGTTATAGCAGAAAAAAAGGTGAAATTTAACTGGCCCATATGTTATAATGTTGTTTCCTCATCAAAAACATACCTGGAGTTGTGTTTTGTTTCATTCACACGTTTAACACACAATCGCTATATTTAGGCTGAGTTCTTCTCTCAAACAGAAAACACTCTTTTCCACTTTGTGATGTCATGTAGTAATACAGGAAGTGCTCCAATGTGTTTTTTTTAACTACATACACCTTCACTAGAATTGTTTTTATCATTTCAGCCCTGCAATTGCCAATCTTTACTGAACTAAAGGTAAAAAGGGCAGCACGGTGGCTGAGTGGCTAGCACTCACGCCTCGGAGCCAGGGGTTTGATGCCCAGGGTTGCCAGGGCCTTTCTGTGTGGAGTTTGCATGTCCTTCCCGTGTCTGGGTGGGTTTACTCCGGGCACTCCAGTTTCCCCCATCAACACAAAAACATGCTCCATAGGTAAAAAATCCTCTAGCTGAGGTGACCAAGTCTAGCAATAAGATCACGGAGTCCCCGGGCGCCCCATGTGCTGTCCACTGCCCCAGAAAGGATGAGTGAAATGCAGAAGATAATTTCCCTACAGGGATAATAAAAGTACTACAAAAAAAAAGGAGTTGCACATAACTTAAAAACTACCACTTCATGACATCACAAGGTGGAACAGGGTATTTTGAGCTTTGGAGATACTGACAGACTAATAAAAAAGGTTATTCAAACGTGTGAATGAGACAAAACACAATTCCAGGCATGTTTTTGAGGAGGTAACAGCATTCTAACATGGCTTTAAAGGGATATTCCAGGATTTTTGACATGGGGGCTCATTTCCGAGTTAGCCAGAGTGTTGCAGAGATGTGGAGACACTTTTTAGCGAATTTCATGCAGTCCTTCCAGCTGCAGAGTTTTCAGTTGCTAGGCTAGCGCAAGTCAATGGTAAATGGTAGCCTGATTTTAATCAGGTTTACCCACACCAAAGGACACTCGAGGCCAGTCAACAATAACGCCAGACTGTCGATGTAAATGTCTGTGTTGATGGAACAATTTTAGAAATATATTCAACCTTGTACTTTAAAGGATTTATGTCCTTATGCAATTATTTACCATTATTACCATTATTATTCCTTATTTACCATTGACTTGCGCTAGCCTAGCAACTGAAAACTCTGCAGCTGGAAGGACTGCATGGAATTTGTTAAAAAGTGTCTCCACATCTCTGCAACACTCTGGCTAACTCGGAAATGAGCCCCCATGTCAAAAATCCTGGAATATCCCTTTAAGCCAAATTAAGCCAAATTTGTGTAATATAGAACCTTTAAAATAATAAAACCTCTTAGAAGTACTATTTTTTGTAGATGTAAGATTATTTTTTCCATATTTTTGTTCTGACAATCAATGTCAGTTTAGAAACCCTGCAAGTAATAAAATATTTATTTACCTCAGCTACTTTAAGGAATTCTGATATTCTGGTCATCCGAGTGAGGAACTTCTTATAAATGTCTAGACCTTCTTTACATTGAGTTTTCTTCATGTCAAAGTATTTTTCTGTTTTTAATGAGAAAATAGCACATTGTCAACCACCATGTGGACAGCATTCTGTTAAAGCAGAGGTCACAGTGAGCAGTACCCAGCAGGTTTATGATTCCTTCGTTGTAAGCTGCAAAGAGCCGGATGGAGTCTTTGAAGAGGAGCATGAAGGCTGCATTGATCACTCCATTAGTCAACTCATTGGCATTGACCTGAGGAAAAACAACCAGCCTTGTTTAGAGACACAATATATAGAAGAAGCATTCATTTTGCAATACTGTTTTATATATTAGAAAGTTACAGTAAACTGCAATGTAAAATAAAATCATCATCATAGTGATTCTCTATCAGCTGTATTTTATCATAAATCACTGTGTTCAATCAAACTACGCAGACTGAGGATGCAACAGTTTTATATTGGTGAATCTTTGATTAGTACAGATTGTAAGACATAATATTATCAGTATCATCATAATTTTCAATATACTGCACTATATAATGGTTCCAGTTTTCAAACATGTATGCCTGTATTTTAGTCCCTCACTTATTTTGCAGTATTCTTGCTCTTCTATACCTACAGTAACAAAAGTGAAAGAAGGCCCTTATACTTACATTGAAATCAAGGAGTGCATCCATTTGGTTCTGAATAATTGGAATTGTCTTGAGCAGCTTCTCTGTATTCATGGTTCTCATTACACCGTCCACCCTGAGATACAGAGGGGAGATGGATGCAAAGCAGAAGCAGAGATGAGGAGACAGGAAAACAAGCTAAGAGGTTCATAAACATCATTTACACAGAATTCAATACAGCTTTGTTTGCACTACTTGAATGAAAGTATTAAAAACTAAAGTAAGTGAAGAGATAATTTTACTGTACCGCCGTATCATACTACTAAAGGAAGATATCAACTATCACAACTGAAAAATTGAAATTAATTCTCACCCCCTTTTAACTTTTGTGAAGTCAAAGGCAACCTGTCTGTATGAAACTGCTTTCTCGTTCAGGTAGCGACTATACCGCCTAATAAACGTGGACATGTCGTATCCTGTTGGGGGAAAAAAACAAACATAATTTCTTTCACTTTTTATTCATAACATCTGAAAAATCTGAGGGGCAAAACAAGACATCTGCCTTACCTTGTAACCCACTTTTGTCCAGAAAATTACTGAGGTTGAATAATGTATTCCTGGAAGCCAGATATTGAACAAAACGCTACAGGGAGAGAGGAGATTCTTTAGGTCACTTAATAATAACCGCATGAGATAACGGTGTTGCTATTACAGATACTACAATGTTAGACTTAGATGGATGTACTAAGACTGGATGTACCTCATTGCCATAGACCATGAGGTGGTGTGTGGTGATGAGGGACTTGAAGACAACCACCCAGCTGGTGTTGGTGGTCCGCTCAAACAGAGAGTCGGCCAGCTGCGGAATGTTCACGTTCATCTCATTGGTACAATGGATCAAATCTGAAAGAACACAATAATATATAAATTATTATACTACACTTTATCCACTTTATCCACCCACAAGCATCAAAATTAAGTGTCACAGAATGAGTGAAACTCATTTTTAGGTCAGAAATGAAAATGGGTGATATGAGTCATCCTCCTGTGTTCAATGCAATGCCCACAGAAGTACATTTATGAAATGTTTTAGATAATTGCAAAGAATTGCCAATTGCCATAGCATAGTTGTAATTATAAATGTTTTAAAATGATACCATTCGCATTACAGTTATCCCTCGTTTATCGTGGGGGTTAGGTTCCAGGGCAGGGCGCACTGCGCTCATTCAACAGCACTGCCATGTCCCAGGATGCAACGCGCACCAACCCCGTGGAGAAGTGCGCGACATGTGCACCACCGGCGCGAGGCTGCGCGTACACCGGGGCTGCGAGCATGAGATCGATCCACGGTGCCCGGACTACGTACTCTCAGCCCGAGCCACAAACCAGCCGCACGAAACCAGCAAAGAGCGGCACTTTGTGGTTTAATCCTGGTTTAGTCCAGGTCCAGTCCAGGTTTAGACCTGGTTTAGACCTGGTCTAGACCTGGTTTAGTTCTGGTCTAGACCTGGTTTAGTTCTGGTCTAGACCTGGTTTAGTCCACGTTTAGCCCTGGTCTAGTCTCTTAGCCAATCAGGACGCAGAACACAATGTTACACTATAAAAAAATGTTACACTATAAAACATTTTTTTAAACCTGCGAAACAGCGAGGCCGCGAACAGTGAACCGTGATAGAACGAGGAATTACTGTAATGAGAAAAGGCAGAGCCAAGTCCAACAAACTTGTATCAATGGAATATTAAAGACTAGTAAAATAAAACAAAACACTAAAATTAAATAAGTAAAGTAAATAACAATGTTTACACCTAGGTTTCACAAAAAATAAAAACAATTATTACAAAGGTGGACAACAGAGCTCAAACACATTAAGTAATATCTCCCTTGGTGTCTTCAGTCAGTGTATTAGCTGAACAATGATTTTAAGAACATCCATGGCCTGTCCATTCACTCTCTCTGTCAGGCTGGTAGGGTAAATGGGCCTGCTTTCCTGTCCTACATTGGACAAAATGTGGGAGACTCTAAGTAGGACAGAGCAACCTTCTGGAGACAGAGCATTTGGCATGGCTGGCTGAACTGAGCTCAGAAGATGACAGTAATGTTAACTCCACAGAACAGATCTTTTTATTGTGCTCCTTCAAAATGGAGCTGTCCTGTTTTTTCAACTTAGCAGCTGATAACCATGATAATATTCATTCGTGCTTCAGTATAATGTGGTAATATGACAGAATGTGAATCATGAGATAAATATCTGCATAAAAATAATCTATACCGTACTTAACAGTATGTTGAGATTTTTCTCGCAACTTGTACTGTACTTGTACTTGTATTTTATCAATGTGATTGATGTGTTTCTGGTATTTCCTCATCATCAACAATACATTGTATATTATTGGAAGAAAATTATTAAATTATA